>CAWUFW010007246.1:0-600000 GCA_963921515.1 Calotriton arnoldi | reverse complement strand
AACTTACACATTTGGGTATTCACAGAATGAACTTACTCATCCTAACTTTATGTCCGCACTCGGGCCGGAAATTCCGGCCGTGTTGGAGATTCCGGCCCGGAGATGGAGATTCCGGCCCGGAGGTGGAGATTCCGGCCCGGAAGTGGAGATTCCAACCAATGGTGGAGATTCCGGCCGGTGGCGGAGATTCCACCACCGGCCGGAATCTCCACCTCCGGGCCGGAATCTCCACGTCCGGGCCGGAAATTCCGGCCCGAGTGAGGACATAAAGTTAGGATGAGTAAGTTCATTCTGTGAATACCCAAATGTGTAAGTTCATTCTGTGAATACCCAAATGTGTAAGTTCATTCTGTGAATACCCAAATGTGTAAGTTCATTCTGTGAATACCAAAATTGCTGTAAGTTTAGGATTTTGACGTAAGTTAGTTCTGTGAATCGGGCCCGTGGCACGCATGATAGCCATGAGATCACTGACACTGAGGTGACCAGCGCCTCGGAGGGGGACAGGAGTGTCCTTGAGGACTCACACGCAGAAAGCACAACCTCAACATCATCGGACTCCAGTGGGAAGTCAGCGACAATGGTGGTCACAGGGAGTGACAATGCTGCCTCTTCCTCCACCACACATCGGCCAGTGCCCACAATCCCGGCTACTACCACTAGTGCTGTCCGTGCCCACAGGGCTGTTAAGGGTAGAGTCGCCTTCACCCCAGGCACCGCTGCCCCTGCCCCTGTCTCCCCTGCTGCCCTCAGTGTTGAGGCGGTAGAACTCTTGCACCAGCTGTGTGTGGGTCAGACAGCTCTCCTAAATGCTTTCCAGGATCAGGACAAGAAGTTGGGACAGGTTCTGGCATTTATGGAGGGCATTCATTCGGACGTGGGTGGGCTACACAGGACTGTCCAGGGTTTGTCCTCCACCGTGACGGCAGCCATTCAGCTATCACAACATCCAAGTCCAGCCCCAATGCCTTCACCAACCACTCCTGCCAGTGGCAACCCCTGAGGAGAGTGACCACACAACTGAGCCCTCAGGCCCCGAGTCGTCGACACCCAGCACACGACAGCAGCACTCCAAGCGTGCCAGACCACAGACACCATCCCCAAAAAGTGACACAGGCACACAGGGATGCAAAGAAAAAAGCCCTTCACATGACACTCAGGGGCATCAGGCAAAGAAGCAGGCCTCTAGCTCATGGTCCACAAGATTGCACCCATCACAAGAGACTCCCATCCACACAACTGCTCCAAGTGACAGACACACAGTTGGCATGCCTGCTGTGGTGCTGGTGCCGCTGAAGGGAAAGCCCACAAAGCAACCTAAGACTGCTTCACCCAGGACCTCTACTCCCACCCACACCCCTGTGAAGCGTGTTCAGGAGAGCAATGTGAGTGGTTCACCAGGACCACAGGGGATGGAGGGTAAAAGGCAAGCAAAAAGCAAGGCTAAGTCCATATCCAGCAAATCCCCACAAGGAGGGCCACCTGCACCTGTCACACCTTTGGTGGAGAGGGACTCTGTTGTGCCAGCCACACTTCCCACTACTCCCAAGACACTTCTGCAATATCGGATACCCAAGAAGTGTAGAGGCAGCCCTCAACATTCACCCTCACCCACTGTGTCTCACAGCAGCGTCTCTCTGCCTCCACGTGCCACCATGCCACCCGGTCCGAGCAGCCCTACACCTGCCACAGCCACTACTGCCTCTGTGTCTCACGGCAGCATCTCTCCGCCTCCACGTGCCACCATGCCACCCGGTCCAAGCAGGCCTACACCTGCCACAGCCACTACTGCCTCTGTGTCTCATGGCAACATCTCTCCGCCTCCACGTGCCACCATGCCACCCGGTCCAAGCAGGCCTACACCTGCCACAGCCACTACTTCCTCTGTGTCTTACGGCAGCATCTCTCCGCCTCCACGTGCCACCATGCCACCCAGTACGAGCAGGCCTACACCTGCCACAGCCACTACTGCCTCTGTGTCTCACTGCAGCATCTCTCCGCCTGCACGTGCCACCATGCCACCCGGTCCAAGCAGCCCTACGCCTGCCACAGCCACTACTGACTCTGACGATCCTCTCTCTCCCAGGTCCAGTTCCGCCAGTGGCCACGACAATCAGCCACCTCCCACTACAACTGACAGGCAAGTCTGAGGCACAGACCCCCTCCCATACCCATCTCTCCCACACCGGTGCCTGGACTGAGCTTTGATAGCCCCGGTGCTTTGTTCATTCACATGGCAGTGTACGGTGTTACACATTCACTGTAAACATTTTCATGCACACATGTGTATTGTTTGGACTGTGGACTGGGCAATGGCCTTTTATTTGTTTGAAATTTTGTGACTATCAGGATATTTTGCAATAAACACTGTTACTCCTGTCGTATCGTTTGTTACTGCCCTTGCTAAATTATACATTTTGATGTGTGGGTATGGATAAATGTGCCACATGCTCTGCATGGCACTTCCACATTGCCAATTACTTCATTCACTTTGTCATTGTTTGGCAAACGTAACACACACTTTTGGTCTGCTTGAGTCTGAGGTTTGGGGGTGCAATGATGTTTGTGGGTGTTGATGTACTCTTGCAATCATCATTCACTGTTGATTTCAGTATGATTGTACACATGTCATGTTAGGGGGCTATACCACAACAGAGGTGAATTCTACACACTGTCTAACTTGTGGGGTGTCCAAGGTTGGTGATGTCTGTGTGATGTGTTTGGATGTGTGAACAGCAGTGTGTGTGTGGTAATCTTGTGAAGGCCTGTCTTCGTACTCACATGGGTATATTTGGATGTGTGCAGTTGAGTGGTCACACAGTGTGCTTGGCCTGTCCTTGTAAGTGGTGTTGAGGTGTATGTGGCCCTGTACATGCCAACTACAAACATGTATGTTCCAGGTGGGGTTTGCCCCCTCATACTCATCTTGGCAGTGGCAGGAAGGGGGTTTCATACCACAAGCACCTTTTTGGCATTACTTTGCAGGTGGGGTTTTCCCCCTAATACTCATCTTGGCAGTGGCAGGAAGGGGGTTTCACACGACAAGCACCTTGTTGGCATTACTTTGCAGGTGGGGTTTGCCCCTAATACTCATCTTGGCAGTGGCAGGAAGGGGGTTTCACACGACAAGCACCTTTTGGCATTACTTTGCAGGTGGGGTTTGCCCCCTAATACTCATCTTGGCAGTGGCAGGAAGGGGGTTTCACACCACAAGCACCTTTTGGCATTACTTTGCAGGTGGGGTTTGCCCCCTAATACTCATCTTGGCAGTGGCAGGAAGGGGGTTTCACACCACAAGCACCTTTTTGGCATTACTTTGCAGGTGGGGTTTGCCCCCTCATACTCATCTTGGCAGTGGCAGTAGGGGGGTTTAACACCACATGCACCTTTTTGGCATCACCTTGCAGGTGCTGTTTTGCCACCTATTACTCATCTTGGCAGTGGCAGGAAGGGGGTTTCACACCACAAGCACCTTTTTGGCATTACTTTGCAGGTGGGGTTTGCCCCCTAATACTCATCTTGGCAGTGGAAGGAAGGGGGTTTCACAACACAAGCAACTTTTTGGCATTACTTTGCAGGTGGGGTTTGGACCCTAATACTCATCTTGGCAGTGGCAGGAAGGGGGTTTCACACCAGAAGCACCTTTTTGGCATTACTTTGCAGGAGGGGTTTGCCCCCTAATACTCATCTTGGCAGTGGCAGGAGGGAGGTTTAACACCACATGCACCTTTTTGGCAGCACCTTGCAGGTGTTGTTTTGCCACCTATTACTCATCTTGGCAGTGGCAGGAAGGGGGTTACACACCACAAGCACCTTTTTGGCATTACTTTGCAGGTGGGGTTTGCCCCTGATACTCATCTTGGCAGTGGCAGGAGGGGGGTTTAACACCACATGCACCTTTTTGGCATCACCTTGCAGGTGTTGTTTTGCCACCTATTACTCATCTTGGCAGTGGCAGGAAGGGGGTTTCACACCACAAGCACCTTTTTGGCATTACTTTGCAGGTGGGGTTTTCCCCCTAATATTCATCTTGGCAGTGGCAGGAGGGGAGTTTAACACCACATGCACCTTTTTGGCATCACCTTGCAGGTGTTGTTTTGCCACCTATTACTCATCTTGGCAGTGGCAGGAAGGGGGTTTCACACCACAAGCACCTTTTTGGCATTACTTTGCAGGTGGGGTTTGCCCCTGATACTCATCTTGGCAGTGGCAGGAGGGGGGTTTAACACCACATGCACCTTTTTGGCATCACCTTGCAGGTGTTGTTTTGTCACCTATTACTCATCTTGGCAGTGGCAGGAAGGGGGTTTCACACCACAAGCACCTTTTTGGCATTACTTTGCAGGTTGGGTTTGCCCCCTAGTACTCATCTTGGCAGTGGCAGGAGGGGGGTTTAACACCACATGTACCTTTTTGGCATCACCTTGCAGGTGTTGTTTTGCCACCTATTACTCATCTTGGCAGTGGCAGGAAGGGGGTTTCACACCACAAGCACTTTTTGGCATTACTTTGCAGGTGGGGTTTGCCCCTAATACTCATCTTGGCAGTGGCAGGAAGGGGGTTTCACACCACAAGCACCTTTTTGGCATTACTTTGCAGGTGGGGTTTGCCCCTGATACTCAACTTGGCAGTGGCAGGAGGGGGTTTAACACCACATGCACCTTTTGGCATCACCTTGCAGGTGTTGTTTTGCCACCTATTACTCATCTTGGCAGTGGCAGGAAGGGGGTTTAACACCACAAGCACCTTTTTGGCATTACTTTGCAGGTGGGGTTTGCCCCCTCATACTCATCTTGGCAGTGGCAGGAATGGGGTTTAACACCACAGGCAGCTTTTTGGCATTACCTTGCAGGTGTTGTTTTGCCACCTATTACTCATCTTGGCAGTGGCAGGAAGGGGGTTTCACATCACAAGCACCTATTTGGCATTACTATGCAGGTGTTGTTTTGCCACAATACACCTATGAACTTGTTCACATACATCACTATCCCTGAATATCAGATGGGCACACATTTTTATGTTGAACAGGGTGGGATGGTAGGAGCTGTGATGGTATCAGGTAATGACAGCTGCTACCAACAGAGGCACACAATGTATATTTGGGCCAGGGCCAACACAATCCTTACACGTCCCTGTGACTGCCCATGCGTGCCGCTGGACCTGCCTACTGGATTGTGCAGAACTTTTCCCGCGTCTTCACCGCTGCGGTGACGTGACCGGGAGGATGCGGTGATGACGTTGTTGATGAATGACCCCGATGCGGAGGAGTGGCATTGACGTACCTGCGGTCTTGTTGACGGCGGCTGCGTCTTTGTTGATCGCGGATCAGGAACAGCAGCGGTAGGGCTTGTAGAGCAGGATCCATTGCGGTAGCAAACGCGTGGAGTTGTGTGTTATTGCCTTTTTCCTCCGCAGTATTGCTTCCGTCGTGTTTCAATGGGTGGTTTCTCCATTGCGGTCCTATTGCCTATTTGAGGCATTGTGATTCGGACGGCGGTCTACACGTCATTCCGCACGGCGGTCTCCCGCTATTGGCTACGTCCGCCCTCGTCGCTGAACCAAAGTACTGGCGGTACTAAAAACACCGCGGCGGTAGGCATTTGGCCTATGTCTGCCCATCGTAATATGGCGGTCGGGGATTCGTGACCGTGGTTGGCAAAACAGCACCTGCCAGGCCGGCGATCCGCCCGCCATCGTAATGACCCCCTTAGTTATCCTATAATTTGAAATCATTTTATATGTTGGAACTTTGAAATGTAGTAATGTGCCATGGCTACGAATCACTGACATAATACCGAAAGACACATTATCGAAATACAAATATTTCGATGCAAAAATATCGACATCAAAAATATCGATATTGTATACTTAAATATAAAAATACACTAATATCGAAACCACATTATCGTAATGAAACTATATCGACTACACAAATATCGCACACATAAATATCGCAATACAAATTATCGACGGTTATAAATAAGTATAGGACATGTCCAAAATATCGAGAACAAAAATATAGACAGCAATATTATCGTTTTTAAAAAAATATTGACAACTCAAATACATATTAAAACTACTACTTTCAACACCAAAAATACAATAAATGACATAAATACACATATCACATAAAATGTATATATAAACATATCTATCAAAATAATAACAACATAAATTAATAATAACATAACAACTACACAAATAATATTTACAAACAAATAATAGCAACATATTCAACATTTAAAATATATATTATACATTTCTTTTTAAATAATAAATTCAACATCTCCTTCCTCACCTAAAAAAACCTTTTCTCTCAATTTGCGATTTCCATACAAGTAAAACAATTACCAAACAAAAAAAAATTCATATTAACCAATAGAAACACAGAAGATCTAAACAGACCAATGATTTTCAACAAACAATTAAGAACACACTATATAAACAAAAAAAAATCTCTTCTTTTACACCTTAAACAAAAATAATTAAGGAAGGAGAAACTCTGCCAGATTTTCACCACTCTCAAACACACCTCTAAAATCAAGCCTACTACACCTAGGAAAAAGTAAGTAAATAAGCATTTCTAAATAAACTGTTAAATTAAAATGTAACACAGATTTCAATGGCTAACTTAAATTACTAACTCATATATTTTATGTCTTTATATTTCCACAACAGATATTACTCCAAAAACGAGAAAAAAGATTTCACCTTACAAAAACAGATAACTAACAAAGTAAGTATACTCTAAAAATAACTTGTTAAATCTCACTAAAAGGGAACTCAACACCTAAAATGTCCTAACTGCCAAAAAGACCCCATTTATACTTTTAAACTTTTTTAAAAACGTTTGTAAAATTAACTCTGTCATAAACACCAAGACCACCACATATAAATTGTAAAACATGAAATAAAATATGCTTTACTTTCTTTTCACAGAGCACTTCAAACAAACAACATTTGTTGAACAAAGAACATCTCCATTCAAGTACAACTAAATAACAGTTGGTAAGTATATAATTAAAATGTGTTTATTACTATTCATATAAACATGTATAATATTCTTTTACATATACTTCCATGTACATTTTTTATAGATTTTACCACCTCACAATGACTGAAGATGCCCAATTTATAACATCTCAGAAAGGGAAATTCTTATTGTGTTATATGGGGTACGTCTACACCCAAGAGAAGCAAACAGGCCTTAAAGTGAACTGGAAATGTTGAAAATATTACTCAAACAAATGTTATGGTCGTGCTACCATCAGGGAAACAACTGTATTATATACAAGGGAGCATAACCATCCACCAAATATTTCTGAAATTGAAGTGAGATCAACCCTTGAAAATATTAAAGAATTAAGTAGCACCTCACAACTTCCTACAAGTGTTATAGTTAAAGAACCATTACCTAAAGTACGCAGAGAAGCAACAGGTCAATTACCATCAATTGCTTCTATTAAAAGAACAATAGCTAGGACCAAAAAATCAACAACACCAACAATACCTACACCTAAAAACTTTGAGGATGTCATAATTCCCCAGAACTTAGTATAACACACAATGATGAACCTTTTATTTTCTTTGACAACAAAAATAAAGATAAAAGGATTATTATGTTTGCTACAGCAAACAATATAACTAAACTTCAACAATGCCAAACATGGATGATGGATGGCACCTTCAGCATATGCCCTAAACCATTCTACCAACTGTACAGTATCCATGGGCAATATCATAACACTTGCATTCCATTAATATATGCTTTATTACCAAACAAACAGAATGCAACATATACTGAAATGTTAGGTAAAATAAAGCAAGAAACAAACGACTTTTTCCCTCAAAGAATAGTAATAGACTTTGAACAAGCCATGATAAATTCTATCCTCAAATTATACCCCCACACATCTATACAAGGATGTTACTTCCACTTCAACCAATGTTTATGGAGACATTTACAGAAATCTGCACTTAGGGGGTCATTATGATGGCGGGCGGATCGCCGCCGCCCATATGGCAGTGGCGATCCGCCCGCCATTTTCGTCCGCCCGCCTATCATTTCCCCCCGCCATATTACGATGGCGGTGGGGACCCAGGCGGATGGAAAGACCGTCCGCCAGTTTTCCGCCGGTAGGCAATCGGCCCGATTGCCTACCGGGTGGAAGAGGCCTGCAATATGGTGGCGGTGCCTTGCAGGCACCGCCATCCATATTACGATGATGGCGGTCTCATGCCTTTCCATGGCGGAGACTCTGCCATGGAAAGGCATGCAGAGAATGCCTTTGGGGGCCCGTTGCGGGCCCCCAGGTGGTTGGGGGGGTGGGTGGCTGCACTTGGGGGGTACCCAAGGTACCCCCCGACATTTGCATTCACAAGGTGGCAGGCACCGCACGGTGCCTGTCACGTTGTGCATGCAAAAGCAGAACATGCCCTTTTAACATTGTGGCGGGTGCTGAATACAGCACCGCCCGCCACAATGTTAAATATACAGGATGCGACCGCCATGGTGGCGGTCCCATCCTAATAGGCACAGCGGGACCACCGCACCTCTTGCGGGCGGTCCTTTTTTCCGTTGCGATGGAGGGCGGACTTTGTCCACCCGCCATCGTAATGGGCCCCTTAGTGTGGAATATGCAACAAATATTACCTTTGCATACCAAATAAAACACCTAATAGCCCTGGCCTATGTGCCAGTCACAGATGTGGCTGAGCACTATAACAATTTAATAGAAAGTCCCTTTTACCACCAAAATGAACAAAAATTATCTCCCCTCCTAGATTATTTTGAGGATACCTGGGTGGGGAGATTACACAGATCATGCCATAGATGGCAACCTAAATTCCAAATTCCTTGGTGGAATGTGTACCTAACTACACTTAACCAAGAAGCCAAAACAAACAACGCAGTTGAAGGTTGGCATAATGCCTTCCTATCTTCTACAGGACGAAGCATTCCTACCCTACATAAACTATTAATTGCCATACAAAAAGAACAAAGCTTCCAAGAACTAAGAATGGAACAATCTATCATACAATTAAAGCCAAAACTATCTAGACAAACTGCTCAAATGTATCAGTATCTTCAACAACAAGTACAGCTATATCCTTCAACAAGAGGCCTAGAGTACTTAAATATGATAGCAAAAACTCTACTCTGAAACATGAAACAATTTTAATTTACCAATCTCAAAAAACAATTATTGGAATAAAAACAGTGCATTCTATTAAATTAACCAAATATTTATTTTGTCTAATATATATTATTATTTTATAACAACATATATAGAGACAAAATAATTAAACAACAAAACAACTAAACAACTACAGTATTTAAAATAACATAATTTCCCTCCCACAATAAAAAATGTTAAAAAACTTACCTTTTCCACTGCTGTAATACAAAAATCCACATCATCCAAAATAATCCATGTAGTTCACAATCCATATTTTTTAAAAACAGACCCCAATAAAATGCAAAAATACAACTGTGTCAAAAAGTAGATCCTCCATGTAAAAATCGACAATCCAATAACCATAAAAAAATCCGAAAATTCGTAAAAAAGTTAAAAACCGCTCCATGAAAACCTAATACACACTTCCTTTAAAAAAACAAAAAACGCAATGCTCTGTTTTTCCCAAATGCTTCGTCGTAAAACCTAAAATAGAAAAACAAACATTCCCACCCACACAAATGTACAAATAATACACTTGAAAAAACCACTGCAAACATTATTAACACAATATTAACATAAACTAAACATAAATAGAAAAATACTAACTAGGCCGCAAATACGAAACACAACGTTAGTAATTAATACCTAAATAAACAACTAAAAACACTATAACTTCTAAAACATAACTCCACGCACCCTAATCACAACACTACTACCTTCAAAATACACTTAAAATAGTTTAATATAAAAGAAAATTACTCTTACCTTCTCAAACGCGAAGCAGCTCCAAACCGCAAGCTTCTTTCTTCCCAAATGACCCAAAACAACAACGAGCGGTTACTAAATTAAAGGCCCAAATAAAGATGTCAACTATAAAAATGTTAAATAAATGACTAAACAATGTATTTAATATTAAATAATGATTTAAAAATTACTGTTGCATTCTAATAAAATAATTAAAAATATACCTTATATTTTTAAATATATTATGTGTTTTTTATCTATTGTAAAATTAAAATAATAAATATTATGACATAATAGTATTTAATATTATAATTATAAAAATGTATATATGTTATTAATATTCTTTATTGTTTAAAAAAATATGTAAAATGTTAAAATAAAAAACTGTTCTAATGTGTAATAATTATTAATATTAATATTTTAATATTAATATTAATAATACAAATGTATTTAGTTTGAATAATAAAATTAAACTAAGTTATTGTTTTGTGAACTTTATTGTAAAATATTTACAGTATATTATGTGAATAAATACTTACCAAATTTTCTAACAGTTGTAACAATATTACAATTGAAAAACAATATGTTGTACTTATTAAAAAATATGTATCAATTTACAAAATGTCATTTTAAAAATTGAAATTCATCATGCAATATTTGTAAAATATATACAATTGTAAAATATAATTTTGTTCATTATAAAATTTTTGTTATAATAATGTACTTGTTAAAATATACATACTAATAAAAAAAGATTTCTCTGTAATAAATACACTATCCTACAAATACTTATATTTTGTGATTATTTTTCTACTGTTCAATAAAAAAATAACATTTTGAATGAACTTATCACTTCTATGTTTTATATAATAAAATTGGTGAAATAAAATAAATCTCTATTTTTTGAACTACCTTTTCATTGCTATCACTTTAAATGTACATAAAAAAATGTTTTTCTTATAATTAATTTATTTAAAGTATATAATTTTAATAAAATAAAATATATATAAAAATATATTCTTGTTCAACATATAACTAAATATGTTTTAAATATGTTTACCTTAAATAATATTATTACACTATATTTAAAAAATACTCACCATAATTATACTTACAACTCAACTCAACATAAACACCCAATACTATTTTTTATTTAATTAACCTTTTTACTACTCAAAGTACACTCTGTATTAAATTATAATAGATGCTGGACACTGACCCTAATTAATTTACTATTCTAACTCCAGTCTAAATTTATTTGTGGTAGGTGCTGGACACTGACCCAAATTAATTTACTATTCCCACTCCAGTCTATATTTAATTGGGGTAGGTGCTGGACACTGACCCTAATTAATTTACTATTCCCATTCCAGTCTGTATTTAATTTGGGTAAATGCTGGACACTGAGCCTAATTAATTTACTATTCCAACTCCAATCTAAATTTAATTGGGGTAGGTGCTGGACACTGACTTTAATTAACTTACTAATCCTACTCCAATATATATTTAATTGGAATAGGTGCTGGACACTGACCCTAATTAAATTAATTTACTATTCCCACTCCAATCTATATTTAATTGGGGTAGGTGCTGTACACTGACCCTAATTAATTTACTATTCCCACTCCAGTCTAAAATTAATTGGGGTAGGTGCTGGACACTGACCCTAATTAATTTACTATTCCAACTGCAGTCTAAATTTATTTGGGGTGGGTGCTGGACACTGACCCTAATTAATTTACTTTTTACACTCAAGTCTATATTTAATTGGGGTAGGTGCTGGACACTGACCCTAATTAATTTACTATTCCAACTCCAATCTAAATTTAATTGGGGTAGGTGCTAGACACTGACTTTAATTAACTTACTAATCCCACTCCAATTTTAATTTAATTGTGGTAGATGCTGGACACTGACCCTTAATTAATTTACTATTTCCACTCCAATCTATATTTAATTGGGGTAGGTGCTGGACACTGACCCTAATTAATTTACTATTCACATTCCAGTCTGTATTTAATTGGGGTAAATGCTGGACACTGAGCCTAATTAATTTAATATTCCAACTCCAATCTAAATTTAATTGGGGTAGGTGCTGGACACTGACCCTAATTAATTTACTATTCCAACTGCCATCTAAATTTAATTGGGGGAGGTGCTGGACACTGACCCTAATTAATTTTCTATTCCAACTCCAATTTAAAATTAATTGGGGTAGGTGCTAGACACTGACTTTAATTAAATTACTAGTCCCACTGCAATATATATTTAATTGGGGTAGGTGCTGGACACTGACCCTAATTAATTTACTATTCCCACTCCAATCTATATTTAATTGGGGTAGGTGCTGGACACTAACCCTAATTAATTTACTATTCCAACTCCAGTCTAAAATTAATTGTGGTAGGTGCTGGACAGTGACCCTAATTAATTTACTATTCCAACTCCAGTCTAAAACTAATTGGGGTAGGTGCTGGACACTGCCTTTAATTAACTTACTAGTCCCACTCCAATCTATATTTAATTGGGGTAGGTGCTGGACACTGACCCTAATTAATTTACTATTCCCACTCCAATCTATATTTAATTGGGGTAGGTGCTGGACACTGACCCTAATTAATTTACTATTGCAACTCCACTCTAAAATTAATAGGGGTAGGTGCTGGACAGTGACCCTAATTAATTTACTATTCCAACTCCAGTCTAAAATTAATTGAGGTAGGTGCTGGACAGTGACCCTAATTAAATTACTATTCCAACTCCAGTCTAAAATTAATTGGGGTAGGTGCAGGACACTGACTTTAATTAAGTTACTATTCCCACTCCAATCTATATAAAGGGCCTGATTCTGATGCGGTTAGGAAAGCATTACCACCTAGGGCCTGATTCTGATGCGGTTAGGAAGGCCTCCTAATGGCATTTGCTCCTTCCAAATCGGATCGGGAACGTGTCTTCCCGACCCAGGGCCCAATTCTGATGCGGTTAGGAACATATGCTCCCATTGAAGTCAATGGGAGTCCAACCAAATCGTATCTGGAAGCATCCGGATGCATCGTACTCCGTCGGTCGGACTCTCCTGATCCGAGTGGGTCGGAAACCATTTCCAAACCGATTCGGTCGGGGAGCTTTCCAACCCGCATCAGAATCAGGCCCTTAATTGGGATAGGTGCTGGACACTAATCTACAGTAAGTTAATTTTCTCACTATAATAACTATTAAATTAACAAATTATATACCTGTACATAATTTTATTAATATTTTTTTCTTTATAACATATTTCCTAAGACTTCCTATAAAAATAAATTAAAAAAAATATATTTACACTTCACTACATTTAATAAAATAGAAATATATTTATAATATAAATTACATTAATTTTTTAATATTTTAAACATTTATAAATAGATATTTTTCAAAATGTAACAATTTTATCTCCTATAAACACTACATTATACTTATTAATGTTACTTAAAATTAGATTTAAAAATAAAAATAAAACATTGGAGGTCATTACGATGTCGGACGGAAAAACAACCGACCGCCATGGTAGCGGGAAAACACCGCCCGCCGCTACCGCGGGAAAACCGACGGCAAGATTAGGATCCTCAGCGGTAAAACTCCAACCGCGGTGGAAAGGAGACCCGAGAATCCACCGTACGCCTGCGGAAAAGGCCCAAACCCGTCCGCGTCGGTCGGTTTCGCAGCGGAAACAGCCCAAACGCCCGCAACCACAGCGGAGACACCGCCATCAAAATTATGATATTCCCGACATCCCCGCGGTGCAGTGCGCTGTTTCCGACCGCCGCGGTCGACAACATTGAAGAATCAGTGAGACGGCGGAAGCGCCGTAGCCTAGCCACCACTGCGGACGCTCCGTTAAAAAAATGGCGGTCGCTAGAAAAACACACAACATGGCCACAAAGTGCACCAACCAAACAAGGCATGCACCCAAAAATAGCTAACACAGCCCAAAGACACACCCCCATGGTAAACTCCCAAACTACAAATTCCAGGTTCACACACACACCACACCTGCTACCAATACCCCAGACTGACACACCCACAGACACCAGTATAAATCCAGCCCCCAACACACCACAATCCTTTGCAAAACTCCACAACTGAGGGGACATCCACCACAGATGACAGGAGAGGCAAATCTGCACAACACACACACATCACCACCACCACTTCTACACCTGCACCTCTAACACCTTTGCACAGCACACACCATACACATCACAACCACCACTACCACTTCCAAACCTGCACCCTAAACACCTTGACACATCACACACCATGTCACCACAGAGAATGCCCAAATTCACTGAGAGTGAGTTGAGGGTCATGGTCGATGAGATAATCAGGGTAGAACCACAATTGTTTGGTAACCAGGTCCAACAGACACCACTAGCAACAAGGACGCAAATGTGGAGAAGGATAGTAGAGAAGGTCAATGCAGTAGGGACCGTGCACGCAATAGAGATGAAATCGTGATGTGATGGCATGATCTGAAGGCAGTGGTCAAAAAGAAGAGAGCCAAGAACCATGAGCTGGCTCACAGGACAGGCAGTGGCCCTCCCGTTCCACTCAAAACATTCACTGAATGGGAGGAGAAGGTGCTTGGCATTCTACATCCAGAGAGTCTCTCAGGAATACCCGGGGAGTGGAGGCTGGTAAGTACAAACAAATGCCTAACATCACACAACTGTACTGTCTTGCACCATTACAAAATAATACCTCCTAGGTTCAAATTCATTCATGTGCACAACACTCCCCCAACACATCTCTCACAGATACAACAGACACTCCCCTGAAGCCCCCAAAGGTAGTTAGCAACATCACCATGGGTACATGTGTACATGCTGCCTGCACTACAACTCCCACCAGGCCCCCTTGTCCCACAGCTGAGCAGGATGGAGCACTGCCCCCACCCAGAAGCATGCCTCAGCCATTGTGTGCTTCACCCTCACCTAATAGGTAGGTAGCCATCTTTACAGGGAGGTGTCTGTGGAATAGGGAGGCCTGCGCTACAACTCCCACCTGGCACCCTTGTCCCACAGCTGAGCAGGATGTAGCCCTCCCCCCACCCAAAAACATGCCTCAGCCATTGTGTGCTTCACCCTCACCTAACAGGTAGGTAGCCATCTTTACAGGGAGGTGGGTGGGTGTTTGGGATGCCTGCACTACAACTCCCACCAGGCCCCCTTGTCCCACAGCTGAGCAGGATGGAGCACTCCCCCCACCCAGAAGCATGCCTCAGCCATTGTGTACTTCACCCACACCTAACAGGTAGGTAGCCATCTTTACAGGGAGGTGTCTGTGGAATAGGGAGGCCTGTACTACAACTCCCACCAGGCCCCCTTGTCCCACAGCTGAGCAGGATGGAGCACTGCCCCCACCCAGAAGCATACCTCAGACATTGTGTGCTACACCCTCACCTAACAGGTAGGTAGCCATCTTTACAGGGAGGTGGGTGGGTGTGTGAGAGGCCTGCACTACAACTCCCACCATGCACCCTTGTCCCACAGCTGAGCAGGATGGAGCACTGCCCCCACCCAGAAGCATGCCTCAGCCATTGTGTGCTTCACCCTCACCTAACAGGTAGGTAGCCATCTTTACAGGGAGGTGTCTGTGGAATAGGGAGGCCTGCACTACAACTCCCACCAGGTCCCCTTGTCCCACAGCTGAGCAGGATGGAGCACTGCCCCCACCCAGAAGCATACCTCAGCCATTGTGTGCTACACCCTCACCTAACAGGTAGGTAGCCATCTTTACAGGGAGGTGGGTGGGTGTGTGGGAGGCCTGCACTACAACTCCCACCAGGCACCCTTGTCCCACAGCTGAGCAGGATGGAGCACTGCCCCCACCCAGAAGCATACCTTAGCCATTGTGTGCTACACCCTCACCTAACAGGTAGGTAGCCATCTTTACAGGGAGGTGAGTGGGTGTGTGGGAGGCCTGCACTACAACTCCCACCAGGCACCCTTGTCCCACAGCTAAGCAGGATGGAGCACTGCCCCCACCCAGAAGCATACCTCAGCCATTGTGTGCTACACCCTCACCTAACAGGTAGGTAGCCATCTTTACAGGGAGGTGGGTGGGTGTTTGGGAGGCCTGCACTACAACTCCCACCAGGCCCCCTTGTCCCACAGCTGAGCAGGATGGAGCATTGCCCCCCACACAGAAGCATGCCTCAGCCATTGTGTGCTTCACCTTCACCTAACAGGTAGGTAGCCATCTTTACAGTGAGACGGTGTAGTGTGTTTGGCTATCCGTCCCACAAAATGCAACATGCATGCTGTTCCACCACTATGGAGGATGGGACACTACACCCCCAATAAGAAGCATGTGGCAGGCAATGTATGCTACCCACCCAACACACAGGTAGGTAACCGCATCTCCCAGGTCGGGGTGTGTGGGGCTGGGAAGCTTGCACAACAACTCACACGGGCCCACCTGACCGCCAGCACACAAGACCCATTACTTCCTGGCACCAACATGCATGTGTCAGTCATTGCAATGTACACTTCAAAACAACTGGCATGTGGACATATCATGCTGACTTGTCCCACACTGGACCAAGATGGAAGCCCTCATCATACACACACAGAGAGGTCTCTCAAATACAAGGAAAACACAGCAAATACAACATATCAACAGCCACAACATGCAGCCAGATATGCATTTAAAAAAACATGTTGGCATAGGACACCAGGCCTCTCAATGCACAACTGCACACCCAGATAACATTGGCAACTATAGTGTGCACACACCTAAGAAAATGAAACTGTGACAGCAACCAAAGTGTGAATGACTGAAACACATGTAGATGGAACTCCGAGCACAACCATGCACACCACTACATGCCATCTGACAGTAGCAGTGGTCCAGACCACCTAGGATCTAATTAAAGCAAACTTAAGCATGTCTGGAATGCAAATACAGATATCTACACCACATTGAAAAGGTATGCATGAAACTACAATGCTCACTCACTGTGCAGAGTAAACCGCTGCAAGGGCTCTACAAGTGACACATACGCGTAAATGGATGACATATGATTGATCAATAACAGGATGCCAACATGAGACTGTCAATGTCAAAAAATTATATTGTGCATGTCATGTCTTGACAACTTCCAATATGGACAAGTAATGCATGTACCACAACAGCTTGTAATGCATCACTGGATGTCGGTCAATGCAAATTTGTACAGTGAACAACTGCTGGATGTACAAACAGTTGATGTAACACTGCTAACACAAACTTTGATGGGTGCAACACAATGACCATCTCTCATCTGACCCACAGGTGACCAAGAACTCACTGCAGAGGATGACACCACCCTGCAGAGCCAGTCCCCCCGGAACAGAGACAACTGGATGAGGACTCCCTGGATTCCTTGGATGAGGAGCTCCACGCTGGCCCATCTGGTGTGGCAGGCCGCAACCAGTCCCAGGCACCCATTGTCCCCCAACCACATCAGCTGCAGCCCATGACCATCCTCTGACAGCTGCTGTCACAGCCTGTGTGTCAACCACTACCACCACCACCACCACCACAGCTGTCCGCAACACCCTCCCTGCCCCAGGGGTTGAGCAGCCCACCACATCGACTGCGGAGGCCAGGGAGAGGATGCAGCGGGCCAATGTGAGGACCGAACAGGACCGTGGCAGCAGTGCAGCTGGTCGGGACAGGGTCATGCAGAGGGGGACTGATCCTGGGACAGAAGCCCTTGGCCACATCGACAGAGTCCTTGGGGCATACCAACAGGCCCAGGGACGAATGGGCCGGTTAGAGGAAGAATCTCGGGAGCACCTCCTGCTGCTGAGGTCCATGGACACACGCATGGGACAGATTGTGGACCTCTTGGGGCAGCTAGTGGCGGTTCTGAGGGGCAGGCAAGCGCAACATTCTACCCCTCCGCCTCCCCCTGTTGGGCAGCAGGATGACACTTCATCATCCTCCCCTGCGTCCACAGAGGGGGTGAGTCCTCAGACACCACTGCCCCTGCAGCAGTGGCCCCTCCAGTCAAGCGCAAGAGTGGCCATCCAAGGAAAGGCCAGGGGGACTCACGTGCCAAAGCACCTGCCAAACGCTAGTCCCCGAGCCAGCCATGATGGCAGACCACTGCACCACTGCATTGACCTTTTGGACTATCCTTCACCACACTGCCATGTGAATGGCATCTATCTGTTGAACTGGGTCTCCACATCATTGTGGGGACTACTCAAGTATCTCATCTACCATGACTGTCAACTCACTACTTCAATTCCCCCTTCACATTTTCTCCACCCTCGCATGTCACAGTTGTAAATAAATACACCTTACACACATGTTGTTGTGTCTGCTCCGTCTTTAATACAGGATGTGCAACCTTCACCGTGTAGGACATGGTCCAGGGGAATGGAATGTAGGTAACAAGTGAGATGCTGAAGGGACCTAGGGAAAACCGCAGAACAAGAGTCACTTGTATGGGTGTGGCATTGCACACATCACACAACACTTGTCAACAAGGTACTCAGATCTACAAACTTTACACAGAGCAACAGTCACCATAGAGACATTCTGTATCACACTAACCAATCACACATACATTGGCAGGCAGCAATGAGTCAACACCAAGCTGCAGTCAGCAAGCTCACATACACCCACACAGCAACAGCAACACCATCAGACCATTTTGTTCCTTCTACATCGTCACTCACCTTCAAGTGAAGTAGCGGGTGATGAGCTGTCGACGCATGTCGACCCCTTCCTCCTCTCCACTGCCCTCGTCACTGGATCCGGGTTGATTTGCAGGCAGCGGCCTTGGCTGCTCATCATCGTCATCCAGGATCAGGGGTATTGCCTTGCGAATGGCCAGGTTGTGGAGCATGCAGCATGCCACCACTATCTGACACACCTTCCCTGGCGAGTACATAAGGGCACCTCCAGTACGGTCCAGGCACCGAAATCTTGATTTTAGGAGACCAAGTGTCCGTTCTATCACACGCCATGTCCTCCCATGGGCATCATTGTATCGCACATCAGCTGGCGTGATGGGGTTCCGCAATGGGCTCAGCAACCACGGGCAGTTCGGATATGCCGAGTCACCTGGGTGTGAGAGACACAGATTAACCTTGCAGTCCCAAAATGCAACACAACAGCATGTCACACACACACCACTCTAATCCACTATGCATACTCACCCACAAGCCATGCATGCTCAGGAAGCAGATTGGCCATCAACTGAGGAACGATGCTGCTGCGCAAGATGTGGGCATCATGGGCTGAGCTGGGAAACTTGGCACACACTTGTGAGATGATCATGTCCGCCAGGCACACCACTTGAACATTTACCGAGTGTGAATGCTTCCTATTGCGGTAAACCTGTTCACATGCCTGTGGTGGCACAAGCCCAACATGTGTGCAATCAATTGCACCAATGACATGGGGGATATATCCAAGGGCATA
Source organism: Calotriton arnoldi (assembly GCA_963921515.1). Lineage (NCBI taxonomy): Eukaryota > Metazoa > Chordata > Amphibia > Caudata > Salamandridae > Calotriton > Calotriton arnoldi. Next base: position 580,618 of record CAWUFW010007246.1, on the reverse strand, counting down.
GAAATCGCCCTTCACAGCCACCAACTCAGGCCCCCTGGGAAAATGGATATATTTGTCTTTGTACAGCATCATGGCCGACAGGACATCCCTCAGCACCATGCTGAACATCGGCTGTGACATCCCGCCTGCACCTGCGACCGTGTGCTGGAATGAGCCTGTTGCAAAGAAATGCAGGCATGCCATCACCTTAGATGTTGCGGTGAAAGCTGTTGGATATGTCCGACGTGGCTGCAGGTGGGGCTCCAACATGGCACATAGGTTCTGCAGGGTTTGTCGGTCCAGCCTGAATTTGTGGATTATATCCTCATTCTCCATGTCTGCCAGGACTGTGAACGGACGATGGATATTGGGCCTCCTCCTCCTAGGACAGATCAAAGTGCACAGATGTCAATGCAGAAGACCATGAAATGTGCATCACATCAGTTTTTCTACAGACACATTCCCAAGTCTTACAACATGCACCATTAACCGACAGGGCACTTCACAAGTAGGTACACATCAGGCACACTACTCGTCCACCTGTCCCCTTACCAGCAGCAATCATTTGTGCACCCCTCCGGCTCATTCGCATGCACAGTGTGATGTACTAACAGAAATGTGTGCATACCTGTGAGTATGACCCCCAGCATATGTCACTAATTGCAATACTACCCGAACACACCATGTTGCTGGCCCTGATACACCTACCAAAACAGGTTGCACATGGCACACTTCAACTACACACTGACCACCAGCTGAGCGTGGGGGACACGTGTATGCATGTGCATTGGACAATATGCCAGTTGCTGATGCCCCTAGTTCAGTAAATGAGACGACAGTGTGCGTTACATTGCACACACAGACATTGACCATTATCTACATATCTATGCAACACATTAACTGGACAGTCTACATTTCATTACACAGCACATGTGACATGTGCGAGTGTATGTGACCATGCAATGTACTGGCGACCCATATATGGTATGTGTTGGTGACGTGGAGTGACATGTCCCTTTTGTGCATTTGCCCTCATGAGGACCCTTCAATTGTTGAGACACTGGGCACTGTACATGTTGGCCTATGCAGAGAGCTGGAGGACATGTTAGGTGCAGCACAGCTACTCCACAACTCCATTAACGCTCACTCCAGGCACTGTCTGGCAGATATATGGCGGTGCCTACCGCCTGGCCCCTGTGGTGTGGCACTGCCCATAGCCCAGGCACGATCGCGGGTGACACCGCCAGATTTGTATGTGACAATGGCGGTCACCATGCACCGCAACCCAAATCACGGTCACTCCAGGCACTGTCTGGCAGCTATATGGCGGTGCCTACCACCTGGCCCCTGTGGTGTGGCACCGCCCATAGCCCAGGCACGATCGCGGGTGACACCGCCAGATTTGTATGTGACAATGGCGGTCACCATGCTCCGCAACCCAAATCACGGTCACTCCAGGCACTGTCTGGCAGATATATGGCGGTGCCTACCGCCTGGCCCCTGTGGTGTGGCACCGGCATGGACCATTCAAAAGATGCACCACCGCGGTCACTGGAGGCATTCAAAAGATGCACCACCGCGGTAGCGCGCACATGCACCCTACGGTGTGTCACCGGCATGGACCATGCCCTTGCAGCCAATGGGAAGCAGCCTCGCGGTAGCCTGATGCGAGTTTGAAAATCGCAGTAGGCGTGCACCACCCCCGTGGAGGCGGTCACTGGAGGCATTCAAAAGATGCACCACCGCGGTAGCGCGCACATGCACTCTACGGTGTACCACCGGCATGGACCATGCCCCTGCAGCCAATGGGAAGCAGCCTCGAGGTAGCCTGATGCGAGTTTGAAAATCGCGGTAGGCGTGCACCGCCACCGCGGAGGCAGACATTGGATGTATTTTAATGAGGCAGACCTGGTACACCAATTGCAGCACCCTGGGACCACTGACACAGCCCCAGGGGCCTATATATGTGTGGGAGGGCGCACCACATTCCCACAGCTACCAGGGACTGCTGACTGACAACCCTACACCTGCTGCTGCTGCCTCAAGGGACTGCTGGCTGCCACCCTCCACCTGCTGCTGCTGCCTCAAGGGACTGCTGGCTGCCACCCTCCACCTGCTGCCTCAAGGGACTGCTGGCTGCCACCCTGCACCTGCTGCTGCTGCCTCAAGGGACTGCTGGCTGCCACCCTCCACCTTCTGCCTCAAGGGACTGCTGGCTGCCACCCTGCACCTGCTGCTGCTGCCTCAAGGGACTGCCTGCTGCCACCCCCCACCTGCTGCCTCAAGGGACTGCTGGCTGCCACCCTGCACCTGCTGCCTCAAGGGACTGCTGGCTGCCACCCTCCACCTGCTGCCTCAAGGGACTGCTGGCTGCCACTCTGCACCTGCTGCTGCTGCCTCAAGGGACTGCTGGCTGCCACCCTCCACCTGCTGCCTCAAGGGACTGCTGGCTGCCACCCTGCACCTGCTGCTGCTGCCTCAAGGGACTGATGACTGCCACCCTCAACGTGCTGCTGCTGCCACATGTCCATTGTGATGTCGAGGACTCAGAAGATCCGTGCCAGTCCCTTCACCAGTGAGGAGCTTGGGGTCCTGGTAGACGGGGTGCTTGCACAGTACCCAAGGCTTTATGGTGGCCCTAATGTTGTGGTAAGTCTCCCAGACTGTGAGTGAGAGTGCAGGGTGTGCACACGTGGGGTGGAGGTGCTTTGGTATGTGTCAGTGGTTGTGGGGCTCTGACATCCACTGCCTATCAAGTTTACTACAGCGGGAAGGGCTTGGTGGGCTCTTTCACACGTTACCCTGCATGCCTATCCTGAGTAGAGGGACATGTCCTGTAGTGTCAGCCATACAGTGCAGCTGCATTTTGGTGATGCAGGAGTCTGGCCAGTTAGCGTTTGTGTGAATGGCTGTGTTGCTCCCAATTAACCCACTCAGTGTCAGTCCACCTGCCCTGCACAGTCCCCCCCGAAAGCCACATGTCCATATCACTGCATGTACAGTGTGTACCATGTGTGTTTGGCTCACGCCTCTTCATCTAAGTCCCATCTCTGCCATGTAGATTGCACAGGAGCAGGCGTGGGAGAAGGGTGTGTGTATGACAGTTGTTGTCACTCTATGTGAGTTCCAGGACACAGTGAGGCTTTCACAGGGCTAGGACACTTAGGTCTGTGCAGTGTTGGACACAGTGAGTCCAACAACAAGACACATGTTTTGCTATCTTCTCTATGTGTAGTTGTAGGTAACTGCAGACAGTAGCTGCAGGCAGACTACACGTTGCTTGCTGTGTTGGTATCCTGCATGTGAATGGGATGTGGAGGTACTGTGTCCACCATCGAACATGCATGCCTGTACGTCTGATTGACCAATGACATTGCACCATGTTCACAGCAATTGTTGGCTATGTGACAGTTGTAGCTGGAGTTTTGGATGAGTCACTGTCGTGCTACTGCATTTTCGTTGTGTTGTCATTGTGTACTGTGTCACTGGAACCTCACCCCTCTTGTCTCCCATGCCTGCAGCTGAAGGTCCACCAGCGTAAAGCCGTGTGGAGGGCCATTGCCTCCAGAGTCCGGGATCTGGGTGTGTCAAACCGAAGGCGCACCCACTGTCATAAAAGGTGGGACAACATCTGCCGGCTGAGCGAGAACGTGGCTGAGATGACGCTGGGGCTGCTCCCTCGGACTGGCAGGTTGGCTAGGCGCAGCATGGCACCACTAATGGCCCGCATCCTGGCTGTCACACAACCTGAGCTGGACAGACGACTGAAGGAGCATCAGCAGCGAGCCAGGGGTGAGTATGTGTTGCAGGCTGCCTTTGGCTGGGAGTGGGTGCATGTGTCTACAGAGTGTTCAAATTGTCAGCTGTGTGACGTTGGTTGTGTGGTGCAATGTTTTGTGAGTGGCCTCTGTGCTGGGTGTATGTGCCATGCTTTTGCCCAAATGGCGCTTCATGAAGTGAGTTTTAGCACTGTGCATCTCTCTTACATTTGGAGTTGTGGCCTTCAGGTACCTTCTGCTGTGGGGTAGTGTGTGAATTCTGATGGATGGGAATGCCTGTGTGCCAACTGTGAATGCGTTTCAATGATTGCGTGCAATTCCAGACCTCAGATGTCTGCCAGTCAGACATCTGAGGCCAATGTGCAACAGTAGATGTGCCCATGGACTCGATATGGTGGATGGCATGTGTGCAGGGTCATTGTGGGCTGGTATGTTGTAGTCTGTGTGGTCCCCTACTGCTCCACACATGTAGGTGATGTGCACCATGTTGTGGTGTTCATCCTTGCCAACATCGGGACAGTGTGTGTGCACAAGCCATTTTGGGGCTGTGTCTGATGTGAGCCAACTGCAGGATGGTGTGCTGTGTGAATCACCTGGGGTACTTATGGCAGGATGTGTGGCGGACATGCACCGTTGTGTAGAAATTTTGGGTGGCAAGATATATGTGTGTACAGGGTGGCATGCAATGTGCTGCACACCTCTTTCTAGGATGCAGATGTATTGGCACATGTTAGTTCTGTTGATGCCACTCATCTCACAGTACTTCTCTCTCCTATGCAGCAGCTCCCGTATGTGCAGAGGGAGAGGGGAAGGACACCAGTGGTGAGGCTTCCAGTGCAACAGCCGCACCGGAGCTGACTGACACAGATGTGACCAGTGCCGAGGAGGGGGACAGGAGTCTGCTAGAGGATTCATAGCTGGAGACACAAAGCTCTACCTCATCTGACGCCAGTGGTGACACATCCATGTTGGGGGGTACAGGGAACGGGGACTCTGCCTCCTCTTCCGCCACACAGCGTCCAGTGCCCAGCCTCCCTTCAACCTCCACTGGTGCTGCCCGTGTCCGCACGAGTAGGAAGGGAAGAGTCACCTTCACCACAGGCACAGCTGCCCCAGCCCATGTCAGCCCTGCTGCCCTCAGTGCAGAAGCAGTCGAGCTATTGCGCCAGCTGTGTGTGGGGCAGACAGCACTTCTCAATGCCTTCCAAGAGCACGACAAAAAGTTGGTGCAGGTTATAGCTTTCATGGAGGGCTTACATTCTGACGTAGGTGGGCTACACCGGACTGTGCAGTCCTTGTCATCAACTGTGACAGCAGCCCTGCAACAGGCACATAGTCAGGGAGCAGCTCCCAGCACTCGGTCCGGCCCCGTGTCACTGTGCACCTCTGACGACAGTGACAATGCACAACGGACCCCAAAGTCCCGATACAGAACCCGCAGCACACAGGAGCAGCAGCAACCCAAGCGTACTAGGGCGCAGACACCATCCCCACATAAGAGTAAGGCCACCCCAGAGCGCAGAGAGAAAAGCCCATCAGGCGACAGCAAGGGCCACAAAGCAAAGAAAAAAGCATCAGGGTCACAGGCCTCACCTTCCTCCCCTGCCAAAGACTCCCTGTCCCAAAGACGTCTCGCAGAGGCAAAAAGACAGTTTCCACACACACTGAGAAGGTGTTGCCTGCAAACATTACACAGGATGAGGGCCCCATGGATAATCCATCCTTGACCTCCACTCCCATCCCAAGCCCTGTGAAGCCAGCACGGGAGGACCCTGTAGGGGGCAAAGCTGGTGGACAGAGGGAGGCAGGGTGGCGGCAAACACCAGGCAAGCGCACAGCGGGTTCCAGCATGTCCCCAGAGGGGGTCACCATCCACACCAGAATCAGCTTTGGTGTTGGGGTCACCTGTTGTGTCTGCCCCAGTTCCCCTCAATCCCCAGACAGGGAAGCCTTTCAGGATCCCCAAGAAGTGGAGAGGCACCCCTCCACAATCTCCGGCACACACTGTGTCTCACCAGGGCATGAGTCCACCCCCCCGGCCACCCACCCCACCTGGTCCAAGCAGCCCCCCAGCTACCACATGCACAGTTGGCTCTTCCACAGTTGTTACTCCCACTGCCCAGGGCAGTCCTCCAACTGACCCCAACACACAGTCAGCTCCAAGTCCGACAGACAGCCCCATCTGAGTGGTGGTCACCCTCACACACCTGTCTGTCCACAGGGGTGCGTGTGATGCCCATTGTCAGGCCCATTACTCTGTTGCTGGGCATGGCATGGTAGAGTTGCATACATTCCCTGTGTAGCTTCTGATGTAACTACTCTGCACATTGTACTTGCCTTGTGTTTCACTGCTGTTTGCCCCTTGCCTGTGCAGCTTCTCATGGACTCACTCTGCACTTTGTCCTGCCCACTGGCCTTGTCGTTCACTGCTGTGTGCCCCCTGCCTGTGCAACTTCTCATGGACTTAATCTGCACTTTGGACTGGCCACTGGCCTTGTTGTTCACTTCTATTTGCCCCCTGCCTGTGCAGCTTCTCATGGACTCACTCTGCACTTTGTCCTGCCCACTGGCCTTGTCGTTCACTGCTGTGTGCCCCCTGCCTGTGCAGCTTCTCATGGACTTAATCTGCACATTGGACTGGCCACTGGCCTTGCTGTTCACTGCTGTGTGCCCCTTGCCTGTGCAGGATCTCATGTACCTCACCTGCACTGTGTCCTGGCCAATGGCCTTGCTGTTCACTGCTGGTTGCCCCTTGCCTGTGCAGGATCTCATGTACCTCACCTGCACTGTGTCCTGGACACTGGCCTTGCCGTTCACTGCTGGTTGCCCCTTGCCTGTGCAGGATCTCATGTACCTCACCTGCACTGTGTCCTGGCCACTGGCCTTGCTGTTCACTGCTGGGTGCCCCTTGCCTGTGCAGGATCTCATGTACCTCACCTGCACTGTGTCATGGACACTGGCCTTGCTGTTCACTGCTGGTTGCCCCTTGCCTGTGCAGCTTCTGATGTAACTACTCTGCACATTCTACTGGCCAATGGCCTTGTGTTTCACTGCTGTTTGCCCCTTGCCTGTGCAGCTTCTGATGTAACTACTCTGCACATTGTACTTGCCTTGCTGTTCACTGCTGTTTGCCCCTTGCCTGTGTATGATCTCATGGACTTAATCTGCACTTTGTCCTGCCCACTGGCCTTGTCGTTCACTGCTGTGTGCCCCCTGCCTGTGCAGCTTCTCATGGACTCACTCTGCACTTTGTCCTGCCCACTGGCCTTGTCGTTCACTGCTGTGTGCCCCCTGCCTGTGCAGCTTCTCATGGACTTAATCTGCACATTGGACTGGCCGCTGGCCTTGCTGTTCACTGCTGGTTGCCCCTTGCCTGTGCAGGATCTCATGTACCTCACCTGCACTGTGTCCTGGCCACTGGCCTTGCTGTTCACTGCTGGTTGCCCCTTGCCTGTGCAGGATCCCATGTACCTCACCTGCACTGTGTCCTGGACACTGGCCTTGCTGTTCACTGCTGGTTGCCCCTTGCCTGTGCAGGATCTCATGTACCTCACCTGCACTGTGTCCTGGCCACTGGCCTTGCTGTTCACTGCTGGTTGCCCCTTGCCTGTGCAGGATCTCTTGTACCTCACCGGCACTGTGTCCTGGACACTGGCCTTGCTGTTCACTGCTGGGTGCCCCTTGCCTGTGCAGGATCTCATGTACCTCACCTGCACTGTGTCCTGGACACTGGCCTTGCTGTTCACTGCTGGTTGCCCCTTGCCTGTGCAGCTTCTGATGTAACTACTCTGCACATTGTACTTGCCTTGCTGTTCACTGCTGTTTGCCCCTTGCCTGTGCATGATCTCATGGACTTAATCTGCACTTTGTCTTGCCCACTGGCCTTGTCGTTCACTGCTGTGTGCCCCCTGCCTGTGCAGCTTCTCATGGACTTCATCTGCACTTTGGACTGGCCACTGGCCTTGTTGTTCACTTCTATTTGCCCCCTGCCTGTGCAGCTTCTCATGGACTTCATCTGCACATTGTACTGGCCACTGGCCTTGTTGTTCACTGCTATTTGCCCCCTGCCTCTGCAGCTTCTCCTGGACTTCATCTGCACATTGTACTGGCCACTGGCCTTGTTGTTCACTGCTATTTGCCCCCTGCCTGTGCAGCTTCTCATGGACTTCATCTGCACATTGTACTGGCCAATGGCCTTGCTGTTCACTGCTGTTTGCCCCTTGCCTGTGCAGCTTCTCAGGTACCTCACCTGCACTGTGCCCTGGCCACTGGCCTTGTTGTTCACTGCTGTTTGCCCCTTTCCTGTGCAGCTTCTGATGTAACTACTCTGCACATTGTACTTGCCTTGTGGTTCACTGCTGTTTGCCCCCTGCCTGTGCAGCTTCTCATGTAAATACTGTGCATATTGAAATGCCCACTGGCTTTGCTGTTGCCCAAATTTGTTGTCTCAATATGCAAATTGTGAATAAACACAGTTGGTCCTGCAGTGAGTTGTGTCAGTGTCCTTCCTGAATAAAGTTGTTTCTGTGTGTGCATGGTTTACTGTGTCACAGGCTCAGTATGCCACTTCGACATTGCCAATGGGTTGTCTCACATTTCATTTTTTTGCAGGGGTGGGAGGCACTTCATTTCTACATGACTGTGATACTTATGGGTGCAGTGCAGGTGGTTGGCAATGAAATCTTGTAGTCATCTTCCTTCTTGGCTCATGTTATCTATGGTGGACACATGTCAGGTTTGTGGGCAGTGGCAGCACAGGGTGGGAGTTTGGGCACAGGCTTACAGGCAGGCAGGCCAGGGTCATGGGGTCTGTGTGAGCTTCCTTTCTGTGTGCCAATCAGTGTCGGTGTATGGACATCTTGTGGTGATGAGTTATCCATGTCCCTTGGCTTACTTCCAATGTGTGCACTTGGGTGGTGGAGAAGTGTATGGTGTGAAGGGGGTGACTTTGTTGTGACTGTGGATGTGTGTGCACCTGCATTGTCAACTACTGCCATGTGTGACCCTGGAGTGGTGTGCCTGTATGTGTACTTGTTTAGCCCTGTGGTTGTGTTTTGTGCACATGGCAGTATTGTGTGTTGCTGTTGTGGGAGGAGGTATGTGTGACATATCCTACTTGTGCTTGGCTGTCATGTAGTGTGTCACTGGGCCCTGTGTGTTGTGCAGCAGACATTGTCTTGTCCAGTATTTGGATGCCTATGTGTGGCTGGTCAGTGTTTGAGTTCAGGGCCTTCCTTACATCCCTGTGCCTATACATGGGTGTCCTTGCTGTCTCCAGGAGTTGTTGCATTGGGGTGACCGTGGTTTGTGTTGACTGACTGTGTCAGCCATGTGTGCTGTGATGGGCTGTGTGTTCTCACATGTGTCTTGTCTTGCATGTGCATCACACATGCTTGATGGTTGTGTCACTGCCCTTCCATTTGTGGACACCTCACTTTGGCTTTCCTATATGTTGTCCTCCATTACTGCTGGCATGTGGTGTGTGTATGTAGCTGTGAGTCAGGGTGGTGTGTGTGTATGACTTGTCAGGTAGTGTGTGCAGTGAAGTGTTTGGTTCTCATCTGTGTGTGTGTACATTTTGTGCCTGGCCTCAGTGTTCTTGGCTTGTGTGTGATGTTGTTGTGGTGTGTGTGTTGGCTGGGGCCTGGGCTTCTGTGCTATGTGTTCCTTTGCAAAGGGTCCTGCTGTGGCTGTATATGCAGTTGTTGGGACGTGGGGCATGGTGTGGCTGTAGTTGTGTGGTTGTTGTGCAGGAGTGGCACTTGTGAGGCACATGTTGTGTCCCTTCAGGGAGGTAGCTGGTGTGTTGTGGATGGAGTTGTGGCTCTGTGCGATTTGTACGGTGCCCTTGGCATGCGATGGCCCTGTGCTCTGCGTTGTGTGCATGGTTTTATGCACACTGACCGCGGCGGTGACGTGACCGGGACATTTGTTCATGAATGTGGTACATGGGTGGGCAGTATGTGGCGAGATGTTTTTGTGACAGGTGGGACATGTGTGTGTGCAGTGATGGCTGTGTGCCTGTCCCCACAGGGGTGTGTGGTGATACCATGCGATGTTTTTCCACCCTGGAGCTGTGTATTGTGTTACTTGCACTCTTGTGTCTGTACGTACCTGCGGAGGCGTCCGCGGCGGTGGATAACTTGCAGGTGGTGTATCATGTACAGCACCGGGAAGGCGTGTAGGGCAGGATCCATCGCGGTGTGTCCTGGGTATTTCTTTTCTGTCTCCGCTGTGATGTCTCCGCCGTCTTTCACTGTGCGGTTTCTCCGTCGCGGTGCGCTGCCCTGTTTCCGGCAACGTGATATCTTCGGCGTACGGGACGTCATTCCGCAAGGCGGTGTGTGGTGATTGGCTCACTCCGCCACGGTGGCGGGCGCACTTTGATTACGGTCGGCGTCGCACCGCAGCGGGCGGGAAATGTGCAATGTGTGGCCATCCTAATATTGCGGGCGTGATGACCGCTGGCGGCGTGCGGTAAATGGGTGTTAACGCCACCGCCAGCACCGCTGTCGTGTCTCCGCCCGCCATCGTAATAGGCCCCATTGTTTCTTATACAATTTATACAAATTAAATTAATATTTGTACTAAAAACACCTCACCCTTATAATGAATAAATTAAACATCCAAATCATAAAAAGTTTTTTATTTAAAATTAATTTAATAATTTATATTTATGATTTTAAAATTGTTCCCAATTTTTTTTTTTAAACAATACCCATCCATATCCCCTATAAACTCAACATCCCACTACAAAATTTTAATTTCAATTTCAAAATTTTAAATAAAAAATTTTATATTAATTTTTAATTTATCCAAATATTTTTGTGAATATTTTGAAAACAATCCCCAAATTTTTCACATATAAACACAACATGCCAATCCTAAAAGTTAACTTTAAAATGAGAAATTTAAAATATATTCATAGATAAAATTAAACAATTATACAAATTAATTTAGTATTTTTAAAACACACCCCACCCTTATCCCCTATTAACGCAACATCCCACTCCCAAAATTTTAAATAAACTTTTAAATTCAAATTAAATTTGATTTTTATTTTTTATAATTTAAGGAAATTATGTTAATATTTTTAAAAACACTCCCCACCCTTATCCCCAATAAACCCAACATCCCGCTCCTAAAATTTTAAATAAAATTCAAAATTAAAATAAAAATTTGATTTTTTTTTTTTTAATTTAACGAAATTATGTTAATATTTTTTAAAACACTCCCCACCCTTATCCCCTATAAACCCAACATCTCGCTCTTAAAATTTAATTTGAAATTCGAAATAAAAAAAAAAAAATTCATACTTAAAATATAAACATTTTGAAAAAGGAAATTAACTTTTTAAAACACTCCCCACCCTTATCCCCTATAACCCAACATCCTGCTCCTAAAACAATATAAAAATAAAACATTATTATACACATTTTAAACACAATTTAATACTTAACATTCACTATAAAATATTTCAAAAAACATACAAAAACGCTATTTTAAAATGTCGATATTTGTGCTTTCAATATAACTTACATCGATATTTACCTACACACCTCAAATAGATATTTTTTACATCGATATACAGAACATCGATATTTACCACTGTTGATATTATCAACTCGATATTTCTGTATGTCGAAATAAAAAACTCGATATTTTGTCTGTGTACCCATGGCTACATGTGCAAATTGCAATGAAATCCAAATGCTCTATAAACTACCTGGACTTCATAAAGGGCATAGAGATTCTGTTCTCATGAGAATGTCTCATACGTTTGCAGTGTAGAATGATACTGTCTTTCTAAAGACAAGTTCGCATGTACATTCCATGACTATTCTCTACTAGGTTGACACAATGGGAACATCTGCCGTGAGAAATTGACTTTTTAAACAAACTTATGTGCCTTTACTAAAAGCTGATTGTTCATAATTATACAATCTGAATACTTCGACAGCTTACATGATGATTTCCACCTTTTTGTTATAAAATGTATCTTTTTCATGCTACATGACAATCATCCTGTATGAACTGACCAATTGACTGAGTGGTCTGATCTGATGAGGTGACCCAGGAGGTGCCACCCAGGAACTAGAAAATTATATTAAATGTTGGATTGATGAACGGACTCAGAGACATCCTTTTTGCCATTTAAAGGGCCACATTCTTTTTACCACATTTCCCATGAGGATTGCTTCATATCTGACTGAGAGACAGCTTTCAGACTTGTGGACTCTCCTAGCTGGTGCATACACTGTGTGCGCTATTCCAGGACTTCTTTCCCCCATGGCAGAGAATCTTCGAGCTGACATGATCCAATTCCTTTCCTGAACTCTCCTTTTAGAACTTTGGTAATTGACGGCCCAAAGTGATCAATTTGATTATTTTGTACTCTTAACTCTAAGGCCATCCTGACGGAGAAAGGGACCGCCCACCATAAGTGCGGCGGTCCCGTGGGGGTGATTAGGATGTGCCCGCCACACTGGCGGGCGCATCCTGCATTCTTAACATTGCGGCGGGTGGTGCTTTCAGCACCACCCACCGCAATGTCAAAAAGGCATGTCGTGCATTTGCATGCACAACGTGGCAGGCACCGCGCAGTGCCTGCCATGTTGTGCATGCAAATGCAGGGGAGTACCCATGTGCACCACCCACCCCCCAACTTCCTGGGGGCCCGCTATGGGCCCCCAATAGAAAAGACCACAAAGGCACATCCCCGCATGTATCGTAATATGGATGGCGGTGTCTAACAGACACCGCCACCATATTAAAACCTTTTCCGCCCGGTCGACTTGTGGACCGGGCGGAAAAGCGGCGGACGGTCTTCCCATCCGTTGCGGTACCCCCCGCCATACTAATATGGCGGGGGGAAATGGGTGGCGGGCGGTGAGAAATGGCGGACAGATCGCCACCGCCATATGGGCGGTGGCGATCCGCCCGTTATCATAATGGGCCCCTAAATGCCTGATATGGGTGTATATACTGATAAAATCTAGCCATTTATAAATCCTGTTTCTGTCTCTCAATGTATGGCCTCTAATAATTGATTGTGCATTTCCATAGTCTAAATGAGGGATGGGATTCCTAATAGAGAGGTCTCTAGTCAACAAGTCCTAATGTTAAAGCTTTGTATAGCTTTAACCGAGCTACTTGTTTGAATGATCCTAGCTCATATACATTTCTTCAGGATATTTGGTTTAGCAGTAATAATTCGGTACCTGTATAGTGTGGTATTGAGAGTCACATACATGAATCAAATTATTAGCTTATAAATTAGTTTTCCAATTCCTGGTCCTCATTGGATTGCTGGATTGGATTCCCTATATCCGAATCCTCTCGGCACGGTTCAAGATCCATCGCAGGACCAAGCAAATGATACTTGAGGTGTACTGCCAGTTAAACTTAAGATCAAAAGTAAATGGATCATGTGGCGCTACAGCAGCCCTCTATTCAAACATCTAAATCACCCAACATCATTATTCAATTGAATTTAGCAACACAGGAGAAATGAAGTCTTCAAATCAACTTAAAAATTAAGGAGAAAGCAGTAGAGGGCGATTCATTAAAAAAATACATAATTTCCGATTGCTAGTCAGTTAAAAGAAAAAATTAAAATGTATGCACCTTCAACCAATTTCACAATTTGGGGGCACAAGGTCCTCAGATTAGGTGGCACAATCATCAGTTCACCCCTTTCAGTAATAAATAAAATCCACAATTTATCATCTAGCTTAAATCTAGTGGTCCTACTGAGATACCATTGGACTTGTCCTTAAATGAATCCTGTGGATGTTAAGAATTGGTGATATTCTCCATACGGGGCAGGATGACGCAAGTTCTTCCATTTTTGGGTATCTTTATCAACCTCAGCTTGCAGTCCTGAGAAATCAAAGGCAAAAAAAAATCACTTGACTAGGTGAGCCCGTTATTTTAACCAGTAGCATAACTTGCCTATCACAGGGAAATGCAGGACACAAGAGAAATAAATGGCGGGTCACGTTTTCTCCTGTGTTTCCCATAATGAATTTATATTTAGGGGTCGATTCCGATCTCGGCCGGAAGCGCACCTAACAGTATTCGTCCGGAAATAACCAAGCCGAACGCGTGTTTCCCGACCGATTCGAACAGTCGTCCGAACGAACAAGTACGATGCGCATAACAGCCCAGATTCCAAGCGAGCCGTACTCACCCATTCCAGCTACTGTTCCCCGCCCAAGCCGGATCCGTAAACGTCGAATCGAGTCGCACGGAACCAAATACACAGCGCCTTCCGGCCGGACTAGTACGATGCGCATTCTGTACGCGCCGAACCCGTCGCTACGTCCGGCACGTCAGAGCATCCGGGAGAGCTGCACATAAGCTCCGATTCGTGCCACAAGACGATCCACGGCTACGAGACGAACAAGCCAGCGACGAGTACGAGTCCAAGCCACGAGAAACCCGAACGAGACGAACAAACCATGAATCCCATCGCGCAGGTCCTACCAATACTCTACATCTATTACCGGGACCGGTACGGACGCGTACGGCGAAGACGGTAAGTCAAACACCCACTACACAAAGAAACGACACATACCCAACATATGTCACACACACATAGGGATGCAGAAATGACGTACACTAGCAACAGCAGAACCATAGGGGCGGGATGGCTACCACCAATGCCATACACACCCATAGGGGGATGGATGCCTACCACTACTACCACCCCTACTCAGGGGGGCCTGGATGCCTGTCACTACTACCATCCCCACTCATAGGGGTATGGATGCCTACCACTACCACCACCACTACTCAGGGGGGCCTGGATGCCTGTCACTACTACCATCCCCACTCATAGGGGGATGGATGCCTACCACTACCACCACCACTACTCAGGGGGCCTGGATGCCTGTCACTACTACCATCCCCACTCATAGGGGGATGGATGCCTACCACTACTACCATCCCCACTCATAGGGGATGGATGCCTACCACTACCACCACCCCTACTCAGGGGTGCTTGGATGCCTACCACTACCACCACCCCTACTCAGGGGGCCTGGATGCCTGTCACTACTACCATCCCCACTCATAGGGGGATGGATGCCTACCACTACCACCACCACTACTCAGGGGGGCCTGGATGCCTGTCACTACTACCATCCCCACTCATAGGGGGATGGATGCCTACCACTACTACCATCCCCACTCATAGGGGGATGGATGCCTACCACTACCACCACCCCTACTCAGGGGTGCCTGGATGCCTACCACTACCACCACCCCTACTCAGGGGGGCCTGGATGCCTGTCACTACTACCATCCCCACTCATAGGGGGATGGATGCCCACCACTACCACCACCACTACTCAGGGTGGCCTGGATGCCTTTCACTACTACCATCCCCACTCATAGGGGGATGGATGCCTACCACTACTACCATCCCCACTCATAGGGGGATGGATGCCTACCACTACCACCACCCCTACTCAGGGGCACCTGGATGCCTACCACTACCACCACCCCTACTCAGGGGAGCCTGGATGCCTACCACTACCACCACCCCTACTCAGGGGGGCCTGGATGCCTGTCACTACTACCATCCCCACTCATAGGGGGATGGATGCCTACCACTACCACCACCCCTACTCAGGGGGGCCTGGATGCCTGTCACCACTACCATCCCCACTCATAGGGGGATGGATGCCTACCACTACCACCACCACTACTCAGGGGGGCCTGGATGCCTGTCACCACTACCATCCCCACTCATAGGGGGATGGATGCCTACCACTACTACCATCCCCACTCATAGGGGGATGGATGCCTACCACTACCACCACCACTACTCAGGGGGGCCTGGATGCCTGTCACTTCTTCCATCCCCACTCATAGGGGGATGGATGCCTACCACTACTACCATCCCCACTCATAGGGGGATGGATGCCTACCACTACCACCACCACTACTCAGGGGGGCCTGGATGCCTGTCACTACTTCCATCCCCACTCATAGGGGGATGGATGCCTACCACTACCACCACCCCTACTCAGGGGGGCCTGGATGCCTGTCACTACTACCATCCCCACTCATAGGGAGATGGATGCCTACCACTACCACCACCCCTACACATAGGACGGGAAATGCATGACACAACCAGCATACTCCAACATAAGGAATGTCTGAAAATACATCCCACCAACACCATGACAAGCGTGTGTAGTCTGTGTCAAATGCCTACAACACTGAACATGACATTGAGCATACAATGTGACCCACTATCACATGTGTCACACATAAATGTGTGTGGCCTCCACAATGCAAGCAGACCATGACCACTGTGGCAATGGGGTATAACACCCCATCATCACAGTGACCAAAAGGTAAGTCTGGGGTCCATAGCTGAAGCCCAATTGAACATTGTGGCAATGGGGTCTAAACACCCATCATCACAGTGACCAAAATGTAAGTGTGGGGTCCATAGCTGAAGCACATTTTGAACATTGTGGCAATGGGGTCTAAACCCCCATCATCACAGTGACCAAAATGTAAGTGTGGGGTCCATAGCTGAAGCACATTTTGAACATTGTGGCAATGGGTTCTAAACCCCCATCACCACAGTGACCAAAAGGTAAGTGTGGGGTCCATAGCTGAAGCACATTTTGAACATTGTGGCAATGGGGTCTAAACCCCCATCACCACAGTGACCAAAAGGTAAGTGTGGGGTCCATAGCTGAAGCACATTTTGAACATTGTGGCAATGGGGTTTAAACCCCCATCACCACAGTGACCAAAAGGTAAGTGTTGTCATGGGAAAAGCTGCAAATGCCAAACAGCATGGATTATTCCTGTTCACAGAACAACAAACACATCTGTGGCATAGTAGTGCTTGTGTCCCATAGCAACATACATTGGGTGAGGCAAACAGTGCAGTGCAAATAAGATATACCTTTGGCCATGTGCAGACAAACATCACCCATGGGGGCTGACATTGTCAACATTCGTCAATAACACAATGACAGAAGTGACCATCATAATGCAGCCCCACATATCTGCACCAATGGACACACAAATGTAGATATCCTGTGGAGACTGTAGATGTCAGGTGAACAAATACCATACCATGGCAGCAATGGGACATACAAACCATGATCATTGTGCTGACAGATGACCTAGGAGTCCCAGGGACAGCAGGGGAAACCCACCAAACAACATACAGCCAATGGCACACAAAGTTATGCCAATGCAGTGGTGCAGATGCACAAACACAAACAGGCAGCCTCACACTGCATATCAAACACAACAGGTGATGGGGGGTGCCAGTGTCCCCAGGCAACCACACAACACATGAGGAGGCCTGAATCACAATTACACAGATGTGTATACAGTGCCACACAAAAGTAACTCATGGATCGGATTCCCCTATGTGGGCAATCAGGCATTGTTAGATGAGAGGGAGCCCAAATTACACATGTCACACAAGCTTGTAGGAACAGCAAATAACACAGCAAGAGACAGACCCACCACAGCACTACCCCCAGGGACCCCACATTGTGGTGACCATGGCCTGCATGATAATCCCACTGTGATGACAAAGCTAGATGTCGTTCACACTGTGAACCACAGTCATGTGTCCTGAGCTACAAACTACCATCACACCTACACAAGCACAAATCAATCAGCACGGCCTGTCAGCCAAGGCCAACATGGAGGTAGGGGTCTAGCCGTGCAACAACTCTCATTTGCACACACTCAACACCACACACCTTGATCTACACCAATGTGCAGCTGTGAAGCTCACATGGACTGGTGACATTGCACATGCACCCATGACAATCCCAGGGGTGGTGGTGGGAACTAAGGTGCAGAAACCCATCACACATGGCCAGTCAACAAGACTCGTGAATGTCAGACACACTGGAGTACGCCGTACATGGGCATGACGTGAAATCCACCACAATCAATGTGATCCCGGACACAGTCACACACCAATGAAGAAGTCAAGGTCACCCACAAAGAACACACATAGACAACTTCCAACATTGCAGCTCTGACCCAGAGGAGTGGCAGCAGTCACACACACAACGTGTCACAATCACTGAAAGCTAACACAAACTGTAAATTACATGACTTGTGTAACCAACAAGTGCCAAGGGGAATCCTGACTGTGTCTCATCTGCGTTTGCCCACAAACTCAGCCCTGACAGCAAACACACCTATGGATGACACCCTGATGACCAGTAATGTGCCATGCACCCACATCCCAGAGAACCCAGTGCGAAGATTTGGGGGAACATAGGTCAACTCAGCAAGCATCACAAACAGGAACATCACTAGGGATCCCAGCCTGCGTTGCAAAATGGAAGTGAACACACACAGACATGCTCACACAACACACACCTTGGGCTCAGGCAATGTCACGGAATTACACACTGCTATGAGGGGACTCCACTCCTGTGTAAGGAAAGCTGTGCCATACGTTGTCTCTGCAGGGCTCTATCATGTCAGCAGTACACTTGGTCACTCAGTCAACAATTAGCACAAAATGAAGTGACGAGAGTCACATCAGCCTGGTCATGGGAGTGTCACCGAAATCATCTGCACAGATCCAACACACATGTATAGCAAGTTGCACTGATAACACAGATGAGTCCTTCCCCATTGATGCCCAAACTTGCATGTCCAGTGGAGATGGTCACACAGTCAGGGAAACAGACAAATTGAACAATGGCAAGCACAACTGATGTGCAGGGGTGTAAGCCACAGATGTGATATTGCAAAGAAATGTAGGAAATCACCTTGGCAAATATTGAAAACATGACACCCTCATATTGCTGCAAAGGATGACATGGCTACACACCAGGATAGGACGCATTCCCCCTGGACCACATGGGGTCCTGCACAGTAACACTTCATTTTCATGATATCAAAAATCACCATCACTGCAGCAAGGGCATGGTTAGCATCATCAACATCATGTACATCTGAAGCTAAACCACCAGAGAACAGAAAGGAGCTTTATTCAGCATATGTGTCTGAAATATGAAAGTCCTGCAAAAATACAAAGGCCAATGGCCAGTCCAACAGTTCAGTCCGAACAGGGTGACAGTGGCAGATGTCACCCTCTGCTTGCCTGCACTGATATGGAGCAGGGACATTCCCCTCGGAGGGGCATACGGGGGGGCAGGCCAGGCACCGCAGGGACAGGATCAGGGCTCACCAGAAGGAGGCAGGGAAGGGGTGGCTGGTGCTGGAGAGTCACTGACAACTGCAGTGGAGGTGTCTGACATGGTGTGTGCCGGCACAACTGGGGGGCATGAGTCAGATGGTGTGGGTGCCGGCACAACTGCAGTGGTCCGGCCAGATGGAGTGGACAGGTTCCCCACTGCAGTGCCCAAGTCAGACGGGGTGGTAGTGGACTCCACTGCAGTGCCTATCTCCAGGGGAGTAGAATGGGGTTCAGGTAAGGTGGGCAGGACAGAGGGGAGGACACGGTCTCCACACCAGTGGCACAAACATGTGCAGCGGGGGGTGTGAGGCTGGAAGAGCAAGTGGTAGGTGGAGAAGGCCGGATCATTTTGGGGATGGTGTATCTGTGGGTGGGGGAACCTGGGGCAGGGTGTGGTGGGGGAACCAGTGTTGTGGGGGTCTGAGGGATGGAGGAAAGAGACTGTGTGGTTGAGCTGCAGGGCGGTGGCAGGGTCTTCCTCTTCCGGGACCATGGGGACTTGCGTGTGGGGGCCTTAGTCTGTCCGTGCCTGGGGGAGGGTGTCCGGGGGTGAGGGGCACTCCCCTCTTGGTGGGTGGACTTCCTCTTCCCCCTGTATGCTGGATCAGCTGGATCGGAGGGGAAGAGGCCGAGGTCACAGAGGAAGAGCTGCTGTTTAGGTGGGGTTGCAGGTGAGGCAAGGGAAGGGGTCTTGGAGGGAGAGGATTTGGAGGACTGCGGCATGACTGTGGATGCCTGTGTGTGTGTCTGTTCCCCATCCCCTGTGGGTGTGGTATCAGTCCCCTGAGGATGCTTGCATGCACGTTTTGCCTTTGTTTTGGGTGTTTCTGTGCTGCTTGTGTCTGTGTGTTGGGTGATTGTGCAGGTGTGCATGTGCTTGGAACAGGTAGGGTGCCAGGAAGTGTGGATGGGGCAGAGGTAGGAGGGGTGAGGGACTGTTGGAGGAGGGACACTGCTGCCGTCAGGGAGGAGTCCATGGACTTATTGCTCCTCTGTAGGGCAGACATGCCAGATGAGATGCCCTCCATGAACGACACCAGCTGTGTCAACAGAGTGGTGTGTGCATGGAGGACACTCAGCATAGCTGTCTGCCCTACATGGAGCTGGCGAAGTAAGTACACAGACTCCTCACTCAGGGCAGCAGGGGACACAGGGGCAGGGGTGCGGTGCCTGGCACGAAGGAGACACGCTCCCGAACACGGGAGCCTCCACGGACCTCTGGAATGGGAGTCGATGAGAGGGCGGTGGTGGTGGCGGGGCCAGCCATACTAGCTGGGGTGTGGTGGCTGCTGACACCCGCCTCCACAAGGGAGTCATCCTCCGAGCTGCTGTGGTCCTCAGCTGAGGTGGATGTTGCTGAGGACTCCTCGGTGTGGCTCCCCTCACCCTCCGTGCCACTGGGTCCCTCCGACCACTCATCGGCTGCTGACCCAGCCTGGCTCTGCAGCTCCTCCTGGTCCATGGAGCTGTCCCCTCCTGTGGCCGTGGATGTATCTGCAAACAATTAGGGAAACAGACAAACATCAGTCACCTGCACTGACCGCACACACCACAGTAAGTACAGCACATTACAGAGCAAGCCCTGGCATCCT
This sequence comes from Calotriton arnoldi, assembly GCA_963921515.1. Classification (NCBI taxonomy): domain Eukaryota; kingdom Metazoa; phylum Chordata; class Amphibia; order Caudata; family Salamandridae; genus Calotriton; species Calotriton arnoldi. The sequence continues at coordinate 560,054 of CAWUFW010007246.1, read as the reverse complement.
TAGTTGAACATTGCCAAAAGTGCTCACACAGATTAGGAGAAGCCAATTGTCAGTCTGATGGTCAACCATGGCACTCACACCCCTCCTGGCCTTTGTAGTAGGGTTCTGTTCTACCATATAACACAGACCTATGTACCTTTCTGCTCTGCCCATGAAACATGGCACTCCCATATAGGCCCCACCAGTCAGGCCCTGATAGATGACCTAAGCTGTCCATTTTTCTTTTAGCCTTTTAGTACCTGTCACAGTGGTCCACACCCCCTTAGATACATACACTTAGGCCCAAACCCACCTCCTTAGATGCACACACACATGTAGGCCCAAGAGGCCACTGCCTCATGCTATCATTTTTCTAATACAACAAATCTTGTAGGCCTTTCTGACCTGACAGCAGGGACCTGTGCCATCCACCGCGGCACCAGCCCCCCCCTTGTAAATATCCAGAGTCACAAGAATAAGGTTAGCCCACACGTTTGTGACACTCTGCTGGTACATCTTGCTCTTTCACAAGCAAATGTTTGCAAAATTTTAACTTATGAAACTTTCCACGCTTGCTCCACTGAAACTGAAAAGGCGGCTACGTGACAGAGAAATAATACATAAAATTCTCAAATTCTGAGCATCTTACGGTAAAAGTTATCTTTTTCTTATGTTTGCGGTCAAGAGCACCGACCACCTGCTAAAAGCCCCTGTTTTCACCATGATACCACTTTTCTGTTCTTCAAAAAACTTTCCACAGTTACTGTAAGCGTGTAGTCAAGGACCCACGTCAGGGCCCACGTCAACTGTGGGTAGGAGTTCTGCATTAAGCGATATAAAAGCTTTGCACCCATGTCCACGCCCTGAACTCTTCATACCAGTGCATTGCATGGGGAGGGTTCACGGTCGGCCGTTCTCCTGATCTTGGGCCTCGAAATTCTACTATCAAGGTGGTAATGCTCTTTTCTGATTGTTAGCCTCTTGCCTTTGTCAGCCTCTCTAATTTAGCTCATCCACACCCAATTCATTGCATTTATCCTAGCTTAAACTGTGTAGCCTTGGATGGTTCTTGCTCTCTTATTTAAGATTTGCCTTCTAGGCGCTTGCCTATTCATGATCCCTCTTTTAAGACTTGCCCCATAGGCTGTAGCTCACAGATAGATAGTTACATAGATCTTTGTGCTTCACTTAAAATATGATTTGTAACATTGTTGATGCTTTCATTTTCATCCTGCTCATGTGTTGACGATCAGCATCAAATGAACAGTTCTCGGTGTTACTGAATTGCTTAACAAAGTGCCACTGTATTTCACTCCGTTGTTCCTTCTTTTCAAGTGAACGAGCAGAGTGCGGGTCATGCTCTCATGAGCCAGTAAGCAGAAGGGTGTGACCACCCATTTACCCTCAAACAGCTTGCACCCATCTGTCTGGTGCCGGCCGGATGGTAATACCCCAGTGTGGACACATGCACCACCTACCCAGTTGTTGGACATTGCAGGGAACACGGTGAAGTATGTGAACATGCACACATCACATCTCTTGCCCCTGAGTCAGTACAGGTGTCCGGATGAAGGGATGGCCAGAGTCTAATTTGAAATGCATGTGATGCATACCAGCACCAGACACCATGATGCACCCATGTCCTCATAGTCAATGCCACAATGGGGTGCATGTTGCACATGTCACTCCCCTGCAGGATCACTCTTAGGAAATTGAATGCCATGGCACATGCATGCCTGCAAAGTCATACATCACTGTCTCCAGTCACATGGGCAGGGCAGCCAGCCAACAACAGTCTGCACTGTGTCACAATCCTAGGTCATGGTGAATGCAAGTTCTGTAGCTGACAAGTGCACATGTCCATCCCCCCCACACCACATCATCTGAACTCGTATTTGTCCACGTCATACCAATTGGACATATTGGAGACATGAAACACAACTCTCTGAACCTGAGCACCTCACAGTCGGCTGTGAATGAAAAACAGCTGCCTGAACTTCTCAGTCGCATGCACCAGTCTGCACAGTCAAGTGATCAAACACCTATATGTCACACAAGTATCGTCTCTCATGGTCACATCTCAGATGGCATGCTGAGCCCTAACTGATAAACACACCAGTAGTCCTGACAACGAAGCCACAGCACAATGACACAAAGGCAGACACCTGAGGGAACATTTCACTGAGCACAACGTGTCAGCTGATACACGGGAGTGGGAGTACAGAGTGTATTGTATGCCCTGGAGTAGGCATGACTGTCCTGCTCCACGTGAAAGAGGGATGAGCCCTGGAAAGTAGGCATGTGGCTAAGCATGTGTGACACACTTGATATACATTCTCCTGAGGCCCAAACATTGTTCCCACCCGCAGCATGGGGGTGTGCCAAATACCCCAGGCACATGTGGTGAGTCAGATCAGCAATTGGAACACATATCAAAGTTACACGCAGATTACATGTCAGAACTCAGGCATTGTATAAGCAATTGACCCACCCATGAAGCCCACCACAAAGGTACGGTAACAAATGCTGGCCCCCACCCTGAGCTAAGCAAAATGCAAGGACACAGTACCCAAGTGACACAATTTCCAGACTGTAAGGGCCACACCTGGGTATCAGATGAGGAGTGGGCATGTCACAATTGAGGGACATGGGTCCTGGACCACAAGACTGATGTACTGTGGAGGTTTAACAAGGCCAGAGGAGGGCACATAGCATGTCAGACAAAGTTCACAGTGCAGTCATGGACTCACCCCCTCCTTGCTGCTGTCTGGCCTTCAGCTGCCCATCCAGGTCAGGGAAGACCACCGCCAGGATCCTGAGCATGTGGGGGGTCAGGGTCCGGTGTCCGCCCCTCCTGCGAGGAGGCGACAGCTTCAGCTGGACCCTTGCGATCCTCCGGGTCCAGCCCCGAAGGTCCTGCCACCTCTTCTGGCAGTTGCGGATCCGGCGCTTGTAGTCCCCCACGGATCTTACTGCCCGGACGATGGTCAGCCAGATCTCCTGCTTCTGGTGGGCATCAACCTGTGAGGATGACAAAGTGAAAAAGGCCATTACTACACATGCAACATATCCGTGCATCACACATTTGGATATACATGTCTCAATCACAGAGGCACATGATGTACACAGGCAGTGCAACTATGGCTATGAACAGTTTACCAGCAGTTACTAAATGGTATCATTGCCTGGGAAGTAAAACCTTGTTGGAATGCACTGTTACTGCACTAAACCTGTTCAGTGCATGTAACTACACACTTTGGGGGGTGAGAACTACTCAGTGAGCATGCTAGCCAGTGGTGTGCACACTGGAAGTCTTGCTAGTCAGACAACATGCACATTTAGTAAGGCAGTGGACAGCACACTCACCTGCTCCCCTGGTTTTCCATACAGCTTGCTGTACTGTGGAAGGAGGCTGTCCAGCAGGGCCTGGTTCTCCTCAGTGCTGAAGGCTGGGGCTCTCTCCACAGTACGTGCCATTGCAGTAGCCAGAGGATGCAGAGACAGCAGCAGTGTTGGTGGCAGATGTCGTCCTGGAGCATGTAGTGCAGGCAAGTGAGCTCTCAGGGGAACAGCCAGCATTATATGTGTGCTGCAGAGGCAGATACTGTCCCATGTGTCCAAAGTGATATGTCCAACTCGTTTGCATCTTCTGAATCTGGCCAATCCATGGAATTGCACCACTTATACACGCCCACAGCATCCTCCAAAAGTTAAACTTCATGACACCCATGATTTTGCAACATTCTTGTGGCTGGCCAACTGAATTCACTGCATCAAACTCGTTACAGATTCAAAAACGCGTCCGTTGCCATGCCAGGCCCTAGCCAATGCGTGCGCACCGATCGGACCATTGCTGTTCAACGCGTACCCGCTCACATCATATGCAATGGCCAATGCGTGCGCACCGATCGGTCCATTGCTGTACAACGCGTACCCGCTCACATCATATGCAATGGCCAATGCGTGCGCACCGATCGGTCCATTGCTGTACAACGCGTACCCCCTCACATCATATGCAATGGCCAATGCGTGCGCACCGATCGGTCCATTGCTGTACAACGCGTATTCCGGGAAACAACACGTACCCGCTCACATCATATGTAATGGCCAAAGCGTGCGCACCGATCGGTCCATTGCTGTACAACGCGTATTCCGGGAAACAACGCGTACCCGCTCACATCATATGCAATGGCCAATGCGTGCGCACCGATCGGTCCATTGCTGTACAACGCGTACCCGCTCACATCATATGCAATGGCCAATGCGTGCGCACCGATCGGTCCATTGCTGTACAACGCGTATTCCGGGAAACAACGCGTACCCGCTCACATCATATGTAATGGCCAATGCGTGCGCACCGATCGGTCCATTGCTGTACAACGCGTACCCGCTCACATCATATGCAATGGCCAATGCGTGCGCACCGATCGGTCCATTGCTGTACAACGCGTATTCCGGGAAACAACGCGTACCCGCTCACATCATATGCAATGGCCAATGCGTGCGCACCGATCGGTCCATTGCTGTACAACGCGTATTCCGGGAAACAATGTGTACCCGCTCACATCATATGCAATGGCCAATGCGTGCGCACCGATCGGTCCATTGCTGTACAACGCGTACCCGCTCACATCATATGCAATGACCAATGCGTGCGCACCGATCGGTCCATTGCTGTACAACGCGTACCCGCTCACATCATATGCAATGGCCAATGCGTGCACACTGATCGGTCCATTGCTGTACAACGCGTATTCTGGGAAACAACGCGTACCCGCTCACATCATATGCAATGGCCAATGCGTGCGCACCGATCGGTCCATTGCTGTACAACGCGTACCCGCTCACATCATATGCAATGGCCAATGTGTGCGCACCGATCGGTCCATTGCTGTACAACGCGTACCCGCTCACAACATATGCAATGGCCAATGCGTGCGCACCGATCGGTCCATTGCTGTACAACGCGTATTCCGGGAAACAACGCTTACCCGCTCACATCATATGCAATGGCCAATGCGTGCGCACCGATCGGTCCATTGCTGTACAACGCGTACCCGCTCACATCATATGCAATGGCCAATGCGTGCGCACCGATCGGTCCATTGCTGTACAACGCGTATTCCGGTAAACAACGCGTACCCGCTCACATCATATGTAATGGCAAATGCATGCGCACCGATCGGTCCATTGCTGTATGATGCGTCCCTGTACAGATCACTCTCATATGTCACCATGCTTGTCACTGGTGAACGTATGCCAGCCACATATACTTGCTAGGGACTCAGGGGCACACCTACAACACCACAGCCTGTCCACACTGTATCCTAAGGCATGTAAGGCTGCATTACCTTTTCTGTGTATGGGGGTCAACATGTGGTTTTTGGGGTGGCACTTGGGGGCAGCCACTCCCAGGCTGTGCATGTGTTCATGGGGACAGGGTCCTTTGTGTGTTGTGCACATGACCACTGTGATGTGCAACTGTTCATTTCAGAGCATGTGGCATGGTCACATTTCCAGGTTGTGTATGTGTATGTCATGTCACATACCCCCAGAGTCCCATGTGGGAAGGTATGTACGTCACAGGGTGACCCATTGCCACAATAGTGATGGCCCTCCACAGTCTGTGTGCATGTTGTGTTTCCGATGTCTCTGATTCCATGTGCACAATGGGAGACAGTCTCCACATCCACGTTGTTTGTGCATGGACTTTGAAGTTGTGCGTGTGTGTGTCACAGACGTCCATGTCTGTCCTGCGGAGGCAACAGGGGCCACTACCTGTGGGAGTCATGTTTGTTTTTCTGACGTGTACATGATACGCCATGTCATGCCAGTGTCCATGTGGCAATACAGGGTCCCTGGGAATCTACCTGTCAATGAGCTGTGATGCCTGTGGCGCATCTGTCCAGACATGTCACTGTGGTGTGTGTTTGGAACCTGACAGCAGTAAATGGGTACTGTGACACAGCCTAATGATTTCCCATAGCACAACCTGGAACTTGTTGTCAACACATGTTGAACTGTGATGTTAGATGTTGGCCATGTAGATGCCATATCTGTCCATACAGAATGGCACACACATCAGGTACTTGTGTCTCGTAATGATGTATCATGTGATATTGAGTATGGTCAATGCCACATATGTGGGGTGACTGACAATCTTTCTTTCTTCACCTATGCACTGCAGGGCACCAGCTGTCCATAGACCATTCCCTGACCTTGCAACGATGGTGGAACGTGACTGCATCTGACGGTACCGCTTCACCAGGCAGCTGATTGAGGATTTGGCAGTGCGCTTGGCCCCACATTTGCAACCTGGCCGGCCGTACCCTACAGCGCTGACCCCCAAGGTGAAGGTGATGGCAGCCCTACACTTCTTTGCCACCGGTACCTTTCAACACACTGTGGCATCTGCTGGTGGGATGTCACAGACTATGTTCAGCCGTGTGCTACGCAATGTTTTGGAGGCAATGTTGAGATGCCTGAACCAGTACATCTATTTCCCTAAACGTCAACAACTCACTGACGTCAAGAGTGACTTCTATGCCCTGGGGAGGATGCCACATGTCATTGGCTCCATTGATGGGACACATGTGGCTTTGGTACCACCACAGGCACAAGAGCAGGCATACAGGAACAGGAAACATTTTCATTCGATCAATGCTCTGGTGGTATGTCTTGCAGATATGAGCATCTCACATGTGTGTGCCCGTTTCCCTGGTTCGGCACACGATGCCTACGTGATGAGGAGTAGTCGTATCCCGAGGATGATGTCACAGATGCAGAACCAGCGTGCCTGGCTTGTCGTTGTGTACTGACTTTGTACCATTGTGTGTGTTCTGCTATGTTGTATTCCACCCTCTTTTCCAACTCAGCTAATGTGCAATTGTCTGTCTGTAGGTGACTCCGGATACCCCAACATGCCGTGGTTGCTGACACCCCTCTGGAACCCTGTGACACCAGCCCAGATGCGCTACAATGAGGCACATGGTCGGACCAGGAGAGTGATTGAGCGGACATTTGGTCTCCTGAAGAGCCGCTTCCGCTGCCTGGACAAGACAGGAGGGGCCCTCCCATATCCCCCAGCAAAGGTGTGCAAGATTGTCATCGTCTGCTGCATGCTACACAACCTGGCAGTGCGGAAGGAGTTGCCTCTCATCCTGGATGATGATGACCAACATCCGCCACCTGTGGAGGATCCTGGCCTGGGCCACAATGCCAGTGATGATGATGGTGATGTCCGCACACAACTCATCACCAACTTCTTCAGCTGAATGTGAGTATCCAGGGAGTTGTCATGTCAATGATGTGAGTTTGCATGATATGTGTGGGTGGTGCTCTGGTGCTCTTTGAGTGTGGCCATGTGCTACTTGACTGGATGTGTGCAGCGATGTGTCCTTACAGGTGGTCTGTACTCCCCAACAGTGTTGACATGCTAACTTGGTTTTGTGTAGGTATCTTGTGACATGTATTGGGCATGAGTATTGCAGTTCTGTCCTGTTCTTCAGTGCTTTTGACTGTGTGTCATGTCTGTCCTTCACAGGGTGCTTATAGAGTTGTTTGGTCAACTTGGATCCCCCGACACCATGATTCAGCTTTCAGGGTGGCAGCAGTCGTTTCCCTACAGGTGATGTGCCACACACCCCTGGACTTTATATCTTCTGCACTTTTTGACTGTGTGGCCACTGCCATGTGGGATTACCTTGCATTTGTAGTGGAAACAACATGTGTAATAAACCTGTGCTTCACTTTGGGATGTGCGTTGTCTGGTGTCACACATCTGACTGACATTTGCTTACTGCACCTGTGGGCTAGTTAACACAGACTCTGAATAGGTGTGGTGTCTGTGCATTCCACTGTATTTCCTGGCAACATCAGTGTAGGCGATGTGTCCGATGGCCCTGGTGTCTATGTGTTGTGTAGCCCTAGTGGTGTGTCTCCCTCATATGTGTCACGTCGCCATGACTCACATGATGGTGTTGAACTTGCTGTGGCAGTTAGCATGCACGGTGTCATTTAGCAGATCATCATCTCCGTGACAAAAACAACGTTGGAATCACAACAGAGGCAAGTATGGTGTATTAGTGAGTTTATTACATACATGTGTGAGGATAGTGCACAGGATGGTGGGTGCTGTACATTGGTATTGTAATCCAAAGTTCCCAGATGAGTTGGAAGTCTTGGTAGCAGAAATGTCCAGAGTAAAGTCCACAGTAATCTGATACATTAGTCCCACTTAAACTCCCCATGTTCATGTGGGAGAGTTGTGTTGCATTTGACAGGGTGAACAGTTTGCACACAAAGGAGAATTTCCAGAACAGGTGTTGGGTTCCTGGGGGATGTACCTGGCCATCGGCCTCTCAGTTGTCCTTCCTCGGACGACCCCTCTTCTTTCTGGGGGGACCCTCACGTGCAGGCCACTGTGGTGCAGAGGACTCTCCACCAGAGTCATCCTCCCTCCCTGTGGCAGTTGCAGTTGTTGGGGCACCAGATGTTGTGGGCACACAGGGAGGTGTGGACATGTTGGTGCTAATCTGGCGGAGGCATGTCAATATGTCCCTCTGCACTGCCGTCAGTTCTTCCAATGTGTCCCACTTGGACTCCATGCCAGACATGTGTGTCTCCACACGGGACATGTGTGAGTCCAAGCGGGCATGATGGGCAGCCTGCTGCTGTTGAATGTCCTTGAGGATCCCCACTACCTGGCTGACCTCTCCGGTGCTATTCTGGTACGCCTCAGCAATGCGTGCCAGTTGTGGGTCATCATGCAGTCCAGACCTCTCTTCAAACAGCGACCTCTGCCTACCACCCCTACCACCACCCCTGGACACACGTGTTGGAGCTGCCGTGGCACGCACAGGTGACCCTCGGCCCCCTTGGGGGTTGGTACTGGGGTTGTTGTCCGTTGCTTCATGGTGGGCTGTGGTCCCTGTGCTGTTGTCATTGAGTGTCCTTGGTCAGTCTGTGTTGGTGGGGGTGGTCTGTGTGTTTGCAGATGTTGGAGGAATGGGTGCAGGGGGTGCAGATGGTGGTCCTGCTGGTGCTGCATGATGACTCCCACCGGAGGTGCCAGGTTGGTCTTCGCCATCCGATGAGGGCAGAGGCTGTTCCACACCAGAGAGATCAGGGTCCCCCAGAGCCTGGGACAGGGACTCCTCCTCATCTGCTGCTGTGTCCCCATCATCACCTGTTTTTGGAAGAGACACACAATGTATGTTATGTTTCTGCAGGCATCACTGGTTCAAACACATGACAGTTGTGACTGTACCTCTGGATGCGGGCCTGTACATTGCATTGTCCTAAGTTGTCACAGTCAGAGGTTGATATTGGTGTGGCTCATTGTCCTGCCAACCTGATGCATTTCTATGTGGATGTTGAGGTGTGTGCATGACCAGCATTGGTAGTATTTGGTTGACATCCAGACCTCCTTCTCCCCCCAGCCCAGTTGTCCCACCATGAAGCATGCCACACTTGCAGTGGGTGCAGGTTGACTCTCAGGATGTCAGTCAGTGGTGTCCTGCTGTTGGTTGTTGCACAGTTCCCAGCAGGGCCTTGTGCGCCCCACAGCAGTACCCAGTGTCAGCCATCTTGTCAGTTCTTTTCCACTCCCTGTGATGTGAGCATGGTTCAGAGTGGTGTTGATGGGCCAATTGTGAGGGTGACCAACATCTGTGACTACAACTCCCATCATGCTATTGCCTACACCCCCCTTCCCAGCATGCCCATACTTCCTCCCTTTTGGGTGGACTTCACTGTGTGTGAGTGTGACAGCAATGGCAAGATGGCTGACAGTGGTGTCCTGCTGTTTGTTGGTGCACAGTTCCCAGCAGGGCCTTGTGCTCCCCACAGCTGAGGCCAGTGTCAGACATCTTTGAATTGGCTTTTCACTCCCTGTGAGGTGTGCATGCTTCAGTGTGAGCTTGCTGGGCCATGCGGGTGGGGGATGTTGAGCTGTGACTACCACTCCCATCATGCTTTTGCCTACACCCCCTTCCCAGCATGCCCATACTTCCTTCCTTTTGACTCTGCTTCCCTGTAGGGTAGTGTGCCTGTGCTGACAGGATGGCTGAGAGTGTTGTCCTGGCGTTTGTTTGGCTACAAGTCCCAAAAGTGTCCCTGTGCTTCACACAGCATAACCCAGTGTGGTTGTTCTTTGTGGGATATTTAATTAGAGTGTAAGGCATTGCATTCTCCCAGGTGAGTTGTGTGGAGTTTGTGTTAAGGGGTGTGTGAGAAAAGCTGGTGGTGACTATGGTCAGAGCTGTCAGTCCTCCTTCCCACCCAGCCAGATATCCCACCATGGAACGTGCTTCCATTGCAGAGAGTGCAAGTTGTCTTTCAAGATGTCAGTCAGTGGTGTCCTGCTGTTGGTTGTTGCACAGTTCCCAGCAGGGCCTTGTGCTCCCCACAGCAGTACCCAGTGTCAGCCATCTATTGAGTTCTTTTCCATTCCCTGTGATGTGAGCATGGTTCAGAGTGGTGTTGATGGGCCAATTGTGAGGGTGACCAATATCTGTGACTACAACTCCCATCATGCTATTGCCTACACCCCCCTTCCCAGCATGCCCATACTTCCTTCCTTTTGAGTGGACTTCACTGTGTGTGAGTGTGACAGCAATGGCAAGATGGCTGACAGTGTGATCCCGTTGTTTGTTGGTGCTCAGTTCCCAGCAGGGCCTTGTGCTCCACACAGAAGTACCCAGTTTCAGCCATCTTGTCAGTCCTTTTCCACTGCCTGTGATGTGAGCATGGTTCAGAGTGGTGTTGATGGGCCAATTGTGAGGGTGACCAATATCTGTGACTACAACTCCCATCATGCTATTCCCTACAACCCCCTTCCCAGCATGCCCATACTTCCTTTCTTTTGAGTGGACTTCACTGTGTGTGAGTGTGACAGCAATGGCAAGATGGCTGACAGTGTGATCCTGTTGTTTGTTGGTGCCCAGTTCCCAGCAGGGCCTTGTGCTCCACACAGCAGTACCCAGTTTCAGCCATCTTGTCAGTCCTTTTCCACTGCCTGTGATGTGAGCATGGTTCAGAGTGGTGTTGATGGGCCAATTGTGAGGGTGCCCAATATCTGTGACTACAACTCCCATCATGCTATTGCCTATACCCCCCTTCCCAGCATGCCCATACTTCCTTCCTTTTGAGTGGACTTCACTGTGTGTGAGTGTGACAGCAATGGCAAGATGGCTGACAGTGTGGTCCTGTTGTTTGTTGGTGCCCAGTTCCCAGCAGGGCCTTGTGCTCCACACAGCAGTACCCAGTTTCAGCCATCTTGTCAGTTCTTTTCCACTCCCTGTGAGGTGTGCATGCTTCAGTGTGAGGTTGCTGGGCCATGTGGGTGGGGGATGTTGAGCTGTGACTACCACTCCCATCATGCTATTGCCTACACCCCCCTTCCCAGCATGCCTATACTTCCTTCCTTTTGACTCTGCTTCCCTGTGGGGTAGTGTGCCTGTGCTGACAGGATGGCTGACAGTGTTGTCCTGGCGTTTGTTTGGCTACAACTCCCAAAAGTGTCCCTGTGCTTCACACAGCATAACCCAGTGTGGTAGTTCTTTGTGGGATATTTAATTAGAGTGTGAGGCAATGCATTCGCCCAGGTGAGTTGTGTGGAGTTTGTGTTAAGGGGGTGTGTGAGTAAAGCTGCTGGTAACTATGGTCAGAGCTGTCAGTCCTCCTTCCCACCCAGCCAGATATCCCACCATGGAACATGCTTCCAATGCAGGGAGTGCAAGTTGGCTTTCAGGATGTCAGTCAGTGGTGTCCTGCTGTTGGTTGTTGCCCAGTTCCCAGCAGGGCCTTGTGCTCCCCACAGCAGTACCCAGTGTCAGCCATCTTGTCAGTTCTTTTCCACTCCCTGTGATGAGCATGGTTCAGGGTGGTGTTGATGGGCCAATTGTGAGGGTGACCAATATCTGTGACTACAACTCCCATCATGCTATTGGCTACACTGACTTCACCAGCATACACAGAATTCCTTCCTTTCAGTGAGCTTCCCTGTGAGGTGGTGTTCTAGTAGTGGCAAAATATCTAACTGTGTTTGTTGGTTATATTTGTGCCACTGCCTTGCTGTATTTGTAGTTATGTTTGTACATATCATGACACAGTTACATATCACTATGAGATGGCATGTATTGTGTTTATCTGACTGACAGACAAATCTTGGGGTGATTATCTTTTGGTTGCTGTGGATTTGCTAAGGGTGCATGGTTTGACTATCCCCTTGACAGTGATGTGTGTGTATTGTCACACAATATTGGGTATATTAGTTGTGTACTCACCAGGCTCTGGGATGTTTGATAGTCCATATACGCTCACTGGTGGTAGGATGGCCCGCACCTTCTCCTCCCAGGGCCTGAGGTATAGTGGTTTGGCAGGAGGGCCACTGCCGGTGCGCTGACTCACGTTGTAATCCTTCTTTAGTAGGTCCCTGACCCTCCTGCGCACATCATACCACCTGTTCTGGATGTCTTCCTTTGTGCGCAAACATGGTGATTGTGCGTTGACCCTGTCGACGATCCTCTCCCACATCTTGGTTTTCTGCAACATGGGGGTCTGTTGGACCAATGTACCAAACAACTGTGGCTCTACCCTGAGGATCTCATCTACCAGGACTTCCAATTCATTGTCTAGGAACTTTGGATTCTTCTTTGGGGGCATGGTGATGGGTGATGGTGGTGATTGATGTGTGTGTGTGCAAGTGAGGGTGTGTGAGTGTAGGTTTTGCTGGGTGTATGTGAGGGTGCTATTTGTTGAGGTGCTAATGGTGTGTGGCTTGTGTGATGGATGAGCTGTGAGTGTGTCTGTGGTTGCTGTCTGATGGTGTTCTGTGCTGGCAGGTCAGTTGAATTTGCAAAGGATCATGGTAGGGATTTGTGGCCTTTATATAGGTGGAGTTGGGGGTGTGTCCTTGTTCCATGTTTTTTTTCCCCTGTATTTATTGACTTTGTCATTGCTTGTTTGGCCCTTTTTTTTTTTTTCCTTTGTATTTTTTGTGCATGTAGGAGATGTTCTTCTGACCGAGTAGGACGCTGCAGTTGTCTCGTGCGAGCTTCTCCGAGTCGTTCACGCTGTGTTTCTGCTAGGTTTATTTTGCGGCGTACGTGTCGGTCGCCGAGTATTGGCTTCCTTCGGCTGGCTTTTGTATGCGTGTCGGTCGTACGGCTTGAGCTCCGTGCGACTCGGTCTGGTTTTCCACGCATTACATCGTACTGCGCGGGTCGGAGTTCGCGGGTACGTTTCGTTCGGGTTCATTCCTGGTGCGTGTCGGTCGGTTCGATTCGCGTGGTTTCCCGGCCGGATAGCTTGTTTCCGTCCAGTTCGGTCGTTCAGCTTGTGTTCCGTACGAGTCGGTCGTGATTCACATGCATTTCATCGTACTACCCAGGTCTGGCAGCGCCGGTATGTGTCGGTCGGACTATATTCCCGTACCGAGTCGGTCGGTATTTTTTCCGGCCCGAATCGGAATCGGCCCCTTAGTCTTTTCAGTGTCAACAGGGAAAGCCTGCGCTCATTGACGCGCTTCTATAAATAAATTATAGCAGACAGTCACCCTTTCTTCATTATCCCTGCCTTTATAAAAAACAACAGCCGACTAATGCATGCTGTTGGGGTGCTAAGTAACATAAAACGTATAATCTGACATCATTTTATGAAAATACAAATGCGAGCATCATGTCCCTGCCTAATTGGCGCATTAGAGAGCGCAGTTTAATTAGCTCACTAGTTCGCACGAGTTATTCAAGGGAGATACAGAATGATCTGCTGTCCTTACTGCTTCTAAATTTTCTTTGCGAAGTGCTGAACAAAAGTGGTTGCAACGTCCCTTTTCAGACTTCTGAGGAAAATCATAAATCTTTAGAAATGTATTAAAGGTCTTCCGTGTTTTAAAAAAGCGGCTAAAATGCCAAAGGAAGCACGGTGTCATAAATAAACGAGTGGCATTAAATGTTAGGCTCAAACACTGTGCAAACTAAGGGATACGAACGTAGACGTTACTAGGCAGAGCAAACACAGTTTCTGTTCATTGCATGCTGATTACAACCTCCATCGTCATTCGTGAAAGTCATTCAACTTTTAAGCTTAAAAAGGCCATTCAGTGTCCAGATAAAAGCAGTTCTTTTTACCCAGCCCTGCATATCTAACCATCACCAGCAAGAAGCATCCTAGAATATTTCTCTGTTTGATGCAGTCAGCTGGAGTTCTCAGAGCTATTCTGACATCATTCATGCATGGCCCCTTTAATTCATGAATTCGTTTTATGGTTAATCCTGAGTTTTGCATACCAGGCATTGCAATGCAGCCAGTCTGTCACATAATTTAATCAGGTATATTTCCGGGTCTGCAGCACTGTCTTTTAGTTTTAAATGGCGCTCCGTGATACGCATGTAGCCTATCCACTAGTCAGCAAGCCAGTAGTTGAATTAACTGTAGGTCCATGTGAATGTCCTTGTCATAGGAATAGTTTTTGTCATAGTTGGACATATTGCCCCGAGCACCATTGTCACATGAGCAGCAGAAAAGCATTAGCACAAGGCATGTGGTTATTTACTTAGTGCTGGTGATTTGAGGGTGTCACATGGATCCCTTAAGGTACTTCAGGGTGACATACCTACACCTTACATATTTTCTTCATCTTCCTCAAAATCTGTGGCAAGAAATTTAGTAACAACATTGATGCTTTTATTCAACATGGTTGCTAAGTCTAAAGATAGTATATTCAGCGCGTTGTGATCTTTGTAAAGATGTCTTTACAAGACGTTTGTTTATTTGCCTTGCTGCTATGATTTATTGTGACACTAGTCAAACCTGCTGCCTAAATTGATTGAAATGAGCAGACAGGAAGCGGGGAAACTGTCATCCTCCGGCTTGATAGGTCAGTTTGTTTTATGATGAATCCTTCTAACTCTACTTTAAACACTGCGCTTGTAATCAAGTCTCTGCCACTGTACTGTAAAATGTTTGTAAATGGTTTTTTTTTAAACATTTTAGCATTTCTTCTCTTCTTTAACCCTCAGCACCTGGCATCAGATTATGGCCACGCTTTGGGTTGTTCTGCTGTGAGCGCACACTGAGCACACCCGGGGAATTTGTTACTAAGGTTTACGTTGATTTACTAACCATTATTAAATTCTGCAGGCGCAACGCAAGATAGCATAGCACTGTGTAAGATTCCGAGGGGCAGATTTACAAGCCCCCTGCGACAACTTTACGCCGCCGTTGCGTCACTTCTGTGACGCAGCGGCGTCGTAAACAATGCGCCACGTTGGGACATATTTACAACGTGGCGCATCTAGGGAGATGCGTCACGTTGTAAATCCCTGCACTACATTATACCTGCGTCAGGTATAATGTATGCATGGTGGGCGTTCCCATGCAGGAAAGCCTCGTAAAAGTGGCGCAGTGAAATCTGCAAGATTTCACTGAGTCACTTTTACGACGCCACTGCGTCAAAAGCTTGCGCCTGCTTGAAGCAGGTGTAAGGAGTGACGCAGCATGTTAGGAATAGGCATTTCTCCATTGCTGGAGTTGCGTCGTACTTGCGACACGACTCCAGCAATGCGCTGCCCTTACGCCAAACAGATGCGTCACTCATCTGTCTATCCTTGTGCCACGGTGCGCCGCATCATGGTGGCGCAAGGGTTTTTTTACGTGTCGCAAATGAACTGGCGCATCCCTGCTAATATGCAGGGATGCGCCAGTTCTTGTAAATCTGCCCCCGAATGCCCTTAATAAATCGAGGCCCCAGTGCAGAAGTAAGTGAGAAATCTCATTTTTATTAAAAATGGTCTGCCTTTAGCAAATACACTATATTGGCAAGTAAGCATATGCCCTGCAAACAGTGTAGCACTTCAAGATAGGGCTGCTGTTCTCCTGTAGATCCATATTTCTGTGCAGATGGCCCCCAAAGCGAGGGCACTGACTAACACTTGCCTTCACCTTCAGGCTCCCACTCAGGGGCTGTGGGGTAGGGTACACATGGATAGCCAGTCATTCTGCAGATCTATCACTGGTTTGTCTCTAGAGGCTAAATGGCTCTTCTGTTCAAGTCTTGCCCCATTTCCATGGAGACACACTGGCATGCAAGTGAGGGGAAGCTGCTTACACACGCATGAAAGGGAGCTCTGCTACCACACCACAGGTATTATAGATGGGTGCAAACAATTGCTCACTGACCATTCTGTAATACCATATTCCACCACGAGCAAAAAATGGGTGCAAATGCATGTTGTGCTCCTTGGGCAATTTCGGTTTCCCAGTCATTCATGCCAAAATGGCCCGCTGACTTCTCGCATTTGACGTGTGTGGCTTATTTGATTGCTGGTACTTGCATATCTCTCCGTTTTGGATTGAAGACATATCGCCACGCTACATTGACAATGGCACAGAAGAACATGTCATCATAAGGCTGAGCAATACTAGTGCTTTTATCTTCATGTGATCAAATACATCATAATCATTCTAGCAAGACAAAATGCTCAACTGTGGAAAATATATTGTTAAAGAGATCAAATATATGAGAGGAGAAGTGAGATAGGGAAAAGCGATCAGAACAGCAGTGACCGAGGAGACATTTAAAACTTAAGAGTAGAAATATTGATATTTATAATATTTATTAAGCGCACAAATGCCTGGAGGCATCTTGGTGCTAGCATGCATCGAGATTAAGCACAAAAAAGATTAAAGAGGGAGCGAAAAAAGCCAGGACTTGAGTTGTTTTCTGAAACAGGTGAAATTCTGCTGAATCTTGAGATCCCAGGGGAGTTTATCCCATAACTTGCATGTGGATTAGACAAAACTCCTACTACCCCAAGATACTTTGTTGCATTTAGGAATAGTAACTCTTTTAGATACAGCTGAGCGCAAGGTTCTCCTTGGTGTGTACCAGTAGCGGCTCGTGGTGGGAGTGCTGCCGGGCGGTGACGTGGGGCGGGGGAGGGCCAAATGCGATGCAGCGCGCGCAACGAAATTCGTTTTATTTATTTATATGTCTACTTACCTCTATATGGCCGTATTCCGTACTTTACTACCCCCCCACCCTGCCCCTCCCCGGCCCCACGTCACCGCCCGGCAGCACTCCCACCACGGGCCGCTACTGGTGTGTACCAAGTGAACTTTTTCCTCAGATGTTCTGGGCCTGTCCCGTGAAGGGATTTAAATACCATACAGAGTGCCTTAATGGCAACTCGCTTCTTGACAGGGAGCCAGCGAAGCTAGACCAAGGCATGATAAACTGATTGACATTTGAGTATTTATTGAGGAGACGAGCTGCTGCATTCTGCAAAAGCTGGAGTTTATTTAAAAAGTGCTGCTGAATGCTCTGACATTGAAATAGTCCAGCCTGGACAATACCAATGCAATCACCACTGATTTCTATAGATTGTAGGGAATGAAAGAAATAATATTTCTCAGAGTCCTTGAGAGAAAGAAGCAAGCAGAGGTGAGTTTGTTGAGCTTGTTGATCTGATCTCTAAAGGAAAGATTAGCATCGGAAATCACCCCCAAGTTCTTAACTTTCGAGACCAGAGTGGAAAGAAGGCCGAGACGATCAAATGAGGGTCTACAATTGTGAATAATAACAAGAAACCTGATGGAGAGAGAAATTTTTTTAGCTAAGAGAAAGAACAAGGAGAAAACAGAAAAAGTAGAAGAGGAGAAAGAGGAAACAGGTCTTGAGAAAAGATACGCCAAAGAAAGAAGGGTGAGACATGAAGTATAGAAGAGGCATAGAGAGAGTATTTGCTGAGAGGAAACATGGGGTGAAAGGAATCACGGAGGTAGTGAAATATTAAGGTGATTAGGTGCATGAACTATAAGCAGAGTTATGGACGGTATTTTGTTGTGCTGTAGCTTTTGCATTGGCCTTGGGGCATAATGAGGTAACATGCGTAGGATTAGGCACGGAGACGAAAGCCATTAGAGATGAAAAGAAAAAGGAGTGACAAGGAGAAATGCAGTAGAAATTAAAAATGAGAGCATGGCGAGAGGGAATGACTTGACAAAGATCTAAGAAACAAAGCAAAGAGGATGGGGCAACTGTCATAGGGAAGATAGACACTTTACCAGTGATCACTGTGAAAAGATCACAGAAGCTGAAATGGACAGTGGCACATAAAAGGGTGAAACGAGGTAGCACAAAGGAAAAAATAAGGCAAGGTATCTTAAAAGGATAAGAGACAAAACTATAGTAGACAGAGGATGTCCATAAATGATTAAGGAAACAAGATAAAGAACAGAGATCAGGAACAAAAGTGCATTAGTGGAGGCTTGTCTGTGTGAGCATTTGTATAGAAAAAAACATAATTTTGCCACTCACTCTGATGGTCTGGATTTTTGTGGTGCTACCTATAGAAGGTGACACAGCAAAGTACAATTGGTGCATATGTGATTGACGTAACATCCCAGCGCACATGAGCAGCTTGCACATTTTGTAGGGTGTTGGCTGCTCTTGGGAGGCAAATGCCAGGTAACAGGTGGAAGTACCCCTTTCTCACACTGACAGTGTGATCGACAGCGCAGAACCCACAATACAACAACCAGTATGGGGCTCTTGCAGCATAATATTTAAAAAGAAACAGGACTAATGGTGTCATTCACGCTATATATGTGAGGTAGGGCCTTCCATGCAGAAGGAAGGAAACAGAGGACCAAAATAAGGAGCAGGAGCCACCGAAGTGGGACCAGACAAGACTTGTAAGGGAAAATAAAGTCTCAGTTACTGCAAGGGCTGGGGTGTTTCTGCATGCATGTGTGTGTGTGTGTGTGTGTGTGTGTGAGAGAGTCTGTATGTGCCTGTTTGTGTGGGTGAGTTCAAGTATGCAGCTATGTATGTATAATAGAAGTGTGCAAAATTAGTGTATTTTGCTTTTCTGTAATTATGCCTTTTTTTTAAAAAAAGTATGTGAAATTACATAAAGTTATGCAAAATACAAATACATTATTTTGGCCCAAATTTCAGTGCAAAATGCATCCTGGCATCCATTACAGTCCTTGTTAAACACCAATCTCCAATTACATTTGGCAAATTAGTTAATTGCAATTTAAATGCATCTAATACTGCCAGCATTGGTCACTTTTGTAAAGGTATCGGTTCTGGCTTAGTCAGTTCCTTCCAGAAAATCTTTAGAGTAATATCGGCTTTTATTCATTCCCTTTTTTCTAGTCTATTCGGAGGCATACCTTTGGCGTTTTCCTCATTTGCAGCATTTTGATTCTATTTTTGCTCCTTTGCAATGGATGTTCTGTCTTAAAGCCCACTGGAACCACCACCGGTCCAGCTGTGCCACGAGCGCTTGATAAGGTTCTTCAAAATCTTACTGCTTCTTGAACGGGACCTTGACTGTTATTGACATCCGACCTGTCTGGTTTACCTGTGTCCAATCCATGTTACTTTGCCTGTGGTGCCCCTTCGAATGGGCACTGGATATTTTCCTAACTCTGCAAACGCCATTTCCTGTGGACCTGAACCTGTTGGTGAGTCCTCTAATGATCCATTTTCACAGTTTTTCCCTTGGGCTTGGGGCTGCTGCACGATGCGAGGTATGAGCTCCTCCCTTCAGAGGAGATGAGTGCCTCGGCATGTGACACATTGAACTTTGGCTCTAACAACACAGATGCAGGTTGCCAGGATACTTCCTCAGCATTGGCTGATAACGAAATTCATGTCTGTTCCCTGGAAGATTTAAACTGGGCAATTGTGTAGTCATCATCTGCAGACATGGAATCCACCCTGGATTCACTTTCCATTGAACTCATGGAAGATATCATGGATCCCTCTGGCACACCTTAATTTGGCCACGTTTTTCAAAATTGACGTTATTCGTTTTTTTAGTATTATTTTTTTAATTTGTTGTGTAACATGCTTATCAACAAAGCATTGAATTTGCTTAGCTTATGCTTTATGGTTTTATTATTTAGTTATTTTGCTAAGTTACTTTCCCCAACCAAGGAAGAGGTTTAGTGAATTCTTACTTAGGCCTACTGTTGTTTTCCCTTATTTTAGCCTAACTGCACAATGTAAGCTACATTTGCTTTGCACAGCCACCCGTAATACATTTATTTTTGTGCCACGATATTATTTTGGAAATTGGTTGTACATGTTATTATTGTTCATTTGCTGGGATTAAGTCTGAACATTTCGTACAAGGTCAAATAACACTATGCTCTGTTTTTCTGTTCTCTGTAAAGCAAAATCTCCCAACATACAGACACAACAAAAGTTCCAACATGGCACTACTTGTCATATAAACCGAGACATGTCCTTTGAAAAACAGAGGAGGATTCTTACAGAGGGAAAGGTCCTGGAACAGGTGCCCCAGCTTTTCATAATATGAGATGCAAACCAGCTAAATTCAGATGCCAGGTATGGGGGCTGGTTCTAATCTCAGAGATCTCTGAAATATCTCTGTACTCACGTAGTGAGGGTAGGCTTAGGAAGATATGTCATTAACCATGATAGGTCTTTTCATTGTATACAGTTTCCTCATAATGCTGATTACTGTGCTCAGTTGTATATTGTTTCTAATTGCAGCACAGTTGCTTCATAATAAAGCACAGTAGTTTCAATAAGCATAGTAAACTTTCCTTGTTTCTTTCTTTTGTTTATTATCGACATGCATCAGTGAGAAAACGAAAGGTGATGATCTGTTTCCATGGTTCCCCTGGGAACTAGAGAGTTGTGTTCTGGGTGCCTATTTACCTGTTACTCTGGGGAGGTTAGGAGGGCAGATAAGGCACTATGAGCTAGTCGGATTTGGGTGCATAGGTACTTATGTGGTATGGTGACTCAGTCCCTACATTCTGACATCTTGTGATCCCAGGCATAGTTCTGTTTCCAAGCAGAATCCCTGCAACATGGGTGGAGCACTTAGAACAACTTCTGAACCAACAAGATATACAGCCAGCTGACAAGGACTAGCCAATCGACTGTAGCAGACTAACTAAGGAAAATATACAGCAAGCCATCAAACATCTGAGAAATAGGAAGGCAGCAAGACCCGACTACATTCTTGCAGAGGCATTGAAGGCAGACATTGAAATATCAGTAGACATGCTCTACCCCATGTTTGAAAGGATCTGGGAAGAGGAAAAAGTGCCATCAGACTGGAAGGAAGGATATCACATCAGGATCGCCAAGAAAGGTGACCTGAGTAACCGCAAACTACTATAAACCCTAGGCAAAGTGTTCAACAGAGTCATCCTGAACAGAATGAAGAAACAAGTCAACGCTCAGTTCCAAGACCAGCAAGCTGGCTTCCGCAAAGTTAGATCCTGCACAGACCAGAGTGCAACACTGTGCATCATCATTGAGCAGTAAATGGAATGGAACTCCCCCCGCTATGTCAACTTCATTGATTATGAGAAGGCATTCTACAGCGTGGATAGAGAGACCTTTTGGAAACTCCTCTGCCACTACGGTGTGCCAGATAATCTTGTAAGAATCATCAGGATCTCTTACGAGGTAATGACCTGCAAGATAGTCCATGGAGGACAACTCATGGAAGTCTTCCAGGTGAGGACCAGAGTCTGCCAGGGATGTTTACTCTTGCCTTTCCTCTTCATGCTGGCTGTCATGACCTGCAAGACATGCTCCCCATCACTCTCCTCATTCGATAGTCCTGCCTAGTCCCTCCCTGCTCACCTCCAAGGAGACCCCAGATCCTTCATTTCCCTACACTCTATCAGTGTACAGGAAAATGCCTGCAGCCCACTGGAACTTTCAATTGGCCAAAGCGATATTTTGCGCCCGAAAATACCCCTCTTAAACTAAAGCCTGGTGCCACCTGGTCAGTGGCCTTTCTGTTTTCCCTGTACGTGTGACCAGATGAGATCTTGCAATATTTTGGTGGAATTTGGGCTGGTCACATGACACGGTGGCCATTTTGAATGACACAGCCTATCAAAGCCATTCCCATGTGCAGTTGCTTGGCTTTCTTCCATCTAGAGGGAAACCGCTTCTCACTTACCTGCATCCTGGATATGTCCTTGAGAAATCTTCACGCTCTCCAGCGCCATCACTCCTGTGACTCGTCACAGTGCTCTCATTGACCAAGGAACTGTGAGAAAGAGAATGACAAAGAGTACAGGTTAGTCAAGTTTAGTTCTTGAAACTAACGAAGGAGAATTTGTAGAAGTTGAACCTCAAGCACAGAGCAATAACTAAACTCATATTATCTCTGACTATATACAATTAAATAACTATTTTTTGGTCAAAGCCAACAGGTTGTAGAGTTCCACCCCAACCTAAAAGAAGATACACATTGGGTACAAATTCTAGTCTTAAAGTAATCAAAGAAGTATTCATTTGCTTGCTTGATTTGATACCTACCTGGGAATAGACAGACATTAAAAGACATTGAACAGACATTCACCTGGGAGTAGAGACTAGGGGCCGGATTTGCAAAGGTAATGTTAGACCAAAAGTCTAACTCACGCCAAAAGTCTAACTTTACTTCTTTTCGGTATTCACAAAGGTAAGTTATTACTAGCAACTTTACTACTACCAATTTTATAGTAGTAACTTTTCTACTAGTAACTTTACTAATAGTAAAGTTACTAGTAGTAACACACATGCAAGAATACCAAACAGTTGAAAAGTTAGACTTTTGGTCTAAGTTAGGCTTTTGGTCTAACTTTACCTGTGTGAATCGTGCCTGAAGTCTAAGTTTAGACCTGAAGTCTAAACTTAGACTTCAGGTCTAAAGTTAGATTTCCGGTGTATAGTTAGACTTTAGGTCTGAACTTAGGGCCCGATTCACAAAGGTAAACTCAGATGTTTGGTCTAAACTAAGATCAAACGTCTACGTTTATGACTTTGGAATTCACAAAGGGCATTCACAAGTAGTATCTTCCTGTCCACAAAGATCCAGCTCGAGTGTGGACATAAAGATAGTACTTGTAAATGCCCTTTGTGAATTCCCAAAGTCGTAAACTTAGATGCTTGGCCTACGTTTAGACCAAACGTCTAAGGTTACCTTTGTGAATCGGGCCCATAGACTTCAGTTCTAAACTTAGACTTCAGTTCTAAGTTTACCTTTGTGAATCAGGCACTAAATCACTGAGTAGACAACTTCTGAGAACATAGGAAGAGCAGAGCGGTCTCATTCTTCTACTCGCTGTTCTGAAACCACATCCCAGGTATCAACCCCTTTCTCCTGGGTAGATAACCGCACCAGAGCATTCAGAGTGTTGGTGGGCCTGTCTTGCGGGGTATTGGTCAGATCCACATTGCTCCTGCAACAGCTGGTGTTGTTGGTCAAAAACTCAGGTTATTCCTTGACTGAACTTGACACTGGCCATAGACTGGATTGTGAAGACATCCACAGCAAGGAGAAGAAATGGGATCCAGTGGATATCTTGGATGCAGCTCGATGACCTGGAGTTTGCAGATGACTTGGCCCTACTTTTCCATTTCCATCTGCAGATGCAAGAAAAGACCTACAATGTGGCAGCCACATCTGCACAACTTGGCCTAAACATCCACAGGGGAAAAACCAAGATCCTGAGAACAAACACGGCCAGCACAACAGTAGTCAGTCTTGCAGAAGATGCACTGGAAGAGGTTGAGGCCTTCACCTACCTGGGCAGTGTCACAGACAGGCAGGGTAGCACAGACGCTGACGTCAAGGCAAGAATTGGCAAAGCGAGGGGCGCTTTCATTCTGATAGAAGTTTTGGAGTTACAAGGACCTAACACTGTAAAGCAAGTTCAGGCTTTTTTAACACCTACGTAAATCCGGCCCTTCTGTATGGAGCAGAAACTTGGAGGGCAACAGTTTCCACCAACTACAAATTCCAGACTTTGTGCAACACCTGTCTGAGGAATATCACCCAAATTTGCTGGTCAAACACCATCAGCAACTACAACCTATGGCAGCAGACATTCCAACTCCCTGCTCATGAAGAAATAATGAAAAGACTCTGGGGCTGGATAGGTCACACCCTTAGCAAACCCATATTAAACACCACCAGGCAAGCCCTGGAACCCTCAAGGGAACAGTAAAAGGGGAAGGCTAAGAAACACCTGACGTTGAGGCCTCGAGGCAGACTGCAAGAAGATGGATTACACTTGGAGTCAGATTGTAAAAAAAGCCCAGGACAGAGATGGCTGGAGAGCCCTGGTTGATTGCCTACACCCCAGGAGGTCTAGTAGGCGTAAGTGAATAAGTCTCATTTCTGAGAGGGAGAGCTGCAAAATCTGTGGAAATTCACAGAAATACCTACTGTTACCGAAATTATACATATGTAAACCATACCACACATATGTGACTGTGTTTATCGATTGAGACTGGAATGGATGAATACTATGACTTGTAGAAATGTTCCTCTTTTTGCGTGGTCGCCCCCATTTTTTGTGCACTGCTGCTGCTGGTTTTTTGACTCTGTGCACTGGGATTCAGCTAACCAGGTCCCAGTGCATGTGCTCTGACCTCTAAAACCTTTTGAAATTGGTAACATTCCTATTTGGCATATTTAACTTGACTTTAAATCCCTAGTATATGGTATAAAGTGTACCCAGGGCCTTTAAGTTAAATGTCACTAGTAGACTGTAGCACCTATTGTATCATCCTCCACAGTGGCAGTGTAAACATGGTTCCAGTCCTAGCACTGTATTTTGACTGTGGCAGTTCAAAAACTCCAATTCAACCTGTCAAAAAAACCATTTAACAGGTCTGAACCTTCCTTTTAAATAGTAATGTCACCCTTAAGTAGATCTTACAGTCCGTAATGCAAGGTATATGGTGTATAAAAGTAGACCATGTAGACAGATAATATTAAATATGCCTTACAGTGACTACCAGCTAAAATCTATTTTCACAGTAGCATGGCTGGTTGTTCCATAGAGAAACATTGGGATGCACTATTAAATTTAATAATGCTATCTTTGGCTAGGACACACCTGGCAATGTCATTTGCTGTCTCTTTGTAATAGCTTTAATGGTGCAATGCACTGGTGAAGTCAGGTTTTTATTAAGATAAAAATACTTTTAGAAAGTTACCTTTTCCCTGCCTAAAGACTCTGGAGGCTCATTTGCATTAGGCTCCAGGTGCTTCTCTTTAAGTGCTCGAGTGCTTAATGAAGTGTTAAAACTTCTCCCAGAGCAAAGAC
The DNA here is from genome assembly GCA_963921515.1 of Calotriton arnoldi. Classification (NCBI taxonomy): domain Eukaryota; kingdom Metazoa; phylum Chordata; class Amphibia; order Caudata; family Salamandridae; genus Calotriton; species Calotriton arnoldi. The sequence continues at coordinate 534,962 of CAWUFW010007246.1, read as the reverse complement.
AATGGCCTGGGTGTGGTAAGGTGCTTCTGTTCCTCTTGTAGGATGACTATTTTGGTTGAGCCCAGGAACCTGATTAACTTCAAAGAGGCTACATCTCTGGGTGGGCACTCAGGCTCTGTACAAGGGGATAAAGGTTTCACCCTCTTGGATTTAGGACAAGAGGGACACTCTGGAATACTTTGCAGTAGGGCACAAAGGATATTCTGAAAAAGTGGGTAGGGTTTCCACTGGGTACTTTTCCCTATTGGTGAGGAAGGAGCTAGGAAAAACCTCCACCCAGACGCTAGTGCTAGGCATAAATGTGGCACCCCAGGGCACCTTCTTCAGAGTTCTCTTGACGTGTGGTGTGGAAGCTCAGAAGAAGGACTGCATCTGCTATTTGAGACCTGTGAGAAGACCTGAAGAGCTGGGCCTCTTCGCTCATGTACCCAGGACTAGGCCTGGCAAACTTTGCAGAAAATCACTCCTCGGAATCAGACAGAGTTACATAAAAACTCTGCAAGATTCCACTGAGTTCTGCCAATGGACAGAATATGTTTTTAGCACCAGCAGTGCACTCCACACTGAAAAATCAGCATGACCGCCACCACTGTACAGTGCATAAGCATGCTACCATTTCAACTCCTGACCAGCAGATCACATTATATGTCAGAGAAGAGCCTTAACCCTCTGAGACATCAAAATTCACAAACAACAGACAGGAAAATGGAGAAAAAGTTCTTTAAACCTAAGGACCAGCCCTCCCAAAAATAGTATATATATATATATAAATTCAGTGAAAAAACCATAGGTTTCAGGCACATTATAGTTAGAAATTAGCATTTAAAAAACCTTAGAAATTCACTGAAAAAACCATAGGTTTCAGGGGCATTATAGTTAGTTGGACATTTCACTCGTACAAAACCATAGAAATTCCCCCGTTATAGTTAGTTCAGCTAACTATAGCTCGCGTGCCCGCAATGCACTGCTGATGACGTCACATATTACATCACTCATGACATGGTCAGTGACATCACTCATGACATCACTGATGACATCTCAAATGACATCACTGATGACATCACTGATGACATCATCCTTGTGATAGAGTGGCAGACCTCCTCTCACCCTAATATAACCTTTGATACACATACTCAAAAATACAAACTAACATTTTCAAAACAATGGACCTACCAATACCAGTTACAACACACCTATTCAGTAATTCCAAGATCTACACACACATCCACTCATTCACCAACAGTCCCTATACAGTCACTCATACATGTACTCACTCATCATATGTACTCATACACCTATACATCCTGTTACACACCGCCACTCATCCATAGAGTTACTCACACACATAGTCACACATGCAAACAAAGTATCAAACATCCATTTACTTGCATATACAGTTATACACACACTACCACACTTACTTCTACAGAAACTTACACATACACTACTCTCTTAAACAATCACTTATAGAAACACCTACTTATTTGTACAGGAACTCTTCCAATTTCTCACTCTCACATATACTCACTTATATACACCAATACTCACATATACTAGTTTAAAACATATGTAGTTACTCATAAAGACACTATTGAGACAGTCATTCACTCACTAACACACCCATACACATACTCATCCACCTATACAGTCCTGCACACATGCTGTCTTCAACACATACAAACAGTGAGTCACTCATTCATGCATCTATGCACTAAGTAATACCCCCACCGAACCATACAGACACTAAGACACTCATACTGATACTCAAAAAACCAACTAATAACCCATATAGACACTCATGTAGCTACTCACCAACCCATGCAGCCACTTATACACAAAGTGAGAGACTGATACAGATATTTTCATATTTAAACATTACTCACTAACCCATGTATTCACTAAGATACACTTAGTCAGTTATACAATCAATTTTACAAAACAAAATCATCCATTTAGACACTTATATACCCATTTATTCTTCCATCGACCTTGAGATATACATATATAAAACATATTTAATTTTCAGAAAAACACACATTCACTGGATGATGTCATCAGTGATGTCATCAGTGATGTCATTTGAGATGTCATCAGTGATGTCATGAGTGATGTCACTGACCATGTCATGAGTGATGTAATATGTGACGTCATCAGCAGTGCATTGCGGGTGCGCAAGTTATAGTTAGCTGAACTAACTATAACGGGGAATTTCTATGGTTTTGTACGAGTGAAATGTCCAACTAACTATAACGCCCCTGAAACCTATGGTTTTTTCAGTGAATTTCTAAGGTTTTTTAAATGCTAATTTCTAACTATAACGTGCCTGAAACCTATGGTTTTTTCAGTGAATATATATATATATTTATTATACTATGTATACATGTGAAAATGTCTCGGTCCCCTGTTTGCCTCGGTGGCACGGAAAAAATGGGTGGAACTGACGTCAGCACGCCGACGAGGTTCTCTTATGGCTCCGATGACGTCATACGGTGTCGCGAGCGGAGCCGTGCTATTATGACGTCCTCGTTGACGTGGGAGAGCTAGGAAAGAATTTCCGTGGAATGCTGGTGCAGGGATATTCACCTAAGTGTTCAGGCTAGTCCTTTGGGAGCAACTGTTTATGTTGCCACTCCAGAAACCGAAACCAGTGATCCAAGGGCAGAGGCCCTGCAGATGGCACACGAGGTGGGGTGCCCAGTCGTGTGCACCGGCGGGGCAGCGAAGTGACAAGCACCACAACCCACAAAAAAGGTAACGAGGGCACTGAATAACACAGGATCTTCTCTTTGTATCTGGCAGGAACAACAAACTTAAAATGCCCTAGTACCAAAATGTAGAATTAGTGCTACAACGGTCTTCAAGAGGACCTGCAATGCCGCTTCTGCCTCCCGTACCCTGGAGGTGGCACATGGGTCACGCGGTACGGTCATACTGCGGTGGGACGCACACTCGTTGACCTCTCATGGCACTGCTCCACACTTCAGGGAGGACGCTTTCCATTAGCTATGTTTTCTGATGACATGTCGCGCCGGCCCGACCAACAACAGAACTCCTTTAGATCCAAACAGACTCTTCCACTCTCTCACCGGAAGTGAAACCAGGCCACGCGGACACTTTCACAATACAACAGCCGGGAATGCACTTTTCGGTAAAAAAAAGACATTCCTTCCTCCTAATTAATCAAATAAACGTCTCACTGAAGAACAGGGGCCAGCTTCGATCGGTAAACAGCCGTTACAACGACTTTTTTACTTTGCGATACCATTACAACGCATGCATTACCACGCATGCGTTGTACATCACGAAGTCATTACTACGCATTTTTTAGAACGCATGGTCATTTACCACGCATGCCTTTACAACAAATTTTGTTGTAAAGGTATGTATGGTAAATGACCATGCGTTCTAAAACATGTAGACGATCCATGTCGTTGTAAGGAAACAGAGGCTGTTCCGTTTCCTCACAACGACGTGCACCGCCCTCAGAGACGACGTGAAGCAGGAATCACGAGGAGAGAGGAACCACGAGGAGTGAGAGGTAAGGGGGATTGGGCATGGGGTGGGGTTTCTTTTCTAGGGTTTAGGGTAGTGCAGTGGTGTTTGGGTGGTGTAGGGGGTCGTGCTGGGGGTAGTGTTTTAGGGTTTAGGGTAGTGCAGTGGTGTTTGGGTAGTGTAGGGGGTCGTGCTGGGGGTAGTGTTTTAGGGTTTAGGGTAGTGCAGTAGTGTAGGGGTCGTGCTGGGGGTAGTGTTTTAGGCTTTAGGGTAGTGCAGTGGTGTATGGATAGTGTAGGGGGTCATGCTGGGTTAGTGTTTTAGGGTTTAGGGTAGTGCAGTGGTGTTTGAGTAGTGTAGGGGGTCATGCTGGTGGTAGTGTTTTAGGGTTTAGGGTAGTGCAGTGGTGTTTGTGTAGTGTAAGGGGTCATGCTGGGGGTAGTGTTTTATGGTTTAGGGTAGTGCAGTGGTGTTTGGGTAGTGTAGGGGGTCGTGCTGGGGGTAGATTTAGGGTTTAGGGTAGTGCAGTGGTGTTTGGGTAGTGTAGGGAGTCGTGCTGGGGGTAGTGTTTTAGGGTTTAGGGTAGTGCAGTGGTGTTTGTGTAGTGTAGGGGGTTGTGCTGGGGGTAGTGTTTTAGGGTTTATGTTAGTGCAGTGGTGTTTGGGTAGTGTAGGGGTAGTCCTGGGATAGTGTTTTAGGGTTTAGGGTAGTGCAGTGGTGTTTGTGTAGTGTAGGGGGTAGTGCTGGGGGTAGTGTTTTAAGGTTTAGGATAGTGCAGTGGTGTTTGGGTAGTGTAGGGGTTCATGCTGGGGGTAGTGTTTTAGGGTTTAGGGTATGGCAGTGGTGTTTGGGTAGTGTAGGGGGTCATGCTGGGGGTCGATTTAGGGTTTAGGGTAGTGCAGTGGTGTTTGTGTTGTGAGGGGGTCGTGCTGGGGGTATTGTTTTAGGGTTTAGAGTAATGCAGTGGTGTTTGTATAGTGTAGGGGGTTTAGGGTAGTGCAGTGGTGTTTGTGTAGTGTAGGGGGTCATGCTGGGGGTTGTGTTTTAGGGTTTAGGGTAGGGCAGTGGTGTTTGTGTAGTGTAGGGGGTAGTGTTTTAGGGTTTAGGGTAGTGCAGTGGTGTTTGTGTAGTGTAGGGGGTCATGCTGTGGGTAGTGTTTTAGGGTTTAGGGTAGTGCAGTTGTGTTTGTGTAGTGTACGGGGTCGTGTTTTAGGGTATAGGATAGTGCAGTGATGTTTGGGTAGTGTAGGGGGTCATGCTGGGGTTAGTGTTTTAGGGTTTAGGGTAGTGCAGTGGTGTTTGGGTAGTGTAGGGGGTCGTGCTGGGGGTAGTGTTTTAGGATTTAGGGTAGTGCAGTGGTGTTTGTGTAGTGTGGGAGGTCATGCTGTGGGTATATTTTGGGTTTAGTGTAGTGCAGTGGTGTTTAGGTAGTGTAGGGAGTCGTGCTGGGGGTAGTGTTTTAGGGTTTAGGGTAGTCCAGTGGTGTTTGTGTAGTGTAGTTAGTCGTGCTGGGGGTAGTGTTTTAGGGTTTTGGGTAGTGCAGTGGTGTTTGTGTAGTGTAGGTGGTCGTGCTGGGGTAGTGTTTTAGGGTTTAGGGTAGTGCAGTGGTGTTTGTGTAGTGTAGGGGGTCATGCTGGGGGTAGTGTTTTAGGGTTTAGGGTAGTGCAATGGTGTTTGTGTAGTGTAGGGGGTAGTGTTTTAGGGTTTAGGGTAGTGCAGTGGTGTTTGTGTACTGTAGGGGGTCGTGCTGGGTTCTAGTGTTTTAGGGTTTAGGGTAGTGCAGTGGTATTTGTGTAGTGTAGGGGGTAGATTTAGGGTTTAGGGTAGTGCAGTGGTGTTTGGGTAGTGTACGGGGTCGTGATGGGGGTAGTGTTTTAGGGTTTAGGGTAGTGCAGTGGTGTTTGGGTAGTGTAGGGGTCAACCAACATGAATTTGTCCTTGTGTGATGTAACCAATGCTCATGTAAAGCACTCCAATACCTGACCAGTCTGCACTATATAAAACTGCAAAAAAACAAAAAATAAAAAGTGTTTTGCACACTTCTGTCATTGGGCTATACGTGGGCTACCTCTGGGTGATATTTGTGCTACATTTGGGCTCTTTTTTCTCTGGTGGCCATCTTGGGAGACTTATTTGTTATGAAGTTTCCTAATTTCCTCATTTACTACAGTCTCCTCAGTAGGAAATGCTTTCAGTTTTTACTTTGATTCCATCAAGAAGGCATTCAGATGTGTCACACATTTGCCATAAATTCAGAATGTTAGCACTCTAGTTGTTCATTAGATCACTGTAGTAAAGCTACTGCTCACCAAGGAGTTAACTGGAAGTCTACTGCTGGTATTGAAAGTGATTGTTTCAGTCTGCATGTCAGAATTTTCTAATGAAATAGAAGAGGATTTGAGATCTCACTTAAAACATGCCCTAAATTTTCTTTTTGCAGCACTAACCATAATTTCTATGGCAAAATGAACCCCTCATTTTGTTCCTTTTTAAATTAAATGTTTTAAGTGTTACCAGTTTATTCCAATGAAGATGGCTTCAGGTGTGCCATACTTTTGTCATAAGTAAGGCTGTTAGCACTCTAGTTGTTCTTTAGAACACTCTGGGAAGCTGCAGTAGAACACAAAGGCATCAACTGACAGGCTGCTCCTGTTGAAATATAACAGGAAGATATTTGAGATCTCACTTAAAACATGTCCTAATTTTTCTTTCTACAGCACTAACCATAATTTCTATGGCAAAATGAACCCCTCATTTTGTTCCTTTTTAAATTAAATGTTTTAAGTGTTACCAGTTTATTCCAATCAAGATGGCTTCAGGTGTGCCATACTTTTGTCATAAGTAAGACTGTTAGCGCTCTAGTTGTTCTTTAGAACACTCTGGGAAGCTGCAGTAGAACACAAAGGCATCAACTGACAGGCTGCTCCTGTTGAAATATAACAGGAAGATATTTGAGATCACACTTGAAACATGTCCTAATTTTTCTTTCTACAGCACTAACCATAATTTCTATGACAAAATGAACCCCATCATTTTGTTCCTTTTTAAATTAAATGTTTTAAGTGTTACCAGTTTATTCCAATCAAGATGGCTTCAGGTGTGCCATACTTTTGTCATAAGTAAGGCTGTTAGCACTCTAGTTGTTCTTTAGAACACTCTGGGAAGCTGCAGTAGAACACAAAGGAATCAACTGACAGTCTCTGCCATTGTTGGATGTACATGTTTTACTGAGAATGTCAGACTTCATTCTCACATGACTGAGAAAAATAATGTGAATTTACAGAAAATATGCTCTCATTTTAGCTTCTGGAGCACCTTCCAAAACTGTTTGGGACAAGCATGTGAAAATAGTTTTCTCTCAAACATGATTCATGATATCCCAGCAGAAGGTTTTTCACAGGGTAAAATCACCTTAGAACACACCACAATTCCTGAAATTAGTATGGTACCATCAACAAATGAATTCTAATGTAACTAAAGTCTGTTATCACCCTTTATAGTTCTCCTTTTGGTAACCCTCAAAATCTTCGATTCACTACAATGCATTTCAATGGGGTACTATCATTTATATTGGTCCCAAGATGGCTGCCAGCAATTCCAGGATGAAGTGCTGACAGCCAATCAGATCTCACGATGACATGTGTGGTTAGGCTCCGCACAGATATATATGTGTTTTTACTTTTGATTTTCTCAGCAACTACTGAACGGATTTACACCATTTAACAAAAAGGGTTCTTTCTGAACCAAGAACTACCTCTTTGCCAAATTTGGTGTAATTCCGTTCAGCAGTTCGGGCTGTAGCCTTGCATAAAGTTTCCTATTGGAAATTGATTTTTTGACTCTTATTTTTTAATTTCTCCGCAACTACTGAACGGATTTACACCATTTAACAAAAGGGTTCTTTCTGAACCAAGAACTACCTCTTGCCAAATTTTGTGTAATTCCGTTCAGCAGTTCGAGCTGTAGCCGTGGCTAAAGTTTCCTATGGGAAAATGAATGGGGAAAACACGTTTTGGGACCCCCATTTTCTCGGCCCCCGCTTGACGAATCACCCCGAAACTTTCAGGGTAGGAGCGGACCGGAGCGGGCCATAAAGTTTGAAAATTTCGCGAAGATTCGTCAACCGACGCAACAGTTATTTCAAATAGAATGTTGCGGATTTCCTATGGAAAATAGGTCCTAACTATAACTATCTACTGGCGACCGCCAGTAGATAATATATATATCGCCAGTAGATAATATATATATATATATATATTATCTACTGGCGGTCGCCAGTAGATAGTTATAGTTAGGACCTATTTTCCACAGGAAATCCGCAACACTATTCCCAATAACTTTGGCGCCGGTTGACGAATCTTCACGAAATTTTCAAAACTCGTGGGGTGCTCAAGTCCGCTCCTATCCTGAAAGTCTCGGGGTGATTTGTCAAGTGGGGGCCGAGAAAAAAGGGGGGTCCCAAAATGTGTTTTCCCCATGCAATTTTCCATAGGAAACTTTAGTCGCAGCTACAGCCCAACTGCTGAACGGAATTACACCAAATTTGGCAAAAAGGTAGCCCTTGGTTCAGAGTCGTGCCTTTTGGTTAAATGGTGTAAATCCGTTCAGTAGTTCCTGAGAAAATCAAAAGTAAAATCACATATATATCTATTGTCGCGGAGGATCCGTGCACCCTCCCGATCACGAGCTGTATGCTAATTGGCTGTCAACACTCCAAACCAGGAAGTGTTGGCAGCCATCTTGTGCCTCGTTAGAACCGAGGCACAAGAAAAGAGAAAAACAAGTGCGCAAAATGCAAAAAGGGGGCAGGGTAGAAACACCCTGACCCCCTAGGCCTGCTCAGGGGGTCCCACAAAGACCCCCAGGGCCCAAAAAAATATATTTTTTTTTAAAAAATCGGCGGGATGCACTTAGGATGCGCGGATCCCGGCGTGAAAAAAAAAAACGAAGCGCGGATTCCCGCTCTTCGTTGTTATTTGGCCCCGGGTGGGCCAAGTCCCGGGGGCATGCGGGGGTTTATAAAAATGAGTGGGGGGGCCTCTAAGGCCCCCCAAGCCCCGGGGACCGCCACCCCCCGGGGCTTTCAATTAAAAATGTGGAGGAGGGCACTCGGCCCTCCCGCAGCCCCGGGGACCTCCACCCCCCGGGGCTTCTTTTTAAAAAAATTAAAATTACCTGTGTGGGGGGGCTCGAGCCCGCCCACACGCCCCGGGGACTGCCACCTCCCCAGGGCACTAAGAATTTGAATGTGGGGGTCCGTTTCAGAGCCCCGGGGACCACCACCACCTCCCCGGGGCATTGCACATGTTGGGAGGGGGGCCGCGCGGCCCCCCTCCTGGAGCCCTTGATGGCCCTGGGGACCGCCACCCCCCAGGGCCGGCTCCTGCAGTGTCCTGGGGTGCTCACCCCCGGGACACTGTAGTTTGCTATGGCAGGGCGGGAGCCTCGCGGCTCCCATCCTGCCGTAGCAAACTGCTTTGGTTTTTGGAAGAGAGAGCAGGAAACCTGCTCTCTCTTCCAAAAACCAAAGACGATTGCTTTTCCACATGGGGAGCTGCATCTTAGCAGCTCCCCATGTGGAAAAGCAATGCCGGCTCCCGAGGGACGCGGGGAGCCGGCGGGACCGTGGGGGCATTGTGGACCCCCCCCACGGTCCCCAACGGAGAGGGCCAGCCCCGGGGGATGGGGTCCCCGGGGCTACAAGTGGCCCAGGAGGGGGGCCACAGGGACTTAATCCCGCAACTTAAAACGCGCCACGGGGCGCGTTTGCACACATGTCACCTCAGGCCCCCCCTCCCTTCACCACTGTGCAAACGCGCCCTGTAGCGTGTTTAAGAGGTAGTTTTAATCCCCCTGCCCTATAATGTACTAGGGACTTACAGAGGAGGTCATGCTAATCACAGGGGTCCCCCAACGCATAGTGTTCCTTAGTGTATGTAGGTGTTTTCACTGTATTCTAAGTGTCTTTTAGCATAGCACTGGCTCTGGTTAGTCAGACTCAGTTACCACCAGTACACGTCTGAAAAAGTTGTGGGCACAGGATGATTTTGCAACAAGGCCTCTTTCTGCTCCTCTGTTGGTTCTTTCTGCACATCTTTTGCTTCTTCCTGCACTTTTCTTCGTCTTTGTGGACTTCTGTTGCTTCTTTCTGCATTTCTTTTGCTTCTTTCTGTGCTTTTTTTCTTCTTTCTTCACATGTCCTACCTCTGTAGGCATAGTTAGAAACTAGCATTTAAAAACCTTTGAAATTCACTTAAAAACCATAGGTTTCAGGCACGTTATAGTTAGAAATTAGCATTTAAAAAACCTTTGAAATTCACTGAAAAACCATAGGTTTCAGACACGTTATAGTTAGAAATTAGCATTTAAAAAACCTTTGAAATTCACTGAAAAACCATAAGTTTTATGGACAGTTATAGTTAGTTGGACATTTCACTCGTACAAAACCATAGAAATTCCCCGTTATAGTTAGTTCAGCTAACTATAACTTGCGCCCGCAATGCACTGCTGATGACGTCACATATTACATCACTCATGACATGGTCAGTGACATCACTGATGACATCACTGATGACATCTCAAATGACATCACTGATGACATCACTGATGACATCATCCATGTGATAATTTCATGCATCTTCGCACACCCTAATATAACTTTTGATACACCCACTCTAAATTACAGACTGCCATTCTCAAAACCATACACACTCCAATACCAATAACTACATACCTACTCACTAATTCTTAGGTCTACACACACACATCTACTCACTCACCCATACAGTCACTCATACTTACAGTCACTCAGTACAGGACTATAATATGCACTCATACACCTATATAAACACTCACACACTGCCACTCATCCATAGAGGTACTCACACACCTAGACAGTCATACAAATAATTATTCAAACTACCCTTTACTCACCTATACAGTTATACACACACCAGCTCACTTACTCATACAAATACTAGCACATTCTTACGCTCTTATACAATAACTGATACAAGCACACACGCATCCATACAGTCACTCTCACAATCACACACTCTCACTTATAGCCATTTAAATACTCTAACACACATATATACTGCCTTTTACATATGTAGTTACTCACACATGTACCACTGAGAGATACATTCACTCACTAACACATCCATACACACACTCACCCACCCAAGCAGGCCATCACAGATACACTCTTGAAATCATGCACCCAGTGAATCACCCACTCACACATCTATGTACAGAGTCACACACACCCCACCCACACAAACACTCAGGCACCCATACAGATACTCAGAGAACCAATCAATAACCCATATAGACACTCATGTAGCTATTCGCACATCCATGCATCCACTTACACACCAACACACAGACGGATACAGACATTCACACAGTTTAGTCACTAACCGATGCATTCAGTAAGATACGTTTAATTACTCACTTGTAGAGTCACTCACGCATGTACTAAATCATCCATTCAGACACTTATACACCCACTCATTCTTCAATATGCCTTTCCCTATATATATTAAACATATTTAAACTTTACAGAAACACACATTCGCTGGATGATGTCATTTGAGATGTCATGAGTGATGTCATGAGTGATGTCACTGACCATGTCATGAGTGATGTAATATGTGACGTCATCAGCAGTGCATTGCGGGGGCACGAGTTATAGTTAGCTGAACTAACTATAACGGGGGAATTTCTATGGTTTTGTACGAGTGAAATGTCCAACTAACTATAACTGTCCCTAAAACCTATGGTTTTTTCAGTGAATATATATATATATATATATATATATATATATCTCCTTCTTCGCCGTTTGGAGGTTGCGGCAGTTTCACATTCTACTTGGATATATATATATATATATATATATATATATATATATATATATATATATATATATATATATATATATTTTTACACACAAAGGACGCGGCACTCAGGAGTGAAGATAGTTCAATTGAGTTTATTGCACAACTCAACCAACGCGTTTCAGCCCTCTCACGGCTTTGCTCACGGTTAGTGAGTCCTTTCTTTATTGCACTATTTAAACCCAGCTGGCCTTAATGTGGCATTCTGGGACATGTAGTGCATTACATTCAACAATACATAATTTACAGAAAAGAAAAACGTAACTGTTATTGTTATTTTCAATGGAAGATAGTAGGTTTTAACAGCATATTTATAAAACCTCATGATTTAGTATCCTGTGACATTATTTCAAATTCACACATATCATTATTATGTGTTAGTAAAAATATTATATTGTTCCAGAGTTGCTAATAGCATGTTATCTCCGCGATACAATCCAGCGATACGCGGCAATAAAAAAAAACGCGCTAAGCGCGGTTTGCGATAATTATCGCAAGTTGTTGCTAATATCCCCCAAAGTCTTTTGCCATTTTTATATATTTATATATATGTAGCAGGGATTGCAGACAAAGAGAGTCATCCTTTTCCTCCAAATCCAAAGTGCCCAAGGAAGGTCAAAAGAGTGGGAGGACTTTTCTGGAAATGAAGAGGAAGTTGGAGTCTCTGTGGCACTTTCTTCCTGTTAAAAAAAAATAAAGTAACATACAAAAATGTGCTTCAAGCTTTAAAACCTACCTAATCTGCCCTATTGGGCACACTACCTACAAGAAAAATCTATTTTTGAGTTGATTTTCCTGCCTTTCGAGTAGAGAATCTACTCAGGAAGCAGCCCTCTGACAGCAACCACTCGCAACTGCCCGCATTCATCACCTGAATTCGAGCTAGGAGACACCAAATCTCGCACACACACTCCAGCTCACATTCCGAAGCCTCATGTTGTTCCTGTTGACCCCCAAGTGCTGTTCTTGAGGGAATATATGTCATTACATCGAATGCGCTACAACGCATTCCATTACAACGCAGTTGTTACAACGACCACGTTACTACAACGCGAACCATTACATCGCAAGTCGTTACAACGACTTGCTGTAGAGGGCACCCTGGACTTAGGAATAGTATAATTTACTATTCCTACTACAGTTTGTGCAACAGCAGGGGAGGTGTTGTATTGTAAATCTAACACCCTCAGCCCCCTACAGCAAGTCGTTCTAACAATTTGCCATGTAATGGTTCGAGTTGTAACAACGCGGTCGTTGTAACGACTGCGTTGTAATAGAATGCGTTGTAGAGCATTTGATGAAAACGATGTCTCCCTTCTTGAGGTCATGGTACCAATGGTTGTGTCAAAGTGTACTTCTCCTAACATACTGAAAGTCCTGTAACTAACAAAGTTTGTGGCCACAAAATCCTCTGGAGGACTGGGACAAACCTGCCACGTCGATCTGACCAAGGTGTGTTGCTGTTGGGCTGAATACTCCGGTTTCTCCTGCTCTGAGCATTTTTGCCTCAGCAAATCTGCTTCAGTTGGACCTTGTGGAGAAGGTATCCTCCCTCATGGAGCTCTATGCAGCCACAGACTGTAGCCGTGCCCCGTTAGAAGAATCAGAGCTCCAAAAAGATACTAGGAACTATACTGGGTGAATGTGTCAATAGTATCTGACCAGCGATAGGACTTCTCCAGGAGTGAATTTCTAAATTTCCTACTCAGAGCTGCTCCTGCCTAAACGAAAAACGCCACCAGGACCTCGTCCAAAGCCTATGCAGTGTGGTGGATACTTTCTTTGATACATCTTGCTGCTTTTTCCTACTCAAGGACTTTGACTTTCAATTCCAACTCTAAGATCAAAGGTAAAATATCTGACCAGGTTCAATTTTGTTAGTGTATCAGAGCCACACTCCATCGTGAATGCCTTCAAATCACGCCTAGGACCTGGTCTACTGTGATCAGTTGACCTGAAAAGGTGCTAAGTGATTTTTGACATTTTTATTAAAAAAAAATTAAATTTGTATCTCCGGCTCCCCTTATTGGATTTTTGTCATTTTTATGTCCTTTTTGATTAAAGCATTTTCTATTTTTATAAATTGGAGTAGGGTTTTTATTGTGTTGCGTTTTTTACTTTTCAACTGCTTTGGTACTTCAAATAGCTTTACTTATTTTCTTAAGTTAAGCCTGCCTGCTCTATGTCATAGCTACCAGGGTGGAGCTCAGGTTTAAATTTCTGAAACCTTATCTTGGCCTAACAAGATAGTTACATCATTATTTGTGGTGAACTCCCACCCACCCCAACTAATAATACAGGATCATTAAATGACCATATGAGGTCATTGAATTTCCAATGTGATCTTTGCATCAACATTGGTTTCGTCCATTTTTGTCTTTGGCAATAGGCCTGTGCACACATCTGTGGTGCCATTTTCATCGCGAGTAGAATGGAAATACAACTTGGAACACTTTTGACATACACTGTATGTTCATGTGTCTTTCCGTCACACGAATGTGTGGGATTTGATATGTTTCACCCATACTATAGCAATTGCCATTTAGGAATCATCACCTTCAACTCCACTGAGTATATACTTTTCAGAAACTCACAGGAATGGTATGTGTCCCTAGATTCCAGCTGATCTGGAGCCCAAATACTCCAGCCATATCCTACATGAAGTCACCACTGACTGCATAAGAGTGTTATAGCAGACCTTTTTTTCCCCCATGCAGAAAGCACATATATGCATTTCAGGTATGCATGTAGTTGGGAGAAGTGTGATAAAGATGAATTATTTATTCCTCATTGACAGGAAACATGAGACTCACAATACAGATACAGAAATTTCACTATTGTATATTCCTGACATTTTCCCCACTTCATTGTTGCATGTTGCTCACTCTCTTTTCAATGTGACAGAAGTTGCATAGGAGCATAGGCCATCACCCAAGTAGTGTGGCATGCTTCATCATCAGATCATCTCTCCAGCACTGGAGAAATTCCTTTTGTTGTATTTTTGTACTCTCTGCAATTTGAATAGCACACAAGTGCTATGAGTGTGGAGAGGCAAGAGGCAGACTTCCATGTGAAGTTAAAGAGGTGTGTGTTTGTATTATGACCTATTTAAGTAGTGGTGGGTTCAGTGATATGTGGTCACTCCTGCCTTGACCATCTGCCGTCTACCTACAAAAGTTCCCTATGAAAACAAGTCTAGGCTAAGCTTTGACTTTGTCTTCACATCTTTGTCTTGTGCTCAGTCCTGACTTTTAATGTTCTGGGGCCAACAAAAACTTTGCTGGCAGTATGTATAAACTCAGTTGGGCTTCTCTTTTTTGTAGCTTTAGCATGCTCACTTTGCTTGGCATGGGCTTACCCCATGATGCAATTTGGCAATGTGATTGATAAATCTCCATTGGGCATTGCCAAAATTCAACTCCTTTAATTGTGTTGTAGTACGTTAGGAGGTGTCCATGGATATTCTCTGACCCATTCAGTAGAGAGTATGAGAATTATCTACATTTAGCAACCACAATAAACAGTCATGCAGTGTATTCTTCTAAATTCTCTGAAATGCATTTCAGAATGTATTAAAAACATATTTAGAGTTTGGCAGACAAGGTATTCTTTCTAAACATGGTAGATGTCCTATCTGCAGTTTGTGTAGTATACCTCTGAGTATAATACACTTGTAATATGGCAGTTGGACCATCCACCACATTTTGATGGAGCACGAAAGTAGCAAGCAGGTCACAAGTATCACCTATGAGTACACATTTACTAGAGTCAGTGAAGACACAGTGGCTAAAATCTAATTTAGTAAGAAAAGCAAGTATAGATGATGGTAATTCTTTGTGTGAGAAGTATTAGAAACATTCTCCAACTTAGTTGGAATCATTTGAAATGATCCATGTGCAAGTTGAGAAATTGGCCATGAAAGGTATATATCCAGGCGAGGACATTTAATATCACATACTTACTAATGAACTCCGATCAGATTCCCAGAACATCACCACTGGGAGGCTCAAGCCTGGCTTGGATGGGCATAGGTGACAGTAGTAATAACTCTCCCGCCTCATTCCTTGCTGAAAACAAACTCTGCATATTTGATATGGTTGACTCCTCTTCTTTGTTGCAGGAACATAGTATGCAAAGTGCTGACCTAGCAGCTTTGCAATGTCCTGTTCAAGAGACAAAGGAGAGGCTACTTACAGCAGTGAAACCAATAACAGTATACTTAAAGTCAAGGGAGGACAGTAGTCTTTCCATGGTAATTTCCTGATAGACAACATTTGATTTGCACATTGCCAAATGAATCAGGTGGATAGCCATATTCTTGTATAATGTGTGAATTTTATGAGTCAAATTGTATGGTTGAAGTAGCTGGTCAGTTTTATCAGCGTTATCCGTGTGCTTAGTGTAATCAAGTATACAGTGTGGCTAATGCACTTCTGCCAACTGACTTCAAACAATGACTGGATAAGTGCTTTCAGTATGAATTGTACTATGCACATGTACGTCCTTTAGTTTGAGAGTTTCATAGCTAGTGGTTGGTTGCATCGCAAGCAAAGCAATGCTGCAGAGTCATCAATGATATGCAACTCTCATAGAGGAAGAAGACCGGTAAGTATGTACTGATGGTTTGCACAATATTCCCATGAACAATGTAAGGCCCTAAAATTGTTAAAACGTCCTGAGTAAAGTGGAAGTCCACTGGTGTGCACTAGATCAAGGCACAATACGGCATCCATCCTCTGTCAAAAACTGTACGACACGCAAATGTATATGCTGCGCAATGTGCTCAAGTAACATGCCATCAACAAAAAGTTGGAAACAGTCAATGAGTAAAACATTTCCTGTACTGATTTTACATACAGTATCTCCAGTGAAAGGAGGGATTAAATCAGGAATCTAATAGAGGTTGACAAATGAGTACACTTGATGTGTTGCTTCTATTTGCACTCTGGATTGTGTTACACTATCACTACCTTTCAGAAGCGCATGCATGCTTGTGATTGGACATCACAAATGACTTGCTATGCTGCATGGCGAAGTCCTTCAGAATTGATTGAACAGGAGTCATTAATATGATGGAACTCTGCCAGATGAAAAATCACTTCCAGACTCTGATCCATGATCCTCTCTCAGACAAAGTCTTAGTATAAGAACCAGCCTAAGAGGCTCTTTTCAATTATTTGACTGAAGGCTTGAGCAGCAGAACTAGAGGCCATGTCACTTTCATCTCAAAAACAGTGTTTTTCAAACACTGTGTTCTAAGTATGAATAAAAGATACTTGCAGAAGTGCTTGAGAATGCTGCTAAAGTAGGATACAAGAGTATTAAAAACAGAAAATGCAATCAGAGGGAGAAAAACAGGAGGGGCACTTAAGTAATATAAATACAAATTTAAACCACTCTACTAGCACATAAGTCACAGGCTGGGTAAAAACAACCTTTGTGGGAAGATAAAGAAAAAATGCTTCAACTTACAACACATACACACAAAAAAGTAAGGCAAACTGAAATGCAATTACAATGCCAATATTCAAAGAAGAAACACATTATAACTATACAGATGATGATCCTGATTGGATGGAAAAACAAATAGGGCTTTTAAAACTCTCATATGCTTTCAAGATAGGATTACTATTCTTGAGCAAAATTCACTCATTTTGTGCATCCTGTATTAGCTAGCAAAAGATGTAAGTTGCATATGGAACCACTTTTTTGGAGGTGCAAACTGTAATGGGATGCCAAATGAATACCCAGTAATGTAGTAGTGTTTGCGTTTTAAAATGTGTGGGTAAGCAATTTGCACCCATCTGCAGTGGGTGAACAATAATCAGAACTTTTAGAAAGGGAAAGTGTCTGTGCTTTACTTACATTGCTTAGGTTGTTCATCACTCATTTCCTCGACCCTCATCAGGCAGGCTTTCACCTGTCTCATTCAACGGAGGCAGTCATTCTGGCCGTGCTGGATGAAATGAGAAATGAGGCTGACAGGGGCACCACACAGGTGATTGTGCTCCTTGATCTATCCGCGGATTTTGACATGGTCGACCATGAACTCTTGGTGGACCGTGTCATGGCCAGGGGCGTCCAGAAACAGCATTTAATTGGATTGTGTCTATTTTCGAAGATCTCTGCCAGTCAGTTCGACTAACCCCTTTTGGTTCTCCCAAGGTCAAACTGATTTGAGGTGTACCCCAGGGATCCTCCCTGTCCCCCCATCTTTTTAACTTATATATCTGACCCCTGGTACAATCTTTGAGGAAAATGAGTGTGTGCAACTTCAACTATGCCGATGATATGCAACTTCTTTTTGCAATCAATAACTCCCCTGATTTCGATCTTCCAAAACACCATGCTATTCATCCATAACTAGATGAATAGCAATCAACTCAAGTTAACCCCTGACAAGACTGAGCTTATTCTGTCCGGGAGCCTCCAAAATCGATGGAACTCCAACTTTTGGACTGCTGAATGGGCACTCCTCCCCTGACTATAACTTCAGCAAAGAGCCTAGGAGTTTTTTTATCAACAACAATCTCTCTACGAAGCCTCAGGTAGAGTCTGTAGTCTCCTCTTGTTTCCTTCAGCTCTGGACTATCAGGAAAATTGGAAGATTTCTTACTTTTGAAGCCCTTGTCCAGATTGTCCTCGCATTAGTCATCTCACATATCGACTATGCAAATTTGCTTTATTTTAGTCTATTAGAATACTTGCTAAATAGACTACAGCTAGTACAAAATCATGCGGGCAGACTGATCTACCAACAGCCAAGGAGGTGTCATATTACCCCGTTGATAAGGAAGCTCTACTGGCTTCCAGTAAAACAGCGGTCTGCCTTTAAGATTGGTGGTACCATTTTTAAATCCTTGTATTGCAACTGACCTGAGTTCATTTCCTCACGCATCCATAGTTATACTCCTTTTCATTATCTGAGGTCTTTGCATCTTAACATCCTGGTCATTCCTCCCTTCAAAAGACCTGGAGGTGCCAGATTCTCAGTATTGGCCCTTCTATTCTGGAATACTCTCCCACCTAATATCAGATCAATTTTGTGCTATTTCAGATTTAGACAACTCTTGAAAACTTGGTTGTTCACTCAAGCATATAAATAAGATTAGAGCTGCAAGTTATGGTCCTGTAACCAGCGCCAAGAAACTGGTTCATGTATGTGTGCTCTATAAATACTTTTAACATAACATTTGTTCTCATGTTGATTTTTCCTATATTTTCTTTCTATTGGTTGAAGGTCTTTTATATTGGTTTCAGAAAGGCACAGCTGGAAACCTAGAGAGGTAATCCATAGGAGAGAGCCTCCATTGGAAAGGGGATGCTTTTCCCTTTCCTATGGTGCCCCTCATGACTTTAAAGTCACCTGTGAGAGCGTGCATTGACTCTGGGCACAGAGCAGCTAAATCTAAAATAATGGCTGAGATTTTCCTTTCTGCTGGGGGACTGATCAAGGAAGGCCAGGTCTCATCAACCCCCTGGGGAAGGAAATGCTCTGCTTTAAAACTATCAACAAGGGGTGGAGGGGATAACCCCTATTCCAAGGGGACCGGACTCCCCAACAAACAAAAAATCTCTGGTGTTTAGTCAAGGGCTCCTGCTCAGAGATCATAGCCCGACCATTATCCTCAAGTAGGTATCCTTCAGGGAGAGGCACCATCGTAAAGGGAAACTATCCCCTTTCCAATAGAGCTCTGCATTAATTAATATTGCTCAGAGGTGAAGAGAGGCTCAATCCAAAATGGCTCCTTTCATTTTCCCTTCTCTCTAGGGGTAGTTTGGGGAGTGCTAAAGCTATTAGGCACCACAGTGAGGGGAAAATGTACAAAATATATGTGTCCTAAAAGGAACCGGCTTCATGTCAGGTGGGTTCCCCCTCTTAACAAATTGGGTTATTGGTTGAGGGGTGTGGACTCCCCACTGAGGCAACAACCACTATCCTTGTGAACGTGAACCACAAAAGTAACCAAATGAACCTGTGCTTATCCTTCTGATGGCTTGGCACAAAGATGTCAGACTTAACTTACAGGCAATGTGTAAAGTACTTATGCAGCACACAAACAGTAATGAAGTTAAGACACACCAAAAAAAAATCCCAAACCAATTTAGAAAGATAGAGTAAACATCCAATCAGCTCATACAGAGATATTTAATTTTCAAGTTTTAAGTAGACATAGCACCTAAAGGCACAAAGCCCCACTCATGGTTATCTGGTTGTTCTAGTATGGGGGAAAGTCACAAGTTCAGGACAACGGCAATTGAGCACTGGACAAACAGCTGAAAAAGTTACCTTCTTAAAGTCTGGCACATAAAGTTCCATTTGTGGTAGAGGAGGCCGTGAGGAGGAGGAGGGAGGGCATCTCAGATGGTTTTGTTTGTAGTGCAAAGAGCAGGCCTGGCGTCACAGATGGTTGTCACTGTAGTGCGAAGATCTGGTCAGGCGTTATGGACAGGTGTTGCTGGAGCTTCATGTTGGTGGACACTGCGGGCTGTCAAGTTGCCAGTCATTTTTGGCGGTCATTGTAGAGTGAAAAGCAGGTCTCAATGAAACTTTGTGCTGTTGATTCTCGCTGGCAGCATAATCTCAGCACAAACTGCCCTGTTTGCAGTCGCAAAGAGCCCACAACTTCAGGATTTTTCCTTTCTTTAAGAGGAGTGAATTCTGATGCCAGCCAAGGGTCTAAGATCTGGTGAGGCACCACTTAGGGATCAGGAACTCACTCAATCAGAGGCCAACAGGACTCAGGCAGGTCAAGGCAGGACCAGCTCAGCAGGTCAACTAAGCAGTTGCAGGGAGGCCTCTGGAGCTTATTTTGTCCATGTATCTAAGAAAGGAGGTCAGCCAATCGACCATTAGAGTCACTCAAGTTAGCCTAGGATGAAGAGAGGAGGCCAGTCTTCCTTCTCAGAGAAGCTTTTATTTACAGGCCCTGGGTGCATATATTGTGATATACTAGGGACCAACAAATAAATTAAATGTGCCAATCAGTTGTAGGCCAGTTTTACCATGTTTTAGGGAGAGAGCACAGGCACTGTAGCACTGGTTAGCAGTAATAAAGTGTACAGAGCTCTAAAAGCCAACAAAAACCGGTTCAGCAAAGGAAGAGAGTGAAGGAAAAATGTTTGGGGTGACCTTGCAGAGAGGGCCAGGTGCAACATCTGGTGTGCAGTGTTGGATTCCTGTTTTGGGGTCGCTGACCCTGCTGCAATCCCCGAGCAGGAATCCTTTGTAGAGTGGAACCATTGGAAAGGGAAGATTCTCCCCTTTCGAATGCCCCTTTCCATCTATTTACATGAACATAGGGATGGTACAAAGTATCTGGTCAAAAACTAACTCATATTCAAAATGGTAGACCCCATTGTACATTCCCTGGGAGATGATCAGGGAGGTTGGGCCTGATCGCCTCCTAGAGAAAGGAAAATGCTCTAAATTATAATCACCCCCAAACAGGGGGCAAGTACCTATGCCCAGGGATTGCAAAGCCCCAAAAAAAATGATTGGGGCTCTAGGGCCATGATCCTAAAGCAGGAATCCTAAAGGTAGAGGCATAATTGGAAAGAGGGAGACTCTACCTTCTTCTAGCCATGCCTCTCTCGTGAATTGGACTGTGTTGGGGGATCTTCTCTCCAAGGAGGACCTTGAGACTTACCAATCTCTAGCAGCCATATCATCTAGAGGAATGATGACATACTGACGTCACCAATCAGCTACTGGAGGGGTTGGGGCTGACATGGAAGCACTTCCATGTAAATGGTATAAGACTCCACTGTGAACACAGAGGCTTCCCTACAACCCTAGATAATGTGACGTTTATGTTATACATTAATAAGGTAGTGTGATTGATGTGAGCATCACATGTCCTCCATTAAAGAGATTAAACCAGATTTTGTGTTAGTTTGTGATTATACAGTTTATTACTTAATTAATCTGCTCTCTTTTTGTGAAGTGTGAAATATTAACAAATATTTCAGCAGAGTAACAGTGCATTAAAAATCCTGTCAAATAGCTGTGTGTGATTGACTCATGCTAACATCCATGTCTTAAAAGCAGAGTAATGAAATGCTGTAATGCTTTTTAGAAAATGTGTTACATGTTTTGCATTCAAAAACAAAGTCACTACATTTCCTCTGGTCAAGTTATAGATGCTAGACGCATTTCAGACTTTTGTGAGCCATCCAGTAATGTAATCAAAAAGACTTTTCACTGGAAGAAGTATGAAGATGACTGCAGCATCAGAGTGAGGAAACTTATGTACTTGAATCTTACCACTTGTTTTCATTTGCTTAGAATCTCTTTTATTTACCTCTAATATAGGTTGGAACTGCCAAATGGGTTCTATGCCCACGTGCTTCCTATATGTATATTTTCTTTTCTCTTTATATCTCCTTTCAGGGCCAAATTGCGACTTTTGGTGGAGTGCCACCGCTCTGCCAAAAGTCGCTGCCGCCCACCCACCATATTACGACCACTTTTGTGGTCTAGTGGGTGAGCGGCGTGGCGGTCCCGCTGCAGTGTGTATTTCAAGGCGGTAGTGCCTTTGAAGGAGGTTCCGCAATAGGAATGACACACAGGGTTTCTGCACGACATGGACTCAAAAGTCTATGCTCTGCAGGAACCTGGGTGCATGCACACAGAGGGGCACATGTTGTGTCCCCCTGCATGCATTCCCAGGCTGAGGGGGCGCAGGGGGCCCTGTAGTGGAGTTAAGGAGCACTGGCTATTGGTACCTATCTTAATTTGTGGGTACTCGTACTAGCATACAATTTAGAGGAGATTTTTCAAGATGTCTTCTTTTTTACACGCTGGCTTAAATGCGCAATTTGGAAGGCACAAATGAAGCTCAATCCAATTGGTAATGACAAATGTTCTACTATTCTATGCTTCCACATGTCTGCTGATTAAAATGGTACCTCACTTGTGTGGGTAGGCCTAGTGCCTGTGACAGGAAACCGTCCAAAATGCAACATGGATACATTTTCCACTCAAAATTGCCCCTATTTTGCAAAGTGGGTAGCTGTGGATTTTGAGATCTAGTTCAGCCAGCACCTAAGGAAACCTAGCAAATGTGAACATTACTGAAAACTAGATATCGCTAGGGAATCCATGGTGTAGTGACTTGTGTGGCTCTCACCAGTTTTTTTTGACCCACAATCCCATGCAAACTTTGACTAAAAAACTAATTTTCCTTACATTTCTGTGACAGACGGTTCTGGAATCTGCAGAAAGCATCCCCCCAAGTCTCCCAACAAAAATGGTACCTCAGTTGCAAGGTGGGCCTATTACCTGTCACAGAAAATCACCCAAAATGCAAGGTAGATACATCACGTTTCCACTCAAAACTGACCCTTTTTTTTGCAAGGTGGGTAGCTGTGGATTTCGTGCCCTAGCTCAGTCGGCACGTAGGGAAACCTATTAAACGTGGATGAATTTGTTCAAGTTAGACACATGAGGGAATCAGGGATGGGATGACTTGTGTGATTCTCACCAGGTTTTTTAAGACAGAATGCCTTGCCAACCCCAAACATTGACAGAACAAAAAACACAGGTTCCTCATATTTCAGTGATGGAATGTTTCAGAATATGTAGCGAGCCACATATTTCCTACCACCCTGACTTCCCACTAGTCCCCCGATGAGAACGGTACCCCACTTGTGCGAGTGGGCAACTTGACCATGGCATAAAACGGCCCTAAAGTGCTACATTGAGACATAAACGATTAGGATAGCTGCGGTATTTGGGGCTGTGTTGTAGTGCCACCCATGCAAACCTACAGACCACAGACATTTTTGAAAAGTAGGCAACTAGGCAGCCCCAACCCCTATTTTTATCCCTGGTGAGTAGTGTGTTTTCTGCACCCCACCAGGGTAGATTCGGTATAGTCACCCATATGCCCTTTGGGGGGGCATAAAGACCATATTTTTTGAGAGGTGGGGGCATAGCTAAGCCCATAGTGGGCAGCCTCCACCCGTATATTTATTTTTACAATAGACCCTGGTGTCTAATGGGCTTTCTGCCCCCCCGGGGGTGCAGATTGGGTGTAATTACCTCATCTTCCCCCCAAGGGGGGGCAGAAAGACTGACTGTCCTCTTGTTGGGGAGGGGCATGGCCATTCCCATGGTGGGCACCCCCATCCCTATATAATTTTTTTTTAAAAATACATTTCCTGGTGTTTAGTAGGCTTTCTGCCCCACCCCACTCCAGGGGAGCAAATTGAGGGCAATCACCCCATCTGCCCTCTGTGGTGGAAGAAAGACTGTCACCATAATTTGTGCGGGTGGGGCATGGCCATGCCCATAGTGGGCAGCACCCACCCCTATATTTATTGTTTTGTATTTACCCTGATGTCTAGTTGGCTTTCTGCCCTCCCAGGGAGGCAGATCGGGGGCAACTACCCACATCTGCCCCCCAGAGGAAACAGAGATACTGAAATAATTAAATTGCTTAGCGGAGCACAAGACCTTCCATAAGCGGCCACTCCCTCCCAACCCTGGTCCCTAGTGGGTGGATCCCTGCATGGGGATCGCTCTCCTGTGGCAATCCCCAAGCAGGGATCCACTGGGCAGAGGTACCATTGAAAAGGGGAGATTCTTCCCTTTCCAACGATACCTCCTCCAAGAGAATCAGTGCCCGGGGGTCTGAGATATGCCCCAGAGCAATGATCCAGTGAAAGTAAAACATCAGCTAGTTTTACTTTCACTTTTACTGTATTGACATCAGCACACCCTACACACAGATTGACATTATAGTAAAAAAAAAACACAGGCTGCTCTGGAAGCTCTTACTGAGCAGCCTGAGCTAAAATAATATAGAGGACTCCCTCACCAGAGGGGCTATTATATATATCCCCAGTGTCAGCCAGTGAATGACAGATGCACTGGAGAGGTAGTGTGGGTGTTGACCATTGAGGGCATGAGATCCTTGCAGAGTTATACTGTGAGCAAGTTCACACCTGATCAAGAGGGCTATTCTTGTTGCCAGGTTACAGCTGAAGCTCATGCAAATAGGACTCTACAGTATTTAGCCAGGGAAAAAGTAACTTCCTTAACATACCTTTTTGAAAATATGTATTAAATATTCAACTTCACCTTCGCAACCCTGCATTATTTTGAACATGATTTTCAAGCAGTGGCAGTGCTGCTTGATGCAGCAAAAGCATTTGATTCCTTACAGTGGGAGTATATGTTCACCATGCTGCTTAGGATGGGCTTCCCACCATTCTTTCTTCAATGTCGCCGGATACTGTATAATGCGCCTATGGCTCGGGTCCGCGTCAATGGCTGGGTGTCGGCGGCATTTCCTATCAAAAGAGACACGCGGCAGGGGTGCCCCCTGTCGCCGATGCTTTTTGCGCTGGCGCTGGAACCCTTGGCCTGTATGCTGCGCTTCCGGCAGAGACCGCTGGTGGTCTCCCTTTATGCCAACGACATGCTACTGTATGTTCGTGAGCCTGCCACGTATTTGCCGGAGCTACTCCATGAATACGTATGCTTCGAGAGGTATTCTGGCTTGGGTATTAATTGGGCGAAGTCGACGGTCTTTCCGCTCACGGCTGGCAACCGCGAGATTGAATTGGACTTCCCACTGACGTGGTCTCAGGACCCTGTGAAATACTTGGGGATATGGCTGCATAGGGACCCGGAACAGGTTATATCCATGAACTATGGTAGAGTTATAACATAGCACACTGATCTTGCGACGTGGTGGGCCCGTTTACCCCTCTCGCTTGCTGACCGGATAGCGGTAACGAAAATGTCTATATTACCCAAACTCCTTTACCTGTTCGTTAACATCCCTATTAGACTGAATAACTCACTGTTTAATACACTTCAGTCTGCTTTGCTGTCATTCGTCTGGGGAGGCAAAAAACCCCGCTGTAGTTAGGGGGTTCTTGTACAACCTTTTGACCGAGGGGGTTTCGAAGTGCCGGACATGCGCCTATATTACTTGTGTGCGCAGGCGATGTTCGTGCATTATTGCTTCTTTACGAAACAGTTCCAGCCCCATACTGCAATTGAGGCTGATGCTGTGCTTCCGGTACCTTTGGTGGCGGCGGCATTGTCGGGTGGGGGGTGGCCCCAGAACGGAAATTAATCCGGTTCAATGCACCGCGTGGGCCTGGACAGCCCTTGCACAACGGGCACAACTAGATTACCTATATGCACCGGAGTTGCCACTGGCCACACATCCTGGAATTTCTGCGGCACAAGAGCAGATTGCGCTGCGAGCACTGAAAGCGGTGGGGATCACAATGATGTGGGACGTGTATAGACAGGGTCAATTCCGCTCACTTATGGATGTACAAAGGTGCCGGGATAGTGACATGATGTTAGGGTTCACGTATGTGAGAGTGAGGCAGGCAGTTAGAACCGTCTACCCTGACTACCCAGCTGAGCCGAGAACATTGATAGCACTGCAGGTGGTGCTGGCAGGGGTAGAGCGTAGAGGGCTCATCACTAAGCTATATAATGCGTCGTTACGAGAAAGGGAACCCGGGGAACACCCCTCATATGTTAAATGGAACTCGCCACTGGGGTACACGTTAACACCAGAGCACTGGAGATTCTGCTGTGCGCTGACTGGGCGCCTGACTGCGAACTGCAATCTCCGCATTATACATTTTAAGTACTTGCACCAGTTATATTATACACTGATGCAACTGCAGAGGTTTGGTTTGCGGGAGCATGCCTGTTGTGCGAGGTGTGGACAGGCAGATGCGGATTTCCTCCATCTGGCTTGGCACTGCGCAGGAATATTTGCATTTTGGACTAGAGTTGCGAGGATGCTTACTGATGTAGTACTGGAAGAGGTGGTGTGTTCGCCTGAGGTTTGTTTGTTGGGCTGGGTGAAGAATCTGAAGCCATGTAATCGGTGTAACGTTGCGATTTCGACCCTGTTTGCGATAAGGGCTGTGGCACAGTGCTGGGGAGCCAAAACCACCCCAACAGTAAAAAAGTGGGTCCTTGATTTGGTTTATTGCTGGGAACAACTGGAGACCTATGCAGAGGAACTTCCAGAGACCTCGCGGTCCAGGGACTTTTGGACCCCACTCACTCTGTACCTACTGAGCCATTCAGAACTGCTGTAAAATGTTGCAATATCGTGTGGTCCGTCAGGGTTTGTAGTCGATGGATTTGTTTATGAGAGTTGCCATAACTATACTTTTCAGTTGCTTAGAGTTCCAGATATTACCTATAGTGCCGTGGGGTGGGGGAGGGGCGGGGTCTAATTCTTTGTGGGGAGGTCATATGTTTAGCTCCGTGTGCTGTTTTATAATGGGGTAAAAACGCTTACAGTGTTATATGCTATCACGGTATTGTTGGCCCCAGCTTTAGAGGCCCTGTATATTCTCGATGTAAGCTACTCAATAAAGAGATTTAAAAAAAAAATTCAACTTTACCAATTAATTTGGTTTATAATAAATATTTCAAAAGTCCAAAAATTATCTTGCTAGGTGTTTCCTAGCTGGAGATCACAATAATAAAATTAATTTGATATTGGATCCCAATGCTTCCCTATGGAATAGACAAACCTGCTACAGTGAATATATATAGCTTTCAGGACCTTTTCACGTAAGGAGATGTTTAACATTAAACTTTTATATGTCCTACATTTAAATACCATGCACCCTGCCTTATGGGCAGTAAGGTCTACAAAAGGGTGACTTATTAAAATGTAAAAGTAATGTTTAGCCCTGTCAAGAAGGTTTATTTTGATTGGTCACTGTAGTAGATGACACAATGGGTGCTGCAGTCCACTTGTGAC
The DNA here is from genome assembly GCA_963921515.1 of Calotriton arnoldi. NCBI lineage: Eukaryota > Metazoa > Chordata > Amphibia > Caudata > Salamandridae > Calotriton > Calotriton arnoldi. The sequence goes on along the minus strand of CAWUFW010007246.1, from coordinate 507,808 downwards.
ATTTAACTTACAGGCCCAGGGAACACATTTGTCCCATATACAATGGACTTATATGTAAGTTAAATATGCCAATTAGGGAATACCATTTCCATCATGTTTACGGTGGGAGCAAAGGCACTTTACCTCTGGTTAGCAGAGTAAAGTACTCAGAGTTCCACAGCCAGTAAAAATGATCAAGTCAAAAATCTGGAGGCACACCACACAAAAGATGCCAATCTCCAACATTTTCCAATAGATTTCTTACTTCCCCATTAACTCAAATTCCTGAACTTTATGTCTTGCCACTGGTATGAAGTGCCTTATAAATGTGGCAATACAATACAATGCAATGCAGTGCAATGTATATGCTTCTCTGGTTTAGCAAATATAATCAATAGTAAACAAATAGAATGTACCCTGCCCTGAAACAATCAAATTACTAATCAGATTTAAGCAAAGTACTTTAGTGTTGTGACTTTTTAAACAGTTCCTGTTGCGTACATTGAACCACTGCCTATTGCATGCACAGTACCCAATTGAGATGTTGAAGATAACTGAGGTCCCTTCATACCTAACTCACGCTTCCCCACGGAGAGACAGAATCACCCCTCACCTATTAGGAGTCTTCATGGAAGACAATTGTGACCCATGTTTTCAGGATATACATACAGTAGCCTGGAAGAAGTGGGAATGGATGGTTTGGGAGTTTTTTATGGTCATGAATGAGTGAATAGGTTATTATACTTAGAGACAGATGTACAAAGCCATTTTTTGGTTCAAACTCAGCGCTTTACAAAATCACAGGGTTGGTGACCACAAAGTCTTTGGAACCTTTTGATAACGTGTTCATCAATAAGCATCAGAGGAGAAGAGAGCATTAAATCAAGGTAACTGTCTGGAATATGTGACGCTTTCTTATAGCTGTCTCTTCCTCTGCAAATAATAATCTGAATGTGATGTTGAGCAGTCATATTGCTTGGTTAAACTAAAGAACTATTTTGTGATTTATTTTTTTCCCTGTTTTTATTAGTGTTTTTTATCAGGATAGGGTTGGGCTAGGTTATCACTGATTATTTTTTACCATTATAAAACTGGTTTACTTAGTAAAGGATTATTCCATTGACCACATTTGGTTTGACACTCTAAATTATTTCTGTTAATCTGTGCTGTTGTTTTGATGTTACAGTAACACTGCTCATATTTTTCATGGCGATCGCCTCGCTGCACCTACCTAATAACTAGGTGAGCTAAAGACCCTAAAATACACTGAGGGATATTCTCAAGAACGTGTGTTAACTATCGCCAAATTCGCTTAACGCAACTTCTCACATCACAGTCTATCGCGGGAAAATAACACTGTGTTAACGCAGTATTCCCAACCCGGCGGCACCATGCGATAGTCTCACGGTAACGCGACAAAAGCCCGCGTTAAAATTAACCCGACGCCGAAAAAATGCGAAACACAAACGCCCAAAAAGTTGCGATGTCCCTAATCGCGAAACAAAAATCAGCGATAACCAGCGACAGGCCTGCGATTCCCACGCGACATGCGGGAAAATGCACTATAAAAGCAAAGAAAAAAAAAAAGATAAAAAAATGTAACTGCGTAGCACCATGGTAGCACCCGGACCGAGTGCAGAGGACAACGCGAACCCCACAAGCCCCACAGACAACCAGCCAGGAACCCCGGGCCGGGGAAGGGCAAGGAGAAGAGGAAGAGGAAGAAGGGGTCAGTCCGCAGGAAAACCGGATCATCGTCACGGAGGTGACAGAACACTACCAACAACTGTTCGTCACCTCCACTGTGTCACCGGCAACACAAACGGAAATATGGCAGCACATCGTGAACAACGTGAATGCAGTCGGAGTGTCGAGGAGGACAATGGAAAAGGTCAAGAGGTGCTGGAATGATGTGAAGGGCAAAACCAAGAAGAAACTCGATGCCAACATGAAAGCAGCAACGCAGATTGGAGGTGGGGGACCAGCGGCACACCAGGAGCTGGATGACATTGAGAAAATGGTGGCCACAGTCATCAGTCGGGGTACGGTGCCAGGAGTCGGGGATCGGGACACTGCTCAACATGACCTGACACAACATCAACAGGGTGAGTACCGACCAGGGACTGGGGGGACGGTGGGAGATGGGCACAATGGCACACATGCACAATTAAGTAGAGCACACTGCACACCTACAATGACTCTGGATCATGTCCCTGATCCCCGTGCCACACTGCAGCACACATACAGAAACTCAGGGAATGTGTGTTGAAATGAATTTATTTGCACATGCTGTGCCTGTGGTCATTTTGTACTGTCTCATGATTGCTAAGGACTGCCACAATGTGACGTCCTCATGTGAAGAAATTGTCAATGATGTTGTTCCTAAGGGCTATTCCTGCTGCAGCTGCAGTAGGGTGTGGTCCACCTGCCTCATCTTCCTCATCATCGTCCGGTGCATCTGGCACTTGTAACCATGGGGCATTGGTGCGCACACATATGTTGTGCAACACACAACATGCAACGATCTTCTTGCACACGATATCTGGGCTGTACAGGAGCCTCCCACCTGTGATGTCCAGGCACCTGAAACATGACTTCAACACGCCAAATGTGTGTTCCACGATGCCCCTGGTGCATTTGTGGGCCGCATTGTACTGCCTCTCGGCTTGTGTGTTCGTGGCTCGGAGGGGTGTCATCATCCAAGGGCAGAGTGCATATCCTTGATCACCTGTGACAGTGCAGAGAGACATGAGTCAATAGTTGGTTCTGCATGATGTGTTGGCAGGCTCACTAGTTGATTGGCGTGTGATATGTGTGTCATAGTGATTCCTGTGTGACATGTACTGCTTGTATCAAATGAGCGCCATCAATGTGTATTACGTAGCCTCACTGCTGCTCATCCCTCCCCCTGAGCCTAATCACTTGTGTGCGCTGCACGGTTGCATCACTTGCACTCCTACGGCACACCATTGTCATGCCTGTCTGCGCAAGTCCACAAGCCTGACAACGACACTGTGATGTTGTTCGTTGAAGATGGGCGGCCACGTGTGTGTAGGCCTATCGTAAGGATAGGGTGGACACAGATGTAGAGTTCATGTCTGGCTGAACTCATGATGCGGTCGAGGCAAGACCTTTGGCTCATGCTGCGGCAATAGCGATACACACACAACAGTTGGCATGTATGATCACGGACTCCGAGCGGGCTTGCGCTCATTCATTTATCCCTTTGGCCGAGCCCGCACTCCAGGGGCATGTTACATTGCAACTTTGTCCATTGCGGGACGGGTGGCGCCGACACTACAACAGAGACACATGCATTAGGTACTTCATTGGCAAGCCCAACACTTAACCAGGCCCAGAGTCCCGGGGTGATCATCCACACACCTACGCTGGACTGTCATACGCCAGCCCACTCCGGCAACACCTACATGGGGGTACGACACAGCTACATGTCCCAGGTCTCACCCACTGCCTGAGGTGACATGGTTGCGTCCGCTGTACACAGCACAATGCAATGCGGCAGGGTCCGGGGCCCTCATGCATACACAATGACCACACAGACACACTTAGATAGTTTGTGGAACTGGCTACGGACATGTGCGCCCGGCCCCTTTTATTGCCAGGGTCACATGTCCAGTGACGCCTGTGCTGGATGGGTGTGGGGCGAGTGTGAGCCAGCCCTCAAGGAGTGGTTGGTGCTGGCAACAACTACAACAGTGATCAGACAATCAGAAGTTCACAGTTCAAACAGCAAGGGTCCATGACTTGAGCTGCATGGAGTTAGTGGCCCCGGATGCACAGCGGCCGGCACATGGAACACCGCCACAGGACGGTGACGACCGGTGCACTGAGGTAGGGCCACGAGAGCTGAGCGGGTCCTCGTCGATGTCCAAGGTGAATGTCGTGGAGGGTTTTGGGGGACAGTGGAAGGTGATCTTCCAGGGCATGATACAGAGGGCAGTACCAAGCAGACACAGGCAATATGGAGGAGATGAATGCTCCAGACTCATTTTTGACACCAAGTCAGTCTCAGCTACATGATGATGAAGACAACCCCCAGGCCACAGACTCAGACGCCACCAAAGTTCAACCAGAGAGTGTCCATGAATTTCGGGGCACGGAGTCAGTGGCACCAGAGCTGAAAGGGGATGCAGTCTGCGATGAGGCCTGTACAATGGTATAAACTCTGCCATAAATAAATCAAGACTCAGTTCCAAATGTGTGACCTATTTGACCGTAGTGTAGGCCGGAGGCAGTGGTCAGCAGGGGCCCCCAGCCACGTGTCCTTGGCTTGCGATGCACAGAGTTGGTGGCACCACATCGAAGGGAGTACAGTGATATAAAATCTGCCATAAGCGTATTTACTCTGCCATTGTATAATCAAGACTCAGTTCCAAATGTGTGACCTACTGGACCGCAGTGTAGGCCGGAGGCAGCGGTGGAGTACGTCAATGAGAAAGGAGTACTGGGGGCCTGTGTCTCGGAGGCCGTGAAGGTCTGAGGAGGCTGCCATGGTCACAGGCCTCGGGCTTAGAGCTTGCAACGACACATGGTGGGCCCTCTGACACACGCCAGTGTTGGCAGGTGAGCAGTGAGGCCTGGGTGCGCTGGGGTGGGCAAGATGGGTCTTGGGACCAGCGACCTGGGGAGCAGCAGGCGCACAGGATCGCAGGCACCGCCACTAACGGCATTGGCCTCGTGGCGGGGTGAGAGGCGCCGCCCTGGCAGACACAGTGGCCATACCGGAAGAGAACCACGCACAGAGTAACAGGCTTTTTATTCACACCCCTACGCTGGCCTGGCATACGCCGGGCCAGCTCACTCCGCTCACGCTTACAGGGGGGACGTAACAAGCTACATTTCCGCATTCTTCCCCACTGGCTGCGGTAACATGGTTGAGTCCACTGTCCAGTACACTGCAGACACCAGCAGTGTATGTCGACATGGAAATGTCTGTGGTCTGCAAACTCAAGTCTGTCCAGCACATTCACGCCACACTTGGCGTTGTGTACATTCACATTCATGGGTCACTTGCCTCCTTCGCACATGCCTGGTTCCCACCTCTCCCCACATTCTGCTATTGTGTGGCTGCGGTGCCATGCCGTTGATGGCTTGTGTAGAAGGCTAGCCCAGGTTGCCAGAGTAAGTTGTGTTGTCGTGTCTGGAATGTGGGAATGTTGGTTGTCATGTTGTATGTGATTTTGTGACGTGTGCATTCCCAGAGTTGTGAGTTGTATGTTGGTGGAGTTGAGGTGTGTGGTGTGTTCAGTTGTTACTTACCGACGAGCAGTGCATTTCCATTGGTGCCATCCTGAAAGCGCTGGTTGATGATGGACTGTCGGAGGATGAAGGAATCATGCACACTGTCTGGGTAGTTGGCGACGACATTGGTAAAGAGTCACTGGTGGTCCACTATTGCCTGCACATTGATGGAATGCATGTGTTTCCTGTTGCGGTAATTGTGTGCAGTGGCGGCAGGGGCCACGAGGAGTACATGTGTGCAGTCGATTGCCCCCAACACATGCGGGAAACCAGCTATGGCATAGAAGCTTTGCTTGATTTCCAGCTGTTCCTGCGCAGTGTGTGGGAAGTAAATTTGCTGGGGTACCAAGCTGACCATGGCATCCAAGACAGGTGTGAGTAACTTTGACAGGTCTGGCTGTGAGACTCCTCCGACTATGGCAGTTGTTGGTTGGAAGGTCCCAGAGGCCAACAGGTGCAGCACGGTCAGCAGCTTTGTCTGCGGAGGGATGTTGGTTCTCCGCAGTGTTGGTACCGTCAGCCTGTGGGCAATAAGGGTCAGGATGCGGAGGATGGTTGTCCTGTTGAGCCTTTAGAGGGCAATGACTTCCTCTGGCATTAAGTCTCCGAGGCTGGTGCGTTTTTGGAAGGTCCGGTATCTTTGTCTGCGCTGCCTCTGTGGTAGTCCGGGGGGTCCTGGGGGGGTGGGGGTCCTGGCAGTGGTGGCGGTGGGTGTTGTGGCCCTCTTGGGGCTCCAAGCTGCATGATCAGTAGCTCCATGGCATCTGTTGTTCTTCTGGTGTGGCTGTGGGCTGGGCTCCCTTTTATGTTGCAGGCTGTCGTCCGACTTAGCACCAGGTAGGAGCAGGTGTTAAATCCATGCTGCTAACGCGCTTATCGTATGTTTTTGAATCTTATTGCCGATCTGGCTGGTCGTTGAAAATGTTGCGGAGTGGTGTTTTCACGGGTTTTTGCATGGGAACGCCTACTCTGCATCTCATTAGCGTTAGTTGCCGGTGTCATCCGTGGCGATGATTTTTGCGGCTGCTATCATGGGTAAACTGGTGATATCGGCTGTTAGCACCAGCTTGTGAATGGTGCGATGAATTTATCACCACTTTGGCTGCGATAAAGTGCCGCTAACTCGGCGATAAGTCCTTGAGGATATGCCCCACTGTTTACTACGTTGGACAGGGTTGTAGTTAGTTGCCTGTGATGGAGCAGAGTAAACAAAATAATTGTGTACCCCTTGGAAGTTAATGACCTCATAATAATTAATGATACTAACCATTTGAAATACATGAATAACCAACAAACACACCATTTTTAGTAGACACTACACGTGGGTAATATGCTGATTTGTGCAAAATCTAATTTATTTACAAATGTGAAGTTAATTAATATTAGTATTGTGGTTTGCGTAGTAATTAGAGTGAATTGCATGATTTGTGTTGCATAGTAGAATTGTATTGTGGTAAAGAATGCAGATGGTAAGTAAAATGGCTTTAAATATCGCTTTCGCTAGGTAATATCTAACACGGGTCATTAGAATGGCGGGTGGTAAACAGAAAGGCTTATTTTCCATATTTTAATTTCAATTGTGTTTGTTTTATATTAGTTTTGTTCGGGCCTGCTAGGCCATGCTTCTAAAATGGCCGCTGGATAGGACAAGATCATGTGTATTGAATAAAATGGTTCCTGCGCAGATGCAGAATGAATGCTCCAGTCACGTGTATGCGGCCTGTGCCCGGAGTGAGAGATGTCAAGGCCAATCTGACCTGCAATGAAGAATGTGCCAAGTATTCAGCGTATTCCTGGGAAAGGATGGGAAAGAGCCGAGTGACAATGGATGAACTAATGTGTGACCATCAAAGATCGCTACAAAATGGATTAACAAATTGGACTACTTTTGACCCCATGATCATGCGACTTATTGTGTGCTTTATTGTCCCCAAACCAGTTTGAACAAGGAGGGCGATGAGGTGACCATCACCACCCTCCAATGGACCAATTAGCGTGATTCTTGCCCCTAAAGATTGCAACTTTTATGTGTAGTGAGCCAGAGAATAGGGTATAAGAGAGTCTGCTCTTATATTGTGAGAGCGCGCCGCTTCTTATTTTTCAATTTTTCCACCTTGATGCTGCGAGAGACTCTGTCATTTTTGGACTTTGAACTTTGACTGGGGAAGGAACGAGATCGTTGTGGGAATTCTGCCCAGGAGGTGCGTCCGAGGAGGTTAGCGGGACAGTCAGTCAGTTTGGGAGTAATTTCCTATGATCTGCGGTTCATCTTCCTTTGGTGAACTATTCTTGTCATCGCCCCATGGCCGAGGGTAATCCATAATTTTCACTTTACCTAAAACCTTTCTTAAATGTTTTAATGATATATATTAAATGTGTTGTTTAATAAAGAATTTCATTTATTTGATTGAATAATTTTAGATAAAATTACATTCTAACTCTAAAATGAGTCTGTGGTTCTTTAATAGATTTATGATTAATAAAAGTTAAGGGTTTTAATTGTGATTGAGCTGGTCTTAATCACCATCAACTAATTCTACTAGTTGGTCCATCGACCGAATAGCGGAGTACCTTGATGTTTAGAACAGACAGGATCCAAAGTTAATGTATATAATGTATAGATTATTATTCTGTTAATTTTAACAAGGTATCTCGTTCGTCCAGCAGCTCATTCTCCTTAGCGTTTAATCCAGAGATTGAATGAATGTATGTATGCGGTGTCATGGGCCCCACCGACATGAGTTTTAAATGACAAAGGTTGCGTAAGTGTTTTATTTTTCTGGATTGGTGTCCTAAGGAGCAATTTATATTAGCCGCGCTGAATCAGATTTCTTGGTAGCAGAGTTATGGTTTCTATAGATTAGTTTAGTGATTATTGATTTATTGATTTTTCATGTCTAATACTTTATGTCGAGTTTGTATTACGTTATGTGTAAGGAATCTGTACATGCCTACTACGAGAGATTATTGTTGGTTTTTAAACAGTATAGTGGTTACGAGAACTTGAGTGAAAAAGATATGAGTCATTTTGTGTATAGATTTGTGAATGGCTTGAGACCTGAGATAAGTGAAATGATTAAGCAGCATATGTTGTGTTGGCAGAATAGCACAGTAGATGAAGTATTAAGGTATGCAAAATATTGTAGTGACGATATTGAATGCAGACAGCGTAAACTCAAGGAAAAGGCAATGTGGGCACAAGTAAAGGTTGCAGAAACGCAAGAAGCTCAGATGAATAATCAGTCTAGTGATGCAGGGCAGACTAAGTCCAAACTGAATATTGGTAAGGGAAAAGGTCAAATGAGTATAGAAGAGGCTAAAAAGAAATGGCCATGTCATAATTGCAGAAAATTAGGGCACTGGAGAAGCGAGTGTAAATTTCCTCCGAAAGTTAATGCAGAAAATCAATCATTGAATCCACAGGTGCAGAATGAGGTGAGTTACCAACAGCTGCAACAGCCGCAGGTAGTTACTCAACAGTGTCAGGTGCCACAACCACCTCTTCCAAAGAGTGTAAATCCACAGAGATACAGTGCAGAGGTAGGATTCTACCGAGGAGAGCAGGTAACAAAATTGCCGCGCGGAGCTGCAGTTTCGCAGTATTGGTTACGGCAGGATGGAGATGAATCGGATGAAAGCTTATGACGGTGCCTAGGAGAGGAAGAAGAGTGCGTGCTTGGCGCAACTCTAGAGGTAGATCAGTCAGGTCCATTTGTGGATGGAAAAGTGAATGGTGTAAATGTTACATTCCTTGTGGACACTGGAGCTACCCGTTCTACTGTTAGATCAGTGGAAATTCCAAACCTTCCTCTCTCAGGAGAATATATCCAAGTTGTAGGTGTTTCGAATAGGCAGATTAAAACCCCTCTTACAAAACCAGTAGAGGTGGAGATTGGACCATTCAAGAGATGCATCGATTTGTGGTGTGTGATTGCACTCCTGTAAATTTATTAGGACGCGATCTGCTTTGCAAAATGAATTGTACCATCTATTGTACCCCAGATGGTATTGCTTTTCAGACACCAGATGAGGATGTTCTGTAGAAAATGACAATGGCAGAACTAGAACCAGGAGTGAATGTCATGTTTCCTGTGTTTGATGCAGAGAAAATCCCTATTGAATTGAAAGGAATAGTCAGGTCTGATGTATGGGATTTCACAGGCAAAGATATTGGACTAATGAGAGGAGTTGATCCTGTAACAATTACTGGAAGGAACAAATTACCCAAATACCCAGCAGTACAAATTAACGCCAGAAATTATTGAAGGAATAACACCTGTAGTTAGTAAGATGATTGAACAAGGAATTTTGAGGGAAATAATGAGCAGCCCATGTAATTCTCCTATAATGGGATTGAAAAAGCCAAATGGAACATATAGGATAGTACAAGACTTGAGAAAGGTAAATAAGATTGTTATTCCTTGCTGCCCAATTGTGCCAAACCCCGCTGTAATACTGTATCAAATTTCACATGATGCAGAATGGTACACAGTTATTGATATGTGCCATGCATTCTTTTCTATTCCATTGCACCCTGACAGCCAGCCATTATTTGCGTTCCGGTTCGGAGAGCGTATTTTGGCATGGTGCCGAATTCCTCAAGGGTATACTGAAAGTCCTTCAATTTTTAATCAAATTCTGAAGAAATCATTAGAAGATTTAAAAATGCCTGAAAAATCTGTGATGGTCCAATATATTGATGACCTATTAGTGGCATCAAAGACCAGAGAAGAATGTGTTACGGACACAATTGCTTTATTGAATCATTTGGCAGAAGGAGGACATAAGGTGTCTCCGTCAAGACTGCAATTTTGTCAACAAGAAGTACAGTACCTAGGTCATAAGATTGAGAAAGGGATGCGAAAGGTGACAACAGAAAGAATAAGGATTATCAAAGGAATGAGAGCCCCAATGACACAAAGAGAGGTGAGAATGTTCCTTGGAATGGTTGGCTATTGTCGACAGTGGATAAGTGGATTTTCATTGATTGCGAAACCTTTACAGCGATTGACAAAGAGAGATGTTAAAGACCCGATTGAATTGGATGAGGAGGAAATGAAAGCTTTCAAGGAACTGAAAACAAGTTTGTGTGAGGCACCAGCATTGGGAATGCCTGATTATGAAAAAGAATTTGAGCTGTATTGTAGCGAGAGAGACGGATGTGCACTTTCAATATTAGTGCAAAGGCATGGAAAAATGAAACGACCAATCGCCTATTTTTCGGCTGTTTTAGATCCGGTAGCAAAGGCGTTGCCTGGATGTCTGAAAGCAGTAGCTGCTACTTGTGTGAGTCTGGAACAGAGTGAAGGCATTGTGATGGGATATCCTTTGAGAGTATATGTCCCACACTCCGTTGAAATCCTTCTGACCCGAACAAAAACCCAATTCATGACACATAGTCGGCTGACTAGGTATGAAAAAGTGATCTTGGGTGCAGACAATGTAACCTTTGTAAGATGCACGAGTGTGAATCCTTCCACTTCACTGCCAGATGAAGTAAATGCAGAAGTCAAAGATGATGTTGATCATAAGTGTTTGGATGTGCTTGAATTTTGCACAAAGCCTCGCCCAGATATCAGGGTTGAACCCTTAAAAGAATCAGATTATGTGATGTTTGTGGACGGGTCATGCCTGAGAACAAGTGAAGGAGTATTAAGTGCTGCATATGCTGTGTGTACGGTGGCAACCATAATGGAAGCATCCTGTTTGAGAGGAATACGTTCAGCCCAAGTTGCTGAGCTGATTGCTCTGATTCGAGCGTGTAAACTGGGAAAGAACTTCCGAATTACGGTGATCACAGATAGCCAGTATGGCTTCGGAGTGGTCCACGATTTTGGACAGATCTGGTCCCAGAGGGGATTCCTGACTTCTGCGGGGTCTCCTATTAGGAATGGTGAGTTTGTGAAGAAGTTGCTTGAGGCGATACAGCTGCCTAAACAGATTGCAGTGGTAAAATGCGCTGCACACAAAAACGGGACAGACTATATTGCAGTGGGTAACAAATTCGCTGACGAATTAGCTCAATGTTGTGCCCGAAACATGACTTCAATGAATCGGAGAAGGGAAAAAGAGAATGTTTCATTTCCCTTGTTGTTTACTAACACAGTTGAAACCTGGGATGAGGTAAAACAATTGCAGGAAGAAGCAGAGGATGAGGAAAAAGATGGTTGGATAAAAGCAGGTTGCAGACAAAGAGAGGAAGATGAAGTCTGGGTTTACAGAGATGAAAGACCAGTTATGCCTGATAGCATGATCTCTAACATGGCACGGATGTACCATGGACAGGCACACATTGGTAGGGATGCCATGATCAGACTTTTCAGACAGACCTGGTATAACCCAAAATTTAGGGCTATAGCTGAAAGCCTTTGTCAAAGATGTCTTATATGCCAACAAATAAATCCTGGAAGGAAGACAGTAGTGAGTTTGGGAACAATAGGACGTGAAGGAGGTCCTTTTACCAGAATGCCACTAGATTTTATTGAAATGCCCCCAAGCAATAGATTGAGGTATGTCCTGGTAGTCGTCTGTTTGTTTTCTCTTGGGTGGAAGCCTATCCGACAAGAAGGAATGATGGAGTTACTGTGGCTAAGCTCCTACTGAGAGAAGTCATTCCTAGATATGGCTTTCCAGTAACGATCGAAACAGATAGAGGAATGCATTTCCAGAATGAAATCATCCAAGTGATATGTGAAGCACTTGACATTCAACAAAAGCTGCACTGTGCCTACAGACCAGAGGCTTCTGGAGTAGTAGAGCAAGTAAATGGTACAATAAAGAATAGGTTAGGGAAAATGTGTCAAGCCACAGGACTCAAATGGCCCGATGCCCTGCCATTGGTGCTGATGAGCATCAGAAGCATACCTGACAGAAAAACAGGTCTGAATCCTCATGAAATAATCATGGGATGAGCAATGAGACAAGCACACGTACCTGTCAACAAACTACTGACTATAACTGATGATCTCGTATTGGATTATTGCAAAGGATTGGCTGATGTGGTGCATTCTTTGTTTCATCAGTTTGGATCGGATGCGACCACTCTTGAAAGAAAACCAGCTCATGATTTGAGTCCAGGAGACTGGGTCCGCATTAAAGTCCACAGAAGAAGAAACTGCTTGGTTCCTCGCTGGGATAAGCCACGTCAAGTGATCCTGGTGACAACAACTGCTGTAAAGTGTGCAGGTGTGAAAAATTGGGTTCATGCCAGTCATACCATCAGAGTTCCAGATCCTGAAGCTCGACCTGTAAGTCGACATCTGGAAATATCAGATACCAGCTCGGCATCTGAAGCAGAGACTGAAACAATCAGAGGTCCAGATCTTGAAGCTCGACCTGTAAGTCGACATCTGGAAGAATCAGGTACCAGTTTGACAACTAAAGAAGAAACTGAAACGATTAGAGTTCCAGATCTTGAAGCTCGACCTGTAAGTCGACATCTGGAAATATCAGATACCAGTTCGGCATCTGAATCAGACCAACCTGAATCCAGAGAAAAACAAAAGGAAGAATCCGAAAGCAAAAGAACTGATATTGAAACAGGAGAAACCGAATTAACAAACAGTGATACTGAACAGCCAAGTACGAGCTTTGGGAAAATTCCTCCAGAAATTATAGAAGTAACTCAAGAAAATTTAGATTCAGATAAAGAGATTGGGGAAGTTGCGGAAGAGACACGAGGAGGTCTAGACTCAAAATTACAAACAAAAGAAACACAGGGAAATTTAGATTCAGATAGAGAAAGTGGGGAAATTGCGGAAAAAACACGAGGAGAACTAGACTCAGAATTACAAGCAGAAGAAACACCAGAAGATTCGGGTTCAGATGAAGAGACTGATATCATAAAGGTCAAAGTTAGAGGAAGTGAAGTGAGGTCTGAGACAGAATCTGTAGAAAGTAAAGAAGAAAGAAAGCAAAGGATAGGACCAAGAAAGAGAACTTGGAGAGCAGAACGAGAAGAAAAAGAAAGTGAACTGAAAAGGCCAAGAAAAGGAGACAATTGGCCCAACGAAATTAAAAGACTGAGATATAAAATAATAAATTTGAACAAAGACAATGGAGAACAAGTAAATGAAATAACAAATCAGAAAGGACAAAGAAAACCAAGTGAAAGACAGTTACAAAGACCAAAAAGAGTGAAAAGACCTAACTTGAAATACAAGTCACCTGAATGGCTATACATAGCACTAACCGACATTAAAGAAGTGGAAAGCAGTCACGAAATCCCAGACAAAGACTGTGAACAAGTGGGTGAGAGTGAACTGCACCACACCTGAAAGACAAAGAGAGAAAACCGGACTAGACACATAAACTGTTAAAGACAAAGAAAGATTTCTGAAAAACCAACAGGTGTGCCAAAAGGCAGTTGATCTTAATCAACACTACGTCATTTGAGGTGTGGAAACACATTTCTGTACATATAATTAGATAAGTATTTCAACATGGTAGACACTGAGAATAGAAGATGTAGATGCAAGTTTTTACGTAGATGGTGTAGAATGTGTTTTTATTGTACAGGTTTCCTAATGCTTATTTGGTTTATTTTAGCAATAATAATTCCACTTAGATTAGTTGTAGAAAATACATCTGTAATAGTGAATGACATGGGTAGTGACAAGAAATCTAACATAAAGAACACTGCAACATTAATAGATAGTACTGATTTTCATAGGGGTAAGTCAATAACTGATTTCTCCAAGAATGTCTTCACGGAACTTTTGTACGAATATGTGGAGACAATGGATGTGAGAGATTGTTATGTCTGTATGCAGTTACCTGCGTCTGTAACAGAAGGTGTAACGTATCATCACCTTCCTTTGACGTATGGAATAACTTGTAGTGTTTTAGCTAGCTTATTTTATAAAACAGGTAAATTAGAGTATTATTACACTGACACAGATGCTATTTTTGCTAAAGTTCCCGTAATCCCTGAGTTAAATAAGGTGAAAGTTGCAAAGGTTTTTGGAGAATTTTTCTTAGAAACAAAAGAATTAACATTAGAAGATGCATTTAGACATAATCTTACTTGTGAGTTAAGAAAAGAAGAAAAAGTTTTCTTAGACATGGTAGAAGACAGGAGGGTTAAGTTTCAAAGAAAGGCAGCAGGAGAAAAGACAAAAACCCCACCTTGGGCGTTTGAAGAGAGAAGTTATGGCAAAGGTGAAACAAATGCAGCTATGGTTCTAGATTGGCCCCAACAGGGAAAATTGTGTATTAGTAGAGATAACACTATGTATGATAACTAACTCGTGGGTTCTAGTGAGTGCCGAGATACATACAAAATTCTAGGGGGATGAGGATTAAAGGAGGAAAAGATCCAGTATTTCCAGGGATCTATTATATTTGCGGAAATAGAGCTTATTATAGGTTACCGGACCATTGGCATGGAACATGCTATCTAGGCCTGGTCTTTCCAAAGATTTTTCATGTGGAAAGAGGAACGAAAGGAATTCACGAGATAGGTAAACCATTAACCCGGAGGAGGAGGGAAAGCTTCTCAGAAATAATAGGTGACATTTTTGGAGCATTGATACCAGCAGTGGGTATATCTTTGAATGCATACAAGATTCGGAAATTGTCTACAGTAGTAGATCGTTTATCAACGAATACTGCTGGAGGGTTCTTAATGGTTGCCATGAGAGCTATGGTAATGCAAAATCGACTTGCCCTTGGCATTCTTTTGGCAAAAGAGGGTGGAGTCTGTGGAATGCTGAAGGTACAACATTGTTGCACTTACATTCCAGACAAAAGTGAGAATATACGGAAGTATATAAAGAACATTATTGATTTGCATAAAGAAATTGCCCCACTGGAGGTTGAAGGTGCTTGGAAGAGACTTGGTAAGAGTTTTTCCTCAATGAAGAAATGGTTCACAGAAATAGGTAGTTCTCTTATTGGGAAAATACTAATTCCAATGACTGTAGTAATAGTAATAATGCTATTATTGAGATTAGCATATGTGTGTATTAAAAGGAGAAAAAGACAAAATAAAGTAAAAAGAGAAAATGAGAAAAATAAAGAAAGAGAACGGGAGATGGGAGAGATAGAATTGGAAGAGTTTAAAGAAAACATGTACAAAAGGTCTAAAAGACAAGATGAAAAGAACACGGTTGTCTAAATTAACAAATGCAAGTGGACAAGAAACATTTATCTGATAAATTTGTAGGGATAGGTTTTTGCGGTGATGTTAAAAATCACCAAAGGGGAGAATTGATGGAGCAGAGTAAACAAAATAATTTTGTACCCCATGGAAGTTAATGACCTCATAATAATTAATGATACTAACCACTTGAAATGCATGAATAACCAACAAACACACCATTTTTAGTAGACACTACACGTGGGTAATATGCTGATTTGTGCAAAATCTAATTTATTTACAAATGTGAAGTTAATTAATATTAGTATTGTGATTTGCGTAGTAATTAGAGTGAATTGCATGATTTGTGTTGCATAGTAGAATTGTATTGTGGCAAAGAATGCAGATGGTAAGTAAAATGGCTTTAAATGTCGCTTTCGCTAGGTAATATCTAACACGGGTCATTAGAATGGAGGGTGGTAAACAGAAAGGCTTATTTTCCATATTTTAATTTCAATTATGTTTGTTTTATATTAGTTTCGTTCGGGCCTGCTAGGCCATGCTTCTAAAATGGCCACTGGAAAGGACGAGATCACGTATATTGAATAAAATGGTTCCTGCGCAGAAGCAGAATGAATGCTCCAGTCACGTGTATGCGGCCTGTGCCCGGAGTGAGAGATGTCAAGGCCAATCTGACCTGCAATGAAGAATGTGCCAAGTATTCAGCGTATTCCTGGGAATGGATGGGAAAGAGCCGAGTGACAATGGATGGACTAATGTGTGACCATCAAAGATCGCTACAAAATGGATTAACAAATTGGACTACTTTTGACCCCATGATCATGCGACTTATTGTGTTCTTTATTGTCCCTAAACCAGTTTGAACAAGGAGGGCGATGAGGTGACCATCACCACCCCTCCAATGGACCAATTAGCGTGATTCTTGCCCCTAAAGATTGCAACATTTATGTGTAGTGAGCCAGAGAATAGAGTATAAGAGAGTCTGCTCTTATATTGTGAGAGCGCGCCGCTTCTTATTTTTCATTTTCCACCTTGATGCTGCGAGAGACTCTGTCATTTTTGGACTTTGAACTTTGACTGGGGAAGGAACGAGATCGTTGCGGGAATTCTGCCCGGGAGGTGCATCCGAGGAGGTTAGCGGGACAGTCAGTCAGTTTGGGAGTCCTATCCTGTGATCTGCGGTTCATCTTCCTTTGGTGAACTATTCTTGTCATCGCCCCATGGCCGAGGGTAATGCATAATTTTCACTTTACCTAAAACCTTTCTTAAATGTTTTAATGATATATATTAAATGTGTTGTTTAATAAAGAATTTCATTTATTTGATTGAATAATTTTAGATAAAATTACATTCTAACTGTAAAATGAGTCTGTGGTTCTTTAATAGATTTATGATTAATAAAAGTTAAAGGTTTTAATTGTGATTGAGCTGGTCTTACTCACCATCAACTAATTCTACTAGTTGGTCCATCGACCGAATAGCGGAGTGCCTTGATGTTTAGACCAGACAGGATCCAAAGTTAATGTATATAATGTATAGATTATTATTCTGTCAATTTTAACAAGGTATCCCGTTCGTCCAGCAGCTCATTCTCCTTAGCGTTTAATCCAGAGATTGAATGAATCTATGTATGCAGTGTCATGGGCCCCACCGACATGAGTTTTAAATGACAAAGGTTGTGTAAGTGTTTTATTTTTCTGAATTGGTGTCCTAAGGAGCAATTTATATTAGCCGCGCTGGATCACCTGCAAAGTCAGCTTTTCAAGATTTCAATTTGCAAAAGTATCTTGTCGACCCTCCAGATTCCCGCAGGTTTCCCTCAGAACAAATGTTGTGACTACAGTATGGGTTGGGGGGAGCAATTCTGAGATTGAACACCACCTAAGTTTCGCTTTTATTTTTGTAAATATTTAAAGGTATTTTCTATTGACTTGTACGTACACAAACCAGTAACCGAAAAGGAATGATTTACCAAAGAAGAAATTATAAAATTCTCTTTAACCGCGTACATTGCACTAGAAACATTAAGGGGCATATTATCAAGAACGGCGTTAAAATTATCGCCGGTTTAGCGGCAGAAAACTGCAGCTAAAGCGGCGATAATGGGCTTGATAATATGCCCTTGAGAATTCCAATAGAAGCCCATGTTCACACCAGAACATGGACTTCTATTGGAATTCTCAAGAGCATATTATCAAGCCTATTATCGCCGCTTTAGCGGCAGTTTTCTGCCGCTAAACCGGCGATAATTTTTAACGCCGTTCTTGATAATATGCCCCTAAATTCTTTGCAATTCTTTCCTCCTTTCATTGTCCGGCTGTTATAAGTCGGTTGTTTTGGAATATTCCAATATCCTCTCACCTATTTGCTGTGGGAGAATGATGTCAGGTGTCTGGTATGCAGGCAAATAAAACAGCTCATTTCTTGTTAAATGATGTTTATCTGAAGAAAAATGCACTAGAATGTGACAGGTTATGTCAAATACACATGCATACAAGAAACTCACAAAGAGGAGCCCATTTGCCTTGAAGGACAAATACTAGACATGATTAAGACACCTGAACCACAATATGTAACTATCCACAACGTGATGGATAGTTGCCATGACATTTTGATGTTTCGAAACGTAGGAGTGGCGTTTATAATGCATTGCATACTTTATTAAGCTACTGTACAATGGCTATTCAACATCGACAGCATTTTAAGTGAAAACCTGAGAAAGGAGTAATTTGTCTTGTGAACCTTTTCAATGCAGAAGGATTTTCTTTTTTATATTGAAATGAACATTTAGGGAAGCATGAATTATCTCACGTAATTCTATTAATTCAAGGTAGTGTCCCACAGAGACATGGGGGCAGATCTACAATAAACTAACGCAGCACGGCGCAGCATGTCATTTTGCTGCGCCGTGCTGCATTAGTATGGAAAGCACAGCGATGCAACATATTTACAACCGTATGTCGCACCTCTGTGCTTTCCCCTGCGCTGGCGCACAAACTGCTGCCATGCGCCGACGCAGGCTCCCTTGCACCATGGTGCAAGGATGCCTACGTCGTGGGGAGATTGTTTTTGTTCAGGAAGGGAACCTTTCCTGAACAAAAACAATCATTAGAGGTGATTTCCTCTTTCAATGCATGCTGTAGAATGCAGCACGCTTTGAAAGAGGAAAAAACGAGGAGAAATGAAAACATTTCTCCTCCTTGCGCCTCGCTACGCCTCCCCTGGGGAGGCGTAGCATTGACACGCATTTCCAGATTTACGATTCCTCGTAAATCTGGAAATGTGTCTCGTTCCATGGGTGTTGCGTGGGAACACCCACAGCAACACCCATGAAACGCCCCTTCCACGCAAAGTGCTGCGTGTGAAGGGCCCATTTTTACAAGCAGAGGAAAAATCACGCAGGGTGGCTTTTCCTCTCCTTGTAAATATGGAGAAGTGGAATGCGCCTCCTGTACGTCACAAAAAGTGACGTACTGGTGGCGCAGGGTTCTTGTAAATCTGCCCCATGATATTTGTTCTCAAAAAGATACCCATGACTTTGAGCATACATGTGGGTTTATTTTTTATGTGCAAGAAACTGTGTTACTATCAAAGTATTGTCGAATCAGAGACTTGCTTTACATTCAATTTTGTAAAGACTGAGGGGCATATGTCCATGAAGTTAACGCCGCCATAGCGTCAATTTATTGACGCTACGGCGGCTTTTTTTTATCGCCGTATTTACAAGTTGCCATTAACCGCAGTTAGCAGCAGTTTTCCTGCGTAAACGTGCGTTTTTTGGATCCCCACTTCTGTTAACGGGACTTAACAAAAATGAGATGCAAGGTGGGCATTCCCGTGTAAAAATTGCCGCTAACCCCACTTCGCGATATTTACAATGATTTATCGGTCCGGCGATACTTCTAAAAAACTGCTGCTAAGGCCAGTTAGCGGCTGGTTTTTAAGACCAGAAAAAAGCTGGTCTAAAAAATGGTGCAAACACACCTGTACATTTAGGAGAATAACCCAGACCCTCATTTGCTTACCTAAGGATGGCATGGAGGTACTACTCTTGCAGCTTGGAGAGCCAAGAAGACCACAACCACCACCATGGCCACCGCCACCAGTACCACCACAGAAGCGCCAAAGAAGAGAGCGGGTCTACTGCCAACGCATCACTCTGATAGACCTCCGGCCAGAGGATGTGATAGCCCACTAAAGGCTGAAAAGGACCTCCATCTTATGCATACTCACTCAGATTGCGCCAAGGCTGCAGGCACCATCACAGTGGTGCACAAACATCCCTCCGCAGACAAAGCTACTTGCAGTGCTGCACATGTTGGCCTCTGGTACCTTCTAACCAACCACTGCCAGAGTGTGTGGAGTCTCACGGTCAGCCTTCTCCAGGTTCCTCCCAAAGGTCATTGATGCCGTTATCAGCCTGACGCCACAGCACCTTCACTTCTCCAACACTGCACAGGAACAACTTGACAACAAGCAAGGCTTCTATGACATTGCTGGGTTTCTGCATGTGTTGGGGGCAATTGACTGCACCCATGTTCTACTTGTGCCTCCTGCAGAAACAGCACATATATACAGGAACAGGAAGCACACACACTCAATGAATGTACAGGCAATTATAGACCACTTGGGCCTGTTCATCAATGTTGTCACTAAGTTCCCTGGGAGTGTGCATGACTCCTACATCTTTCGCCAATCGATCATCAACCACCGCTTTGAGAATGGCACATAAGGAAATGGACTGCTTGTTGGTAAGTACAAACTGAACACACCACACACCTCAAGTACACAAGCATGTAGCTAAAATATGTGAGAATTCACATGTAGCCAATGTAGTATGACATACCTTGAAACAGGTAAAAACAATACACACAAGGACACAATGCAAAATAATCAAGACATATGTAAGACAGCCCAACAAGGGAGTAGCCAAGAAAATCTCACACAAACCACTATGGCACCCTTGGAATATAGATTTTGCAGAACTGCTCAGACAAAAATGAAAATAATCAATGCAGTACATGACACAGAACATATGCTTCTGCTGTGCTACATACATCTTGAAATCAACACATGCACCATATGTACAACAAGATGACATGATCACCCTCCTCTCACTTGTGATAGTGCACAATTGGATTCAAGCTAGCCTGGCTGATGAAGGGCGATGCCCAGAAACCGGTCCCAGGATGCTTGTTTCCGGTCCAGGGAGGACCTGGCTTGGCAGTTCGGGCTGGACTGTTCCCACAAGGAACAGGATCAAAACTGATTTGCATATGGCTGGGTCCAAACTGGGGTGATGTGGTGAGCAAAAGAATGATGGATATAACCCAGATCCTTGTGACTGGGGGTGAATGTTTGCATTGTCTAGCATTCCGTCCATCAATTGTTTCTTTTGCATACGTCGCCCTAAGTGGGAAGGGTATGCCCAGATGTGGGTCCCGTGCTCCCTACACCACTGACTACAAGCTAGCCTGGCTGATGAAGGGTGATTCCCAGAAACCAGTTCCAGGATGCTTGTTTCCAATCCAGGGAGGTCCAGGCTTGGCAGTACGGGCTGGACTGTTCCCACAAGGAACAAGATCAAGACTGATTTGCATATGGCTAGGTCCAACCTGGTGTTGTGTGGTGAGCAAAAGAATGATGGATTTAACCCAAATCCTTGTGACTGGGGGTGAATGTTTGCATTGTCTAGCATTCCGTCCATCAATTGTTTCTTTTGCATTTGTCGCCCTAAGCGGGAAGGGAATGCCCAGACATGGGTCCCGTGCTCCCTACACCACTGGATTCAAGCTAGCCTGGCTGATGAAGGGTGATGCCCAGAAACCGGTCCCAGGGTGCTTGTTTCCGGTCCAGGGAGGACCTGGCTTGGCAGTTCGGGCTGGACTGTTCCCACAAGAAACAGGATCAAGACTAATTTGCATATGGCTTGGTCCAACCTCGGGTGGTGCGGTGAGCAAAAGAATGATGGATTTAACCCAGATCCTTGTGACTGGGGGTGAATGTTTGCATTGTCTAGCATTCCGTCCATCAATTGTTTCTTTTGCATATGTCACCCAAAGTGGGAAGGGTATGCCCAGACGTGGGTCCCGTGCTCCCTACACCACTGAATACAAGCTAGCCTGGCTGATGAAGGGTGATTCCCAGAAACCGGTCCCAGGATGCTTGTTTCCGATCCAGGGAGGTCCAGGCTTGGCAGTACGGGCTGGACTGGTCCCACAAGGAACAAGATCAAGACTGATTTGCATATGGCTAGGTCCAACCTGGTGTTGTGTGGTGAGCAAAAGAATGATGGATTTAACCCAAATCCTTGTGACTTGGGGTGAATGTTTGCATTGTCTAGCATTCCGTCCATCAATTGTTTCTTTTGCATATGTCGCCCAAAGTGGGAAGGGTATGCCCAGACGTGGGTCCCGTGCTCACTACACCACTGGATTCAAGCTAGCCTGGCTGATGAAGGGCGATGCCCTGAAACCGGTCCCAGGATGCTTATTTCCGGTCCAGGGAGGACCTGGCTTGGCAGTTCGGGCTGGACTGTTACCACAAGGAACAGGATCAAGACTGATTTGCATATGGCTGGGTCCAACCGAGGGTGGTGTGGTGAGCAAAAGAATGATGGATTTAACCCAGATCCTTGTGACTGGGGGTGAATGTTTGCATTGTCTAGCATTCCGTCCATCAATTGTTTCTTTTGCATTTGTCGCCCTAAGCGAGAAGGGAATGCCCAGACATGGGTCCCGTGCTCCCTACACCACTGGATTCAAGCTAGCCTGGCTGATGAAGGGTGATGCCCAGAAACCGGTCCCAGGATGCTTGTTTCCGGTCCAGGGAGGACCTGGCTTGGCAGTTCGGGCTGGACTGTTCCCACAAGAAACAGGATCAAGACTAATTTGCATGTGGCTTGGTCCAACCTGGGGTGGTGCGGTGAGCAAAAGAATGATGGATTTAACCCAGATCCTTGTGACTGGGGGGGAATGTTTGCATTGTCTAGCATTCCGTCCATCAATTGTTTCTTTTGCACTTGTCGCCCTAAGTGGGAAGGGTATGCCTAGATGTGGGCCCGTGCTCACTACACTACTGGATTCAAGCTAGCCTGGCTGATGAAGGGTGATGCCCAGAAACCGGTCCCAGGAGGCTTGTTTCCAGTCCAGGGAGGACCTGGCTTGGCAGTTTGGGCTGGACTGTTCCCACAAGGAACAGGGTCAAGACTGATTTGCATATGGCTGGGTCCAACCTGGGGTGGTGTGGTGAGCAAAAGAGTGATGGATTTAACCCAGATCCTTGTGGCTGGGGGTGAATATTTGCATTGTCTAGCGTTCCATCCATCAATTGTTTCTTTTGCATAGTGCACAATTAGTTGACATGCAAAAACACGGTCAGCCATGCACCATGCAGTTGGTGTACCTGCATCATGGGTCTGCAAGTAGTGATGCATGAAGGGAGCACCAAATGCACACAAATAATCAACAAAGTTGTTTAAACATCAGTCTGTGTTGTCACAGAATGGAGCCTGCATAGCAAGAGCATACAAACCATCCAAATCAGATTCTCACCACATGTCGTGCATCCACATGAAGAAAGTGGCCCTCTAGGGCCACTTGGGTTTTCTCACAACCACCTGCTATGCCTTCCCAAGAATGAAGAGTTGGTCAGACAGTAGAGAATACAAACGTACATGTTTATTAGAAATGCTCTGCAGAGGAGTCCATCATGACCTGCACCCTAAGGTGCCTGCCGAGGGACTGACTCCCCAACAGTCTACAGTGAGTAATCATTCTTCCCCAAGAGCCTCCAGCCCCGCCCACCATGGAAAACTTCCGGCCTGGGCCGAACATGAACAAAGGAGGCACAGGGAGATGAGCTACCACCTGCCAGATGGGTACATGTTATCAGAAACCCAAGCAGTTGCAGCTCCTGGAGGAAGTGCTGCGGGCCGGTGGGGCGGGGGAGGGGCAGGGTGGGGGGTAGTAAACTCCAGCATACGGCCGAACGGAGTTAAGTACATAACTAAATAAATAAAACGAATTACATTGCGTGCGCTGCAACGCCAAATGGCGATGCGGCGCGCGCAATGCAATTCGTTTTATTTATTTATTTATGTACTTAACTCCGTTCAGCCGTATGCCGGAGTTTAGTACCCCCCACCCTGCCCCTCCCCCGCCCCGCCCCACCACCCCGCAGCACTCCCTCCAAGAGCCGCGACTGAACCCAAGGCCACTGTGCCAGGTCTCAGCGTCTCCTAACGTGGGAGCAGAACTACACACTTGGATAGGTATGTGAGAGCAGAATGGTCTCCTCATTAGCAAGTCGCGAAACAACGTTGGACAGAAAGAAAAAATAATAACGAAATACAGTGTTCTGCTGGGGCAAGCATTACGAGTCATGAGGCCTAACTCAGGCACAGTCTAAGCAGCCTATAAGGATTGCGAAAAACAAAATGGAGTCACACTCGCTAACTGAAGCCTGCACATTACGGTGATAACTCAGTGGGTTGCATAACGTAAATACAACTGGCATCTATTTAGCCACACATTGCTAACCTAATATAACGTGAAAAGAGTGCTTTGTAGGGATGGGGATTTGAAACCTAACAGACCCTCCTTTTAGCATGGGTGACTAAATGCTTTATTTGCTATCCGGTAGGGTCTTTACAATTCTAAGGGAGAGGAAGGAATTACTCAGGTAACAAGGGAAAAACAAGCAATAAATGAGCATTGAAATCATTTAACACTCAAAGATGCCCTCATCAATGAGCATCAGGTCCTGAATTTCCTGCATCATCATAACAGAAATCTTGTTATCACTTCTTGGCAAGGTAGGAGTAGGGGTAATTTTACTCATACAATAGGTGCAACAGGCTGGAAGGCAGTTAATGCATAAGCAACAGGTAAAGATGACTCCTTCGATGGCTATTAGGACAAGTAATATCTTCCAACCCCATTATGTCACCAGACCCCAGAGCCACCCTGTGAGAGACCATGAACCATTTTCCTGATGGATATCTGAGGCAAGTCTGTGTAATTTCTGTATTGCGGAGTACACAGTAGGGGCACTATCAGGGATGTACACACAGCAGCTGCTGGAGATGACATGACAGGCTCCACCCCTATCAGCCAGGATGACGTCTAAAACCATCCGGTTTTGAAGAGAAATGAGCCTTGTAGCCTGAAGCTCGACTGTAATGTTAGTCAGTATACCTGCAGTAGTATTAATAACTCCCTCAACTACCCTAGCAAGGCGACGAATATTACGACTATTGAACATGGGACCCCAGAACGGCAGAATGCCCTTCATTATATCAGTAAATTGCTGCAGGGAGGTATCAGTCAGATCAATATCGTCTGGATTAATCACTCTCCTAACTCGGTGTACCTGAAGATCCCTACGCTGTAGTCTATGATCCTTGTGGTAATTGGACGGTGCAATGTAAACGGGAGGCAAGAGAAAGGAAACATAACACCGGCCAGACCACCCTCTCGGAAGCCATGTATAAGCCTGCTCCCCACAGATGAAGTATACATTCGGAGGTGTAAGCAAAGGTGGGCTGCTAGTAGTGTTCAATCGGTATGTGTAGTTACAATGACTCCGTCCTACTGAAATGTTCCCTATTCCTTCAACACAGAAACTAGCTGTCGCATTGATCACAGGGACAGGCATGGCTTTGTCTTCAGTGATATTGCGCTCCTGGAAACATTTAAAGTATTCAGTGACATTAAATCCTTGGAAATCTAACATTTTATTTCATAACCAGGTGACATTTTCGTGAGCTTCAAATACATTCATACAAGCATCTGGGTGCAGGGTACCCTCCTTGCCATCTGCCCCGGGTGTATATCCCTGGTGTACCACTATATACTCCAATACTGCTTCGTAGTCTGCCTGCACCATTTTCATAACGTCAGCGTGATGATGCATGTATACCATAGAGAGCAGTTGGAACCAGGCTTCACAGCTACCCAAATATGACAGGGGCCATGACAGCAAATCATTTTTATGCATAACTGAGGGAAGCAGCCCACACACCCAGCAATTTGTGGCATTAGTAGTACTGTGTACCTGATGAAGCATCTGAACAAAAGCATTTTGTGCATAAGTCTATCTATGTCTCTCCTTATGTGGGGCCAGTGTAACAAATGAGTGCTCTGCTGGAACTGGGGTAGTCCCTATCAAGGTGCGCACAGGATGTTGCTCCTCTAAGTACCAGACCACCCCAAATACGACCATCAGAGAAAGCAAAATTATTACAACAAACACTATTTTACTCTTAGTAGACCAAGAGGACCAAACAGGACCATCTGGAGTGGGACGCGGAGCCACAAAGGGCTGCTCCTCATCAGGGATAGGACGACCAAAGGGATACATTTGGAAAACTTCAAGGGCAACTGATAGGTGTCAAGAGGGAAAGAAAAATTCACGGGCTAGAGCCACTTATTGCAACAACAGTAGCAGAGGGCACAAGTCACCCAGCGTCCTTTTAGAGCCTCGCTGGCAGGCTCCTATTGTTCATCAATGACGGTGCTATGAAGCACTCCCACGGAGGAGCTGCACAGTCGCAGCCCTTGCAGCAAAACAAATCCTTCTTTTCTTTCAGGATAGGGCACCCTCCCTCCTGGGCAAATACCCTCAACTATCCTGTCCAGTGTCCAAGGCAGTGCACCAGTGTTGCTCACCCTAGTCTAATACAGGCACCTTAGGCACAGCACCTGCACCCTAAGCTCAAGTCCTTCTCTAACTCCTAGACTGTTTGGCTGGTGCACCGTCCTTTTTCCGGGGCCTCAGATTATACTTTGTAACTCCAGGCACAGTTTCATCAACAAAAAGGGGCAGAAACTCAGGATCAGATGGGCATCGAGATTCAGATTCTGCCGTGTTAGAGATGGTGTTATCCGAGGCGGCCCTTATCTCTAGTGGGATCACCTCAGACAGAACTGCATCACTTTCTTCGTCCGTCTGCGCCCACCTCACCCGGGCATCAGAGAAGGGAACGAAGCGTGGCACCTTCTCACACTCCTGATCACCGATGCCTTCGTTGACCCAACGGTCATACGGGAGAGGCACCCTTTTCACATGAGATGTATGGATCCAGTGCTTTCTGCCATCCACCTTTACAGCCGTTCTAGTGGGGAGAAGTACGATGACTGGCCCCTTCCACCTCGGCTCCAGGCTGCTCTTTTGCTGGAAGTTTTTGATCATCACATAATCGCTGGGCTGTATGCAATGCCCGGGCCCCTCTGGTACTGGCTGCAATGTGGCTTGTATCTGTTGATGAAGAGAACGAAAATCTTTAGACAATTCATCCAGGTAGTCTACAAGCAGGGGGTACTCTATCTCAGAAAAGCGCTTTGGTCTGGGGACGCCCCACACATTAGCAGGGCGTACGAAGACCACCTCGTAAGGGGACAACCCTGTTCTAGAATGTGCTGTCGCTCTGGTAGATTATAAAGCCAAGGGTAATGCATCTGGGCATCTCAGTCCTGTGCTTTCTTGAATCTTTGCCAACTTCAGTTTGAGAGTACCATTGTACTTCTCAACCAGGCCTGCTGGCTGGGGGTGATTCGCTGCATGAAACTTCTGCTTAATATGCAAACCTGTGCACACCAATTCAATGACTTTTGCATTAAAGTGACTTCCGTTGTCTCTCCAGATCACGCGTGGCAACCCATAGCGCGGGAAGTACTCTTTTAGAAGTGCCTTCGCCGTCACCATAGCTGTATTCTCTTTAGTGGGATAAGCCTCAATCCATTTACTGAATGCGCAGATCACTACTAGCACATACTTAAGCTTATTAACTCGTTCCATTTCGATTAAATCCATCTGGAGAACCTCAAAAGGGAAGGAAGGCGGTGCAAAATTACCAGCGGGTATAGGGGTACCTTTCCCAGGGTTATGCTTCAGACAAATGATGCAATGCTTCACTAAATGCGTGGCTGTCTTAGCGATATTATCATTCTGCCATACTGGGTCCAGCAACTTGCATATTCCTTTGGCACTAATGTGCACCGGGCCATGGGCCATGGTAACAACAGGGAGCACATATGAAGTAGGCAGCAACCATCGCTGCTTCCCTGACAAGTCAGTCCAACACCCATCCTCATCCAAGAGGCCTGTTCTCTCCTCCCACATTGCTAATTCGTCTCAAATCGCCTCACCCTGGATTTCCCTGACATTCTCCAATGTGTCTTCGAATATTCCATTGTCTGGGACCCACCTAGCGGGACCTGCTACCAGCATCTTTGTCATCTTTGATCGAGCTGTCTCCTTAGCTGTCTGGTCTGCGAAAGCATTTCCCCTCCCCACATCATCTGTAATAGCCTTATGAGCGCTACATTTAACTATTGCTAACTTACTGGGAAGTGTCAATGCGGACAGCAATCTATGTATCAATGGTCCGTTCTGAATCTGCAGTCCATGCGAAGTCAAGAGCCCTCTCTCCGCCCAGATGTGCCCAAAATTATGGGCCACCCCAAAGACGTACTGGCTGTCAGTGTAGATATTAACAGTCAGTCTCTCACTTAACTCACAAGCCCTGAGGAGGGCAACCAACTCTGCAGCTTGGGCCGATTGGTGTGGGATACGGGATGTCTCAACTACTATGTGTAACGTTGTGATTGCATAGGCTGCAGTGGTGTTGCCATCTGGTAACTTGAAACAAGAGCCATCGACATATAGTTCCCCTTGGGGGTCAGATAAGGGAACATCAGTCAGGTCTACCCGTCCCTTTGTTTCTTCCTCAGTGTGAGAAGTTGGCCTGGTATATGCTGTCCACTAATTATAGTGGGCACCTTGCACCAGTCCAAACAACCCCTTATTGGAGATAGGTTAAAGACAACCTTTATTGAAAGCTATCCTAGTGGTAGCTATGGAGAGCAGCCTTCAGGCTAAGTCTTGAAGGAATGTAAAGCAGCTTGTTTTACCAGTCTATAATCTCTTGAGTGACCAAATGAAAGAGGACCACACCAGGTATATATTCAAAATATATGTATTTATTACTAAACACACCCCTCTAGTCTCTTTATGAGGCTAGAGTTCGAAGTACATAAGTTATAAGTTAGTTATCAACAGTAATAGCACAAATACACGTTTGAGCCCTAGGGGCGTACCAAACCATATACCAATAAAGTGGTATAAGAACCACGACTGAGCTAGACACAAGGCCTAGAGCCTGTAGAAGTGCTTGGACCACAAGGAACCACCCAAGGTAGTGACACAGGGGTCCCACGGGGGACGCGTGCAGTGTGAGAACACCGCCGCGAATCGCCATTGACTTCTATGGGGAAAGTCGCGGTTGGAATTTTAAAGAAAAGGGACACTTAGAGGAGGACTTGGAGCAAACCCCTTTAGAACGAGGTCGTTCTAGAGTCTATACCCACGGGAGCACCGGAGTACTCAAGTTACCTCACCCAGGGAAGCCGGGTGCATAGGTGTCATTTCGGGGTCGGGTTTCGTCGTCGTTTACAATGGCGATCTGCGGCAAAGTGCTGCTGGCGACCAAGTCGAAAGTGTTCGGGTGGATCCAAAGGTGGATCGGAGATCTGAAGAACCTGAAAGCAGAGGGGACAGAGTCTGGGTCACTAGCCAGTGACCAGGAAGGCGATGAGCAGATGCCCACCGATGTCGGGTGCTTCAGGTAGGTTGAGGGTCGTCTTGACTCTTCAGCCACGAGGTCCAGGAGGCGTCGACGATGACCAGGAGCTGGATTCGAACTGTCCCACAATGTCTGTCGATTGCAGGGGTGTTGGCGACCGGATTGGACTCAACAAGCCTTGGCAACGGCAAGTCTCTTGGAAATAGAAGAAGGACGTTGATGCAGACCAGCAAGGTCTGGGGGACTCACCCAGCAAGGATAAGTCAGGGCAAGCCTGGAGCAACCAGGGAAGCCCAATTAGAATTAGAGTTGCCTTCGGGAGGGCCCACTAGCCAACGGACTAGCGACCGCAAAGGAGCCTCAAGTGGACACACTTGGAGCTGGCTCACGGGACACTCGTCGAGTGGGGGCCAGTGATCTTCGGTGCAGTCGGTGCTGGAGGTGGGGGCTACTCGGAGCCCAAAGCACAACTTTGTGGGAGCCCAAGAAGAGGATGCACTTGCAAATGTGCTCGGTGTCCAGGGGTCACGGTTCCACGTTACCCACGACAGCTACGGGCCTCAGCTTTGCTGGGGACTCAGGGCAGCCTCGGGGAAGTCTGGAAATCCACCTCTGGTGATGCAAAGACTTCGGCGTCCGGCGGGAGCTTCAGTGATGCAGACCGGACAATTGCTTCTTTGGTGCCTGCCAAGCAGGGGAGTCACTCCTTGACCCCAAGGGAGATTCTTCAGTCCTCTAATCGTAAAGTAGAGCGTCGAAGGTCCAGGATTCTGTATCAGAGTTTCGTCCAGGTAAATCTAAAGTCCTAAGGACTGGGGTCCCATACTTATACTAAGTTAGGGGTTGGACATACTCTGGGGACCCACCTATGGGAGGGTCAGGGAAGAGGGGTGGTTACACCCATTCCCTTTGTCCAGTTTCGTGCCAGAGCAGGGGCTGGAAGCCCCTGAACCAGTTTGAACTGGGGTATGCACAGGGACACCAAGTGTGCCCCCAGTGCAGGACTTCAAAGCACCAGAGAGTGCTCCCGCCAAGCCCCAATACACATTATCCTGTCTGGGGAGGTGGTTACACCTCCCTGGGACAGGAAACCTATTGTCCAGGCCTCCCCTGCCGGAGTTTCAGTCAGCAGCAGGAGGCCAGACCCGTGTCTGTGGCAGCGGCATCCATTTTGTGATGCCAGGGCTTGGAAAGAAGTTACCGGGCAGGCCGGTGTGTACATGTCTCTCCCTCTAGAAGGGTGGAATGCTACCCCCGCCGCCAGAACTGGCGGGGGTAGTATTCCAAGATGTTTGACACCAAACACGACATGTTTCCGTGCAGCCATCCCAAAGTTAGCATTTAACGCGAGGTTATAATGCGCTTAAGAGTATATGGTCAGGCTGCACTACAAACAGCATCAGAGAAGGGTCTCCGAACGCTGCAGAGGGGCTCTGCTCATGCATGGGCACCTTCTCACATAGGAACCAAGCACTCTGCCTTCAGGATTGACAAGGCCTGCCATAGGAGTGACTTATAGGTTTATATGTGTGTATGTATGTAGTGAGATAGGTAACCTATATCACAGTAAGGGGTGCATGCACCACCTTACCCAGGCTGCAGTAGCAGACCTGTGGTGTCCTTTGGCTGGCCTTCCAGGGGTGGCACAATACATGCTTCAGCCCCTGGCAGGCCTCTGAGGTACCTATGCCCTGGGTACATAGTATACCATATACTAGGGACTTACAAGGGCACTCCAGATTCCAATCAGAGATGTGCCTAAGGCACATGGAAACCTTTTTAGAGAGGAAGCAGCTAGGCTGGGGTTCTGATTAGCAGGGCCCCAGCCAGACTAAAGTCGAAAAACAGTGAAGCATCAGCAAAAAGTGGGGGTACCCATGTGAAGCAGATCCTACTCTCCTACACAACCCCCCCCCCCAAACGTAGGGACATTAAACTAACCTTGTCCAGTTAAGTCTTCATGTTCTAAGTGGAAGTACCTAGAGAGTCCATCTGCATTGGCATGGTTACTCCCAGGTCTATGTTCCACTGTGAAGTCCATCCCCTGTAGGGAAATGGACCACCTAAGCAGTTTGGGGTTTTCACCCTTCATTTGTTTTAGCCATAAGAGGGGCTTATGGTCTGTTTGAACAAGGAAGTGAGTACCAAACAAGTATGGCCTCAACTTCTTCAGAGCCCAGACCATAGCAAATGCCTCCCTCTCAATGGCTGACCAACGTTTCTCTCTGGGGGTCAGCCTTCTGCTAATAAAAGCTACTGGCTGATCCTGACCTTCATCATTCATATGTGACAGTACAGCCCATACCCCCAATTCAGATGCATCTGTTTGGACAATGAACTTCTTGGAGTAATCAGGACTCTGTAGAATGGGAGCAGTGCACATTGCCTGCTTTAGGTCATCAAATGCCTTTTGACAGCTAACTGTCCACTGAACCTTTTTGGGCATTGTCTTGGAAGTTAAGTCATTCAGGGGTGTCACTATTGATCCATACCCCTTGACAAATCTCCTATAGTACCCAGTCAGGCCTAAAAAGGCTCTCACCTGAGTCTGGGTAGTTGGAGCAGTCCAGTCCATGATGGTCTGGATCTTGCTCTGCAGTGGTTGAACCTGGCCTCCACCCACAAGGTGGCCCAGGTACACAACCTGACTCTGCCCTATCTGGCACTTTGTGGCCTTGATAGTCAGGCCTGCTTTCTGCAGGGCCTGCAAAACATTTCTGAGGTGGACCGGGTGATCCTCCCAGGTGGAGCTAAAGACAGCTATATCATCTAGGTATGCTGCACTATAGGCTTCCAGACCTGTAAGGACTGTATTCACCAACCTCTGAAAAGTGGCAGGTGCATTCTTCAGACCAAAGCGATACCAAAGGGTATGCCCAGACGTGGGTCCCTTGCTCACTTTGCCACTGGATTCAAGATAGCCTGGCTGATGACGGCTGTAAGCCAGAAACCGGTCCCAGGATGCTTGTTTCCGGTCCAGGGAAGACATGGCTTGGCAGTTCGGGCTGGACTGTTCCCATGAGGCACAGGGTCAGACTTATTTGCATATGGCCATGTCTGAACTGGGGTGGCAGAGTGAGCTAAAGAATGATGATGGATTAAACTCAGATCAGTTGACTGGGGGTGTGTGCTTGCAATGTTCAACACTCCGTCCATCATCCCCTTTGGTTTTGCTATGTTCTTCAGACCAAAGGGCATCACCACAAATTGATAATGCCCACTAGGGGTTGAGAATGCTGTCTTTGGCTTTGCATCATCAGCTAGTCTGATCTGCCAGTAGCCAGCTGTCAGGTCAAATGTGCTTAGATACTTGGCTGAGGCCAAAGTGTCTATTAGCTCATCTGCCCTAGGTATTGGATGGGCATCAGTCCTAGTGACTGCATTGAGACCCCTGTAGTCCACACAAAACCTCATCTCTCTTTTCCCACCATTGGTGTGAGGTTTTGGCACAAGGACCACTGGACTAGCCCAAGGGCTATCTGAGGGTTCAATAACTCCCAAATCCAACATTTTCTGGACTTCTGTCCTGATACAGTCCCTGACATGGTCAGGTTGCCTATAAATCTTATTTTTAATAAGCAGACTGTCCCCAGTGTCCACTTCATGAGTGCACCAGGTGGTCTGACTTGGAGTCAGAGAGAACATATGTCTGTACTGATTGAGCACTTGTCTACAATCAGTTTGCTGCTGAGCAGTGAGGCTGCCTGCCAAGGCTACACCATCTACTGACCCATCATCAGGGTTCTGTGAGAGCAGGTCAGGGAGTGGGTCACTCTCTTCCTCCTGTCCCTCATCAGTAGCCATGAGCAAGCCCATGTCTGCCCTGTCCACATATGGTTTCAATCTGTTGACATGGAGAACCCTGTGGGGACTCCTGGGTGTTCCTAGGTCTACTAAGTAGGTAACCTCACCCTTCTGTTCAACAATGGTAGGGGGTCCACTCCATTTGTCTTGGAGAGCTGCTGGAGCCACTGGATCCAACACCCACACCTTCTGTCCTGGCTGGTAAACAGTCAGTACAGCCTTTGGTCATGCCAGGCTTTTGAAGTTCCTGGCTAGCCTCAAGGTTTTTAGTTGCCTTTTTCATGTACTCAGCCATCCTGGAGCGGAGACCAAGTACATAGTCCACTATGTCTTGCTTTGGGGGCTTGAGAGGTAACTCCCATCCTTCCTTCACCAAGCACAATGGACCCCTGACAGGGTGACCAAACAAAAGTTCAAAAGGGCTGTAGCCAACCCCCTTTGAGGCACCTCCCTGTATGCAAATAAAAGGCAGGGCAAGAGTATGTCCCATCTTCGCCTAAGCTTCTCTGGGAGCCCTTTAATCATGCCCTTCAAGGTTTTGTTGAATCTCTCAACTAAACCATTGCATTGTGGGTGATAGGGTGTGGTGAACTTGTAAGTCACTCCACACTCCTTCCACATTGCTTTCAAGTATCCAGACATAAAGTTAGCACCCCTGTCTGATACCACCTCCTTAGGGAAGCCCACTCTTGAGAAAATTCCCAGGAGGGCTCTTGCCACCACAGGTGCTGTAGTGGTCCTAAGGGGAATAGCCTCTGGGTACCTGGTGGCATGATCCACTACCACCAGGATAAACCTGTGCCCAGATGCTGTTTGGGGATCCATGGGACCAACAATGTCAATCCCCACCCTTTCAAAGGGAACCCCCACCACAGGTAGTGGTATCAGGGGGCCTTTGTAGTGCCACCTGCCTTGCCACTGGCCTGGCAGGTTACACAGGAGCGACAAAACTCCTTGGTGTCTTCAGACATGTGGGGCCAGTGAAAGTGAGGGACAATTCTGTCCCAAGTCTTGTTCTGGCCCAGGTGACCTGCTAAGGGAATGTCATGGGCTAGGGTCAATAGGAAGCCCCTGAACTTCAGAGGTATAACCAACCTCCTGGTGGCACCAGGCTTGGGGTCTCTACACTCTGAGTACAAGAGTCCATCATCCCAATACACAGTATGGGGACCACTAGCTTTCCCAGCAGCCTCAGCAGCAGCTTGCTGTCTGAGGGGTTCAAGAGAGGGGCAGCTCAGCTGCTCCTGGCTCAGATCTGCCCTGGAAGGGCCCCCTGTCCCTAAGAACTCAACCTGATCAGGCTCAAGCTCCTCTGGGACAGTTCCTTCCTCAGGACTGAGATCATCTCCCTGAAGAGACTGATCTTCCTTCTGAGCCAAGGGGGAAGGCACTGCCTTTACCCTACTACTCCTCTTCTTGGAGGGCACTTGGTCCATTATTCCAGAATCCAAGGCCTGTTCAGTGTTAGACATTTTGGCTTGTGACCTGGTCACAGCAAACACATCTGCAGGGATGCCCAGCATTTCTGCATGGGTCCTGAGCTCCACTTCTGCCCAAGCTGAAGTTTCTAGATCATTGCCAAGCAAGCATTCAACTGGTAGGTCTGCACTTACCACAACCTTCTTAAGGCCAGTTACCCCTCCCCAGGAGAAGTTAACAACTGCCAGAGTATGGTCTGTTCTGACATTGCTATCATTGGTCACTTGGTACATTTCACCAAGTATAATCTGCCCAGGATCCACAAGGTCTTGTGTCACCATGGTGACACTTGCCCCTGTGTCCCTAAATGCCAAAGCCTCTTTTCCATTTATTAAGGGCTGTTGCCTGTACTTGCCCAGATTACTGGGACTCACAGAGGAGGTCACATCCATGCCTCCATCACAGACTAGGACAGCCTGAGTGAGTTCTCTGACTAGGTCAGAGCTCATCTCCTTACCCAGGGTCAACCCTACTAAACCCTTGGCTTGTGTACTCCCACCACCAACTGTAACTGTACTAGGGGAACAGGTGCCTTAGGGGCATTGGTGGGGGCTGGAATAGAGTCTTTGGACTTGGTGCAATCACTTGTCCAGTGGGTCTTTTGCTTACAGACCTTGCACCATGGTTTCTTTTGGCCTTTCCCTTTGTTAGACTGTGAATCCCCACCTGAAGAAGATTTTGGGGGCCTTGTGAAGACTTCTGGTCTTTACCCTTCTCCCCACCCTTGTCAGAGTTCTTAGAATCTTGCTTCTTTGGGTCACCACCTTGGTTCTGTACCTTCTGCCTCACCCTGGTTCTGACCCATTTGTCTGCCTTCTTTCCCAATTCTTGGGGAGAGGTCAGATCAGAGTCCACCAGGTACTGATGCAACAGCTGATTTTGACAGTTATTAAGAATCTGCTCCCTCATGATAAGATTGTACAATCCTGTGAAGTCACACACCTTACTGCCCATCAACCAACCTTCCAGAGCCTTAGCAGAACAATCCACATAATCTACCCAGTCTTGAGTCTGTGCTTTTGGGTATCTCTGAACTTTAACCTGTATTGTTCAGTTGTTAGGCCAAACCCATCAATCAGAGCACTCTTCAAGACTTTGTAATTGTCAGCATCCTCTTCTCTTACAGTGAGGAGCTTGTCTCTACCTTTGTCTGCAAAGGAGAGCCACAAGATTGCTGCCCACTGCTCCTGAGGGACCCTCTGTACTTTACAGGCCCTCTCCAGTGCAGTTATCCATTTGTGGATGTCATCCCCACTCTGGTAGGGAGGGACACTCTTGCTCAGGTTTCTATGGTCATAAGACCTTTCCCTATCTCTGGGGAAATTGCTGCCACCATGGGACTCTAGTCCCAACTTTTTTCTCTCTCTATAGAGATCTAGGGACTCCCTGTCTATAGCCAATTGCTGTTTTCTGAGTTCAAGCTGGGCTTGCTCATAATTAATCAGTCTCTTCCTCCTCTTATGAGAGGATTCCCTTCCATGAGAGGAGACAGAGGTCCCTACTGAGGTGTCAGAGTGGTTAGACTCCTGAGAAGGAGATCTAGGTCTTCTGGGCACACTCACAATTCTTCCTGGGGGACAAAGGGGAGGTCATTCTGATCCTCCTCCTCCTCCACAGGAGGAATTGGGTTTTCCAGGTCATGGTCATTTTCACCTTCCTGGCCAGTTTCAGAGGGGGGCCCTGGGTTTCTTCACCCCTGACCCCTTCCTCATTTTCTGCCCCACCCTCTCTGCCTACCCCTTCAGACCCTAGGGGCCTGCTGAGATCATCAGCCAGTAACACCTCCCTGAGGTGTTGGGTGCTGGCACTTTTGCCTGCCTTCAGCTTCCTAGTATTGCACAATGCTCTCAATTCCAAGAATGGGAGATTATCATACTTGGAGGGAAGAAGCCCACTGGCTTCTGGCAAGGACTCACTGGGTCCTGGCTTTGAAGACATTACTAGTGAGGTGTGGTGTATGCACTACCTACTCTAGTGTGGCCTACTAAACTCTCTTGAGTTGTAGAAAGGGTGTGCTATCCCTTAACACACAACTCTAAGTTCAGTAGAACTTACTGTATCCTAAGCTTGATTTATATGTACCTAAGGTACCCTTAGTGGTTTTCAGTTGATCAACTCAATTGAGATTATCTGGTAAAACAATAGCAAGCTGGAATCCCACACGCTGCACACCAATGTGAGAAGTTGGCCTGGTATATGCTGTCCACTAATTATAGTGGGCACCTTGCACCAGTCCAAACAACCCCTTATTGGAGATAGGTTAAAGACAACCTTTATTGAAAGCTATCCTAGTGGTAGCTATGGAGAGCAGCCTTCAGGCTAAGTCTTGAAGGAATGTAAAGCAGCTTGTTTTACCAGTCTATAATCTCTTGAGTGACCAAATGAAAGAGGACCACACCAGGTATATATTCAAAATATATGTATTTATTACTAAACACACCCCTCTAGTCTCTTTATGAGGCTAGAGTTCGAAGTACATAAGTTATAAGTTAGTTATCAACAGTAATAGCACAAATACACGTTTGAGCCCTAGGGGCGTACCAAACCATATACCAATAAAGTGGTATAAGAACCACGACTGAGCTAGACACAAGGCCTAGAGCCTGTAGAAGTGCTTGGACCACAAGGAACCACCCAAGGTAGTGACACAGGGGTCCCACGGGGGACGCGTGCAGTGTGAGAACACCGCCGCGAATCGCCGTTGACTTCTATGGGGAAAGTCGCAGTTGGAATTTTAAAGAAAAGGGACACTTAGAGGAGGACTTGGAGCAAACCCCTTTAGAACGAGGTCGTTCTAGAGTCTATACCCATGGGAGCACCGGAGTACTCGGGTTACCTCACCCAGGGAAGCCGGGTGCATAGGTGTCTTTCGGGGTCGGGTTTCGTCGTCGTTTACAATGGCGATCTGCTGCAAAGTGCTGCTGGCGACCAAGTCGAAAGTGTTCGGGTGGATCCAAAGGTGGATCGGAGATCTGAAGAACCTGAAAGCAGAGGGGACAGAGTCTGGGTCACTAGCCAGTGACCAGGAAGGCGATGAGCAGATGCCCACCGATGTCGGGTGCTTCAGGTAGGTTGATGGTCATCTTGACTCTTCAGCCACGAGGTCCAGGAGGCAGTGGCGTAGCTAGGCACTCTGCCGCCCGTGGCGGTCCCTGCCTTTTGCCGCCGCCGAGCGCCTAAGAGCAGGGGGGGGGGGCTGGCGATAAATTTACCTGCCGCCCCCAAATCTCGTGCCGCCCGGGGCGTACCGCCCCCTCCGCCCCCCCCTTGCTACGCCAGTGCCAGGAGGTGTCGACGATGACCAGGAGCTGGATTCGAGCTGTCCCACAATGTCTGTCGATTGCAGGGGTGTCGGCGACTGGATTGGACCCAACAAGCCTTGGCAACGGCAAGTCTCTTGGAAATAGAAGAAGGACGTTGATGCAGACCAGCAAGGTCTGGGGGACTCACCCAGCAAGGATAAGTCAGGGCAAGCCTGGAGCAACCAGGGAAGCCCAATTAGAATTAGAGTTGCCTTCGAGAGGGCCCACTAGCCAACGGACTAGCGACCGCGAAGGAACCTCAAGTGGACGCACTTGGAGCTGGCTCAAGGGACACTCGTCGAGTGGGGGCCAGTGATCTTCGGTGCAGTCGGTGCTGGAGGTGGGGGCTACTCGGAGCCCAAAGCACAACTTCGTGGGAGCCCAAGAAGAGGATGCACTTGCAAATGTGCTCGGTGTCCAGGGGTCATGGTTCCACGTTACCCATGACAGCTACGGCCTCAGCTTTGCTGGGGACTCAGGGCAGCCTCGGGGAAGTCTGGAAATCCACCTCTGGTGATGCAAAGACTTCGGCGTCCGGCGGGAGCTTCAGCGATGCAGACCGGACAATTGCTTCTTTGGTGCCTGCCAAGCAGGGGAGTCACTCCTTGACCCCAAGGGAGATTCTTCAGTCCTCTAATCGTAAAGTAGAGCGTCGAAGGTCCAGGATTCTGTATCAGAGTTTCGTCCAGGTAAATCTAAAGTCCTAAGGACTGGGGTCCCATACTTATACTAAGTTAGGGGGTTGGACATACTCTGGGGACCCACCTATGGGAGGGTCAGGGAAGAGGGGTGGTTACACCCATTCCCTTTGTCCAGTTTCGCGCCAGAGCAGGGGCTGGAAGCCCCTACCCCAGTTTGAACTGGGGTATGCACAGGGACACCAAGTGTGCCCCCAGTGCAGGACTTCAAAGCACCAGAGAGTGCTCCCGCCCAGCCCCAATACACATTATCCTGTCTGGGGAGGTGGTTACACCTCCCTGGGACAGGAAACCTATTGTCCAGGCCTCCCCTGCCGGAGTTTCAGTCAGCAGCAGGAGGCCAGACCCGTGTCTGTGGCAGCGGAATCCATTTTGTGATGCCAGGGCTTGGAAAGAAGTTACCGGGCAGGCCGGTGTGTACATGTCTCTCCCTCTAGAAGGGTGGAATGCTACCCCCGCCGCCAGAACTGGCGGGGGGGTAGTATTCCAAGATGTTTGACACCAAACACGACATGTTTCCGTGCAGCCATCCCAAAGTTAGCATTTAACGCAAGGTTATAATGCGCTTAAGAGTATATGGTCAGGCTGCACTACAAACAGCATCAGAGAAGGGTCTCCGAACGCTGCAGAGGGGCTCTGCTCATGCAGGGGCACCCTCTCACATAGGAACCAAGCACTCTGCCTTCAGGATTGACAAGGCCTGCCATAGGAGTGACTTATAGGTTTATATGTGTGTATGTATGTAGTGAGATAGGTAACCTATATCACAGTAAGGGGTGCATGCACCACCTTACCCAGGCTGCAGTAGCAGACCTGTGGTGTCCTTTTGGCTGGCCTTCCAGGGGTGGCACAATACATGTTTCAGCCCCTGGCAGGCCTCTGAGGTACCTATGCCCTGGGTACATAGTATACCATATACTAGGGACTTACAAGGGCACTCCAGATTCCATCAGAGATGTGCCTAAGGCACATGGAAACCTTTTTAGAGAGGAAGCAGCTAGGCTGGGGTTCTGATTAGCAGGGCCCCAGCCAGACTAAAGTCGAAAAACAGTGAAGCATCAGCAAAAAGTGGGGGTACCCATGTGAAGCAGACCCTACTCTCCTACACTCAGTCCAAAATAAACAATCATGGACATCATTGTCCTTTTCTTCCGAAGGGAGGGGCAGTAACGTGGCTGGGTTCAGAGTAGGACATCTTTTGATGGTAATGTGCGGAGCAAACAGGGTCAGTTCATAGCCAGTCAGACGCGCACTAGTAAGGTGCTGCGTCTTTGTCCTATTCAATAGTGTATCCACAGCATGGGGGACCATTACTGTGAGAGCAGTATCAAGTACGAGCCCTGCCGATTGTTTGATAGAAACTGCCACCGCCGCAGAAGCTCTCAGACAGCTCGGGAGCACTCTGGCGACATTATCAAGCATGGCAGAGAAGTAGGCGCAGGGTCTCTGCTTACCACCGAAACACTGTGTTAGAACAAAAAGCACGCAACCATCCACCTCATGCACATAGAGCACAAAAGGCTGTTGGTAATCAGGAGTACCAAGCACAGGAGCAGAGCATAGCGCAGTCTTTAATTGCTCAAAAGCTTGCTGGCATGCAGGTGTCCAAGGCAGGGGTTCATGCACATCTTTCGTGGTCAGGTAAAGAAGGGGTTTTGTTAGTAGGGAGTAGTTAGGGATCAAATGCCGACAATACGATGTTATCCCTATAAACACGCGTACCTCGCGTTGGGTTTTAGGGACAGACATGCTAGTAATGGCAGCTATGCGCTCAGGTGTTAGTCTGCGACCCTCCTTCGACAGTAGGTGACCTAAATAGGTGACCTCCTGTCGACAATACTGGAATTTGGAAAGTGACACCTTGTGTCCATGATGCGCCAGATGCAATTATAATTTAACTGTGGCGTCTTTGCAACCATCCTCATTGTCCGAAGCAATAAGGAGGTCGTCAACATACTGCAACAGCACATTACCAGGGGGAAGCTCCAAAGAATCCAATTGAGCTTTCAAGGCTTGGCTATAAATACTAGGGCTTTCAGTATAGCCTTGTGGAGCACGACAGAATCTAAAACTCCGACCGGCTATTGTGAATCCAAACAGATATCGGCTATCTGTATGGATTGGTATGCTGAAGAAAGCATTTTTGAGGTCAATTAAAGAGAAAAATGTTGCTGATGGGCGAATCATTGTTAGTATCGCTGTAATGTCCGGAACGACAGGGTATTGGGGAACTACGATCTTATTAACCTCTCTGAGGTCGATCACAAAACGGTAAACGTCAGGGTGGGCATCAGAAGAATCCAAGGGTGCCTTTTTAAGAATAGGAAGAATAGGGCTATTACACACATTCGCCACAGTCTCTTCAACGACACCAGACTCAATCAAATCCTGTATTATTTGCAATAAGGCCTTTTCTCCTGCCTGGGATATCTTGTACTGGGGGATACGTGGCAATTTAGCATTGTCTCTGATCTGTATAGAAACTGGCGGGATCTGGAGCAACCCCACGTCTGTGTCTC
Organism: Calotriton arnoldi; assembly: GCA_963921515.1. Taxonomy (NCBI): domain Eukaryota; kingdom Metazoa; phylum Chordata; class Amphibia; order Caudata; family Salamandridae; genus Calotriton; species Calotriton arnoldi. The sequence continues at coordinate 467,081 of CAWUFW010007246.1, read as the reverse complement.
CTGTAGCCCATAACGTACATGGTACATCTCTAAACTGAGCTGGAAGGGGGGCATCCTTCGCAAAGCACTGTTTGGCATGGGCTACCTGCAGTCCAATAGTCATGTAAACAAAGGCTGGAGAACAGAAAATTGTTGCATGCAACCTTTTCAATAAATCGAGTCCTAACAAATTTTCCCCGCAATTTGTCGTCAGTAAAAATGGTGAATCAACCGTAAAGGGGCCAATAGTCAAAGCAAGAGGCTTGGAAATGGGGCTAATGACTGGCATGCCTGGGAAACCCACCGACACATTGTTTTGGCCAGACAGAGCTGCCCCCGGGACCAGTGAACGGGAAACAGAGCTATTCATAGCTCCTGTATCAACTAAAAATCTTTCAGTAGTACCCTGTAAATCAGCAGTGACATAAGGTCCATTCTGATCCATAGGCACAGGAACTGGTCCCTTACCCTGTCCTCGACTGTCCTAGCTGTGAGACAACCCCGTTACTTCGTCCATGTCATAATCGTCATGGTAGTACTGCCGTCCTCTGGGGTCATCAAAATAATTCCCACTCTGCCTATTGTGTGATATATCCTCGGACTGCATCCCCTCTCTAACTCCTGTTTCTCGTCCGCGTCCTTGAAAACCATGACCCCTCGGGGCCTCACCCTTCTGTAACAACTCCGGGCACTCATTCCGCCAATGTCCCTCCTTTTTGCAGTACGCACATTGATTGAGCCCGAGGGGCGCGTTTGACGCACCACCTCTGCCAGACCGCTGTTGTGCCGAACCCGAACCTCTACCTCGTCCATTTCCCCTCGCAACTTGCTGCATCAATACCCTCGTCTTCAAATCCTTTGACTTTTTCTCCACCCTTTCCTTGTCCTCATTCTCTGTATGTTCGTAATATTGTGCCATACTCAATATCACGGATGGGGATGTTGTCGTCCAAGTACTTTCCGAAGCCTGCAACTGTGTTGCAATCTCGAAAAGTAAGTTAGTGACAAATCTGTTGACAAATAAACAAACACCACCCTCCTGTGACAGGTCCTGTCCACTAAAATCTAAAAACACCCCTTCAAATCTAATAAAGAATTCCAACACACTTTCATCCTTCTTCTGGCAACACGCAGTCAACTTGTCCCAATCCACTCTCTTTGGCGGGATAAGTGAGTGCATGTATGTGATAATACGCCCTGGCAAAGCGAGGAGCTCCGCTTTCGGCTTGTCGCCGGGCTTTTGCTCCTTATCCCAAGCCCTGATCTCATCCCACGTTCCCCCCAACTCTAGTGCATGATCCTGCGTATGGACTTGCCTCCATATGTCCACTGGTACCAACAGGCCGAAAAACAACTCTATGTCAGCTAGCGTCATTACTGTGGAGGAAGACGCCTCCGTCAACTCTTTATAATATGCAGTTGGGTTTTTCCGGGGGTCCGACAGCTGGCCCTTTAAGGATAGGACCTCACTCCTCTTCCAAGGAGTATAGATCCATTGCTCCTGAAACCGAGCATCAACCCGTTGTCTAATCGCAGCATTGGTGGAATCGCGCAGTTCTGGAATTTCAGGGTGGTAAATGGGATGAACTTCCCTCATGGGATGCTGTGTCCCCATTGTTGGAATCTTCTGGAGCAATCTACCTCGGTAACCCTCTAGTGTTGTTATATTGCTAAAAACCTCATTGGGAGCCATACCTGCAGCATATACCCTAGCCCGTATGTCATATATTATTTGCGGTGCAACACCATGAAAACACTGTTCCCACAACTCTATCAGCATCGCTGACATGTGTTTAAGGGCATGCTGCTGTATAAATGGCTCGTAATCTTTCATCACACTCCACACATCCTCCACACTATAGATCGGGTGCCGAGCCCACTGAGCTGCTTGATTCACCACCATTTTCTTTTCCTCATCACCCATTCAGAACGCACTAACACTTTATCCATTCAATCTCGCGCTGCTGCCCAGTTCACATCATGCACTCCACGCGCGGGAGTTTCGACATTCAACTGTGCCTGGAGTATCACACTCACGGGGGAGTGAGCAGACGCAGAGACAGATACCATCAGGTAGGGAGACAGGGTGGTAGGGGTGAAAGGGGGAGTAGCAGTTGACACAGAACTAATAGACTGGGCATGGGAGATAACAGCAACCGCCCCGGTGACTGGTGTGAGTAGAAGAGAAGCAAGAGGGGCCGGGGCTGAAGCGGTAGCACCAGAAACAGGAATGCTAGATGGGGCGGCACTAGGGGCCAAGGACTGAGAGGTCGGGACTGCCGGGTATATCCGTTCAGGGGCATAAGGAGGATGAGGACGAGAATCCAATAGCTCTTCGACAAAATCATCACCTTCCTCCCTAGTAACATAGCACTTATCTTTCTGTAACTGAAACTTTCTATCTGCACATTCTATACCCTTCTCTACCTTCCCTCTTTCATAGGCTACTGCTTTCTGTGTTATAGTTTGCGTCTGCCTCTTCCGGGCCTCTTTCTCTGCTCTCATACGTCATTGCTTTGCTTCTTTCTGCCATACTCTCAGAGAATCAAACATCGACTGTCTGCTCCTCCTAGCAAACAACTTGACCTGCAAGAAGTTCAATTTCTGTTCCTCAAATGAGCCAGTAAGTGGCCACTGTAACTCAGCATTGTCCCTCGTATATTTATGCCACAATGTGCTAAACATAACAGGGCCAATACCATGTTTAACGTAAATGTCAAAATTTGGAGAACCCTCCGGAGGTGCAGGCTAGCTCTCTTCCAATCGAGCATCAGTAGAACAACATCAACATCCAAAACACCCCAATTTGCTGAAACAAGGCATCTTAATATAAGACACATGCACTGTCCCTAACGGACAAGTAAAACACCAACAATCAACACACTAAGACAAGATAAAGTAACAAATATTAGTCACAAAGCCAAACAAAAATGGTCCAGGGACCACTCTCTACAGTCCGGAGACTGTATCAAATCCAAGAAGACAGGCTCCAGCCCCAGACCTTTTTGAGCATTAGCAAAATTACCAGTTGGTCTGGCAGATTGTTCTCGGGCAGTCCCAGGCCTTTTCAAGCGCGGGTCAAATTTCCAGGCGGTCTGGTGAACTGCTCGCAAACACTCTGTGCCTTTTAAAGGGTCCGCAGACCCACCAAGTTCATGACAAGACAGTCCAGAGACGTACCAAGATACAGCCCGTCGACTAGTGTCGTTCAAGCAAGGCAGTTCAAAAATTGCAGACAAGACAGTCCGGAGACTGTATCAAGACACAGCCCGCAGGCTCGTGCTGTCCAAGAATTGTGCCATTTTTCCAAGAATCAAATCACTCACCTGGTGCACACAGGTCGAGTCAATTTATTCTCCACTGCTGACTCTTCGGACCAAACTGTCAACTCCAAGGTTTCGCCTTCTCAGGACCCTAGCCGGTGACCACTAGACGAGGGGGCGCCCGATCAGCCAGGCGGGGCAGCTGCGAGAACCAAGCTCGGTCTTGTGTGGGGTACCCCGATCTGCCCAACTGACCAAACGCACCCCCCGACCCTACAACCCGATTATGGGTGAGTCGGATCACCTTGCGGGGTCCCTGTTCGGGTGCCAACTGAAGGAAGTGGCCCTCTAGGGTCACTCGGGTTTTCTCACAACCACCTGCTATGCCTTCCCAAGAATGAAGAGTCGGTCAGACAGTAGAGAATACAAACTTACATATTTATTAAAAATGCTCTGCAGAGGAGTCCATCATGACCTGCACCCTAAGATGTCTGCCGAGGGACTGACTCCCCAACAGTCTACAGTGAGTAATCATTCTTCCCCAAGAGCCTCCAGCCTCGCCCACCATGGAAAACTACCAGCCTGGGCCGAACATGAACAAAGGAGGCACAGGGAGATGAGCTACCACCTGCCAGATGGGTACATGTTATCAGAAACCCAAGGCTACTGCACCGGGTCTCAGCATCTCCTAACGTGTGAGCAGAACTACACACTTGGATAGGTATGTGAGAGCAGAATGGTCTCCTCATTAGCAAGTCGGGAAACAACCTTGGACAGAAAGAAAAAATAATAACGAAATACAGTGTTCTGCTGAGGCAAGCATTACGATTCATGAGGCCTAACTCAGGCACAGTCTAAGCAGCCTATAAGGGTTGCGAAAAACAAAATGGAGTCACACTCGCTAACTGAAGCCTGCACATTACAGGGATAACTCAGTGGGTTGCATAACGTAAATACAACTGGCATCTATTTAGCCACACATTGCTAACCTAATATAACGTGAAAAGAGTGCGCTGCAGGGATGGGAATTTGAAACCTAACACACATGACTCCCCTGGTGAGGCGTAGCAATCTGATGCACAAAATCAGAATTCATAATGTGTGTTGATTGGGATCAGACACACACATGGCAAAATTGATGTGTATTACCCCAACATGCATACATGCAGAGTCTAAGTCAACTCATGCACAAGTACATCAATGCATATGTATGTTGTCTTCACATGTCACAGTAAGTCAGGTGCCCCAGTTAGCAGTTCCACTGTCATTTAGACCCTGACCCACCTTGGGGGCAAGCTGGATGTAAAGAGCCCACAATGAGTTCAACGTTTAGCATACAAGGATTTTTACTCTCAGCCAACCTCGCCACAATCACTCCCAATGAGGTACCTAGGTGATGTTCCAACATAGTAATCACCAAATAGTCAAGGTGGATGCTTAATCAGGCACATGTGCCAATGGACACATATCTCTTTAATCTGTTTCAGGTGATCGAGGATGTGCACTCTCGCCATAGCTGATGATGCCCATCAAAGTGACCCACACACAGGCCGAGAGAGACTACAACGTTGCACTGGGACGCACATGGGCCATTGTTGAACGGACATTTGGAGTCCTCAAATGCAGGTTCCGGTGCCTAGACTACTGTACACTGAACTTGTTTGCAAGATCATAATGGCATGTTGAATTCTGCATAATATTTGTGTACGCACAAACATGCCATTGGATGAAGACCAAGAGGAGCAGGACAATCCAGCGGATGGCCAGGACAAAGAGGCAGATGCTAGACACACCATAGCCTCTGCTACAGGAACAGCAAGGAGGGATCAAATCATAAGAAATTCTTTTACATAATGACAACAAACAAAGATGCCATCACATGGTGTTATCAGAAAAAATACACACCTAATTTTACTCTGGGAAATAAAATATCACTACACAAAAGACTTGTATGCATGGTTTATTCCTTAAAAAGTTCATATATCTGTTAAGTGAAAGGTAACTAAAAATATGTGCCACAAAGCTATCACATTTAGCAGTGGACAGAACATCAATCAAATGAAGATTGGGGTTGTTACAACATATTGGAAATATGAGCAAATCAATGTGTATGGTCCCTCAGTGACAATCAATATGTGTGTGTACTGTCATCCCGGGAGCACATACATGTCTGATGATATACAAGAGTGTTGTACAACAAACACTGTATGTCTGATGTGTCATTGTAGCTGTGCCCACATAGCTAGAACCCATCATAATATGTACAATCAAACATATCTGTGAAACCAATGGCACATGAATAAAGGTGAGTAACAACAGTATCAAAAATACATTGCAGATCTGTACTGCATCCACTTCTGGGTGTGGAGGATGAAGATACAGATGATAGTACAGATACAATAACTTGTGTGTCAACACAGTTCTGGGAATGCCCCAAATACCAAGCACACACAGTGAAACAACAAATTAATTTGAGAATAACTCAAAAGCTGACACATGTGCCATCTTAATGATCAATAGTCACATGACATGCCTCATCCACTGTGCATGTATCATTCTAAAACACAGCAATGATCTGTCAATGCTGTTGTCACATAAGCACAAACAATGACATAAATGCCAGACATGGGGCAAATTGCTAGACAGCAGCACACAACAACATGTATGTAGAACCATGTACCTGCCAAGGCAATGTCAATGTTTTGTCTATGTCACATGCACCACCACAAGCTTGCCTCATGGCAAGGAAGGGGTAGAATAGGCTACATCCTCTTCAAAGAACTCTAGCTGTGTGTTCACACACCCAAAACAGAGGACATACATGCACATTAGTGAAGTGCTACAGGGAATACAATCAGTACAGCAATAACATCCCAACAACATGCAACATATAACAACAGAAATGGACATTGTTTAGGGTTATACGTTCATGAAATGATTCATCATAGCCCCCAGAACGTGCACCACCTAGATCTGGATTATGACTGCACGTTCACACATGTCATTTGTATGATGTGTGTACGTTTCCACTTCAGCACAACTACAACATTCTAAATAACACATCTGCAGGCACAGTTCAACACATAGACAAGTATGCTTCTAAGAAGAAATGTTAATGTCACACAATGTTGCATCTCTCAAGCAATGTACAAATTCTCATCATGAAATGTTTTTTTGCAGGCTGGCCAACTATCATGTATGATTCATGTAACAGTACAGTGTGGACACCAAGACACTCCACCACAGTTAGGAGTATGCCTGACATAAATATCCATACCAATATCATCCAGGGAAATCCAAAATACAACAAAGTGCTCCCTAACATGTGTTGATGATAGGCTGCACCACGTTTGCCTCATGAAAGGCAACATTGTCAAGCAGAAAACTTGTCCCATATCGTCCATGGAAAACCGTTAGGTACAAGCAGTATTTTTCTGGATATTGTGCAGATACAACCCCTGGCACTCCTCTGCTTTACACCCAACCATTTCCACCAACTCAATACTACAGCAGGCATCAATACACAACACTCTCTCTGGCTCACTGATTCAACCAGCATAATCCTTGGTAAGTACAAATAAAACAATCCAGGGTACAGCATGGTACGCAAACTATGCATTTAAAAATAATGATACAGGGGACGCAAGTGGACAATCTAAGTTGCCTAATCACATGTCCCCTGCATCACAAGTAACCCTGGGTGTAGTTCGCGAAGTAGCGCTACGCAAAGTGCACTTCGCACTACGCGAGCTACGCGTAGCACTACGCGAACTGCGTAGTGCGCTGTTCGCGATGATTGCACAGTGCTGGATGCTTGTCCGCACTGTGCAATCATTGAAAACGGCATCTTGCACAGTGCGAGCTGTTTTTTACTGCTGCTCGAGTAGATTTTTACTTGAGCGGCAGCTTTCTCAACGCGGACTGGTAGTTTCTCATCACGAGCGGTCGCGAGCATACGCGACCACTCGCAATGAGAAACCTGACCTCCCCGCGTTGAGAATCTCGCCGGGAGGTTTATTTTCCACGCTCGCGATCGGCAACTTGATGTTGCTGATCGCGAACGAGGAAAAAGTCTCGCCGGGATGTCATTTTGCTTGCTCGCGGTCGCCAACTTGACGTTGAGGACCACGAGCAAGCAAAAAATGACCGCTGCACTACGCTACGCTACGCGTGTTTTCACTGTGCTACGTGCAATTCGCGTAGTGCGAAGTAGCGCAAACTTCGCAAACTACGCGAGCGTAGCGTAGTGCTTTGCCCAGGGTTAATCACAAGTCTTGTAGAGTAGATGGGCCTCATCCTAGACAGTGACAGACAGCGCAACCTACTCTTGTTTAATGACGTTCAGAGGACATTCAAAGAGATATGATGTCTTCCCTGTTACATCAGTGTCCTCATGGTGTGTGTCCAGCAATACACACTAACATTTGTACATTACCAGTAGCACCTTCAATGATCAACTCAACAAGTTGCTCCATGCATACTTCTCATGTCAGTGATGTTAAAACAATAACATGACAAACCTTGCCATCAGGTAATGTTCATTGCTCACGCAAGAATGGCAAGCAAATAGGCAAAACATCTCACGCACAACACAGGCATTGTCATCCCTGTCAGTCTGCTGTAACTCAGCAGTATCTGTGTCTAGACACCAGGTTCTCATTCAAAGGCACAGTGTGATATTCAGGCCATGTGGACTGTTTGTGCTCACAGGCATTGTTACTTTTGCTGTTGCAAGGACTGTGACATGCAAAGTGCTGCCTTGCCATTCCAAAGTAACTATGACATGTTCACATGTGACTCTGGGTCTTCAACATGCTTCAACATGGCTGAGTGGGGTATGTAGAGCTATGCATAATTTTGAGGTTTCTGCTCCATTATGCCATCTGTCACACACATTTCACTATGCATCATCTGAGCTGTCCCTGTAAGATCTTGTAGCCCATAGGGTACTAATAATATGTGCAGACACAACACCAAAACTAAGTTACAATGGTATCTGTCCAGTCATAACATAATTGCACATACCAGCTAATATTAGCTCATTGCTGACATGCTGGACTTATCTTGTGATGTTGCTTGCACAAGAACATACTCACCCCATGTAACGCCTTGGTTAGCATCTTTTGGCAATGTTGACAATGGAGATGGTCATTGCACACCAACCATAGACCATGTCATGCATAGCACAGCATGAAATGCATAGACATATATTGTGAAAATGAAGCCATTAGTGCCGTAACACAGACTGTCACCAATGTCCCCCTCTGTGTCTCCAGCTATTCATATACTCAAATGTGAATGTGAAGCCATAGCTGTGCATTGCATGCTGCCTTGCAAATATCATATGCAAGTAGTGACTGCCTGTTGGTCAAGTACATTTGTGTAGCAAGACCATCGAACATGCACAGACATCACAGCAATGTGTGATGTAAGAGGCTCACATACCACCAATGCCAACCCTAATGTGGAACACTGTGGCACGTCTCTATGTATACACATGACCAGTCATGAACAGACAATGTGAGTAAATAGTGCCTCCTAATAGCTCAGGACCACTCATACCTGTACTGTACAGATACACTACACAAACGTACAACCCACAGATCACATCACAATACATAGTGTGCTGTTAGTCCAGACAAATCTAATGAAATGGCACATATACTGATCAAGTATCAATAAACGATAAAAAAAGCAACGCAAATTCACGTTTGCGGTAATATTTTTCATATCCGGCACAAAAAAATACTTGCAAAAAACATATATCCACATGAAATCTTCCCTCTCACCCCTAGGCGTGTGTATTTTCATCGCAAACCATGAAAACGGGGCGCAAACTAGCAGGAAATTATGTCAGTCTGCATCCTCTCCCATGAAGGAGTACAGTACACTTTCACTTTCTCTTTCAGCCACACTGTCAGTGTCTTTTGTGAGTTGTGGAGGTGTTGGAAAGTGTCTGCTGGCCTGGGTGTTTTTAAGAGAGTTCTGTGTGTAGAGTACTGTCCTTGTTGAGTCCTGTGTCTCTGCCCCTACGTGTTTTTTGCGACTCTCTGATTGTTTTGTTGGGTTACGTCTGTGGGGTATCTTTGCATATTTCTATAGTTAATAGGGGTTAATTGTGGTTTGTTTTTGGTTTGCCTGGGGTCAAGATGGTATTTGGGGATGTTGGGTCAGGGTAGGAAGGGCAGGATGTCGGAGAGGGCCTTGGGGGCCTTCCTCTGGCTTGTTAAATTTTAGCTGCCGAAGATGGTAGAGGGTGGGGGACGTATCCTACAGGGATACAATGTTAAAGTGCAGAAATTAGGTGGGAGCACATCATGGAGAAGATGCTCAACACGTTTGGCATGGACAGGACTTTTCAGCAGTGGAAGCACCAGTGGCAAGACTTTGTGGGCTGTGAGGGGGACCTATTGGATCACCTTGGACTCTTCATCGCAGGCAATGTGCTAAGTACATGACCAACATCATATCAAATCAGAGGATGAATGCACAAGACACCAATTAGGTTGAGCACAAGATATATGCACCCATCATGGAAATTGCCATTTGGCAAAAAAGCATGCCTGTCATGATATACTGTGCCACCCGTACATGCTTTGATATAGGTACACTTCACATGATCAACTGGCTGACAATCTCTCTGAGATATACAATGTGGGTCACCAACATGTCAAAGCTTGTGATACACCTGTGCGTAGTGGAAAAACAGATTTGACCTTCAAACATCACGTCTATTGAGGTGTGAGAGCAAATTTGTCATTCATGAAGCAGTGGGACAGGTCGTATTATGTTACATCACTCAGACCGTTGCAGGGATGTCCATTAGGCCACCAGGGTGAAACTGACATATGTTGTGGATAAGACAGGCTCAGAAGATTGCAGCATGTATTTAACATGGCACCACACCTGACTATTACTGTGAATGAAATTGTATCATGAAACCATCAATGATGTATGTGAGTCTGGCAAAATGTGATGTCAATGACATTAATTGAACTTTCCACACTTTTTACGCAGCAGGAAAACCATTGAGCACACAAGGAGATGTGGATGCATTCATCGACCCACACACCACAGTTGAGTGCGTCATCCCTAGCTTTGGATTGTATGTGTTGACATATGCAAGCAATGCCACAGGCCCTGTATGTTGTAGTACACAGTCTGGATGTGCGTCACATGAACCTCACCTCTGGTGTGATGATGCTGCATCAAGTCAAGAGTTATGCACATCAGCATCATGTGATGCTGGAGGACAGCATTGCCCTTCCGGACTTGATGTTGCAACACCTCATATGATTCACAACACCCTATCTATGTGCAAGCAAGAAGTCCATGATGTGGGTGATGTCATAGCCATGTCATAGAGCAGATTACGCAGCATCACAAACATCTATGTGCCCTGACATGATTGTGCAAGGGTTCCAGATATGCAGCAGCCAATTTCAATTGTAGACTGTTGTATATGATGATAAGTTTGTTCCACTGAACAGGTCACATCTGTTGTCAATTATCATTTGTAAAGTGATGTGGCATTGTGACATGAACGAGTTACAAAAACCCACATACAATCTTATTGTAAACCCACTAGAATGTACTACCATCACCATATGATGTTTGCCCCCATGGCATCAACTGTGTCACCACAAAACAGTGATTTGACGTAAGCTGTGTGTGTGTGTACTCACAACACACTCAATTTGATATGTCATTTAGGTACAATGGTCAGACACATATGTGGTGTATTGTGCATGATCTGATCCAAAACTCACAATGATCCTGGCTCCTTGACATGGTGTAATGTGTACAGGTCAGCTTGTCGACATGTTGCATGTCCACTGCTACAACAAGTTAATTATGCTCCCTTTGCATGGAATTATTTTCCTGGTGAACATGGTACATAGTGAGCATCTGAATTAAGACCCCATCAATACAAACTTTGTACATCACTCCAGCCATTGTAGGTACATCCCAGAGTGTACACACTTAAGAAGATACATTTGAGTAATGATGTTGATGTGTATGAACAGACCTGGAACACATTGACATCCAGCACTGATGTGCATGTTGGTAATTGTCCTGTCTAATAGCAGTTCCAGTTGACATTGACAGTTAGTTGTTCAAAGAGCATGTCACATAACGACAATGACAATGTGAGTACGTGTCACAGAGGGCTGACTGACATGATGAAACATCAACAAGTTTGTCAGGAAAACTCTTCCAATGTAACACAGATTGCTGGTACACAAATCTGTCCCATCAAATACTTGTTTATTTGATGAGGAATCCTGTGAATTATTTCCATGCTGACGCAAGTAAGCAGGCCTCTGTAGCCAAAGAAAAGTTTGTTGTCACAACATAGTCTTGGACAGACTATCTCCGACTCAGTGCTGAAGCAGGCATGAGAAAATCAACGTAGGGCTATGTCGACTCATGCATCAGACATCCTTTCACACTGCATTTAGGTGTTGAGGGTTTAACATTGTTACACTGCTAAGCCCATTCATCATCACACAGAACCATTCACACAGGGGCACCTTCAATATCGTTGAGTGTCAGATTTTCAGACTGTATGTAAAATATGTCTATAATATGCTCTTTACTGTGACATGCTCAACAGTTGTCCAATTCACATGTTACTAGTTGGTCATCAGAATGTGACACACGTGAGAAACACAATAGTAAACTGATGGATCAAGTGCATGATGGTGATCCTTGCGTAACATTGACTAACATATGCTCGAATCAGACAACATAGCACTGTTGGGCGAGGGTGCATTCCTTAGCACTAGCATAAATGTGTTCACACTGCCACTGTTTGAAAAGCAGTGCAGACAAATATGTGGTTGACATGCAGCATTTCTGGTCAATACTGGTACACAATGCTTAATGCAACATATGCCCTCTTTCTTTCCTTGCATGCATGTCAAATTATAGGCATTGTTCAACAAATTGGAAAGTACATGTGTACGTGATCTAATCTGGTTGTGAAGCTGTGGTGACACCTCCAAGGGCTCCCTAATACGATGATTTCCCATTTCCTCAAATTTACTACATGACTAACACTGTTGTGATTAGTCATCTGACATGATTGCAGACTGTGCAGCCTACTGTCTTTGTATAGTTGGAATTGCAGGGTCTGCTATGGGCCTGTTAAACTTCATACATACTGTACTCCCCCTGTTGAACTCAATCGTTGTTCATTTGCACAGCCAAATTGCAAACAGCAATTCTACAACTGTTGTCACTGCACTCTGTGGCAGCTTTGTCCAAGCCCAGGAATAACTATTTTGTCATGAACATCTTATTCTGATTCGGGCTATGATGTGTTTATGAATTATCAGGTTATGTGTTTAGTAGCATGTTGTAATTGATGATATTCACAGAACCTATGGCTCATTAGTTTTTGGTGTGGCAATTATGCATGATGCTATCATGTTCTTGGAGTCAGGAAACATGACATGTATCATTTTTTTTCAGACAACATGTCCCCGGAGGAGCAGCGTCTGTTCCTCCAGCAGAAGGAATGCTACCATCACATCAGGCATGTGGCTAAGGGATTCCACGCAATGGCTAAGAGGTACCTCGAGGAAATGGCTTCTGGCAGGTGGAAGTTCATCACAGACAGCACTAAGAAAGCTGGGAAACAACACGCTACCCTGCCTGCCTCCACAACACACCAGAGCCAGCCCCAGCCAATACCTGGCCCATCAGGAATTCCTCGGGGCACACAAAATAAAAGGTCAGCTGTCCCAGGACCATCAGGAGCTGCTCCAAGTGTGGCACTGTCAGAACCCTTCAGATTCCTCATGTTCAGGCTCTTTCCATTTGCTCATTGCTTGAGAATAGTAAACCAAGTCGAGGTAGAGAGTATTACCTGCAGAGATTACAAAGACGAAGGAGATCCAAGATGGCCGCCGGGGAGAGACCATTAAGTCAGCAGTCTAGTGTGCTTGCCCTAGATTGCAATAAAGAATGTCCAGGTGATGCGCCCGTCGAAGTGCGCACTTCACCTGAAGACTTCGCGGGAGTAGGAGTTTTGGACCTTGGCGGCGCGAAAGTTGGGACCTTCCGTCGCGAGTTCACTCGACGAGCCTACGGTTCCAGAGCGGGATTGAGTTTGCAGAGATTTAGTAAGACGAACTATTTCAGTACATAGTTATTTTTTGAGGGAATATATCCAGAGCGCGGCTCGCGCTACTCAGCAGCATTTTTTCCTTTTAAGTTGAATTTCAAGTACTCGAATTAAGGGGAAAAAGAATGGCTGCGAGTTGGCAAAATAATATTTGGAGACTCCAGGATTAATTTAATTGAGGAATGAAACATTGTTGCAGAGTATCGTTTTTTGTTTAGTTACTAGTGGCAAGTGTTACTTCCCTCACGTAGACTTATTAACAGACTATCAGGCACACCCCCCCCCTTACTACCCAATAGTGCTACTTACCTTCTTGAGCTATTTTAGTCCCAGTTGAGGAGAACATTAGTTGCTAGTCTGCACTGATATATATATAATTTTTTAGGAGAATTTACATAGACTAGTTAATTCAATTAGAAGAAGGATTAATAATAATTATAAATGGAACTTACCTGCTATCGAAATCTGAAGAACTATAAGAGCCATCTGTAAGCCTTGTAGGTAAGAGCCTGAAAAGACACAACAAGTAAATTAAAAAGATTTAAGTCTGAACAGTTGTTTAATCATACATCTAATTAATAGTTTCAGCCAAGGTTTACCAATACAATAAAACAAGAAGAAAAGAAGAGGGGCACACGTCACCAGAAGACTGGGTAGGTCATAGAGTAAAAGTAAATAAAAACAAATGCAAAGGACATTGTAATGTTAAGAGGTATTGATACTAACGAAGGGTTTATTACAGTTCCAACAAGACAACTCTGGGCGAGAATCTTTTAAATAGCAGAAGAAGAAGAAGACTCCGGAAGGAACCAGAATTTGAAGTGTGGCAGTCTCTTCTCTGTCCCCATCCCCTTTCCCCCCTGTAGATTCCTTGGCTGGTCATGTGCTAGAGAACGTGCGGCCGGGAAGCTGTAGTGGGGCCTTGGGAACATACGTCGTTCTGCTCCTGTTCATCAGAGACCTTCTGACAGGCACACACATCTTCGAGCCAAAGTCTAGCCCCCTCACAGAGTGCACAACCGGGGACATCCTCCAGAGCTGCAGGACACAGAGAGAGGTCTGTCCTCACAAAGAGTGAGAGGCGGCTCATGTACTGTTTGAATGTTCGTGTGTCCCGACTTGCATGGGACAATGATGACATTAAGTGCCATCTCATGCACATAATGGTGGCCCTGGGGCTCCCCTATTGATGGTCAATGGATGTGTAGTTTCCCACCCTGTACAGTTCCATGTTTCCCCTCACCTATTTACCATCCTTTTCATACATTTAGTAGTTAGTTAGTGTTAATTGTAGATTTAGTGTAGGGCTAGTATAGTGTTAGGTGTAATTAGCTTTTTAAATTTAGGATATTATCTTTTTAGTGCTTTTGGTTAAGTTTACTTTTCCTTTGGGTGGGGTGTTGATGTATTTTTGGACTTGTTAATAAAAAAAAATATATATATATATATATATATATAATTGTTTAGTATGTATGTTTAGTTAGTTGATGTATAGGTTAAGGTGTATTTGTGCCGTCCCGGATGTGCCGTAAGGGGGGTGGTGGGTTGATGTTTAATATATGTTGTTATGTGTATAGTCTTAGGTAAGCTAGTTAGTTTAGTGTAGTTTAACATTAGTACAAGTTAGGTTAGTGTAGTGTAGGATTAGTAAGTATCATTAGTTTAGTTTTTTAAGAGTGTTTTTTGTAATAATAAATTGCCAATGGTTGATGTTTTGTGCTCCCATTCATTTTTGCTGTGTGGACACATCCTGTTGAATTGGTAGTGGATTACGACAGATGCATCCCCCACACAATCAATTTGAATGTTGACAAATGTAATTACAGAATCTTCAAGGGACAGGCTACCATCAAACCGCATTTGACAATTTTTAAACAAAAATGACTGATTTTTAGAGTAACAAAGTTCAGATAGGAAAAGAGTTTCTGAGTGGTCTAACAAATATTTATCCATTGGTGGAATAATTTTCAAGGACAGATTTACACAGGATGCACTGTGGGCATTGTGCTCTGCACAGCATTGGTTGAATGCTGTGGGTATGGTGTCAGGATACTTTGGGATATCTTTGAATACACCGGTCCCCACAACAGCTTCACTTTCCACATGGAAGTGCAGGGGATGTATGCTTAGCATTATTCCCAAGTCATCCTGATGGCTCTTTACATGTTTCTACACAGCCTTGTACATTGTGGGCAACACTGTGAACAAATTGGCAAGTTTTGGGCGAGGGATGTTGTGATGTGTGTTACAGCAAATATGCGCACGTATTTGAACCAGGAACACTTTTTGAGCTCTGCTTTCCTACACCATTCCTCTTCTTTCTGCTAGATGGAATTATTTCAAATATGTGACATGTTGAGGGAACTGTCTTTACATGTGTCGAAGAGATGTCAATCGGCCCTCAGGAGCACTTAAGGGATATATTGTTCCTTTCATGGAACATAGGGGGTTATGAAGATAAAACAGATAACAAAAGCTGGTATGTGTTTATGAATTCTGATATTATTTGTTTCCAGAAAACATGGGCTAAGCAGCCTGTCTATGTAAATGGCTATTATTCCTTTGTTACGCCAGCACTTCCTTCAGTAGCAGGTGGTCTAAAGGGGGCCTACTTACACTGGTAGCAAATACGATCCCCCTAGGTAAGGTGACTTTTATTAATAACTTGCCTTACTTTCACATCATTCTAGCTGAGGGTTCTGGGGAAATTCATTTGTTATTGATAAACTTCTATAATGATAACTTCCAGAATCCCACTCAGGTGATAGAGGAATCGGGGGGAAAAATGGAAGCTCTGTTAACTCACCACCCCCGATCAATTTTTATAATCTGGGCTGGTGATTTTAATGCGCACTGTTGTATCAAAACAGACCAACGTATCTGTGGGGTAACTGACACTAATGAGTCACCATTGGTTCATTTGAATCATTATGGAAGTGTCTTAAACGGTGTATTATTAACCTGGGACTTAGTTATAATAAACCTGTGTCACCCCTTTACAGGCCAGCCTCTCCCTACCTTTCAACGATCCAGGGCTATTTCAACAATTGATTTCACAATTATTCAAGCTAACTTTAAGAGATGTATTAACTCCTCTATGGCTGAGCTGACAGAATTCAGTGATCATGCTTTCCTCCTTTTCTGCTTTGTTTCGCTTCTTTTTGCTAAGACCAACCCACTATTAGCTCCAAAACCTACTTTGTGTCATAAAAATGGATTCACCCTTAAATGGGAGAAAATAGATTAAATTTTCTTTCTCCCAAAGGTTGTAAAGGAGGTGTTACCTGAGATTCAATCTTGTTTAGATGCCTACTCTGATAGCTATCAAGTACTAACAGCATTCAAAAGTATTTTAACATCTATAAGTGCTAATCTCTCATGCCCAGTAACAAGAAATACTCCACCGGTAACAAGATGGTTCGAAGCCAGTTGTTCAAAGGCCTCTAAACAACTCCGCACTGCTCTCAAAATACACCCCAGAAATAAAGTCCTGATAAGGATGTTACAAGCTGACTATAAGACAGCTAGGGAGATGAGAAAGAAGCAGTTGTGGGACGAAGTATGGAAACATTTGTGTGAGGCCTCTAGGAGCAAAGACAGCAAAGCCTTTTGGAGGGTGGTAAATGCACCTTTCCTGCAGGAACAGGGTGGCCCCTCTTTTGATCTTCATATAGATGAAGCCACCTGGCTGGCTCACTTTCAGAACAGTTTTTATGTTGAAAGGGATAGTACCACAAAAGAACCAGAGGATCTGATGGTCGACCAACGATGAAATTTTCCTTAGAGGAAATTGAGCTTGCCCTTTCGCAATCACCTGCCTTAAAGGCAGCGGGTGCAAGTGAGGTCCCATTGGATATTTTCTTTGTTCATAAAAAATTGTGGACCCCACTCCTGACCCTAGTGTTTAATGCTGTTGCCAAAGTGGGTCCCCCGGCATCTTGGAAACAATCAGTAATTATTCCTACATATAAGAAGGGGATCCCTCAAACTCCGCAAATTATCACCCAATTTCCTTGCTGCACAGAACTGCTAAATTAATGGGGAGATTGCTATTAAATAGATTGGAGGAGTGGGCATCTGATAATAATGTTTCAGCTGAGGCCCAATATAGGCTTAGAAAGGGGAGGAGTACGATCGACCAAGGATTAAACTTAGCCTTGCTCGCAGGGAAAAATGTCCATGCATAAAAGGGTCAGTTTTATATGGCTTTTATGAACTTGTCCGCGGCCTTCGACTGCGTGAGCCACACAAAATTGTGGGCTCTGTTAGAGGTGATGGGCGTGGACAACTCCATAATTCTCTTTATTAGAGAGTTGTATAGAGAGGCAGGGGCTGTAATTAGGTTTGGAAAACATGGGGAATGTACAAAAATGTTTAGAATTGAAAAGGGGGTCCGACAGGGCTGAGTTCTTGCCCCTTTTCTTTTCTCCCTGTATACCAACAACCTTAGTGAAGTTTTGACCGCACAGTGTAGAGACGTTCCATCTGCAGGTGGCATTTCGCTGCCAGCCCTTCTCTATGCAGATGATGCGGTCCTGATGGCTAGAACACCGTGAGCCCTACAGCGATTGATTGGCATCTCTTCAAATTATATGGCTGATATGGGTTTGTTTGTCAACAAATCAAAAACCTTTGTCATGTCAGCGGGGTTAGGAAGGAAAAAGGCAATTTCGCTCCAATTAGATGGGGGTCCCCTGGAATGTGTAGAGTCTTTTATGTTTTTAGGCCTCCTTTTTGATTCCAAACTTAACTGGTCTGTTATGATAGAAAATAGAACAAATATGTTGAAACGGAGTATAGCTGCTCTTTGGAAATTTGCTTCTAATCTGGGTAAAAAGACATGTAGGGAAATGGTAGAAGTGTACTTGGCAAAATCAGTGGCAATAGCTACCTACGGCGCTGAAATTTGGGGCACAGCTCAAGTAGGTACCTTTCAGTTAGCGAAGGATGGATTTGTCAAAAAGTTGCTTTCAGTCCCTCCGGCTTGTTCGAATTTTATTGCCCATAAAGAACTCAGCCTGCCTTTTATTACTGATTCGATCAAATTGGCCCCGCTCCTTCTATGGCCGAGAATTTGGAAGAGGGACTCGGTTATGTTAAATCAAGCGATATTAAAAGATATAATTAATCTTGATCGAGCCAACTATATCCCATGGTTTGCATATGTTAAGCAGTCCTTTACAGACCTCGGCTTAGCTTTTCGGTATACATCACCCTTAAAATGTCTGTCTTTCCCTAAATCAAAGTTAAGAGAGGCCTTTGTTAATAATTGTGAACTAGAAAGATGGAACCGTAACCAAAATAAAGTTACAGTGTTATTTTACCAGATCCTGCCTAGTGTGGCTATGGGTCATGACTCCTATCTCTCTTTTTGTTTCCAATATTACGCATCAATACTTACTAACAAGGATGAGACTGAATTTTTTTCCCTTAATGGTAGGCTATCCAGCTCAATCGTATTCTTTAAATCATTTATCGCTATGTCCATGTGACGACTGATCTACACAAAATATGTTGCACCTTTTTCTTTTGCTGTTTCTGTAAATCAGAAAGAAAAAAATGTATTCTCCATATGATAACAAAATTGAGTCTAACCTCTCATTCCTCAGCCCTTGCAGTTATCAATACACTGGAAACCCTGGGGCATATTAGCAAGACCGGCGATAAAATTATCGCAGTTTTAGCGGCAGGAAACTGCCGCTAAAACGGCGATAATGAGCTTGCTAATATGCGTTATAGAATTCCAATAGAAGCCCAGGTTAGATGTCCTGCACATCTAACCTGGGCTTCTATTGGAATTCTATAACGCATATTAGCAAACCCATTATCGCTGTTTTAGCGGCAGTTTCCTGCCGCTAAAACGGCGATAATTTTATCGCCGGTCTTGCTAATATGCCCCCCTGTTTGTATGTTTTATGACAGCAAATTTTTTAGATTCAGTTTTGCGAACCAGGAAAGGTTCAGCCGAGAGGGGGGTTGTTTTACTGGATTAGTCCTAATTGCAGGATTTTTATTGTCTAACGAACTGTTGTAAGGATGTTAATATAATAACCAGTGTTTGCAGTGGGATCAGGTAGACCTTGTGTAGGTGAGGTGTTGTTTTAACTCGTTTGTTTTAAATATCTGTTTTTATTATTTTATTCACTGAAAATGAATTGTTGATAGACTTTTATATCTTAGTAAGATGCGCTGTCAGTTTTTAGCATTGAGTATTTCTGAGAATATTGTTAGTTTAACAAATAATCAACTGTTGATTTTAACATGTTTTTGCCCATTTTGCACTGTGATTTCTCTTTGCACTTTTATGCATTTGTTAAATGTGAATAAAGTAAATAATTGAATTGAATTGACATGTCATGCCACAACACACATCTATTCAAACATTGTCCTTCACATTGACTATTGGTAGTTTTTCTAAGTATATATTGTTAACGTATATTTTTTGAGTCACTTCACATGGATTTACACTGACGTGAGTATTGTTCCAAGTCACTATCAACATCATGGGCCTGGATTATTTTTGTGATGTTGAGACAGTGTTGTCTTACAGATCAGAGCATTGGTTGAGTAACACGTGTCAGACCCTAACAGTACCTATGATGGACACAGAGTAAGCATATTCCCTTTGCCAAATGTTCCTTGATTAGTAGTAATGGCTAGCCTGAACATGCATTGTTGGCACATTTAAACAAAAATGGCCATAGGCAGCACACATCTTAGTGACTCAGGGGCCGATTCACAGAACTAATCTGAGATAAAATCCTAAACTTACTACTTTTGGTATTCACAGAAGGCATTTAGTAGTAGTAAAGTTAGGACTCCTAAGTTTACTACTACTAAACTGAGCCAAAATCCTAACTTTACGACTTTCGGTATTCACAAAAGGCAGTTAGTAGTAGTAAAGTTAGGAATCCTAACTTTACTACTACTAAATGCCTTCTGTGAATACCGAAAGTAGTACGTTTAGGATTTTATCTCAGATTAGTTCTGTGAATCGGCCCCTCAATTATTTTTATTTACATGTGCAGTAACTGAGGTAGCAGACTGTCCCAGTTCTTTGTGCAACAACACCCCATTGTGTTAATGCCCAGTGGGGGGCCAGACAGAGCTTGGGGTGGGCATGTGCAGAGACATGTTGAGGAGGAGGCAGAGTTCAGTCAGCAGGCTGATTGCAGTGTCATTGGGAACTACGGAAAAATTGGCAATCCATATCAAAGTCCAAGGTGAATGTAGCAGAGTAATTCAGAGGGACAGTGGAAGCTGATGTTCCTGGGCATGATGGTAGGCACAGTTCCAAACAGAAACAGTCAATTTGACAGAGATGAATGCTACCACTGACTTCTTCGCAAGATTGTTGATTCATCCACATCTTCCTCCTCTGATGTGTCATGAGCCCCCTGTGTGCATGATGGAGGATTTGCTGGAGCACTGTGAGGCTGTGAAACATCAGGGGGGTGAGATATGGATGTTGAAGTTGCAGCAGCATTCATCTGTGCCAAAGGTTGAGGCAGCACTGCAGTGATGATAAGCTGCAGGGCTTGCAAGACTCCAGCAACGTCTCTGTGGAATGCGGCCATGGCTGCCAAGTGTGAAGCCTGCATCCGCTCCATGTTCTCCATGATCATTCTCATTTGATGTAACTCCTTGGTGGCATCGCTGGAGCCTTTGACTGGACAGTTGTTCTTGTCTCTGTGTCAGTACACTAGCGATGGCAGCCATGAAATGCTGGAGAGCATGGAGCGGACTAGGGGTGCCTGTGATGGACTCTAGGTGGTCCCTAATGGGACTGAGACACCCACGGACCCCATCTAGTTTGTCTGCCAGACTGTCAAACCCCACCCGCACCTGACCAGCTATCTCCTGCTGGACCTCTACCGCACAGCGTTGAAATGTTAGAAGTGGGTCCTCAAGGTCCTGGGAGACAGCTGTGGTGGTAGGTGCTTGCTGCTGGGTGTTTTGTTGGAGGGGGTAGAGCTACACCGACGCTGCTGGATGTCCCTGCTTCCGGAGATGGGCTGCCAATGGAGTTGAGCAGCTCTTGGAGGGTGTCCTGGTCAATGGTTGAGATGTCTTCATCTTCATCATTGAAGAGTGGGACAGGCTGCTGTACAGGAGGAGATGTTTCTCCCTTTGCAATGTACAGGGGAGAAGCTGTTGTATGTGTGTCTCAAGTATGATCATGCATTTGATCAGTTTACAAGCAGACTGCATGACAATGTCCAATCAAAAATTATAAGAGGAGACACCTATTACATGCAGGAGAGTGAAACATTATACAACATCACTGATGTGACATTAGAGTTGTAAATTCTTTTCTTACAGTTTTCAAGTATGCCAAATGTGAGTAGCCAATTTCTACACACATGCTGCACCAGTTGTGTCCTCTGTTCAGTAGTGACAGTGGTGCAGGTTGTACCACATTGTTGTCAATGCAGATTAGCTCTGATTTATGTGTCTGTACACTGCATTGTGGTTGAGTCACCCATACTCATTACACTTAAAACGTTTGTTCAGATTGTCTAGCTTTGGAGGTGTGGATTGCATGCCACCACACATTGCTGTTGGCAATGCCACATGATTGTTATTGTGGCATGAGTAGGGCTATCATGCTGTTGAGACCAGGGTTGATGTGATGTGCCACATGATATGGCCAGGTAGATATGCTTGATTTGCCATGATCCAAACAGTGTAGATCCATTTTAATGTTGCCAAATCACATTGACAAATGACATTCTCATTGATGCATGTTGATATGCAGGTATGGTACTGCTTCTGTTTTACTACCCCTTATTCCTTTCACCCAGGGACCCTTGCACTTATGTGCATTTACAATGGTGAGATGTTGCAAGCTGGAAGAAATATGGCTCTTGGTCAAGGTTGAGACACTTGTGCATTGTTGGACAGCAGATGTATTTCTTTTATCGGGGGGTATGGATACATTGAAGTGACAGAGTGAGGTCTTCGCTCTCCTTACAGGATTGACTAAGCACTCATCCACTTCAGTGACAGAGGCCTGCACCATGTTTACAAGTTTATGGTGCAGGCATGTGTTTCATCATGCACTGGCACTTGACTTGTCAGTGTGGCACACAGACAGGTACCTTAGCAGGGTAGTGCAAGTGTGTCTGGGTTCAGGGCAAGAATGTTTATGTGCAAGGATGGACCCCTCCAGGCACATTAGCAATGATTGACAAATTGCAGTTTCTATGTGTGCTGCGCAATGCAGTACACATGTAGACAGCAAAAGCGTTGGCAATTTAGGATTTGCTCTATTTTTTCATGTTAGGGGTCATGGTTTTCCTTGCATACATTGCTTACTAGCTCCTATTGGCTTCACCCTTGTGAGTATAGGGCAGCGTGTTTTTATATGGGTATTGCAGGGTGGACAGCCAAAACAACAACCATTACCCTCACCTTTCACACCATGTGAAGTGTATAAGTGGGCCTAGATTACATTGCTGTGGATTTACACTGGCTTCTTAGTGGTGCTAAGCCCCTATCACCACCCCAACGTCCCATCAAGTGACATTGGCATGGGGATGTGTGCTTCGAAATATGTCCCTCTGATGGACACATGGATGATACATGCTGTTCTGCTCAGGGTGATTGGATGCCTTTGTTTGTGTAATGATGTTTACAGACATGACTGCGTATGCACTTGTTCACTGCCACTGTTGACTTTCCCCAAGGCCTCGTTTCCATGCATGTCAATGTGTAATGGCCATCTCACACCAGGACTGTGATTACTGTAGAATACTTTTATCTGTATGGCACATGTGGATACTTTGATGTGGATGAGTGCATTTTGACGTATAGGGTGAAGGTGACATGTAGCAAGTTGACATGCATTGGTGCTACATTGTTGTTCTTGCACGGTGTCATACTTCACTTGACATGCACCTTGACAGGGACTGTATGGTTCTGTGAGCAAGGCACACAGACGAGACATGTAGATAGTTTTTATGGGACACATTCCTGATATGCAGAGTCCTTACACTGTACTTTTGGATGCATATCCCTTCTGATCATAGTTGAACATCACATTAGCCCTCCTGTATGCTAAATTTGGACATTGTGGAATATGAACATTTGAGACACAAGGGTGCATATTTACTATGTAGTGGCGATGCATGTGTTTATGGTATAAAGACTCACTACATGCTTTGTCACTTTGGGAACACAGGGCTGCATCTCATGAACAAGCAAAGGGGCATATTGACTGGAGAGGTGACAGAGTGTTGCATTGGCCTCCTAGGCTCAACACCACGTTAGCAGGCCACCACTGAGGCCGGCAAACATGTACCATTGTCCAGGGGTGTCTGAGTTGAGTTGAATATTGTATATGTGCATGAAGGGGGACCTTACTGCACATACACATTCTTCCACACAATACAGGCACCCCTGCACAATGGTGTGCCTCCATCGGTGGTGGCCTGCTAACTTTAGCCCCAGAGCAGGTTGGTTCACGGGGCTGCATCATATTGTTGTCAATGCGATGCTGCCCTGTGTAGCCAATTTGTATGAGCGTGGTGTTGAGCCTAGGAGGCCAATGCGACACTCTGCCACCTCTCCAGCCAATATGCCCCTTTGCTTGTTCATGTTGCCGTTATTTTGTGGTCTGATATATATTATTTTTGCTCTATATTAGATTATTTTTAATATGCAGAATTCCAAGTGTGTGACACCACCATTATGTGTCTTTAAATATATTCAATTACTAAGGTGATATGTGGCTATACCCCCAGGGACCACTGTGTCTGGAAAGAGATCTGCAGTCAGTGTGGGAAAGCACTGTGGGATATTTGGTTGGACATGAGTGACATCGGTGCCCATACCCCCCCTCCCCGGTCCCTGGTTGTTACTTACCCTGTTGCTGATGTAGCTGGTCGTGTTCAGCACTAGAAACAAAAGGATCCACCCTCAGACTGATGTACAAACGTGTCCTCCCAGACTACGTGTGTTTCCTACAGTGATTGAAAGCACACAGCTTTGTTAAAATACCCCTCACACACCAAAAGGACCCTTGGTGTCATGCTTCATCATAGGGGTCTTCCCGCCCTGCTGCAGGACGGGGCATGCTACGACCTACGGCTACCCGGGAGCACTGTTCTTGAAAAACAAGACTATGTGTTGTGTAGGAATGTGAGTGGAAGGGTCAGGAGTGAATGAAAGAGTGATTATGAATTAAAAAATACCTGGCTCTATGGACTAAAAACTTTAATATTCCTTTGAGCTGGTATTGTTAAAAGTGGGGAATAGGTTGGAGGTACAATGCTATGATGAGCATTCCCTCCTATGTCGCCAACATGGTCCGAAGCCCTCCCCTGGATTCTTCATCAGGACCAAAATGATCCCTTCTACACTCACGATATAATACAGAGAAATGTCAAAAAAGTATCAAAAATGTGTGTATGTACATGTAGTCACTGCTACGTGGTGAGCATGCCAAATAAACATGCACAATATACAATACCCCAATAGGTATACTACTTTATGAAAATTTGTTCTTAGAGGAGATATTACCCCATGAGCCTTAAAATGGGTGGGAAGGGTGCCTATAGTCACACAAACTCCATGGTCACTGCCTCTCCTCGATCCAGCCTCCCCTCCGCGGGTGACACTGTGCATGCTAACTGCTACAGCAATTCCAACACCGTCATGTGAGTCATGGCGACGTGACACATATGAGAGAGACACACCACTACGGCAACACAACACATACACACCGGGGCCATCTGACTCATCGCCTACACTGATGTTGCCAAGACATACAGTGGAATGCACAGACACCACACCTATTCAGAGTCTGTGTTAACTAGCCCACAGGTGCAGTAAGCAAATGTCAGTTAGATGTGTGACCACAGACAACACACATCCCAAAGTGAAGCACAGGTTTATTACACATTTGCAACATGTTGTTTCCACTACAGATGCAAGGTAATCCCACGTGGCAGTGGCCACACAGTCAACAAGTGTAGAAGAAATAAAGTCCAGGGGTGTGTGGCACATCACCTGTAGGGAAACGACTGCTTCCACCCTGGAAGTTGAATCATGGTGTCGGGGGATCACAGTTGACCAAACAACTCTGAAAGAACCCTGTGAAGGACAGACATGACACACAGTTAAAAGCACTGAAGAACAGGACAGAACTGCAATACTCATGCCCAATACATGTCACAAGATACCTACACAAAACCAAGTTAGCATGTCAACACTGTTGGGGAGTACAGACTACCTGTAAGGACACATCGCTGCATGCATCCAGTCAAGTAGCACATGGCCTCACTCAAACAGCAACAGAGCACCACCAACACATATCATGCAAACTCAAATCATTGACATAACATCTCTGTATACTCACATTCAGCTGAAGAAGTTGGTGATGAGCTGTGTGCGGACATCACCCTCATCATCATCATCATCACTGGCATCGTGGCCCAGGCCAGGATCCTCCACAGGTGGCGGTTGTTGGTCATCGTCATCCAGGATGAGAGGCAACTCCTTCCGCACTGCCAGGTTGTGTAGCATGCAGCAGACAAAAATCTTGCACACCTTTGCAGGGGCATATGGGAGGGCCCCTCCTGTCTTGTCCAGGCAGCGAAAGCGGCTCTTCAGGACACCAAATGTCCGCTCGATCACTCTCCTGGTCCGACCATGTGCCTCATTATAGCGCATCTGGGCTGGTGTCACAGGGTTCCTGAGGGGTGTCAGCAACCACGGCATGTTGGGGTATCCGGGGTCACCTACATACAGACAATTGAACATTAGCTGAGTTGGAAATGAGGGTGGAATACAACATTGCAGAACACACACAATGGTACAAAGTTAGTACACACCGACAAGCCAGGCATGCTGGTTCTGCATCTGTGACATCATCCTCGGGATGCGACTACTCCTCATCACGTAGGCATCGTGTGCAGAACCGGGGAAACGGGCACACACATGTGAGATGCTCATATCTGCAAGACATACCACCAGAGCATTGATAGAATGGAATTTTTTCCTGTTCCTGTATGCCTGCTCATGTGCCTGTGGTGGTACCAAAGCAACATGTGTCCCATCAATGGAGCCGATGACATGTGGCATCCTCCCCAGGGCATAGAAGTCACTCTTGACGTCAGTGAGTTGTTGACATTTAGGGAAATAGATGTACTGGTTCAAGTATGTTAACATTGCCTCCAAAACATCACGTAGCACACGGCTGAACATGGTCTGTGACATCCCACCAGCAGACGCCACAGTGTGTTGAAAGGTACCGGTGGCGAAGAAGTGTAGGGCTGCCATCACCTTCACCTTGGGGGTCAGCGCTGTAGGGTATGGCCGGCCAGGTAGCAAATGTGGGGCCAACCGCCCCACCAATTCCTCAATCAGCGGCCTGTTGAAGCGGTACCGTCGGATGCAGTCACATTCCACCATGGTTGCAAGGTCAGGGAATGGTCTATGGACAGCTGGTGCCCTGCAGTACATAGGTGAACAAAGAAAGATTGTCAGTCACCCCACATATGTGACATTGACCATACTCAATATCACATGATACATCATTACGAGACACAAGTACTTGATGTGTGTGCCGTTCTATATGGACATATATGGCACCTACATGGCCATCATCTAACATCTCAGTTCAACATGTGTTGACAACAAGTTCCAGGTTGTGCTATGGGAAATCATTAGGCTGTGTCACAGTACCCATGTACTGCTGTCACGTTCCAAACACACACCACAGTGACAAGTGAGGACAGATGTGCCCCAGGCATCACAGCTCTTTGACAGGTAGATTCCCAGGGACCCTGTATTGACACATGGACACTGGCATGACATGGCGTATCATGTACACGCCAGCAAAACAACCATGACTCCCACTGATAGTGGCCCCTGTTGCCTGTGCAGGACAGACATGGACGTCTGTGACACACACACGCACAACATCAAAGTCGATGCACAAACAACGTGGATGTGGAGACTGTCTCCCATTGTGCACATGGAATTAGAGACATCTGAAACACAACATGCACACAGACTGTGGATGGCCATCACAATTGTGGCAATGGGTCACCCTGTGACGTACATACCATCCCACATGGGACTCAGGGTGTATGTTAGAAATGGAATCTCTAGTTGGCAAGGGTTTGCACCTTTGTCCAAGTAGGGACCCTTCTTCCTAGTCAGGGTAAGGGTTGTTACACTCGTGAAGTAACCCCTGCTCACCCTCGTGGTAGCTTGGCACGAGCAGTCAGGCTTAATTCAGAGGCAGTGTGTAAAGCATTTGCACATAACCAACAGTAATACAGTGTAAGCACTACAAACGGACACCACACCAGTTTAGAAAAATAACCAATATTTTATATACTCAAGACAAGACCAATTACGACAAAAATCCAGAATACTGTACTTTACGAATGAATGCTTGATACGGTAACTTCTTCTTTGCAGGAATAGCACAAAAGCAAAGTTCGTACGAGTCGGTAGCTCCGTCCGAGCCTACCGTGATGCTGAAAACCACAGAGTCTAACAGTTCCAGCCGACCGCGTCGATACGGGCCAGCAGAGTCATGAACAGACTCGGTTACAGTACCTTCTCGTTGTGGCTGGTACGGAGTGTACGAGCCGGTCGGCGTTCGTCGCGGTTGTGGTGCAAGACGGAGCGATGCAAGGTGCGGTGTCCCTCGATGCGGTGCAGGCAGCGGCTCGATGAGCGTCGTGCAGACGGAGTCGGTGAGTCCAAGGCGTGCGATGCAGGGTGAGACGATGCTCGATGCGGTGCTGACAGGTTGCGATGCAGGCGACCTAGCCGGAGTGCGGGAGCTGGCGTCGGACAGCGGTGCGAGTCGGAGCGGTGCGGCCGCAGACGTGCGAGCGGTGCCCCAACTGCGGTGCGGTCACGACTCTTGAGCCAGTCGCAGCGACCTCGCCGGTCGGGTCCGGTTGGTTCAGTGAAGCGATGCGATGCGAACTGCGGTGCCCACAGGTCACGGTGCAAGCAGCGGCTCGATGTTGGCGGCGTCGGACGCCGCCCACGGTGAGACCAGGGTTGCGATGCGAAGCGGGGCGATGCGGTCTGCGGTGCAAACAGGTCACCGGCCAGGGATGGATTCGGTTGACGGAGTCGGTTGCGGTTCCCTTCCTCTGTGGCAACTGAAACAGCGTTCCAGAAGCGGTACCCAGAGGCTTGTGAAGTCTTTGTAGTCCCTGAGACTTCTTAACAGGAGGCCAGCTCGGTTTCAGGCCCTTGGAGATACTCAGCACAAGTTTGTAGAAAGTTCAGTCCAGTCCTTTCACTGCCCAAGGCAGAAGCAGCAACTGCAGGCCAACCCAACAAAGCAACAACACAGCAACGGGGCAGTACTCCTCCTGGCAGCTCTTCCAGCTCTTCGTCTTGGCAGGTTCCTTGATTCCAGCGAGATCTAAATTCATGGGGTCAGGGCCCCAATATTTATATCCCAAATTCCTTTGTTCTCTGAAGGCAGAGAGGCCTTTGCCTAGTCCAAACCAGTTCTGGAGCACTTTGTTGACAAGTCTCCGTCCCTTCTTTCAGTGAGCAGGCCAGGGACATCAGACGCACCACAGGAGGTGGAGCCAGCATTGTGGAGGGAAGGCACTGTCCTATTCAGGGCCCAGGTGCGACCCCTCCCACCCATCTACATGTAGATCTTGCTATCCAGCCCTGTGCTGACTCACCCTGTCTCCTGGCATCCCCCAGCCCCTGTCACTCACACTCCAGACAAGGAATACACAACCCGCAGAGGCAGGCTTGGATGGTTAGACAAGAAAATACCTACTTTCTAAAAGTGGTATTTTCAAACACAGAATGTTAAAACCAACTTCACTAAAAGCTGCATTTTATCATTCTGAGTCCAGGCATACTAAACTCGAATTTCTACCATGTTCCCGGGGTCAGTTAGGATTATAAGCAGTAATAATCAAAACTGCCCGTTCTGGCCTAGGGGGAACAGGTAGCCTTGCAATAGTGAAAACGAACTAGGCTGTAATTCACTATCAGGACATGCCGCATACACCCGGGCATGTCCTACCTTTCGCATACACCGCACCCTGCCCACAGGGGTACCTTGGGCCTACCTTAGGGGTGACTAACATGTAGCAAAGGGAAGGTTTAGGGACTTGCAAGTGTGTGCACTTGCTAAGTCGACATGGCAGCCCCAGGCTGCGCACAGGCTCTGCGGTGGCAGGCCCGAGTTACATTTTACGGGCTGTTTGCGTGGGTGGCACAATCCAGTGCTGCAGCCCACCAACAGCATTTGGTCTATAGGCCCTGGCACTCGCAGTGCACTTTACAAGGGACTGACAGATAAACCAAATAGGCCAATCATGGAAACACCAATCCATAACGCATTTTATACAGGAGCACTTGCACTTTCCCACTGGACAGCAGTGAGGAAAGTGCGCAGAATCATTACACCAGCAAAAACAGAGTCAAAACCGGGAGGTCAGAAAGCAAAAAGTCAGGGGAAACACGCCAAAAGATGCCAAGTCTAACACATGTCCCCTCCAGCTGAAAGTAGGGAGAACTACCCAACCCCATTGGAGTTCTCTTCACTAAGGCGGAAGAACCTGGACAGACCATCTGCGTTGGCGTGTTCTGTACCAGGACGGTGCTCCACCGTAAAGTCCATTCCCTGTAGGGAGATGGACCACCTCAGCAGTTTTGGATTCTCACCCTCATTTGCATCAACCATCTGAGGGGCCTGTGGTCTGTCTGAACCCGGAAGTGAGTCCCAAACAGGTATGGTCTCAACTTCTTCAGTGCCCAGACCACAGCAAAAGCTTCCCTTTCTATGGCACTCCACCTCTGTTCCCTGGGAAGTAGTCTCCTGCTAAGGAAGACTACAGGCTGATCCAGGCCCTCTTCGTTCAGTTGTGAGAGCACCGCTCCCACACCATGCTCTGAAGCGTCAGTCTGCACGACAAATTCTTTGGAGAAGTCAGGTGCCTTGAGCACGGGCGCCGTGCACATGGCTGCCTTCAGGGCATCAAAAGCTTTCTGGCAGGACTCAGTCCAGATCACTTTCCTGGGCTGCCTCTTAGAGGTCAGCTCTGTTAAGGGGGCAACGATGGTGCCATAGCCCTTAACAAATCTCCTATAGTAACCGGTGAGACCTAAGAAGGCTCTCACCTCTGTCTGGGTCTTGGGGGCTCCCAAGCCAGAATGGTGTCAATCTTGGGTTGTAGGGGCGCCACCTGGCCGCTTCCTACCTGGTGTCCCAAGTACACCACAGAACCCTGCCCGATCTGGCACTTACTGGCCTTGATCGTGAGGCCTGCACCTTGCAGAGCCCTCAACACTTTCTCAAGGTGCTGTAAATGTTCTTCCCAGCTGGAACTGAACACAGCAATGTCATCCAGGTAGGCGGCACTGAAATCCTCCAGCCCAGCCAACACCTGATTGACCAACCTCTGAAAGGTGGCAGGGGCATTCTTCAACCCAAAGGGCATCACCCGGAATTGGTAATGACCTTCTGGGGTTGAGAATGCTGATCTCTCTTGGCCCCATCGGTTAAGGCAATCTGCCAGTACCCAGACGTCAAATCAAACGTGCTGAGGAACCGGGCAGCTCCCAACCGATCAATGAGCTCATCAGCTCTGGGGATGGGGTGCGCGTCAGTCCTGGTGACGGCATTGAGCCCACGGTAGTCCACACAAAACCGGAGTTCTGGAGTGGCACCGGGCATCGCAGCCTTTGGGACCAAGACCACTGGGCTGGCTCAAGGACTGTGGGAGGGCTCAATCACCCCTAACGCCAACATCTTAGAGACCTCCTCCTTGATGCTGGCTCTGACCCGGTCAGTCAACCTGTAAATCTTGTGCTTCACAGGATGGCTGTCACCAGTGTCCACGCCATGGGTACACCAGTGAGTAACACCGGGGTCAGAGAGAACAGTGGGGCGAACTGTCCCAACAACTGGCGACAGTCCCCCTGCTGCTCCTGAGTCAGAGTAGGGGAGAGGATCACACCCTCTACTGACCCATCATGCTCCTTGGTAGACAGGAGGTCAGGAGAGGCTCACTCTCCTCTTCCACCCCATCATCTGTCGCCAAGAGCATACTCACTTCGGACCTCTCGAAGTGGGGCTTGAGGCGGTTCACGTGAAGGACCCTCAAAGGGTTCCTTGGAGCCTGCAAATCCACCAGGTAGGTGACGTCACTTTTGCGCTCCTTTACCTCATATGGCCCAGTCCACTTGTCCTGCAAGGCACAAGGTGCCACTGGGGCCATGACCCACACTTTTTGCCCAGGCTGAAATTCGACCAGAGTGGCGTTCTGGTCATACCATCTCTTCATTTCTTCCTGGCTTGCTTCTAGGTTCGCCTGAGCGAGTTTCCTGAAGCGGGCAGTTTGGTTTCTAAAGGCCAGCATGTAGCTAAATACATCCTGGGGAGTTTTCCTGGGAGCCGCCTCCCAGCCTTCCTTTACCAAACTCAGAGGTCCTCTGACAGGGTGGCCATACAGGAGCTCAAAGGGGCTGTACCCAAGAGACTTCTGAGGCACCTCCCTGTATGCAAAGAGTAGGCATGGCAAGAGGACGTCCCACTTACGCCTCATGGGTTCTGTTAGACCCTTGATCATGCCTTTCAAGGTCTGGTTGAATCTCTCCACCAGACCGTTTCCTTGTGGGTGGTAAGGAGTGGTGAACTTGTAGGTTACACCACACTCCTTCCACAGGGATGTCATATACTTCGATATGAAATTGGTCCCCTATCAGAAACCACCTCTCTGGGGAATCCCACACGGGAAAAGATCCCCATTAACGCCCGGCCCACCACTGGCGCCCGTCGTTGTCCTGAGAGGGATTGCCTCCGGGTACCGGGTGGCATGGTCCACTAAGACCAGGATGTACCTGTTGCCCATGGCTGTCTTGGGATCCAGTGGCCCCACAATATCCATCCCTACCCTTTCAAAGGGTGTACCAACAACAGGAAAAGGTTGGAGAGGAGCTTTGACCTTCCTCCCACTCTTACCACTTGCCTGGCAAGTTTGGCAAGACCTACAGTGTGCATCTGACTGCCTTCGCATTTGGGGCCAAAAGAAGTGGGTGACAAGCCTGTCAAAGGTCTTGTCCTGCCCCAAATGTCCTGCCAAAGGCACGTCATGAGCCAGACCCAGTAGGAAGGTCCTGAAGCGCTGGGGTACCACCAGCACACGGGCTGACCCAGGCTCAGCAACCTTAGGCTCACTGTATAGGAGACCACTCTCCCAGTAGATCAGATGTGACCCGGACTGATTACCAGCTGCCTGGTCTGCAGCCTGCCGCCGCAGACCCTCCAGAGTAGGGCACTCGCTCTGCTCCCTGCAGAACTCCTCCCTGGTGGGACCCCCTTCTTGCTGCCAATGGGTCAGCTCAGAGATGTCTCCCAGTTCGGCTACCTGCTCCCCTGTAGGCACCGGGCGTCCCCTCGAGGTCCGCCTCCTCCCGGTCCGTGGGAACTTCGGGGCCGGTTTCCCGCGCCCTGCCCTTTCTCTTGGCAGGGACTTGGGCCACTGTTTCAGGCTCCAAGTCCTCTTGATCACCCTTTCTGGCTGCCATTGACCGAGTAGACACGCATGCCCACTCTGGCAACCCAAGCATCTCCAAGTGAGACCTGAGCTCAACCTCCTTCCATGAGGACTGCTCCAGGTCGTTTCCTAGCAGACAATCTACAGGCATGGTAGGGCTCACAACCACCCTCAAGGGACCTGAGACCCCCCATTCAAAGGGAACCTGCGCCACCATACATTGGCGCTCTGAGTTGTCTACAGCAACTACTTGGTGGAATGCTCCTGGGACTACTTGCTTCTCAGACACCAGGTGACACCGGACTGAGGTCACACTGGCTCCAGTATCTCTGAGAGCCTCTACCCTGTTCCCATTAATGGTCACCCAGGTGCTATATTTCTTTGTGTTAGGGGGCACCTGGTTTCCTGGGACCATCTCACTGTCCCCTAGTGAGACAAGGGTCATTTCTGCGGGATCCCCACCCTCCTGTGGGCACCCCTCCTCCCCAAGCGCTACACTAGCCAACACTTTGGACTGTCCACCGGTGGGTGGCTGTGTCCCCTTCGGGCACTTGGGGTCCCCTTAAAGTGACCTACCTGGTCACATGCATAACACTTGCGGGGCCGGTCTCAACAGGCTTCCCTGTAGAGACCCCTTTCTTCTTATCACCGGGGGCTGGGAACCTTTACCCTGGGTACTAGTTTGGGGCCCTTTAGAGAACTCCTGTGCTTTACCCTTGTCCCCCCACCTTTCTGCTGGGGACCCTGCCCACCTTTGGCTGAGTCTCCCCAAACGCTTTCTTGTGGACCCTGGTACTCACCCAGCGGTCCGCTTCCATAGCAAGCTTCCTGGGGTCAGTTAGCTTACTATCCACTAGGTGCTGGCGCAGATCTGCAAAACATAGACTAGACAAGTGCTCCCATGCAATCAAGTTGTAGAGCCCCTGAAAATCTGTTACGCTACTGCCCTTCACCCAACCATCCAGAGACCTGCAGAACACATCCACACATTCCAACCAAGTGTTGGCATCAGACTTCTTACTGGACCTGAACTGATCCCTGTACTTTTCAGGAGTAAGACCATACTTCGTGAGAAGGGCATCCTTCATGTCAGCATAGGTGAGGTGATACCCCTTACCCAAAGCTATCAGAGCATCCCTTGCTTCTTCAGGGAAAAGTGGCCACAATCCTGCTCCCCAATTCTCCTCAGGGACCCCATTCATGTGTATGGCTGCCTCATAACCCTGAAACCACCTTTGTATGTCATCCCCCTTCTTGAACTCCTTGCCTACGTTCTTGGGAATGTGCACAATCCTGTCTGCCTTTCTGGACGAATTGCTGCCACCATCTGAGCCTGACTTACTTCTAAGTTCTAGCTCCTTCAGTTCTCTCTCATGCTCTAAGAGCATCTTCCTCTCCTCTATGGCCAATCTCTTCTCCTCCCGCTCACTCTCCAGCCTGAGCTTCTGCAGCTCAAACTGCCTTGCCTCCCGCCTGTCCTCCAGCTCCTCTGGGGACAGACTGCTGCTGCCTGACCTGGCGGGTTCCCCCTACCCAAAAGCACATCCACCCTGGAAATAGGCTCCTCCACCTCCTCACTGAGATCACCAGGCTGCCCATTGGCATGTCTGGCTGCTACCCAGGCCCTCAGCGCCTTCTGTAGCTCCTCCTTCCTTGTGAGGCCTTTAATTTGGACTTTCAGGTTTTTACAAATCGCTCGTAACTCCTTTACGGCGTAGGATTCCAACCTATCCTCCTCAAAGATAACTTCCAGAGATGCAACGGATGATGCAATTGATTCAGGCATGACAAAAGTAGTGAGTTGAAAACTGGCAAGATCAAAAATAGGCCAAAAGAAAAAGAACCAGTATGTGGTACGTAATGGTCTGCGATATGGTAGTAGTGCACACCAATCACTGTAAGTCAAGTGCAAACACAAGTCCTATCCTCACCGCTGACAACCAATGTTAGAAATGGAATCTCTAGTTGGCAAGGGCTTGCACCTTTGTCCAAGTAGGGACCCTTCTTCCTAGTCAGGGTAAGGGTTGTTACACTCGTGAAGTAACCCCTGCTCACCCTCGTGGTAGCTTGGCACGAGCAGTCAGGCTTAATTCAGAGGCAGTGTGTAAAGCATTTGCACATAACCAACAGTAATACAGTGTAAGCACTACAAACGGACACCACACCAGTTTAGAAAAATAACCAATATTTTATATACTCAAGACAAGACCAATTACGACAAAAATCCACAATACTGTACTTTACGAATGAATGCTTGATACGGTAACTTCTTCTTTGCAGGAATAGCACAAAAGCAAAGTTCGTACGAGTCGGTAGCTCCGTCCGAGCCTACCGTGATGCTGAAAACCACAGAGTCTAACAGTTCCAGCCGACCGCGTCGATACGGGCCAGCAGAGTCATGAACAGACTCGGTTACAGTACCTTTCTCGTTGTGGCTGGTACGGAGTGTACGAGCCGGTCGGGCGTTCGTCGCGGTTGCGGTGCAAGACGGAGCGATGCAAGGTGCGGTGTCCCTCGATGCGGTGCAGGCAGCGGCTCGATGAGCGTCGTGCAGACGGAGTCGGTGAGTCCAAGGCGTGCGATGCAGGGTGAGACGATGCTCGATGCGGTGCTGACAGGTTGCGATGCAGGCGACCTAGCCGGAGTGCGGGAGCTGGCGTCGGACAGCGGTGCGAGTCGGAGCGGTGCGCCGCAGACGTGCGAGCGGTGCCCCAACTGCGGTGCGGTCACGACTCTTGAGCCAGTCGCAGCGACCTCGTCGGTCGGGTCCGGTTGGTTCAGTGAAGCGATGCGATGCGAACTGCGGTGCCCACAGGTCACGGTGCAAGCAGCGGCTCGATGTTGGCGGCGTCGGACGTCGCCCACGGTGAGACCAGGGTTGCGATGCGAAGCGGGGCGATGCGGTCTGCGGTGCAAACAGGTCACCGGCCAGGGATGGATTCGGTTGACGGAGTCGGTTGCGGTTCCCTTCCTCTGTGGCAACTGAAACAGCGTTCCAGAAGCGGTACCCAGAGGCTTGTGAAGTCTTTGTAGTCCCTGAGACTTCTTAACAGGAGGCCATCTCGGTTTCAGGCCCTTGGAGATACTCAGCACAAGTTTGTAGAAAGTTGAGTCCAGTCCTTTCACTGCCCAAGACAGAAGCAGCAGCTGCAGGCCAACCCAACAAAGCAACAACACAGCAAAGGGGCAGTACTCCTCCTGGCAGCTCTTCCAGCTCTTCGCCTTGGCAGGTTCCTTGATTCCAGCGAGATCTAAATTCATGGGGTCATGGCCCCAATATTTATATCCCAAATTCCTTTGTTCTCTGAAGGCAGAGAGGCCTTTGCCTAGTCCAAACCAGTTCTGGAGCACTTTGTTGACAAGTCTCCGTCCCTTCTTTCAGTGAGCAGGCCAGGGATATCAGACGCACCACAGGAGGTGGAGCCAGCATTGTGGAGGGAAGGCACTGTCCTATTCAGGGCCCAGGTGCGACTCCCTCCCACCCATCTACATGTAGATCTTGCTATCCAGCCCTGTGCTGACTCACCCTGTCTCCTGGCATCCCCCAGCCCCTGTCACTCACACTCCAGACAAGGAATACACAACCTCGCAGAGGCAGGCTTGGATGGTTAGACAAGAAAATACCCACTTTCTAAAAGTGGTATTTTCAAACACAGAATGTTAAAACCGACTTCACTAAAAGCTGCATTTTATCATTCTGAGTCCAGGCATACTAAACTCGAATTTCTACCATGTTCCCGGGTCAGTTAGGATTATAAGCTGTAATAATCAAAACTGCCCGTTCTGGCCTAGGTGGAACAGGTAGCCTTGCAATAGTGAAAAACGAACTAGGCTGTAATTCACTATCAGGACATGCCGCACACACCCGGGCATGTCCTACCTTTCGCATACACCGCACCCTGCCCACAGGGGTACCTTGGGCCTACCTTAGGGGTGACTAACATGTAGCAAAGGGAAGGTTTAGGGACTTGCAAGTGTGTGCACTTGCCAAGTCGACATGGCAGCCCCAGGCTGCGCACAGGCTCTGCGGTGGCAGGCCCGAGTTACACTTTACGGGCTGTTTGCGTGGGTGGCACAATCCAGTGCTGCAGCCCACCACCAGCATTTGGTCTATAGGCCCTGGCACTCGCAGTGCACTTTACAAGGGACTGACAGAAAAACCAAATAGGCCAATCATGGAAACACCAATCCATAACGCATTTTATACAGGAGCACTTGCACTTTCCCACTGGACAGCAGTGAGGAAAGTGTGCAGAATCATTACACCAGCAAAAACAGAGTCAAAACCGGGAGGTCAGAAAGCAAAAAGTCAGGGGAAACACGCCAAAAGATGCCAAGTCTAACAGTGTATGTGACATAACATACACATATACAACCTGGAAATGTGACCATGCCACATGCTCTGAACTGAACAGTTGCACATCACAGTGGTCATGTGCACAACACACAAAGGATTCTGTCCCCATGAACACGTGCACAGCCTGGGAGCGGCTGCCCCCAAGTGCCACACAACAAACCACATGTTGACCCCCATACACACACAGGTAATGCAGCCTTACATGCCTTAGGATACAGTGTGGACAGGCTGTGGTGTTGTAGGTGTGCCCCTGAGTCCCTGGCAAGAAATTGTGGCTGGCATATGTTCACCTCTGACAACCATGGTGACATATGCGAGTGACTTGTACAGGGAGGCGTCGTACAGCAATGGACCGATCCGTGCGCACGCATTGGCCATTGCATATGATGTTGACGGATGCATGTTGTGTGACGAAA
The DNA here is from genome assembly GCA_963921515.1 of Calotriton arnoldi. NCBI lineage: Eukaryota > Metazoa > Chordata > Amphibia > Caudata > Salamandridae > Calotriton > Calotriton arnoldi. The sequence goes on along the minus strand of CAWUFW010007246.1, from coordinate 429,426 downwards.
TACGTGTCGTACAGCAATGGAACGATCTGTGCGCACGCATTGGCTATGGACTGACATGGTAACGGACGCGTATTCGAAGCTTGTACGAGTCGGATGCAGTGAATTCAGTTGGCCACCCACAACAATGTTGCAAAATCATGGGTGTCATCAAGTTGAAATTTTGAAGGATGCTGTAGGCATGTATAAGTGGTGCAATTCCATGGATTGGCCAGATTCAGAAGATGCAAACGACTTGGACCTATCACTTTGGACACATGGGACAGTATCTGCCTCTGCAGCACACATATAATGCTGGCTGTTCCCCTGAGAGCTCACTTGCCTGCACTACATGCTCCAGGACGACATCTGCCACCAACACTGCTGCTGTCTCTGCATCCTCTGGCTACTGCAATGGCACGTACTGTGGATAGAGCCCCAGCCTTCAGCACTGAGGAGAACCAGGCCCTGCTGGACAGCCTCCTTCCACAGTACAGCAAGCTGTATGGGAAACCAGGGGAGCAGGTGAGTGTGCTGTCCACTGCCTTACTAATTGTGCATGTTGTCTGACTAGCAAGACTTACAGTGTGTACACCAGTGGCTAGCATGAGTGGTTGTCACCCCCCAAAGTGTGTAGTTACATGCACTGAACAGGTATAGTGCAGTAACAGTGCATTCCAACAAGGTTTTACTTCCCAGGCAATGATACCATTTAGTAACTGCTGGACAACTGTTCATAGCCATAGTTGCACTACCTGTGTACATCATATGCCCCTGTGATTGAGACATGTATATCCAACTGTGTGATGCATGGATATGTTGCATGTGTAGTAATGGCCTTTTCACTTTGTCATCCTCACAGGTTGATGCCCACCAGAAGCAGGAGATCTGGCTGACCATCGCCCGGGCAGCACGATCTGTGGGAGTCTACAGGCGCAGGATCCGCAACTGCCAGAAGAGGTGGCAGGACCTTTGTGGCTGGACCCGGAGGATCGCAAGGGTCCAGCTGAAGCTGTCGCCTCCTCGCAGGAGGGGCGGACACCGGACCCTGACCCCCCACATGCTCCAGATTCTGGCGGTGGTCTTCCCTGACCTGGATGGGCAGCTGAAGGCCAGACAGCAGCAAGAAGGGGGTAAGTGATAGCCTTTTCTGGGTACTATGACTAACAATCTCTATGCACTCCTTTAGTCTGGTTATACTTCCACAGTACAACTGTCTTGTCGTCCTGGACTCATGTCCCTCACTTGTGTCATGCCCCCTACTCATCTGATACACAGGTGTGGCCCTTACAGTCTGTGACTTAGGTCACTTGGGTACTGTGTACTTGCAGTTACCTGTGGTTCAAGTTGGGGACAGCATCAGTTACAGGAACTTTGTTGTGGGCTGCATGGGTGGTACAATTGCTCACACAATGCCTGTGATCTGACATGTACTCTGGGTATGGCTTTAATATGTGTTCCAATTGCTGCTCTGACTCACCACATGTCTGGGGTATGTGCCACACACCCATGCTGCAGCTGAGACCAAGGTAGGAGCCTCAGAAGTATGTACATCATGTGTGTGACACATGCATAGCCACCTGCCTAGTGTTCAGGTTAATACCATGTTGCACATGGACCAGGACTGTAATGCCTACTCCGGACATCGAAGGCATTCTGTTCTCCCACTCCCGTGTGTCAGCATACATCTTGGGCATTGTGAAGAGTGCACTCAGGTGTCTGCCTCTGTGTCACCGTGGTGTGGCCTTGCTTTTGGACTCCTGGAGTGTTTAACAGTTTGGGGTGGCCAGCCATCTGAGTTGTGACTATAGGATCTGCACATTGGTTAATGCATAGGTCTCTGATCCCTTGACTGTGCACAATGGTGTATGAAACATTGAGGTGCAGGCAGCTTTGGTTCATTCTCATCAGACGGTGAAGTGCTCATGTGTATGGATTTGTGTTTGCAGTCACTCAAATGTCTCATTTGAATGACGTGGGATCATCTTAGTCCTCATGATGTGGGTGGCCAGGGGTGCACATGTGCACCTGTCAGCTACAGGGCTTGCATTCCCAAAACTTCCATGATTGTGACACAGTACAGACTGGTGTTGTGTGTATGCACTGCCCCTGTGACAGGAGACAGTTATGACTGACTTGCCAGACAGGCCTGTGCCATGACATTCAACTTGCAAAGGGTGATCCAGCAGTAGTGTGATATGTCCTGCATGCACACCATTGTCGCATTGTCTATCAGGACATGAGGACATCATTGTGTCTGGTGATGGAAGCAAAACCTGCATATCGACAGAGACTCTGCCCATCACTTTTCCTGACACATGTACTGAGTCAGTGGCAGGAGATGGCATGTGTTTGGAGTGACACATTTCCATATGGTCTCTTGGATGTCCAACAAGTGTGTATGTGGTGCATGTGTGTACATATGATTAGTGGCATCCAACAGGCACCAGACAGATGGGTGCATGGACAGGTAGGATATGAGTGGCATGAATGACTGTCAGGCAGACAATGGGCTTCTTCAAATCAGTGTCAGCACTTATTGCAATGTCTAGCAAATGATGGCAGGGCTTGCTCTGTGATGTGCTGTACTTACTGTGGTGTGTGTGGTCAGTACAGGTGACTAATGTTGCTCTGTTTATCCTGATTGTTTGCAGATACATCCAAGGCCACAGGAGGAGACAGCTCCACAGACCAAGAGGAGCGGCTGAGCCAGACTGGGTCCACTGCAGAGGAGACCGAGGGACCCAGTGGCACGGAGGGTGAGGGGAGCCACACTAAGGAGACCTCAGCTACGACCACCATGGCTGAGGAACACAGCACTTCCAGTGAGGACTCCCTTGTGGAGGCGGGTGTCAGCAGACCACAGACAAAATCGAGCAAGTCTGTCCCCGCCACCACCACCATCTACACCCTCCCATCTGCTCCCATCCCACATGTCCATGGAGGCTTCCGTGTAGGGGAGTGTGTCTCCTTCATGCCAGGCACCGCACCCCCTGCCTCTGTCCCCCCTGCTGCCCTGAGTGTGGAGTCTGTGGACTTGCTGAAACAGATCCATGTAGGCACATCAATGCTGAGTGTCCTCCATGCACACACGGGTCTGTTGACACAACTGGTGTCATTCATGGAGGGCATGTCATCTGGAATGTCTGCCCTACAGCAGACCAATCAGTCCATGGCCTCCTCACTGACGGCAGCAGTGTCCCTCCTGCAACAGTCCCTCACCCCTCCTACCTCTGCCCCATCCACAATCCCCAGCACCCTACCTGTCCCAAGCACACACACACCGGCACAGGCACGCACCATCACAGACACAAGCAGCACACAGACACACAAGCGTAAATCCAGACGCACACGCACGCACAGTCAGGGGACTGATCCCTCACTCACAGGGGATGGGGCCCAGACACACACACACGCATCCACGAGCACTCCGCAGTCCTCAGATACCTCTCCCTCCAAAACCCCTTCCCTTGCCTCACCTGCAACCCCCCCTCCCACAAGCTCTTCCTCTGTGAGCTTGGCCTCTTCCCCACAGATCCATCTGACACAACGTACAGGCGGAAGAGGCCACCACCACACACAGAGGGGAATGCCCCTCACACCCGGACACCCTCCCCAGGCACAGGCAGACTGAGGATCCCATTAGGAAGCCCCCCGGACCAGGAAGGGCAAGACCCCACCACCACCACGCAGCTCCACCACACAGTCTCTCTCCTCCATCCCCCAGGCCACCACTCCACAGGTTCCCCCGCCACACCCTGCCCCAGGTTCCCCACACACCAATACCGCATCCCCAAACTGCTTAGGCCCTCCCCCTACCACTTGCTCTTCCACCCCCAACCCAGACGCTCGGCCTGTTTGTGCCACTGGTGTGGAGACCGGGTCCCCCTCTGTCCTGCCCACCTCATCTGCCCCCCTTTCCACTCCCTTGGAGTTATGCACTGCAGTGGAATCCACAACCACCCAGTCTAACTTGGGCACTGCATGCCGCTTGAGGATAAGACGCTACCTTATTAATTGATACAACATGACTTTTTATTTATAAAGTCTCTTGACGAACAATTATTATTTGGACCTTTTCTTCACTTCGACTTCACCGCATAGGATAATTCTTAAGTCCAATATTCTGAGGCGTGAGAACTCACCAACCATACTGTTTGCGTGGCTATTTTATGCCCGATGAGGTCCAATTTCGTCATTGACATATTTACTTTATAGGAGCCCTGACGAAGTTCCCTCTGGCAAAAATTGGGAACGAAACGCGTTGGCTGTGTGCCAGTTTTAAAAAAAGATTGATTGAATAAAAAGAAGTAATTCTGGAACAGATTTCGACGTCGTGTATTGACTTCACAACGAGTGCACCTTCTATTTCCTTTTTAGAATTTGGCTACTACTGACACCTCCGGACGGCGGGTGTAGGAAGTGTTTGCACCATTTTTTGAATTTATCTGTACATGAGGACTGGATGTGCTTGACCTTGGTCTGCCGTCTCTCCTTTTTCTGTTAATCTGGTGGGCTTACCACTGTTCAATGTTTCTATTTCCCTGACTGTGTGCCCATCTCCACTGGACATGCAGTTTAGCACATCAATGTTGAAGGACTCATCTGTGTATACAGTGCAACTTTCTTGACACGTGTTTTGGGTATATGCAGATGACTGAAGTGACACTCCCATACCCAGGCTGATGTGAGCAGAGCCTTCAGTGTGTTGTAATTGTTGACTCACTGACCGAGTGTTCTGCTGACATGTTTGAGTCGTGCACAGACAAGGTTTGGCACAGCGGACCTTCCACAGGAGTGGAGTGCCCTCATGGCAGTGTGTAATCCTGTGACATTGCCTGGGCCCGTGTTGTGTGTTGTGTAAGCATGTCTGTGTGTGTTCCCTTCCCTTTTCCTACACAGGCTGTGTCCCAACGGATGTTCCTGTTTGTGATGCTTGCTGAGTTGTCCTGTGTTCATCCAGCATCTTGGACCTGGTTTCTCCGGGATGTGGGTGCATGGCAAACTAATGTTCATGAGGTTGTCATCCCTAGTTGTCTTTGTTGTCAGGGCTGGGGATGTGGGCAAACGCAGATGGGACACAGTCAGGATTCCCCTTGGCACTTGTTGGTTACACAAGTCATGTAATTTACAGTTTGTGGTAGCTTTCAGTGATTGTGACACGTTGTGTGTGTGACTGCTGCCACTCCTCAGGGTCAGAGCTGCAATGTTGGAAGTTGTCTACGTGTGTTCTTTGTGGGTCACCTTGGCTTCTTCATTGGTGTGTGACTGTGGCCGGGATCCCATTGATTGGAGTGGATTTCACGTCATGCCTATGTACCGCATACTGTGCACTGTGTGTCAGACATTCACGAGTCTTGTTGACTGGCCATGTGTGATGGGTTTCTGCACCTAGTTCCCACCACCACCCCTGGGATTGTCATGGGTGCATGTGCAATGTCACCAGTCCATGTGAGCTTCACTGCTGCACATTGGTGGAGAATCAAGGTGTGTGGTGTTGAGTGTGTGCAAATGTGAGTTGTTGCACGGCTAGACCCCTACCTCCATATTGGCCTTGGCTGACAGGCCGTGCTGATTGATTTGTGCTTGTGTAGGTGTGATGGTAGTTTGTTGCTCAGGACACATGGCTGTGGTTCACAGTGTGAACGACATCTACCTTTGTCATCACAGTGGGATTATCATGCAGGCTAGTGTCACCACAATGTGGGGTCCCTGGGGGTAGTGCTGTGGTGGGTCTGTCTCTTGCTGTGTTAGTTGCTGTTCCTACAAGCTTGTGTGACATGTGTAATTTTGGGCTCCCTCTCATCTAACAATGCCTGATTGCCCACATAGGGGAATCCGATCCATGAGTTACTTTTGTATGGCACTGTATACACATCTGTGTAATTGGAATTCAGGCCTCCTCATGTGTTGTGTGGTTGCCTGGGGACACTGGCACACACCCCCATCACCTGTTGTGTTTGATATGCAGTGTGAGGCTGCCTGTTTGTGTTTGTGCATCTGCACCACTGCATTAGCATATCTTTAGTGTGCCATTGCCTGTATGTTGTTTGGAGGATTTCCTGTGCTGTCCCTGGGACTCCTAGGTCATCAGTCAGCACAATAATCATGGTTTGTATGTCCCATTGCTGCCATGGTATGGTATTTGTTCACCTCACATCTACAGTCTCCACAGGATATCTACATTTGTGTGTCCATTAGTGCAGATATGTGGGTCTGCATTATGATGGTCACTTCTGGCATTGTGTAATTGATAAATGGAGACAATGTCAGCCCCCATGGGTGATGTTTGTCTGCACATGGCCAAAGATATGTTTTATTTGCACTGCACTGTTTGCCTCACCCAATCTATGTTGCTATGGGACACAACCGCTACTTTGCCACTGATGTGTTTGTTGTTCTGTGACCAGGAATCATCCATGCTGTTTGGCAGTTGCAGCTTTTTCCATGACAACACTTACCTTTTGGTCATTGTGATGATGGGGGTTTAGACCCCATTGCCACAATGTTCAAAATGTGCTTCAGCTATGGACCCCACACTTACCTTTTGGTCACTGTGATGATGGGGGTTTAGACCCCATTGCCACATTGTTCAAAACTGTGCTTCAGCTATGGACCCCACACTTACCTTTTGGTCACTGTGATGATGGGGGTTTAGGCCCCATTGCCACATTGTTCAAAATGTGCTTCAGCTATGGACCCCACACTTACCTTTTGGTCACTGTGATGATGGGGGTTTAGACCCCATTACCACAGTGGTCATGGTCTGCTTGCATTGTGAAGGCCACACACATTTTTGTGTGACACATGTGATAGGGGGTCACATTGTATGTTCAATGTCATGTTCAGTGTTGTAGGCATTTGACACAGACTACACACTCTTGTCATGATGTTGGGGGGATGTCTTTTGCTGACATTCCTTATGTTGGAGTATGCTGGTTGTGTCATGCATTACCCGTCCTATGAGTGGGGATGGTAGTAGTGGTAGGCATCCAGCCCCCCATGAGTAGGGGTGGTGGTAGTGGTAGGCATCCAGGCCCCCATGAGTAGGGGTGGTGGTAGTGGTAGGCATACAGGCCCCCATGAGTAGGGGTGGTGGTAGTGGTAGGCATCCATGCCCCCATGAGTAGGAGTGGTGATGGTGACAGGCATCCAGCCCCCATGATTAGGGGTGGTGGTAGTGGTAGGCATCCAGGCCCCCATGAGTAGGGGTGGTGGTAGTGGTAGGCATCCAGGCCCCCATGAGTAGGGGTGGTGATGGTGACAGGCATCCAGCCCCCATGAGTAGGGGTGGTGGTAGTGGTAGGCATCCATCCCCCTATGAGTGGAGATGGTAGTAGTGACAGGCATCCAGGCCCCCATGAGTAGGGGTGGTGGTAGTGGTAGGCATCCATCCCCCTATGAGTGGGGATTGTAATAGTGACAGGCATCCAGCCCCCCATGAGTAGGGGTGGTGGTAGTGGTAGGCATCCATCCCCCTATGAGTGGGGATGGTAGTAGTGACAGGCATCCAGCCCCCCATGAGTAGGGGTGGTGGTAGTGGTAGGCATCCAGGCCCCCATGAGTAGGGGTGGTGGTAGTGGTAGGCATCCAGGCCCCCATGAGTAGGGGTGGTGGTAGTGGTAGGCATCCAGGCCCCCATGAGTAGGGGTGGTGATGGTGACAGGCATCCAGCCCCCATGAGTAGGGGTGGTGGTAGTGGTAGGCATCCATCCCCCTATGAGTGGGGATGGTAGTAGTGACAGGCATCCAGCCCCCCATGAGTAGGGGTGGTGGTAGTGGTAGGCATCCAGGCCCCCATGAGTAGGGGTGGTGATGGTGACAGGCATCCAGCCCCCATGAGTAGGGGTGGTGGTAGTGGTAGGCATCCAGGCCCCCATGAGTAGGGGTGGTGGTAGTGGTAGGCATCCAGGCCCCCATGAGTAGGGGTGGTGATGGTGACAGGCATCCAGCCCCCATGAGTAGGGTGGTGGTAGTGGTAGGCATCCATCCCCCTATGAGTGGGGATGGTAGTAGTGACAGACATCCAGCCCCCCATGAGTAGGGGTGGTGGTAGTGGTAGGCATCCAGGCCCCCATGAGTAGGGGTGGTGGTAGTGGTAGGCATCCAGGCCCCCATGAGTAGGGGTGGTGATGGTGACAGGCATCCAGCCCCCATGAGTAGGGGTAGTGGTAGTGGTAGGCATCCATCCCCCTATGAGTGGGGATGGTAGTAGTGACAGGCATCCAGCCCCCCATGAGTAGGGGTGGTGGTAGTGACAGGCATCCAGGCCCCCAAGAGTAGGGGTGGTGGTAGTGGTAGGCATCCATCCCCCTATCAGTGGGGATGGTAGTAGTGACAGGCATCCAGGCCCCCATGAGTAGGGGTGGTGGTAGTGGTAGGCATCCATCCCCCTATCAGTGGGGATGGTAGTAGTGACAGGCATCCAGGCCCCCATGAGTAGGGGTGGTAGTGGTAGCCATCAGGCCCCTATGGGTGTGTATGGCATTGGTGATAGCCATCCCGCCCCTATGGTTCTGCTGTTGCTAGTGTACGTCATTTCTGCATCCCTATGTGTGTGTGGCATATGTCGGGTACGTGTCGTTTGTTTGTGTAGTGGGTGTCTGACTTACCGTCTGCGCCGTACGCGTCCGTACCGGTTCCGGTAATAGATGTACAGTATTGGTAGGACCTGCGCGATGGGATTCATGGTTTGTTCGTATCGTTCGGGTTTCTCGTGGCTTTGACTCGTACTCGTAGCTGGCTTGTTCGCCTCGTAGCCGTGGATCGTCTTGTGGCGCGAATCGGAGTTTATGTGCAGCTCTCCCGGATGCTCTGACGTGCCGGACGTTGCGACCAGTTTGGCGCGTACGGAGTGCACATCATACTAGTCCAGCCGGAAGGTGCTGTGTATTTACTTCCTTGCGACTCGAATCGGCGTTTACGGATCCGGCTCGCTCGGGGAACTGGAGCTAGAATGGGTACATACGGCTCGCTCGGAATTTTAGCAGTAATGCGCATCGTACTTGCTCGCTCGGACGACTGTTGGAATCGGTCGGGAAAAACGCGTTCGGCTCGTATTTTTTCCGGATGAATCGTATTCGGTGCGCTTCCGGCCGAGATCGGAATCGGCCCCTTAGTGTCCAGCACCTACCCCAATTTATTTTAGACTGGAGTGGGAATAGTAAATTAATTAGGTTTAGTGTCCAACGCCTACCCCAATTTATTTAAGACTGGAGTGGGAATAGTAAATTAATTTATTTTAGTGTCCAGCACCTACCCCAATTTATTTTATACTGGAGTGGGAATAGTAAATTAATTAGGTTTAGGGTCCAGCACCTACCCCAATTTATTTAAGACTGGAGTGGGAATAGTAAATTAATTAGGTTTAGTGTCCAGCACCTACCCCAATTTATTTAAGACTGTAGTGGGAATAGTAAATTAATTAGGTTTAGTGTCCAGCACCTACTCCAATTTATTTAAGACTGGAGTGGGAATAGTAAATTAATTACGTTTAGTGTCCAGCACCTACCCCAATTTATTTTAGACTGGAGTGGGAATAGTAAATGAATTTTGTTTAGTGTACAGCACCTACCTCAATTTATTTTACATTGCAGTGGGAATAGTAAATTAATTAGGTTTAGTGTCCAACACCTACCACAATTTATTTAAGACTGGAGTGGGAATAGTAAATTAATTATGTTTAGTGTCCAGCACCTACTCCAATTTATTTTACATTGGAGTGGGAATAGTAAATTAATTTATTTTAGTGTCCAGCACCTACCCCAATTTATTTAAGACTGGAGTGGGAATAGTAAATTAATTAGGTGTAGTGTCCAGCACCTACCCCAATTTATTTAAGACTGGAGTGGGAATAGTAAATTAATTAGGTTTAGTGTCCAGCACCTACCCCAATTTATTTTAGACTGAAGTGGGAATAGTCAATTAATTAGGTTTAGTGTCCAACACCTACCCCAATTTATTTAAGATTGGAGTGGGAATAATACATTAATTACGTTTAGTGTGCAGCACCTACCCCAATTTATTTAAGACTGGAGTGGGAATAGTAAATTAATTAGGTTTAGTGTAGAAAATTAATAAAGTTGAAGTATAAATTATAATATGTTATTTAATATAGTTTAATTTATAAATATTTTAAAAATAAAAAATAAATTTGAGTTGAAAAATATGAAATGGTAGACAATAAATTGGGCATATTAATTTGGTACAATATTTATTATGAAGAAAGTGTAGTTTGTATATGTAAAAACCAAATTATAATAAATACCAAAAAATTATAACAGTATAACAGATGTTTTTTATTGTGGAAGTAATAACACATTTTTCTATTGGGTAATTTGTGTAGGATAATGAAATAAAAATATTTAATACATCAAAATAGTTGGAAAAATATTTGTATATACATTTCAGAAATTAGGTATTGTACATTTACAATAGTTTGTATTTAATTTAATATAGAATAATGATTTTGAAAATATTGTTCATAATTGTTTATTATTAATCACAATTTTTACAATACTAGATATGTTGGACATATTTATACAAATGAAAGTTTTAATTTTTTTATATAATATAAATGTAATCATATTTATAATTTTATACAAACATATCATACATTTTAATTAATAATATTAATATTAATGGCAGGCACTGCACAGTGCCTGCCACCTGGTACAGGGACATGTAGGGGGGGACCATGGGTACCCCCCCAGTGCACCCACACCCCCCACAAAACATTGGGGGCCCGCAACGGGCCCCCGGAAGACAATCACTGCATGCCTTTCCATGGCGGTCTGACTGCTGAGGAAAGGCTGGCTACCGCCGGCATCATAATCGTGCCGGCGGAGCCTGCCCTGCACCGCCACCATTATCCCGGTCCTTCTCCCTCCGCAGGGCAGGAGTGCGGATGTCAACCGGTGGAAAAGCGGCAGTCGGAATTTCCCACCGCCGCGGTCACCACCGCCATCCTAATCTGACCGGCGGTTTTCTGGCTTGCAATTGCGGCGGTTGTCCGCCGCAGGTCCGGCGGTTGCCACCGCCGGCTGGGCGGCGGTCATCCGACCGCCATCGTAATAGGCCCCAAGGTAAGGTTTAATTTCTTTATTTTAAATAACTTTTAAACTTATTTTGAAGATAGTTAGAGAGTGTTTAGTGTATTTAGAGATTTATTAGTGCTGTTATGAAGTGTTATATGTTATAGTTACGTATTGTTTGTTTATTTAGTTTTTACGTCATTGAGGCCTGGTTAGATAGTTAAAAATACGGGGGCATATTAGCAAGACCGGCGATAAAATTATCGCCGTTTTAGCGGCAGGAAACTGCCGCTAAAGCGGCGATAATGGGCTTGCTAATATGCGTTATAGAGTTCAATAGAAGCCCAGGTTAGATGTCCTGCACATCTAACCTGGGCTTCTATTAGATTCTATAACGCATATTAGCAAGCCCATTATCGCCGCTTTAGCGGCAGTTTCCTGCCGCTAAAACAGCGATAATTTTAACGTGGGTCTTGCTAATATGCCCCACGGTGTTTAATGTGTTATTCTTTAAAGTCTAAAGTTAGTAGTAATGTTATTAAGTGGTCTATTAGGATGGCGGACGGAAAATCACCCCTACCGCCATGGAAGCGGAAAACAACCGCCTGCTGGTACCGCAGCAAAACCGGCGGTCAGATTAGGATCAACGGCCATTAAAACCCGACCGCAGCGGAAAGAGTCAACGAAAATCCACCCACAGCGGGTGGAACCTGTGATAAACCGTCCGCGACGGTCGGATTCGCAGCGGAAACACCCTAAACGAACGCCAGGCACGCGGAGTAACCACCCGTGAAATTAGGATTCCCCCGATATGACAGCGCTACGTTCCGCAGATCCCGACCGCTGCGGTCACTAACAGTGAGGAATGGGAGAACCAGCGGAAGGGCTGTAGCATAGCCACCGCTGCGGACGCTCCGTGATAAAGATGGCGGATGACAGAAAAAAACCCACAAAAAGGCCAGCAAGTGCACACAGGAAGCTAGCCCTGCCCCCAAAAACACATAACACACCCCAATGACACACCCCCATGGCAACTCCTAAACTACAAATCCCAGGACAACCCACACAACACACCTGACAGCAATACCCCATTCTGACACACCCACATAGCTGAGTATAAAACCAGCCCCTTCCCTGACAACAATCCTTTGCAATACTCCAGAAGTGAAGGGCCAAACACCACAGCTGAAAGGAGAGGCAAATCAACACACCATCACTACACACACACACCACACACATCACCACCACCACTCCAACACCTGCAGCTCCAACCCCTTTGCACATCACATACCATACACATCACCACCACCACCACCACCACCACCACTTACACACCTGCACCTCTAACCCCTTTTCACATCACACACCATGTCACCACAGAAAATGCCCAAATTCACAGACAGTGAGTTGACAGTCATGGTAGACGAGATAATCCGAGTAGAGCCACAATTGTTTGGTAACCTCGTCCAACAGATGCCATTAGCCACCAGAACGCAAATGTGGGTAAGGATAGTTGACAAGATCAATGCAGTAGGGACCACCCCACACAACAAACAGGAAATCATGAAGCGGTGGCATGACCTGAAGAGTGTTGTCAAAAAGAAGAGGAACAAGAACCATCAGCTGGCTCAGAGGACTGGCGGTGGCCCTCCCATTCCACCAAGAACATTCACTGCATGGGAGGAGAAGGTGCTTGCCATACTGCATCCAGAGAGTCTCACAGGAATAGCTGGGGGAGTGGAGGCTGGTAAGTACCAACAAATGTCTCTCATCACACTGCTATGTACTGTCTTGCACAACTACTAGGCAACACCTCCCAGGCCCAAATGCATTCATGTGCACCACAATATCCAACACAGCTCTCACAGATGTAACATGCACTCCATCTTAATCACCCCAAAGGCAGGCAACATTTACAGGATTGTATGTGACCAGGCAACCAGCACAACAACTCCCACAAGGTCTCCCTTACCCACCCCTGAGCAGGATGTAGCACTCCCCCCCACACCCAGAAGCATGGGGGGTGGGAGGCCTGCACTACAACTCCCACCAGGTACCCCTTACGCACCCCTGAGCAGGATGTAGCACTCCCCCCCACAACCAGAAGCATGTGGCAGCCATTGCATTGTTTACCTTGACCCAACAGGTAGGTAGCCATCTTCCCAGGGAGGGCTGTTTGGGGGTGGGAGGCCTGCACTACAACTCCCACCAAGCCCCCCTTACCCACCTCTGAGCAGGATGTAGCACTCCACACCCACCCAGAAGCATGTTGCAGCCATCGTATTACAACAACAAAACTTACAGGTAGGTAGCCATCTTCCCAGGGAGGGCTGTTTGGGGGTGGGAGGCCTGCACCACAACTCCCACCAGGCACCCCTTATGCATCCCTGAGCAGGATGTAGCAGTCCCCCCACACCCAGAAGCATGTGGCAGCCATTGCATTGTTCACCTTGACCCAACAGGTAGGTAGCCATCTTCCCAGGGAGGGCTGTTTGGGGGTGTGAGGCCTGCACTACAACTCCCACCAAGACCCCCTTACCCACCCCTGAGCAGGATGTAGCACTCCCCCCACACCCAGAAGAATGTGGCAGCCATTGCATTGTTCACCTTGACCCAACAGGTAGGTAGCCATCTTCCCAGGGAGGGCTGTTTGGGGGTGGGAGGCCTGCACTACAACTCCCACCAGGCACCCCTTACGTACCCCTGAGCAGGATGTAGCACTCCCCCCCACACCCAGAAGAATGTGGCAGCCATTGCATTGTTCACCTTGACCCAACAGGTAGGTAGCCATCTTCCCAGGGAGGGCTGTTTGGGGGTGGGAGGCCTGCACTACAACTCCCACCAAGCCCCCATTACCCACCCCTGAGCAGGATGTAGCACTCTACACCCACCCAGAAGCATGTTGCAGCCATCGTATTACAACAACAAAACTTACAGGTAGGTAGCCATCTTCCCAGGGAGGGCTGTTTGGGGGTGGGAGGCCAGTACTACAACTCCCACCAGGCACCCCTTACGTACCCCTGAGCAGGATGTAGCACTCCCCCCCACACCCAGAAGCATGTGGCAGCCATTGCATTGTTCACCTTGACCCAACAGGTAGGTAGCCATCTTCCCAGGGAGGGCTGTTTGGGGGTGGGAGGCCTGCACTACATCTCCCACATAGCCCCCCTTACCCACCCCTGAGCAGGATGTAGCACTCCACACCCACCCAGAAGCATGTTGCAGCCATCGTATTACAACAACAAAACTTACAGGTAGGTAGCCATCTTCCCAGGGAGGGCTGTCTGGGGGTGGGAGGCCTGCACTACAACTCCCACCAAGCACCCCTGTCCCACCCCTGAGCAGGATGTAGCACTTAAACACACAGCCAGAGAGATGTGTTACAAACTCCACCCCAATGTGACAACAGAACAGGTAAGTAGACAGTGCATGCACACCACCATTCCTTCCCAAAAGCATGGAGCCATATGACAACACCAGCCCACACATCCCAACAAAATTGACACAGATACAATATCAAATTAAAGTGTGCAGACAGCTCAGCGTATGTAACTGTCACAGAAACAAAAGTTTGACTCACCCAATACCATGTAGAAGTGAATCCGGGCTCAGACATGTATAGCACTGAATGCTACGTAAGATCCATGTGGGCTGAGCTTGAAGGACCATATGAAAACAAAGCAAGCATGGTCTGTGGAAAAAAACAAATCAAAGCACAGGACATGACATGACAAAGGTATGCATGAGATGACAATGGCAAGTTCATGCGCAGATGTAACGCATGCCAGGCAGAGTAATCAGCAAAGATGCTGCACATCAAGTCGTATAGCCGCCAGTTGACAGTTGACAACATGTCCTTGTAATCACAAAATTTGGTATCCATTGACATGTCACACTGTTGAATATTGATGTATGTACCTCCACATCATGTCAAGATGCACCTTACTGTGCAGACATGCAATGTGCTAACTAGTAAACTGTGTGTTGCATTACCTGTAAATAAGATACATTGAACAACAAGCCTGAGGGGTGCCCGTCAGTTATCATTTCCCCTCTGTCCCACAGGTGACCAAGGACTGACTGCAGAGGATGACAACACCAACCTGCAGAGCCAGCCTCCACCCCCGGAACATGGACTCACTGATGATGACTCCCTGGATTTCGAGGATGCAGAGCTTGAAGCCGGCCCATCTGGCATGCCAGGGCGCAACAGGTCCCAGGACCCCACTGTCCCCCCCACCACCACATCAGCAACAACAACAACCACGCTGACCCCTGCTGGTACGACCTGTGCGGCCTCCACCACCACAACCACAACCACCAGTGCTGCAACACTCGCCCTGCCCCAGAGGATGACCACCCCAACAACAGAGGAGGGCAGGGAGAGTATGCATGTGCATGCAGTGGTGAGGCAACCAGTCTGTCACAGCAGGGCCGATGGGAGGGCAAGGAGTAGTTTGAGCCAAACGGACACTGGTACCGAAGCCCTGGACAACATCACCAGAGTCATTGGGGCCTATGAACTGGCCCAGGGACAAACGGGCCAGGCACAGGAAGATTCACACAAGCTCCGCCTGCTGCTGAGGTCCATAGACACCCGCATAGGCCAAATTGTGGACCTCTTGGGCCAGCTAGTGGCGGTACTGAGGGCCAGGCCTGCGGCACAAACAACACCTCCACCTCCCTCTGGTGGCCTGCAGGATGACAGTTCCACACCCTCCCCTGCCGCCACAGAGAGGGGGGACTCCTCAGACCCCACTGGCCCTGCAGCAGAGGCCCCCCCTGCCAAACGATCAAGGGGCCATCCTAAGAAATCCCTGGGAGTCCCCGTGGCAACGCCATTCAAGGAGCCAGTCATGATGGCACCCCTCTTCACCCTGCCATAGACTTCGTAGACTGTCCTTCCCCACACTGCCATGTGAATGGCATCCGTCTGTTGGACTGGGTCACCACATCTATGTGGTGACTACTTGATTGTCTCACCTTCCATCACTGGCAACTCATTGCTTCACCATTCACCTTTTGTTAAATATGCACTCCACTGTCACATGTACCCATTGTAAATAAACAATCCTTACACACCAATGTTGTTGTGTCTGCTCCGTGTTTTAATCACAGGATGTGCAATGTTCACCATGAGTACAATGTACCAGGAACACGGATTCTTTGTAGGCAAGGAGAGGCTGATGGGACCTGGGAAAACACAACATAACAATATTCACTAGTCACACAGTGGCATCACAGCCCTCACACAACACCTGTCATCAAGGCACTCCAACATGCACACATCACAATGAGCAACAGTACCGACAGATACATCCTGGAACTGTGGCAAACTACCCTGTCCCAGAAACGTTGGCAGCCAGCACAGAGTCAACAACAGCCTGCAGTCACAAAGCTCACATAGACCTTTTCACCAACAACATCAGCAGACAATGGGTCTGTTATACATTGTCACTCACCTTCAAGTGTAGTAGCGGTTGATGAGCTGTTGACGCAGGTTGACACCTTCCTCCTCTCCACTATCCTCGTCACTGGACATGGGTTGGTTTGCAGGCGGGGTCCTCGGCTGCTCATCAGCGTCCAGGAGAAGGGGGATCTCCTTGCGCAAGGCCAGGTTGTGGAGCATGCAGCATGCAACTGCAATCTGACACACCTTTTTGGGCGAGTACATCAATGCACCTCCGGTTCTGTCCAGGCAGTGAAACCTGACTTAAGAAGACCAAAAGTACGTTCCACCACACGATGTGTCCTCCCATGGGCATCATTGTAGCGGACTCCACTTGGGGTCGTGGGATTTCGCAGTGTGCTCAGCAACCAAGGACGGTTGGGATATGCAGAATCACCTAGGTGGGAGATACACAGACCAACTTTGTAATACAACTGTGCCAGAGGACAGCATGTCACACACACAGCACGCTACTTCACACTGCGTACTCACCCACAATCCATGCACGCTCCGGGCGCAGATTATCCATCAGTTGTGGCACAATGCTGTTACGCATGATGTAGGAGTCATGGGCGGAGCCAGGAAATTTGGCACAGACGTGTGAGATGATCATATCGGCCTGGCACACCACCTGCACATTGATGGAATGGAAATGTTTCCTATTCCTGTAGATGTGCTCCCGTGCCTGTGGTGGAACCAGGCCAACATGTGTGCAGTGAATGACACCAACAACATGGGTGATGTGCCCAAGTGCATAAAAATCGCCCTTCACAGCCGCCAATTCATGCCTCCGGGGAAATGGATATATCTGTCCTTGTAGATCATCATAGCGGACAGGACATCCCGTAGCACCATACTGAACATAGGTTGTGACATCCCACCTGCGCTGGACACCGTGTGCTGGAAATATCCAGAAGCAAAAAAATGCAGGGCCGCCATCACCTTCGACGTTGCTGTGAAAGCACCTGGATATGTCCTGCGAGGCTGCAGGTGGGGCTCCAACATAGCGCATAGGTCTTGGAGGGTGTCCCGAACCAGCCGGAATTTCCATATGAACTCCACATCCTCCATGTGTGCCAGCACTGTGAAGGGACGATGCACATTTGGTCTCCTCCTAGGTGAGATGAAAGAGGACACATGTCAATGCAATACACCAGGAGATGTGTCTGACATCTTACGTTTTGACTGACACAATGGAAACAATGACTAGCACCACGGTACACCTTACAAAACAACTTACTTGTAGGGACACCTTCAGATACACCATCCGTACACCTGTCCACTTTTCACACAGCTAGCATCTCACAAACAATATCCGGCTATGTGAATGCACACAGGGACATGGCCATATCTTGCATGGGTAGCCCAGATAGTAGTACCAAAAGCATATGTGTGAAACTGCAACACTACTGTCTCCTACATAGCTGCTGTAAGTGTCACACCTTCTTGCGTAAGTCACACAGGGCACACATCAACCACACAATGACCCAACACTGTGTGTTTATTGCCAAGTATGTGCATGAGCCAGGAAAAGTAGACAGTAAAATCTGCACATTCTGTAGTGAGACATTCATCACTGTAAGTTGCTCAGCCCTTTCACACATTGACATGTGCATCCCTGCTCAGCCACACTGACATTGTGGGTGTGTTTTCTCATGCATTGCTGTCACATGGGGCTTTATTGCCTCCAGTATGGCATGTGGTGTGTGGTGTCATACCATCCCCTATCTGTGCTTCAGATGCCTACCCATTGTGAGTCTGCACTCCATCTATTTGTGTATGGTACACTCCTGCCATGTCCACTACTGACGTACACACCACTTCACTTTCATGTCAGCTGTCCCCTTGACTTGCCTGTGTGTGTGCCTCCCCATCACTTCATTTGTAACACTGTGGTTTGTGGTGCAGATCTTTGCACAGGACCAATGTGCCACTCAGGACATTTTCCCAATTTGTTATATGTGATTTTCTTGTACTGTTTAGCAGTCAAGGTTGCTCATATGCAGTTCAACTGTTTGTGCTGCACAGTCCTCTGGTCAAGTTTTTTCCACTTTGGTGTCCCAGACTTGTGCATCTGTGGGTGTTGGGTTAGGTGTATGTGTGTTTGCTGAGGTACTGCTTCACTTCCTGAGTGTGATGTTGTCAGTGTGCTGTTTTGATTGTTATTGTGGGTGTTCATGGTGTGTCACTCATATCTGTGTGGGACTGGTATGTTTGGTGTGCACACACTGCTTGGTGTGCATGCAGTGCTGTGGGTGTATGTTGCCTTGTTCTTGCCTGGTGTGCATCCCCTGATGTCCTGCTGTGTTTGCAATGTGATTTATTGGCATGTGTATCTGTTGTGTGTTTGATGTGGCTGTGTGCAGTGTTTGGGCTGTGTTGTCTCTTGCAGATGACAGATGCTCTGTGTGTGGTGTTCTATTTGCATGTCAGTGTGTGTGTTTTGTTGGTGTGGTGTGTTTCATTCTGATGTGTATTGCCAGTGTGGTGTGCCTTACTTGTGTGTCTGTCACATGAACGTAGGTCTATTCTAGTTCCTGTGCTTGTGTTAGGTGCATCCTTTAAGTTTTCTCCTCTCATATCTGAGCTGTCTCTTGTCATTCTTGTGCATGTGCAGGCATGTGGTACATTGTGACATCATGTTGACTTGATCGGTGGTGTGGTATGTCTGTCTGTGTGTCATTGTTGGCCCATTTCTCCCAGTTTGTGTCCATGATTGTTTTGTGATGGTGCACTTCTTGTCTGTGTTGTGGTATGTTGTCTGTGCATTGTTCCTGACTGATGAGGTTGTGCACTCCTGTTCTGTCTGTGCTCCCATTGCCTTTCCACAGTTTGGCTGCACAGGTCATGTCTGGTCTTGTTGTGCTTCTGTGTGTGTTTTTGTTGAGTTATGTGTTTGGCTGTTGTTTTTGTGCAGACATTGGTTCTGGCATCCCTGTGTGTGTGGGTACCCCCAGGGATTGTGATTGTTTGTCTGTGTATTGACTGGACATTATTGACACCCTTCTGTGTGTCTGACACTGGTGTTGTGTGCTGCAGGTGTGATGGGGGGGTATATGTGTAGATTCCTACTTGTGTTTGACAGTCATGGAGTGTGTCAATAGGCCCTGTGTGTTGTGCTGCTGACATGCTCCTGTCAAGTAGTTGGTTACATATGTGTGGCTGTTCACTGTTTGACTTCAGGGCCTTCCTTTCATCCCTGTGCCTATCCATGGGTTGCCTTGCTGTCTCCCTGAGTTGTTGCACTGAGGTGACTGTGGTTTGACTGCACTCATTGTGCAAGCCATGTGTGATTTGATGGGCTGAGGGTGTTCTTATATGTTCCTTGCCTTGCATGTGATGTACACATGCTTGGTAGTTATCTCCTTGGCCTTCCAATTGTGGGCACCTCACTTTAGCTTTCCTATATGTTGTACTCCATTGCTGCTGGCATGTGGTCTATGTATGTGGCTGTGTGTCAGTGTGGGGTATGTCTGTGTGACTTGGCAGGCTGTGTGTCCAGTGGAGTGATTGTTCAATATCTGTGTGTGTGTTCATTTTCTTGCTTGGACTCAGTTTTCTTGCTATGTGTGTGGTGTTGTTGTGGTGTGTGGGTTGCCCTGGCCCTGTGCTTCTGTGCTGTGTAGTTCCTCTGCAGCCACTCCTGCTGTGGCTGTCTCCCTAGTTGTTTAGTGTGTGGTGCAGGGTGTGGTTTCACCTGGCTTGTTGTTGTGCATGGGGGAGCACAGGAGGGGCACATGGCATGTCCCTTCATGGGGGGCCTGGTGTGTGGAGGGTGGAGGTGTGGCCCTGTGGTCTTTGTGCACTGCCCATGCCTGGCACTGGCCCTGCCTTCTGCATTGTGCGCATGTTTTCCCGCGTCTTCACCGCTGCGGTGACGTGACTGGGACATTACTTCATGGTCGCGTTAGATGGGTGACATGGATGCGGAGGGGTGATTTGGTGACAGGTGGGACATGTGTGGGTACACTTGTGGATGTGTTCCTGTCCCCACCAGGGTGTCTGGTGTGGAAAGGAACCCTATCTCAGCCCATGAGTTGTGTGTTGTGGTTGTGTGCGGAGTTGTGTTATTGCGTACCTGCGGCGGCGTCCGCAATGGGCCCTGAGTTGCTGTTGATGTATCAGGTACAGCGCCGGGAATACGTGTAGAGCTGGATCCATTGTGGTCAGGACCGGGTGGAAGGGACCGGGACTCTGGTTTTGCGCTCCGCTGTGATGCTTCCGCCGTCTCTGGTTGGCCGGTTTCTCCGCTGCGGTGCGACTGGCTGTTTGGGGCATCCTGATTTGTACGGCGGTCGGGACGTCATTCCGCACGGCGGTGAGTCTCCATTGGCTCCCACCACCGCTGTGGCGGGCGCAGTTTGATGGCGGTTCGCGTCACACCGAGGCGGCCGGGAAATGGGCTATGTTTGGCCATACTAATATGGCGGGCGTGAGGACCGCTGCCGGCGTGCGGAAAAAAGCATTTTCCGCCACCGCCAGCACCGCGGTGGTGCCTCTGACCGCCATCATGATAGGCCCCTAAGTGTTTTATGTGTTGTTTTCTGTGGGTGGGAATGTATGTGCTTTTATTTTGTAGGTTTCAATTACAAGAAGTTACGGGTGCCGGAAGAAGTCTGTTTTTTTTTAAAGAAGTGTTTATTAGTTTTCGTAACTAATATACTTTTAACACTTCTTTAATTTTTCGGTTTTCCTGGAGCGTTTCTTATCTTAAAGATATTTTCGGGTTTTTTATGGTTTCCGGATGGTCGTTTTGTCGATGGAGGATTTATTTTTTGCTACAGTTGAATTTTTGCAATTTGTTTGGGGAAACTTTCTATGGATGATTTTATTATTATTTAATTGGATTATATCAGAAGATGTTGGATTTTAGAGCTACGGCAACAAACTCGGTAAGTTTATTAAATTTATTTAATTGTGGGAGGGAAATAATGTTATGTTTTATTGTTGTGTTTTATTTTATTACATATATAATTAATGTGTGTGAATATATTATTATTTTTAGTTAAAAATATATTACACACAGTAATTATTATTGTGGTAAAATAAATACATTTTATTTTTATGTTATGTTTTAGAGGAGAGTATTTTGTATTTAATTTGTATGGATGTTTTAAAGTAGAGTTTTGGCTATCATTCCTAGATACTCCAGGCCTCTTGTACTAGGGTATAGTTTTACTTGCTGTTCTAAGTATTGGTACATTTGTTTAGTCTGTTTGGATGTTTTTGGTTTTAGTTGAGTTACAGATTGTTCCATTCGGAGTTCCTGATAGCTTTTTTCTTTTTTGTAGGGATGTTATTAGTTTTTCTAGTGTTGGTCTGACTCTCCCTGTTGTTTGTTGGAAGGCATTATGCCATCCTTCTACAGCGTTATTAGTTTTGGCTTGTTGATTAAGTTTGCTAGTGTATACGTTCCACCAGGGAATTTGAAATTTGGGCTGTCTTCTGTGGTCAGATCTATGTAATCTGCCAACCCAAGTGTCTTCAAAGTAGTCCAATAGTGGACTTAATTGTTGTTCATGTTGTTGATAAAAAGGGCTTTCTAGTAGTATGTTGTAATGTTCAGCAACATCTGTTACTGGTACAAAGGCTAATGCGATCAATTATTTTTTTTGGTATGCAAAAGATGTATTAGTTGCGTACTCTACACTCAGTGATGATTTTTGTAGGTGCCTCCATAAGCATTGATTAAAATGGTAATAACACCCTTGAATTGAGGTATGGGGGTATGTTTTTAGTATAGCGTTGATCATTGATTGCTCAAAATCTATAATGATATTTTGAGGGAAATAATCATTAGTTTCTTGTTTTACTTTATTTAGCATTTCTACATAGGTTGAATTGTGTTTGTTAGGTAGCAATGCGTAAATAAAGGGAATATTACAATTTTGATGTAGCCCATGGATAGTGTAAAGTTGGAAGAATGGTTTGGGACATGTTGTGAAAGTTCCATCCATCATCCATATTTCAGCTTGTTGAAGTTTAACTAAATTAGTTGCTGTACCAAACATTATTATTCTTTTTTCACTGCATTTATTATCATAGATAATAAATGGTTCTTTATTGAAAGTAATAGCTTGTTCAGGGGTAATTATTACTTCGTCAAACGTTTTAGCACTTGGTGTGGAAGTTATTGTAGCCCTTTTAGTGGGCGCTATTGTTCTTTTCAATGAACCTATGGATGGCATTTGTCCAGTAGCTTCTTTGGGAATTTTAGGCAGCTGTTCTTTTAGAATTGCACTTGTTGGTCTTTGTGAGTTTGTGCTAGCCTCTTTCATGTTTTCAAGTGCACCTCTAACTTCTATTTCTGTAATGTTTGGGGGATGATTATGTTCCCTGGTGTACATTACACTGGTTTCTCTTGTTGTAGCAGGGCCGTAACATTTATTGGAATAATATTTAGAACATTTCCAATTGACTTTTAGGCCAGTTTGTTTCTCCTGTGTGTAAACATATCCCATATAACATAGTAACATTTTTCCTTTCTGGGATGTTATAAACTGTGCTACTTCAGTCATTTTGATGTTGAAAAATCTATAATAAATGTATATAAGAATTATTAAAAATATTGCTATAAATATTAATGTTTAAAAATATACATTTTTTTAAAGTATACTTACAAAGTTTGCCTTTATGTTGTTGAAATTGCTGATCTTTATTCTTTAGGTGTGGAATGTTCTTCTGTAGTTTATTTGTCTGAAATAAAAAGCAAGTTTCTTTTATTATTTGTTTTACAACAATTTTATATGGGGTGGGGAGGGTTTCTGGGATTGGATTTGGGTTTGGGTGGGTGTTTTACAGCTTTATTTCATGTGTTTTGGAAAATACTTAGGAGGTCATTACGATGGCGGACGGAAAAACAACCGACCGCCATGGTAGCGGGAAAACACCGCCCGCCGCTACCGCGGGAAAACCGACGGCTAGATTAGGATCTTCGGCGGTAAAAATCCAACCGCGGCGGAAAGGAGACCCGAGAAACCGCCGTTCGCCTGCGGAGAAGGCCCAAACCCGTCCGCGGCGGTTGGTTCCGCAGCGGAAACAGCCCAAATGACCGCAACCACAGTGGAGACACCGCCATCGAAATTATGATATTCCCGACATCCCCGCGGTGCAGTGCGCTGTTTCTAACCGCCGCGGTCGACAACATCGAAGAATCAGTGAGACGGCGGAAGCGCCGTAGCCGAGCCACCACTGTGGACGCTCCGTTAAAAAAATGGCGGTCGCTAGAAAAACACACAACATGGCCACAAAGTGCACCAACCAAACAAGGCATGCACCCAAAAATAGCTAACACAGCCCAAAGACACACCCCCATGGTAAACTCCAAAACTACAAATCCCAGGTTCACACACACACCACACCTGCTACCAATGCCCCATCCTGACACACCCACAGACACCAGTATAAATCCAGCCCCCAACATACCACAATCCTTTGCAAAACTCCACAACTGAGGGGACATCCAACACAGATGACAGGAGAGGCAAATCTGCACAACACACACACATCACCACCACCACCACCACTTCCACACCTGCACCTCTAACACCTTTGCACAGCACACACCATACACATCACAACCACCACTACCACTTCCAAACCTGCACCCTAAACACCTTGACACATCACACACCATGTCACCACAGAGAATGCCCAAATTCACTGAGAGTGAGTTGAGGGTCATGGTCAATGAGATAATCAGGGTAGAACCACAATTGTTTGGTAACCAGGTCCAACAGACACCACTAGCAACAAGGACGCAAATGTGGAGAAGGATAGTAGAGAAGGTCAATGCAGTAGGGACCGTGCCACGTAATAGAGATGAAATCGTGAAGAGGTGGCACGATCTGAAGGCAGTGGTCAAAAGAAGAGAGCCAAGAACCATGAGCTGGCTCACAGGACAGGCAATGGCCCTCCGGTTCCACTCAAAACATTCACTGAATGGGAGGATAAGGTGCTTGGCATTCTACATCCAGAGAGTCTCTCAGGAATACCCGGGGAGTGGAGGCTGGTAAGTACAAACAAATGCCTAACATCACACAAATGTACTGTCTTGCACTATTACAAAATAATACCTCCTAGGTTCAAATTCATTCATGTGCACAACACTCCCCCAACACATCTCTCACAGATACAACAGACACTCCCCTGAAGCCCCCCAAAGGTAGTTAGCAACATCACCATGGGTACATGTGTACATGCTGCCAGCACTACAACTCCCACCAGGCCCCCTTGTCCCACAGCTGAGCAGGATGGAGCACTGCCCCCACCCAGAAGCATGCCTCAGCCATTGTGTGCTACACCCTCACCTAACAGGTAGGTAGCCATCTTTACAGGGAGGTGGGTGGGTGTTTGGGAGGCCTGCACTACAACTCCCACCAGGCCCCCTTGGCCCACAGCTGAGCAGGATGTAGCCCACCCCCATCCAGAAGCATGCCTCAGCCATTGTGTGCTACACCCTCACCTAACAGGTAGGTAGCCATCTTTACAGGGAGGTGGGTGGGTGTTTGGGAGGCCTGCACTACAACTCCCACCAGGCCCCCTTGTCCCACAGCTGAGCAGGATGGAGCACTGCCCCCACCCAGAAGCATTCCTCAGCCATTGTGTGCTTCACCCTCACCTAACAGGTAGGTAGCCATCTTTACAGGGAGGTGGGTGGGTGTTTGGGAGGCCTGCACTACAACTCCCACCAGGCCCCCTTGTCCCACAGCTGAGCAGGATGGAGCACTGCCCCCACCCACAAGCATGCCTCAGCCATTGTGTGCTACACCCTCACCTAACAGGTAGGTAGCCATCTTTACAGGGAGGTGGGTGGGTGTTTGGGAGGCCTGCACTACAACTCCCACCTGGCCCCCTTGTCCCACAGCTGAGCAGGATGTAGCCCTCCCCCACCCAGAAGCATGCCTCAGCCATTGTGTGCTACACCCTCACCTAACAGGTAGGTAGCCATCTTTACAGGGAGGTGGGTGGGTGTTTGGGAGGCCTGCACTACAACTCCCACCAGGCCCCTTGGCCCACAGCTGAGCAGGATTGAGCACTGCCCCCACCCAGAAGCATGCCTCAGCCATTGTGTGCTTCACCCTCACCTAACAGGTAGGTAGCCATCTTTACAGTGAGGTGGGTGGGTGTATGGGAGGCCTGCACTACAACTCCCACCAGGCCCCCTTGTCCCACAGCTGAGCAGGATGGAGCACTGCCCCCACCGAGAAGCATGCCTTAGCCATTGTGTGCTTCACCCTCACCTAACAGGTAGGTAGCCATCTTTACAGGGAGGTGGGTGGGTGTTTGGGAGGCCTGCACTACAACTCCCACCTGGCCCCCTTGTCCCACAGCTGAGCAGGATGGAGCACCAGTCCCACTCATAGGCATGTGACGTCTGTGCAGCCGCACATGACACCATGCCACTTAGTGCACAGTCACCAACACAAATAATGCAAAACAGTTGTGTTGTAGTCACCATGCACAAGTCTCTGTTCAAAATTGACCCACATTGTATACACTGTGCCAGGCATCACACACTGCAACACTAACAACGATCATGCTGCCCTGCAGCAGTGTCTGGCCGTTTGTATGGCAAAGTGCAAATCACCCATGTCATACCACAGTGTTGCAATGTAAACAGTGGAAGTGCAGTGCACCCAAAAACCAAACTGCAGCTGGGACTCACAATGCTAAACTAAGCACATCCCAAATGTCCTGCAACACACCCAGCTACCACAGTGCTGCACTGAATTGCAGAAGAGCACCTTGTCTGAATTAAATTGTCAAAGGTGTCTTGTTTGGACCACCAATGTGTGTATGCATTGACAATGTTTACATCTCACACTGTCTGTCTGAACAGTGCTGGTATAGTCTGGCCCCATAACCACACATTGTCTGCACAGGGCTGAGTACATCTCACACACACACCACTGTTTACCACAACATGTCAGTGTATGGATGCCCTGGAACAACTGCTTCACCAGTACTGTGCTCATGTGCTCAGGTCCACAAGTACCATGAAACCATGGCAGTGTGGAAATGTATGCTGGGTGAGATCTTCACCCTGCTGTATGTCACCACTGTGCTACGAGACTATACCCCTTGCCCTATTGTGCCTTCAAATGTCGGGGGAGTGAACCCCACAGCCAGATAGCTGGGACAACAGTGATGGGGGCTATACCCCATGACCAAATGTAATCTGAAATCAATGGGTACAAAAAGCCACACACACATCATGCTCACCACACGCACATTCCATCCAAAGATTTCTACCAAGTCACATAGCCATGTCATTGCTCACCTTCACCTCAAACGGTAGTTAGCCATCTACACAGTGAGACGGTGTAGTGTGTTTGGCTATCCGTCCCACAAAATGCAACATGCATGCTGTTCCACCACTATGGACCGCTTCAAGCTTCTAAGAATCGCCAGAAACTCCTATTTTAGAAAGATCAGAAAATCTAAAACCGACTTCTTCAGGACTCAACTAGACCAAGCCAAGAACCGCTCCAAAAAGCTATTCGATCTTATCAAAACCCAAACCAAGAGCGTACCCAGTCTCCCTAACGCTATCCCACTTACTCTACCCAACTGTGATGAATTTGCCTCCTTCTTCGCTTCTAAAACAGAATCCATAAAATCAGATCTACTCAAGGACCTCTTATCCCTCTCAGACATGAGAAAGAATTCATCACTGCCCCTGCTGGTGCACAAGCTAACGACCTCCCAAAATTCAAACTCAAAAACAACGCAACTTGGTCCCACTTCAACACTTACAGTGAAGATTCCATATTAAAGATGCTAACCGCTCTGAAACCATCCAATCATTTCACAGACCCGCTCCCGGCTAATTACTTAAAAGACTTCATTCCTCTGTTACTACCTCTATGGACCAAGATCATAAATACGTCCCTCCTTCAAGGATCCATTCCAGACATCCTGAAAACAGGTCAGGTGTCGCCTATCCTAAAGAAAACAACAGCTGACCCCTCGGACCCAAATAACTACCGTCCAATTTCTAACATACCTATGCTAGCCAAACTCCTGGAAAAATATGTTAACATACAGCTCAACAGCCACATTGATCAATTCAACCTGCTTAACCAATTTCAATCAGGCTTCCGAGCAGGTCACAGTACCGAATCAGCCATGACACATGTAATTGACGACGCTCTAAAAATCCTGGACCAAAACGAAGCGTGTTTACTTATACTACTCGACCTGTCATCAGCATTTGACACCGTCAAATATGGCAACCTGTTTGAACTCTTGAAACACAGAATGGGAATGTCTGGAACTGTATTTAACTGGTTCGCCTCTTTCCTCCAAAATAGATCCCAAAGATTCAAGGTCAACCAATCCCTATCCAACCCCATGCCAGTCACATTAGGAGTTCCACAAGGCTCCTCCCTCTCACCCACCCTTTTCAGCCTTTTTATGGAACCTGTTACCGATCTTCTCAGCCTCGCCAAGATTCACTTCCATATGTATGCAGACGACACCCAAATCTACATCAAGATCCACTCACTTGATGACATCAAATCGCTCAACACCACACTACAAAAAACCCAAACATGGCTGGCCGAAAACCATTTGAAACTAAACTCCCTCAAAACGGAATTCCTCTTAATCGCTCCCCCTAACAAAACTCCCACTATCCTGGGTTGGCTGAAGCACTTAACAGCTCTCAAAGGACAACCTCTCATCGTCGACTCAGCGAAATCGCTAGGTGTAACGCTTGACAGCAACCTAAAGATGCAGAAGCATATCAGCGCCTCCACAAAAGAGCTAACTTCCACTTGAAGACCCTGCGAAAACTGAAACCCTTTCTGCCAGCCTACGATTTCAAACAAGCAGTTCAAGCCCTAGTAATCCCTAGAGTGGAATATGGGGCGGTAACCTTATGCGGCCTCCCAAGGTCATCGACAGCCCCACTAAGAGCCACTATCAACTCAGCTGCGAGACTCATCACGGGCTCAAAGAGAAACTCTCACATATCCCTTGACCTGAGAGCCCTCAACTGGCTACCGTTTGAAGCTAGAATTCATCTGAAAATCGCTTGTATGACGCACAAGGCCTTACACCACAACTCCCCGCACTACCTAGCTCAGAAATTGGTGCTCTCTGCGGGCATCAGAGCCTCCAGGAGTGCCAAGACTCTTCTTCTAAAACCACAACAATTCGCCAAGAAAAAAACCTATAACCGATCCTTCTCTGGTATGGCTCCTAGGATCTGGAACGCTTTGCCCATTGAAACAAGAATGAACCCGTCCACTGCCTCCAAAAAAGAAGTGAAAGCAATACTCATGGCTAAATTCCCGTGAACTCTTGTCCTTTTACTGTATATTATTACTAGTTCTGTTTTTACGCTCCATAGTTGTTCTTTTGTTTTTACGCTAGCTCATTTGTACGTGTATAAGCTGCTTATAGCTGTTTCACCTATATCTTTGTGTGCTATATCTTGCTTTCTACATATGACTTGTAAAGCGCTCTGATACTCGCAAGGGTCTTGTTCGCGCTATATAAAACCTTCAAAATAAAATAAAATAAATAAAATAAAATATGGAGGATGGGACACTACACCCCCAATAAGAAGCATGTGGCAGGCAATGTATGCTACCCACCCAACTCACAGGTAGGTAACCGCATCTCACAGGTCGGGGTGTGTGGGGCTGGGAAGCTTGCACAACAACTCACACGGGCCCACCTGACCGCCAGCACACAAGACCCATTACTTCCTGGCACCAACATGCATGTGTCAGTCATTGCAATGTACACTTCAAAAGAACTGGCATGTGGACATATCATGCTGACTTGTCCCACACTGGACCAAGATGGAAGCCCTCATCATACACACACAGAGAGGTCTCTCAAATACAAGGAAAACACAGCAAACACAACATATCAACAGCCACAACATGCAGCCAGATATGCATTTAAAAAACATGTTGGCATAGGACACCAGGCCTCTCAATGCACAACTGCACACCCAGATTGTATTGGCAACTTTAGTGTGCACACACCTAAGAAAATGAAACTGTGACAGCAACCAAAGTGTGAATGACTGAAACACATGTAGATGGAACTCCGAGCACAACCATGCACACCACTACATGCCATCTGACAGTAGCAGTGGTCCAGACCACCTAGGATCTAATTAAAGCAAACTTAAGCATGTCTGGAATTGCAAATACAGTTATCTACACCACATTGAAAAGGTATGCATGAAACTACAATGGTCACTCACTGTGCAGAGTAAACTGCTGCAAGGGCTCTACAAGTGACACATATGCGTAAATGGATGACATATGATTGATCAATAACAGGATGCCAACATGAGACTGTCAATGTCAAAAAATTATATTGTGCATGTCATGTCTTGACAACTCCCAATATGGACAAGTAATGCATGTACCACAACAGCTTGTAATGCATCACTGGATGTCGGTCAATGCAAATTTGTACAGTGAACAACTGTTGGATGTACAAACAGTTGATGTAACACTGCTAACACAAACTTTGATGGGTGCAACACAATGACCATTTCTCATCTGACCCACAGGTGACCAAGAACTCACTGCAGAGGATGACACCACCCTGCAGAGCCAGTCCCCTCCCCCGGAACAGAGACAACTGGATGAGGACTCCCTGGATTCCTTGGATGAGGAGCTCCACGCTGGCCCATCTGGTGTGGCAGGCCCCAACCAGTCCCAGGCACCCATTGTCCCCCCAACCACATCAGCTGCAGCCCCTGACCATCCTCTGACAGCTGCTGTCACAGCCTGTGTGTCAACCACTACCACCACCACCACCACCACCACCACAGCTGTCCGTAACACCCTCCCTGCCCCAGGGGTTGAGCAGCCCACCACATCGACTGTGGAGGCCAGGGAGAGGATGCAGCGGGCCAATGTGAGGACCGGACAGGACCGTGGCAGCAGTGCAGCTGGTCGGGACAGGGTCATGCAGAGGGGGACTGATCCTGGGACGGAAGCCCTGGGCCACATCGACAGAGTCCTTGGGGCCTACCAACAGGCCCAGGGACGAATGGGCCGGTTAGAGGAAGAATCTCAGGAGCACCTCCTGCTGCTGAGGTCTATGGACACACGCATGGGACAGATTGTGGACCTCTTGGGGCAGCTAGTGACGGTTCTGAGGGACAGGCAAGCGCAACATTCTACCCCTCCGCCTCCCCCTGTTGGGCAGCAGGATGACACTTCATCATCCTGTCCTGCGTCCACAGAGGGGGGTGAGTCCTCAGACACCACGGCCCCTGCAGCAGTGGCCCCTCCAGTCAAGCGCAAGAGGGGCCGTCCAAGGAAAGGCCAAGGGGACTCACATGCCAAAGCACCAGCCAAACACTAGTCCCCGAGCCAGCCATGATGGCAGACCACTGCACCACTGCATTGACCTTTTGGACTATCCTTCACTACACTGCCATGTGAATGGCATCTATCTGTTGGACTGGGTCTCCACATCATTGTGGGGACTACTCAAGTTTCTCATCTACCATGACTGTCAACTCACTTCTTCAATTCCCCCCTTCACATCTTCTCCACCCTCGCATGTCACAGTTGTAAATAAATACACCTTACACACATGTTGTTGTGTCTGCTCCGTCTTTAATACAGGATGTGCAACCTTCACCGTGTAGGACATGGTCCAGGGGAATGGAATGTAGGTAACAAGTGAGATGCTGAAGGGACCTAGGGAAAACCGCAGAACAAGAGTCACTTGTATGGGTGTGGCATTGCACACATCACACACCACTTGTCAACAAGGTACTCAGATCTACAAACTTTACACAGAGCAACAGTCACCATAGAGACATTCTGTATCACACTAACCAATCACACATACATTGGCAGGCAGCAATGAATCAACACCAAGCTGCAGTCAGCAAGCTCACATACACCCACACAGCAACAGCAACACCATCAGACCATTTTGTCCCTTCTACATCGTCACTCACCTTCAAGTGAAGTAGCGGGTGATGAGCTGTCGACGCATGTCGACCCCTTCCTCCTCTCCACTGCCCTCGTCACTGGATCCGGGTTGATTTGCAGGCGGCGGCCTTGGCTGCTCATCATCGTCATCCAGGATCAGGGGTATTGCCTTGCGAATGGCCAGGTTGTGGAGCATGCAGCATGCCACCACTATCTGACACACCTTCCTGGCGAGTACATAAGGGCACCTCCAGTACGGTCCAGGCACCGAAATCTTGATTTTAGGAGACCAAATGTCCGTTCTATCACACGCCGTGTCCTCCCATGGGCATCATTGTATCGCACATCAGCTGGCGTGACGGGATTCCGCAATGGGCTCAGCAACCACGGGCGGTTCGGATATGCCGAGTCACCTGGGTGTGAGAGACACAGATTAACCTTGCAGTCCCAAAATGCAACACAACAGCATGTCACACACACACCACTCTAATCCACTATGCATACTCACCCACAAGCCATGCACGCTCAGGAAGCAGATTGGCCATCAGCTGAGGAACGATGCTGCTGCGCAAGATGTGGGCATCATGGGCTGAGCCGGGAAACTTGGCACACACGTGTGAGATGATCATGTCCGCCAGGCAAACCACTTGAACATTTACCGAGTGTGAATGCTTCCTATTGCGGTAAACCTGTTCACGTGCCTGTGGTGGCACAAGCCCAACATGTGTGCAATCAATTGCACCAATGACATGGGGGATATGTCCAAGGGCATAGAAATCGCCCTTCACAGCCACCAACTCAGGCCCCCTGGGAAAATGGATATATCTGTCTTTGTACAGCATCATGGCCGATAGGACATCCCTCAGCACCATGCTGAACATCGGCTGTGACATCCCGCCTGTACTTGCGACCGTGTGCTGGAATGAGCATGGAATGCAAAGAAATGTAGGCATGCCATCACCTTAGATGTTGCGGTGAAAGCTGTTGGATATGTCCGACGTGGCTGCAGGTGGGGCTCCAACATGGCACATAGGTTCTGCAGGGTTTGTCGGTCCAGCCTGAATTTGCGGATTATATCCTCATTCTCCATGTCTGCCAGGACTGTGAACGGACGATGGATATTGGGCCTCCTCCTCCTAGGACTGATCACAGTGCACAGATGTCAATGCAGAAGACCATGAAATGTGCATCACATCAATTTTTTCAACAGACACATTCCCAAGTCTTACAACATGCACCATTAACCAACAGGGCACTTCACAAGTAGGTACACATCAGGCACACTACTCGTACACCTGTCCTCTTACCAGCAGCAATTATCTGTGCACCCCTCCGGCTCATTCGCATGCACAGTGTGATATACTAACAGATATGTGTGCATACCTGTGAGTATGACCCCCAGCATACGTTACTAATTGCAATACTACCCGAACACACCATGTTGCTGGCCCTGATACACCTACCAAAACAGGTTGCACATGGCACACTTCAACTACACACTGACCACTGGCTGAGCGTGGGGGACACGTGTGTGCATGTGCATTGGACAATGTGCCAGTTGCTGATGCCCCTAGTTCAGAAAATGAGACGACAGTGTGCGTTACGTTGCACACACAGACATTGACCAGTATCTACATATGCTATGCAACACATTAACTGGACAGTCTACATTTCATTACACAGCACATGTGACATGTGCGAGTGTATGTGCCCATGCAATGTACTGGCGACCCATATATGGTATGTGTTGGTGACGTGGAGTGACATGTCCCTTCTGTGCATTTACCCTCATGAGGACCCTTCAATTGTTGAGACACTGGGCACTGTACATGTTGGCCTATGCAGAGAGCTGGAGGACACGTTAGGTGCAGCACAGCTACTCCACAACTCCATTAACGCTCACTCCAGGCACTGTCTGGCAGACATATGGAGGTGCCTACCGCTTGACAACTGAGGTGTGGCACCGCCCATAACCCAGGCACGATCGCGGGGGACACAGCCAGATATGTTTGTGACAATGGCGGTCACCATGCACCGCTACGCAAATCATGGTCACTCCAGGCACTGTCTGGCAGACATATGGCGGTGCCTACCACTTGAGGACTGAGGTGTGGCACCGCCCGTAACCCAGGCACGATCGCGGGGGACACCGCCAGATATGTATGTGACAATGGCGGTCACCATTCACCGCTACCCAAATCACGGTCACTCCAGGCACTGTCTGGCAGACATATGGTGGTGCCTACCGCTTGACGACTGAGGTGTGGCACCGCCCATAACCCAGGCACGATCACAGGGGACACCGTCAGATATGTATGTGACAATGGCAGTCACCATGCACCGCTACCCAAATCACGGTCACTCCAGGCACTGTCTGGCAGACATATGGCGGTGCCTACCGCTTGACGACTGAGGTGTGGCACCGCCCATAACCCAGGCACGATCGTGGGGGACACCGCCAGATATGTATGTGACAATGGCGGTCACCATTCACCGCTACCCAAATCACAGTCACTCCAGGCACTGTCTGGCAGACATATGGCGGTGCCTACCGCCTGGCCCCTGTAGTGTGGCACCGCCCATAACCCAGGCACGATCACGGGTGACACCGCCAGATATGTATGTGACAATGGCGGTCACCATTCACCGCTACCCAAATCACGGTCACTCCAGGCACTGTCTGGCAGACATATGGCGGTACCTACCGCCTGGCCCCTGTGGTGTGGCACCGCCCATAACCCAGGCACGATCGCGGGTGACACCGCCAGATATGTATGTGACAATGGCAGTCACCATTCACCGCTACCCAAATCACGGTCACTCCAGGCACTGTCTGGCAGACATATGGCGGTGCCTACCGCCTGGCCCCTGAGGTGTGTCACTGGCATGGACCATGCCCTTGCAGCCAATGGGAAGCAGCCTCGCGGTAGCCTGATGCGAGTTTGAAAATCGCGGTAGGCGTGCACCACCACCGCGGAGGCGGTCACTGGAGGCATTCTAAAGATGCACCACCGCGGTAGCCGCGCACATGGACCCTACGGTGTGTCACCGGCATGGACCATGCCCTTGCAGCCAATGGGAAGCAGCCTCGCGGTAGCCTGATGCGAGTTTGAAAATCGTGGTAGGCGTGCACCACCCCGCGGAGGCGGTCACTGGAGGCATTCAAAAGATGCACCACCACGGTAGCGCGCACATGGACCCTACGGTGTGTCACCGGCATGGACCATGCCCTTGCAGCCAATGGGAAGCAGCCTCGCGGTAGCCTGATGCGAGTTTGAAAATCGCGGTAGGCGTGCACCACCCCCGCGGAGGCGGTCACTGGAGGCATTCAAAAGATGCACCACCGCGGTAGCGCGCACATGGACCCTACGGTGTGTCACCGGCATGGACCATGCCCTTGCAGCCAATGGGAAGCAGCCTCGCGGTAGCCTGATGCGTGTTTGAAAATCGCAGTAGGCGTGCACCGCCACCGCGGAGGCGGACATTGGATGTATTTGAATGAGGCAGACCTGGTACACCAATAGCAGCACCCTGGGCCACTGACACAGCCCCAGGGGCCTATATATGTGTGGGAGGGTGCACCACATTCCCACAGCTACCAGGGACTGCTGACTGACAACCCTCCATCTGCTGCTGCTGCCTCAAGGGACTGCTGGCTGCCACCCTGCACCTGCTGCCTCAAGGGACTGCTGGCTGCCACCCTCCACCTGCTGCCTCAAGGGACTGCTGGCTGCCACCCTCAATGTGCTGCTGCTGCCACATGTCCATTGTGATGTCGAGGACTCAGAAGATCTGTGCCAGTCCCTTCACCAGTGAGGAGCTTGGGGTCCTGGTAGACGGGGTGCTTGCACAGTACCCAAGGCTTTATGGCGGCCCTAATGTCGTGGTAAGTCTCCTAGACTGTGAGTGAGAGTGCAGGGTGTGCACACGTGGGGTGGAGGTGCTTCGGTATGTGTCAGTGGTTGTGGGGCTCTGACATGCACTGCCTATCATGTTTACTACAGCGGGAAGGGCTTGGTGGGCTCTTTCACACGTTACCCTGCATACCTATCCTGAGTAGAGGGACATGTCCTGTAGTGTCAGCCATACAGTGCAGCTGCATTTTGGTGATGCAGGAGTCTGGCCAGTTATCGTTTGTGTTAATGGCTGTGTTGCTCCAAATTAACCCACTCAGTGTCAGTCCACCTGCCCTGCACAGTCCCCGCCGAATGCCACATGTCCACATCACTGCATGTACAGTGTGTTCCATGTGTGTTTGGGTCACGCCTCTTCATCTAAGTCCCATCTCTGCCATGTAGATTGCACAGGAGCAGGCGTGGGAGAAGGGTGTGTGTATGACAGTTGTTGTCACTCTATGTGAGTTCCAGGACGCAGTGAGGCTTTCACAGGGCTAGGACACTTAGGAATGCGCAGTGTTGGACACAGTGAGTCCAACAACAAGACACATGTTTTGCTATCTTCTCTATGTGTAGTTGTAGGTAACTGCAGACAGTAGCTGCAGCCAGACTACACGTTGTTTGCTGTGTTGGTATCCTGCATGTGAATGGGATGTGGAGGTACTGTGTCCATCATCGAACATGCATGCCTGTACGTCTGATTGACCAATGACATTGCACCATGTTCACAGCAATTGTTGGCTATGTGACAGTTGTAGCTGGAGTTTTGGATGAGTCACTGTCGTGCTACTGCATTTTCGTTGTGTTGTCATTGTGCATTGTGTCACTGGAACCTCACCCCTCTTGTCTCCCATTGCCTGCAGCTGAAGGTCCACCAGCGTAAAGCCGTGTGGAGGGCCATTGCCTCCAGAGTCCGGGATCTGGGTGTGTCAAACCGAAGGCGCACCCACTGTCATAAAAGGTGGGACGACATCTGCCGGCTGAGCAAGAACGTGGCCGAGATGACGCTGGGGCTGCTCCCTCGGACTGGCAGGTTGGCTAGGCACAGCATGACACCACTAATGGCCCGCATCCTGGCTGTCATACAACCTGAGCTGGACAGACAACTGAAGGAGCATCAGCAGCGAGCCAGGGGTGAGTATGTGTTGCAGGCTGCCTTTGGCTGGGAGTGGGTGCATGTGTCTACAGAGTGTGCAAATTGTCAGCTGTGTGACGTTGGTTGTGTGGTGCAATGTTTTGGGAGTGGCCTCTGTGCTGGGTGTATTTGCCATGCTTTTGCCCAAACAGTGCTTCATGAAGTGAGTTTTAGCACTGTGCATCTCTCTTACATTTGGAGTTGTGGCCTTCAGGTACCTTCTGCTGTGGGGTAGTGTGTGAATTCAGATGGATGGGAATGCCAGTGTGCCAACTGTGAATGCGTTTCAATGAATGCGTGCAATTCCAGACCTCAGATGTCTGCCAGTCAGACATCTGAGGCCAATGTGCAACAGTAGATGTGCCCATGGACTCGATATGGTGGATGGCATGTGTGCAGGGTCATTGTGGGCTGGTATGTTGTAGTCTGTGTGGTCCCCTACTGCTCCACACATGTAGGTGATGTGCACCATGTCGTGGTGTTCATCCTTGCCAACATCGGGACAGTGTGTGTGCACAGGCCATTTTGGGGCTGTGTCTGATGTGAGCCAACTGCAGGATGGTGTGCTGTGTGAGTCACCTGGGGCACTTATGGCAGGATGTGTGGCGGACATGCACCGTTGTGTTGAGATTTTGGGTGGCAAGATATATGTGTGCACAGGGTGGCATGCAATGTGCTGCACACCTCTTTCTAGGATGCAGATGTATTGGCACGTGTTAGTTCTGTTGATGCCACTCATCTCACAGTACTTCTCTCTCCTATGCAGCAGCTCCCGTATGTGCAGAGGGAGAGGGGACGGACACCAGTGGTGAGGCTTCCAGTGCAACAGCCGCACCGGAGCAGACTGACACAGATGTGACCAGCGCCAAGGAGGGGGACAGGAGTCTGCTAGAGGATTCACAGCCGGAGACACAAAGCTCTACCTCATCTGACGCCAGCGGTGACACATCCATGTTGGGGGGTACAGGGAACGGGGACTTGGCCTCCTCTTCCGCAACACAGCGTCCAGTGCCCAGCCTCCCTTCAACCTCCACTGGTGCTGCCCGTGTCCGCACGAGTAGGAAGGGAAGACTCACCTTCACCCCAGGCACAGCTGCCCCAGCCCATGTCAGCCCTGCTGCCATCAGTGCAGAAGCAGTCGAGCTATTGCGCCAGCTGTGTGTGGGGCAGACAGCACTTCTCAATGCCTTCCAAGAGCACGACAAAATAGTTGGGGCAGGTTATAGCTTTCATGGAGGGCTTACATTCCGACGTAGGTGGGCTACATCGGACTGTGCAGTCCTTGTCATCAACTGTGACAGCAGCCCTGCAACAGGCACATAGTCAGGGAGTGGCTCCCAGCACTCGGTCTGGCCCTGTGTCACTGTGCACCTCTGACGACAGTGACAATGCTCAACAAACCCCAAAGTCCCGATACAGAACCCGCAGCACACAGGAGCAGCAGCAGCCCAAGCGTACTAGGGCGCAGACACCATCCCCACATAAGAGTAAGGCCACCCCAGAGCACAGAGAGAAAAGCCCATCAGGCGACAGCAAGGGCCACAAAGCAAAGAAAAAAGCATCAGGGTCACAGGCCTCACCTTCCTCCCCTGCCAAAGACTCCCCTGTCCCAAAGACGTCTCGCAGAGGCAAAAAGACAGTTTCCACACCCACTGAGAAGGTGTTGCCTGCAAACATTACACAGGATGAGGGCCCCATGGATAATCCATCCTTGACCTCCACTCCCATCCCAAGCCCTGTGAAGCCAGCACGGGAGGACACTGTAGGGGGCAAAGCTGGTGGACAGAGGGAGGCAGGGCGGCGGCAAACACCAGGCAAGCGCACAGCGGGATCCAGCATGTCCCCAGAGGGAGGGTCACCATCCACACCAGAATCAGCTTTGGTGTTGGGGTCACCTGTTGTGTCTGCCCCAGTTCCCCTCAATCCCCAGACAGGGAAGCCTTTCAGGATCCCCAAGAAGTAGAGAGGCACCCCTCCACAAACTCTGGCACACACTGTGTCTCACCAGGGCATGAGTCCACCTCCCGGGCCACCACCCCACCTGGTCCAAGCAGCCCCCAGCTACCACATGCACAGTTGGCTCTTCCACAGTTGTTACTCCCACTGCCCAGGGCAGTCCTCCAACTGACCCCAACACACAGTCAGCTCCAAGTCCGACAGACAGACCCATCTGAGTGGTGGTCACCCTCACACACCTGTCTGTCCACAGGGGTGCGTGTGATGCCCATTGTCACACCCATTACTCTGTTGCTGGGCATGGCATGGTAGAGTTGGATACATTCCCTGTGTAGCTTCTTATGTCACTACTCTGCACAATGTCTTTGCCTTTTGTTCACTGCTGTTTGCCCCTTGCCTGTGCAGCATCTCATGTACCTCACCTGCACATTGGACTGGCCACTGGCCTTGCTGTTCACTGCTGTTTGCCCCTTGCCTGTGCAGCTTCTGATGGAACTACTCTGCACATTGTACTCTGCCTTGTGTTTCACTGCTGTTTGCCCCTTGCCTGTTCAGCATCTCATGTACCTCACCTGCACATTGGACTGGCCACTGGCCTTGTTGTTCACTGCTGGTTGCCCCTTGCCTGTGCAGCATCTCATGTACCTCACCTGCACATTGGACTGGCCACTGGCCTTGCTGTTCACTGCTGTGTGCCCACTGCCTGTGCAGGATCTCATGTACCTCACCTGCACTGTGTCCTGGCCACTGGCCTTGCTGTTCACTGCTGGTTGCCCCTTGCCTGTGCAGCTTCTGATGTAACTACTCTGCACATTGTACTTGCCTTGTGTTTCACTGCTGTTTGCCCCTTGCCTGTGCAGCTTCTCAGGGACTCACTCTGCACTTTGTCCTGCCCACTGGCCTTGTCGTTCACTGCTGTGTGCCCCTTGCCTGTGCAGGATCTCATGTACCTCACCTGCACTTTGGACTGGCCACTGGCCTTGCTGTTCACTGCTGTTTGCCCCTTGCCTGTGCAGGATCTCATGTACCTCACCTGCACATTGGACTGGCCACTGGCCTTGTTGTTCACTGCTGTTTGCCCCTTGCCTGTGCAGCATCTCATGTACCTCACCTGCACATTGGACTGGCCACTGGCCTTGCTGTTCACTGCTGTTTGCCCCTTGCCTGTGCAGCTTCTCATGGACTCACTCTGCACTTTGTCCTGCCCACTGGCCTTCTCGTTCACTGCTGTGTGCCCCCTGCCTGTGCAGGATCTCATGTACCTCACCTGCACTGTGTCCTGGCCACTGGCCTTGCTGTTCACTGCTGGTTGCCCCTTGCCTGTGCAGCTTCTGATGTAACTACTTTGCACATTGTACTTGCTTTGTGTTTCACTGCTGTTTGCCCCTTGCCTGTGCAGCTTCTCATGGACTCACTCTGCACTTTGTCCTGCCCACTGGCCTTATCGTTCACTGCTGTGTGCCCCTTGCCTGTGCAGGATCTCATGTACCTCACCTGCACTTTGGACTGGCCACTGGCCTTGCTGTTCACTGCTGTTTGCCCCTTGCCTGTGCAGGATCTCATGTACCTCATCTGCACTTTGGACTGGCCACTGGCCTTGCTGTTCACTGCTGTTTGCCCCTTGCCTGTGCAGCTTCTCATGGACTCACTCTGCACTTTGTCCTGCCCACTGGCCTTGTCGTTCACTGCTGTGTGCCCCTTGCCTGTGCAGCATCTCATGTACCTCACCTGCACTTTGGACTGGCCACTGGCCTTGTTGTTCACTGCTGGTTGCCCCTTGCCTGTGCAGCATCTCATGTACCTCACCTGCACTTTGGACTGGCCACTGGCCTTGTTGTTCACTGCTGGTTGCCCCTTGCCTGTGCAGCATCTCATGTACCTCACCTGCACATTGGACTGGCCACTGGCCTTGCTGTTCACTGCTGTTTGCCCCTTGCCTGTGCAGCTTATGATGGAACTACTCTGCACATTGTACTTGCCTTGTGTTTCACTGCTGTTTGCCCCTTGCCTGTGCAGCATCTCATGTACCTCACCTGCACATTGGACTGGCCACTGGCCTTGCTGTTCACTGCTGTTTGCCCCTTGCCTGTGCAGCATCTCATGTACCTCACCTGCACTTTGGACTGGCCACTGGCCTTGTTGTTCACTGCTGGTTGCCCCTTGCCTGTGCAGCTTCTGATGTTACTACTCTGCACATTGTACTTGCCTTGTGTTTCCCTGCTGTTTGCCCCCTGCCTGAGCAGCTTTTCATGTAAATACTGTGCATATTGAAATGCCCACTGGCTTTGCTGTTGCCCAAATTTGTTGTCTCTATATGCAAATTGTGAATAAACACAGTTGGTCCTGCAGTGAGTTGTGTCAGTGTCCTTCCTGAATAAAGTTGTTTCTGTGTGTGCATGGTTTACTGTGTCACAGGCTCAGTATGCGACTTCAACATTGCCAATGGGTTGTCTCACATTTCATTTTTTTGCAGGGGTGGGAGGCACTTCATTTCTACATGACTGTGATACTTATGGGTGCAGTGCAGGTGGTTGGCAATGAAATCTTGTTGTCATCTTCCTTCTTGGCTCATGTTATCTATGGTGGACACATGTCAGGTTTGTGGGCAATGGCAGCACAGGGTGGGAGTTTGGGCACAGGCTTACAGGCAGGCAGGCCAGGGTCATGTGGTCTGTGTGAGCTTCCTTTCTGTGTGCCAATCAGTGTCGGTGTATGGACCTCTTGTGGTGATGAGTTATCCAGGTCCCATGGCTTACTTCCAATGTGTGCACTTGGGTGGTGGAGAAGTGTATGGTGTGAAGGGGGTGACTTGGTTGTGACTGTGGATGTGTGTGCACCTGCATTGTCAACTACTGCCATGTGTGACCCTGGAGTGGTGTGCCTGTATGTGTACTTGTTTAGCCCTGTGGTTGTGTTTTGTGCACATGGCAGTATTGTGTGTTGCTGTTGTGGGATGAGGTATGTGTGACATATCCTACTTGTACTTGGCTGTCATGTAGTGTGTCACTGTGTGTTGTGCAGCAGACATTGTCTTGTCCAGTATTTGGATGCCTATGTGTGGCTGGTCAGTGTTTGAGTTCAGGGCCTTCCTTACATCCCTGTGCCTATACATGGGTGTCCTTGCTGTCTCCAGGAGTTGTTGCATTGGGGTGACCGTGGTTTGTGTTGACTGACTGTGTCAGCCATGTGTGCTGTGATGGGCTGTGTGTGTTCTCACATGTGTCTTGTCTTGCATGTGCATCACACATGCTTGATGGTTGTGTCACTGCCCTTCCATTTGTGGGCACCTCACTTTGGCTTTCCTATATGTTGTCCTCCATTACTGCTGGCATGTGGTGTGTGTATGTAGCTGTGAGTCAGGGTGGTGTGTGTGTGTGACTTGTCAGGTAGTGTGTGCAGTGGAGTGTTTGGTCCTCATCTGTGTGTGTGTACATTTTGTGCCTGGCCTCAGTGTTCTTGGCTTGTGTGTGATGTTGTTGTGGTGTGTGTGTTGGCTGGGGCCTGGGCTTCTGTGCTATGTGTTCCTTTGCAAAGGGTCCTGCTGTGGCTGTATATGCAGTTGTTGGGACGTGGGGCATGGTGTGGCTGTAGTTGTGTGGTTGTTGTGCAGGAGTGGCACTTGTGAGGCACATGTTGTGTCCCTTCAGGGAGGTAGCTGGTGTGTTGTGGATGGAGTTGTGGCTCTGTGCGATTTGTACGGTGCCCTTGGCATGCGCTGGCCCTGTGCTCTGCGTTGTGTGCATGGTTTCATGCACACTGACCGCGGCGATGACGTAACCGGGACATTTGTTCATGAATGCGGTACATGGGTGGGCAGTATGTGGCGAGATGTTTTTGTCACAGGTGGGACATGTTGTGT
Organism: Calotriton arnoldi; assembly: GCA_963921515.1. Lineage (NCBI taxonomy): Eukaryota > Metazoa > Chordata > Amphibia > Caudata > Salamandridae > Calotriton > Calotriton arnoldi. The sequence continues at coordinate 387,195 of CAWUFW010007246.1, read as the reverse complement.
GCAGTGATGGCTGTGTGCCTGTCCCCACAGGGGTGTGTGGTGTTCCCATGCGATGTTTTTCCACCCTGCAGCTGTGTATTGTGTTACTTGCACTGTTGTGTCTGTATGTACCTGCGGAGGCGTCTGCGGCGGTGGATAACTTGCAGGTGGTGTATCATGTACAGCACCGGGAAGGCATGTAGGGCAGGATCCATCGAGGTGTGTCCCGGGTGTTTCTTTTCTGTCTCCACTGTGATGTCTCCGCCATCTTTCACTGTGCGGTTTCTCCGTCGCGGTGCGCTGCCCTGTTTCCGGCATCGTGATATCTTCGGCGTACGGGACGTCATTCCGCACGGCGGTGTGTGGTGATTGGCTCACTCTGCCGCGGTGGCTGGCGCACTTTGATGGCGGTCGGCGTCGCACCGCAGCGGGTGGGAAATGTGCAATGTGTGGCCATCCTAATATGGCGGGCGTGGAGACCGCTGGCGGCGTGTGGTAAATGGGTGTTACCGACACCGCCGGCACCGCGGTCGTGTCTCCGCCCGCCATCCTAATAGGCCCCTTACTTTGTTAGTTGTATATTTTTATGGTGTTTTCTGTAGTTTGATTGCTTTCTTTAGAGTTGTCTGTAGTGGAAATATAGAATAGAATAAAGACATAAATTAGTTTTTTACGTTTGTATGTTATTGTTTTAAGAGTATTACTTTTAGTGTTATTTAGTATATTTTAGTTTACTTGCTTTTGGTAGATTTTTTGTAGTTTTTGTATGTTGCTCTTCTTTTTTTCGGTAGAATTTCAGCAGAGTTTCTCCTTCTTTAGCTTTCTTCATTTGAGGTGTGAAATAAGAGTTAGGTTTGTCAGTTTATATAGTGTTTAGTATATTGTTAGTTTAATTTTATTCGTCAGTTTTAAACTTGTGTGTTTCTATTGGTTAATTTATATATTTTTTAATTGTTTTGGAAGTTGTTTTCCTTATATGGAAAACGCTAATTAAGAGTTAGTAGTTTTTTTGTATTTATGTTTAAAGATTTTTGTTTATATGTTAGGTTATATATCTGAAATGGAAGAAATGGATTTTATATTATGAAAGTTCATATGTATAAATGTTGTTAATAGTGTATTATATATTTTAAATTTTTGTTATGTTATTTTTGTTTGAAAAAATGTGTTTAAATTAATTTGATTTGTAATATATGTTTAGGTATTTATTTGTATTTATGTAGTTTAATTTTAATGTTTTCTCTAGTTTTGTATAGTCGATATATTTAAAATAATGATATTTGTGTGGTCGATATGTTTGTGGTCGTTATTTTGTACATGGTGTATGTTTTTAATTAATGTGCGATATTTTGAAAATCGATAAATATGACTACGATATTTTTGATATCGATGTTTATGATGTACGATATTATTGTTTCGATATTTTAGTGTTTTCTTAATTAAGTATATAGTGTCAATATTGATGTTGTCGATATTTTTGTGTCGAAATAACTGTAGGTCAATATTATGTCTCTCGAAATTATGTCAGTGATTCCCATTTTAGGCTATACTAAAACATTTCAAGATCCATTGTGGTGTTTTGGTGCCAATCCTTATTGTCAACAATGTGAGAATTAAATTGCCACTTAGAAGCATATGTTCTTAGATGTCCATTGATACAAACTTTCTGGTGCCAAGTTCAGACCAGGTTGAGCAACATTATAGGGACCATCTGCCTATTTCAGCAGAAACATCCCTTACTGGTTTGCCATTTACATTTCAGACTAAGTGATCGGATAATGTTCACATTCTCTTTCTGGTCATTAATTTATAAGAAATGAAACATAATCTGCTTTTACGACACAATAAACAAAAAAATGCATTAATTAGCTAAAAATACTCAACTGTGCCTTAATATCTTCTTTACAAATAACATTCTGTCTTGGACTAATTCAAAATTAGACGTCAAGCACCGATAGTAAGCTCAACCTAATTTCATCTTAATAGCATTGAACATGATATTCACTCTTCTTTCGAATATCCCCTTTCTTCTGATTACATTGATACAGTATTCTTATAGCTGATTCATTGCATAGTTTATATCTGTCATACCAAGCCATATCTTTTAAATTCTTTTAGCTAGCCCTTTTTACTCTTCACTTGTCTGTGTTTGGCTTTTTGTATATTTTGTACTTTTTAAAAAGTAAACCTTTAAATAAAAACCTAAAAGTTTAAAAATTGGCACGTGGAAGAATCATGGATTAAGTTACCAGTGAATAAAAAATGTTCCACGTTCCACAAATCAAGCTGCAAGGCTATTGCACTATTGCAAAAGAGGCCAGATCTTTATGTAAGCTGTTGCTGAGTTCTCATACTATCCAAACAAAAATACAACAAAGACAGATCTCTCTTGATGGAGTGACCTATGCTTTCCTTCATAGCAATGGCCTGGGCAGAAGGCAATCACTGGAGAAAATGTGTGAAGTGGTGCATGCAAAAAATAAATCCTAACAAAGGTACCTTTAACCAAGGAAAGAACATATTTTCCAAATGATTGCCACAATGTGGCTAGTTGAAAAGATACTAAAATGAAGAAAATAGAATGTTTGGTTCAAAAGGTATTGAGCAACCAAACTCATCGGATAGGAAAAAAGGTGAAAATTAATTTCATTTTATGTCTATGGGATACCGTAGATTGGGGCACTTTTAGGTTGATCTGAGTGTCGAGACTCATGGATGTCACTAGAAGGTTTTTCACTGTCAATTAATTTTTAACCTTTTTCCTGGAGGATAAATAGCTTTGTTAGACAAGGGCTACATATGGCAGATGTGCTGAATGAGTGAGGTGGCAGTATCCTGAAAACCTGGTGTCAAAGGCCCAAACAGAGCATAGTGTGTTTTGGTAGATGGCACTATATGTGAGGTCTTTGGAGCCTTTTTGAACCTTGTACCCTGGTTGGTTCTCTGGAAAGCAAAACATTAAGAACCTTTTAAGGTCAGAGGTTCAAGCCACACACAGGTATCAAGCAAGGGTGCCATGGCTTCAGATTGCTGTCTCACTGAGCTGCACTAACATTCTTAACCAAAATACTCTTGTCAAAAAAACATCCTGAGGAAATAGCTCACGCTTGTGTCTTTTTGTATTTGTTCATCAGAATGGACCTAGTCAAAGTATTAATTCTCAAAGTAATTTTCCCCATTAGTGCAGAAATCTTCAGGACTGGATCTGCTGGCCCAAGTCTACTCTCTATTATCTGTAGGGCCTGCAAGTAATATATGAGAAAAGAGAGGACCCCTTGTGTCTACCAAGGGAATAGGGTACTATTGACAAGCAGAAGCAAATAATCCCTTGGATGTACAAAAGCTCTACTCACATTAGAGTCATGCGTTTAAATAAATACAATAGTACAGCCCATGTAATAGACACAAAAATATTTTCTTGTCTTGAAAAAGATGGAATATCAGTAAAACCCATCGAAACGCGTCGACGCACCGCTTACATAATCCGTGGAAGTAATTGGATCTGTAGATACCAAAAAAATATTGTATCCAGGCCTAGTTGTAAAATTGTTTCATCGGATAAGTTTTGGGAATGACAAAGTATATTGTCTAAATTTTTCTTCTCTCTTTATGTCATGTAATGTTCTCTTGTTATATTGTATTACTAGTATTGGGTTTCTTCGAGTGTTTTTAACAATTTTGTATGAATTGGAGGTATATAGTATCTGTGATGATTTTTTATGAAATATTGTGATATATAAAAATGTTTTTTTAATAAAAAAAGATTATTTGTGATACTTTTTGGGCGTTACAATACAAATTTGTTTTGTGTCTATTACATGGGCTGTAATATTTTATTTATTTAAACGCATGACTCTAATGTGAGTAGAGCTTTCCTTTACCGTCTTTTGTACATCCAAGGGATTATTTGCTTCTACTGGGCCTGCAAGTAATCACAGTCACCACGGGTCAACTGGTATTGTTCCATTAGTTTCCTATGTTCCATGGTTCTCTTCAAGTTCCATAATAGAATAAAAAGTGTATGGGACAATGCAAGCTTCTACGGCAGGTCTGATTTGGTTGAACTTCACTTTGCTTAGCACATTCACAGTGAAGAAAAATGTGTTTTCCGGATTCTAATCTTGGCTGTTCGTTACTTACCTTGCAACCAATCTGTTCTGCACTGTTTGTTACAGGTTTTGTAAATTATAGTAGAAAATGAGTTCCAGAGCTGATATCCCTCTAACCCCTGACCACAAACAGTAATTGAATTAGTAACTAAAATGCTTTTTTGAAGAGGCCCATGATTTTTTTTTAAAGGAAGACAACATTATTGGTAAATCACAGTGGGTACTTAAAAGATTTAGGGGCCTATTAGCAATAACCGGCGATAATCATCGCTAAGCGCAGTTAGCGCTAGGATAATTATCGCCGGCTATCGTAGGTTTCTATCGCGGAGATAGCGTGCTATCAGCAACGCTTATCTCCAAAGCGATAGAAACCCTGGAGAACAGTGTGAATATCGCTTGAAAACAAGCGATATTCGCACTGTGACCAGTGTTAGCTTGGTGATAGGGCGAGGGGGATTTAGCCATGTAATCCACCTCCCATTGGATTACATGGCTAAGTCAGGTTTGGACCAGGCGTTAACAAACCAGCGCTAAACGTGTTTAGCGCTGGTTCGTTAATCAACTCCCCTGCCTCGCTAATAGGCGATAGCGACCTTTGCGACTGTTTCCAGTCGCTTTTAGGTTGGGAACGCCTACTTTGCATGCCATTAGCGATAAATATCGCTGGCATGCAAAGCGGCACCCAACCCGGTCGCTATCGCCTAGAAGCTGTCGCTAACAGCAGTTAGCGACAGCTTGCTAATAGGGCGATTGAATTATCGCCGCTTTAGCGGGAAAAAGTCCAGCTAAAGCGGCGATAATCACGTTGATAATATGCCCCGTAGATTGCTTGAATTGTTGGCTACATTTATGAGTCAACATTCCACTTTTGAGCTATTATTCTTCCATAGAGACAAGGCTTCCTGAGGATGCACTATTGCGCAGAGTGCAGGCTTGCAAATTTGCTAACTAGACTGTTAGAACATGCCATAAATTCACATTACAGCAACCTTAGGCAAAAGACTGTGTATCAACGACTCTAGGATATACCTTCTAATTGCATCTCAAGAGATGAATATTTATCAGATTGGTACTTTGATAACTTTCAAAAGACAGAGCTTGGGCTAGTATAAATTTACCTTTACCAGGGAGATTGTGGGTCCTCCTGAGGTTTAGATAAGGCTTGCTATGAATATGAATGATTTGAAGTGGTAGAAAATTTTAGCATCTACTGGTCACCATCATCAGATTAGAAGTTGCTAAGGATATCCTGTGGACCATTTATGAGATATAACTAAAGCATTCACCGCATGTTTCTTGGGTAATAGTTGTGGATCATCTGGTGAGATTCAAAAGGAGTATTGAGACCCTCTGCCAGCTGTCCCGACAGCATCACCCCAACTAAAGACAACTGGACCCAAACTGTTTTACATGAATCACTAAGGATTCTTGCTTTATTTTTGGGGTGACAAATGCAAAACTTTAGTAAAAAAATAAAAGGTGGTCTGGCAGTGAACGGATGCAGGATATGTTTTTATTATTTTTATATTTAATACAAAAACAAGACATATTCAAAGCTCCTTTTCCATACAAAGTGGTGTGAGGGTATTGACTATAGCATTTGGGCAAAAACTAAGGTAGCACAAATGAAAACACAGAAGTGGGTGGTTGCATCTTAGAATTATTAAAAGTAAATTATTTTTTCAAAAAGAACATGTTGCTCTAATTTTATGCCACATTTACCCACTTACCTTCAATGCTGAATTCCTGAGCGGACTGGCAGAAAGACAAACAGTAGTTGTGAACAACCTACATGCACCTGCAAAATGATCATATGCTTTTAGAAAAAAAACACCAGAGTAAGATTAGCCTTAGTATTCGCTCATCAGTACCTGAGAAGAACATTATTAATCTTGCTCATAAAACAGAATAAATCATTTGACATTAATGCGCAGTATGTCTTTACAAATCTACAGAAGAGCTCAATAAGAAATGTATCACTTAGCGAAATGCAAAATAAACAGCTAAGCTGAGAAGGCTTTTATAAACTCTAACATGACATTTTTTTAATGGATGTCTAGATTTCTTAATAAACTGTATGAACAATACCCCCGTCTTGATGGGAAATAAAGTGCCAGCACTCCTTTTCACAGACTACACTTTGCTGATGTCAAAACTGAAAAAGGTCTACAGATTGTGCATTATGTTGTTTTCTTCCGCTCATAGTTGGTAGTTAAATACACACAAAACAATACGTCCAGCCCACCCAGCGTGTCTAACCACTCACTAACCCCTCTAAGATCCTCCAATACAGACCATCCCAACCACTCCAGCATATCTCCTGGCCTAGCCACAAGGATCACCCCTAGACCTTTGTTCGCCTCCCTACTAGCCCCCCAAGTCGACCTTGTCACTAGTACGCCCCCAAAGACCTATGATACAGGTAGTGCTTGCCCGCCCTGCCCTCTTTCTAACCCGCAAAGGGGTTCCTTCATAGCTCACCCTAACCCCTCTTCCACTTCTCCCGGCCTTGCCAGCAGCAACGCCCCAAGACCCTTAGCTCCCCCCCCACTAGCTCCCCACCTTTACTGTGAGAATGATATGCCTCCAATGACCTACTACACAGGTCGAACTAGCCCTTCCACCCTCTCACCTATACATGCCGATAGAACTGCTCCTGAACCACTGCCCCCCTGCCCTCCAGCGCCTCCATCTCACATGGACATCGAATCTCTGCATTCCAGAGCTGCCAAACTAACCCAGAGCATTCATATTTCCATCCTGGATCTTATGAACCTCTTTCACCTCGCTGAACTCTCCTTCGCCAACCTCATGCCCCTGCCAAACTCCACCCCCCCACTTATCACAGAGTTCCCTAAACAACCTCTTCCACTATCCTTTAGACATCTTCACCCCCGCAAGCAACCACATCACTTCTCAGAGGAAGAAACCCTTGCTCTTGTCCTCTCCTACAACTCTACCCTTGCCACTCCAAGTCCACTAGACCTCACTGAAACGGAAATACTTGCCATCCTCCGGGACTACAACTCTGCCCCAGCTACCCCATTTCCTCTTGACGTGAATGCCGAACAGGCCACCTGCACGGTCACTATCAACCCCAACAGACCAGCTACCCTCTGCAACAGAATTGTGGTCAAAAGTAACCTAGCGCCTGTTCACCTGCCCGCCCAGACTCCAGAAACTCCCTCCAACTCTACTCTGTCTGGCCTCTTAATCAACTGCCGATCGGCAGTTAAGCACGCCACTGATATTGCTGATATCATCCTTTACAAAAATCTCGACCTAGCAATTCTAACAGAATCTTGGCTCAATGAATCCTCATCTCCATGTCTGGACCTCCTAGTCCCTCCCAACTACAACATCGCAAGGCTGGACAGGCAATCCAACAAGAAAGGAGGAGGCATTGCCTGCATCTACCGCTCTAACCTTCTTGTCACAGAACTTCTGGCGGATACCTCCGAATCCTGCGAATACCTCGCCCTCGCTATCTGCAGCAACTCCACCCAACTGTGCAACCTGCACATCTTTTATCACCCCCCGGGCATGATCGATTCCTTCACCGACCACCTCATGGAAATCATCACAGCTAAGATTTCCACCAACACTAATGATATTTTCCTTGGTGATTTTAATTTGCACTGGAACGATCCCAAGGATCCACATGTCAACGCCATCAAAGACCTTTTGGCCGATCAAGCCCTGACCCAAGCCTGCTCTCTCCCGACTCATTCAAAAGGGGCCACTCTTGACTGGATCATCTCCAAAGAATCAACAGTCAAACTTATCTCCATAGACCCATGTGACTGGTCTGACCACCACGCCATCACCTTCCTTCTACCTGGCACCCACAAGACAAGGGCACCGCAACCGGTGATTCCCAAACGCTGGATCAGAGACATCAAGAACCTGGACCGCAGGGAACTCGAGACTCGCTGCAAATCCGACCTCCCCCCCCACACATCACATCAGTCAATGGCCTAAACGATCACTACTCTGCGACTATATTGAACATCCTAGATGATCTAGCCCCACTAAAACTGAAAAGAACCCAAATCAAAGACAGAAAGCCCTGGTTCACGGGATCCCTCAACAATGAGAGGAGAGCCCTCCGGCAAGCCGAAAGAACCTGGAGGCAGCACCCCTCTGCCACTCATCTAAAACTCTTCCGCCAGGCCAGAAATGTCTACAACAGGAACATACTCAGAACTGAACTAGAGAAGGCCAAGAACAGACCCCACAAGCTCTTCGAACTGGTCAAACACCAATCTAATAAACTGGCCAAAACATCGAAAGAAACCCCCAATCCTCTTATATCCTCAGAGGAATTCTCCTCTTTCTTCGCTGACAAAATCTCAGCCCTTGGAAACGAACTCAGCTCCATCACATACCTGCAACCCCTTCCTGACCTGCCTCCTTCTACTGCAACGCCCCCACAGGCTCCACCCAAAAATCATGCTCACTAGACTGACTTCAAAGTCTGTGATGAAGACTCAGTCTCCAAAATCCTATCTACCCTAAACCCGAAAAACCATTTTAATGACCCGCTCCCATCCAACTGCCTTGCTGCAGTTGCCCAGTCCATTATTCCAAGCTGGACTGCAATAATTAACGCCTCTCTCCGGCAGGGAATGATCCCTGACTCGCTAAAAGCCGGCCAAGTCCTCCCCATTCTGAAAAAGCCGTCGCTGGATCCAGCCTCCCCTGACAACTTCCAACCCATATCCAACATCCCCTCCTAGCCAAAGTTCTGGAGAAGTGTGTGCAACAGCAGCTAAGTCAACATATCAACAACTTCCACCTACTCGATGACTTCCAATCCGGATTTCGACCTGGGCACAGCACTGAAACTACCATGCTCCACATCATTGATGATGCCCTCCAAGCCCTTGACCAAGGCAAACCCTGTCTCCTAATCCTCCTGGACCTATCCTCGGCCTTCGACACGGTCAACCATGAAAAACTACTCGATCGCCTCAAACTCAGGATGGGATTGGAGGGCACTGTTCTTGAATGGTTCAGGTCCTTCCTCCAAAACCGATCACAGAGATTCCTAATCAACGGCAACCTATCGGCACCATCCCGGTCACGGTTGGAGTTCCTCAAGGATCAACCCTATCCCCCACCCTCTTCAACCTTTACCTAGAACCGCTCACCGAAGTACTACGCACTGCTAACATTTCCTACCATATGTACGCTGATGACACTCAGATATACATCAAAACCTCATCTCTCGAAGAGATTCTCTCCCCTGAATGAAGCTCTGAAACTCACTGTCCAATGGCTCACATCCAATCAACTCAAACTCAACGCAAAGAAAACAGAATTTCTCCTTATCTCACCTCCCAATACCAACCCTGAGATTCAATCATGGATTAAAGCTATCACAGCCTTAAATTGCCCACCGACAATCATAGATTCGGCCAAATCCCTGGGAATTACCCTTGACAGCAACCTGAACATGCGGGACCACATCAATTCGATGGCCAAATCAGCCAGATTCCACCTGAGCTACCTTAGGAAATTGAAACCCTTCCTCGATGCTCCCGACCTAAAAATGGCAGTCCAAGCACTTGACATCTCTAGACTGGAATACGGCTGTTCTACCCTCTCGGGTTTACCCAAGATCTCCCTTGCACCTTTAAAAGCCTGCCTCAATGCGGCTGACAGACTACTTACCAGCACAAGGAAATTCAACCATATTTCCCCACACCTGAAAGCTCTGAACTGGCTTCCCCTTGAAGCAAGAATACAGCTCAAACTAGTATGCATCACGCACAAGGCTTTATATTTTAACTCCCTGCATACCTTGCACAGAAACTTGTGATTTCCGGAGGAATCAGAAACTCCCGGTCAGCCAGAGACCTTTTGCTCCTACCTGCACGCTTTCGGAGGAAAAAAACTTACAATCGGGCCTTCTCCAGGGCTGCTCCAAGAATATGGAACTCTCTCCCACCTGTCATCAGAAGAATCCCCTCTCTGGCTCGCTTCAAAAGGATGCCAAAACCTTCCTGATGGGTAAATTTCTCGTTTAACCTTAGCCTCAACCACCACTATGGCCCTGATCTATGGCTGCCTACTGCCTCCCTTCGGATTACCTAATCACCCCACCAAGAACTCTGGGAACTTATCTTGAGTAATTGTAAATGTAACCTGTAAATATGTTGTCTCGTCTTGAGTAATTGTGAATGTAATCTGTAAATACGTGCCCTCTCTCTCGTATGTACCCTCCTACTCGATCCGTTACCGTGTGATTCTAAGCCTATCTATGCAATGCTATGTTTTCCTGTAAAGCGCTCTGATACCCTAACGGGTCAAGTTCGCGCACTATAAAACACAGAAATAAATAAATAAATAAATAACAAAATTATTGTTTTTTAATTCACATAAGAAGTATGGACCAAAAATTACTCTAGATGGGATTCCCGTGGAGAGAGTCAGGAACTTTGATTACCTCGGATTTCAGATCTCTTACTCTAGGTTCTGGTTGAAACAAATTGATTAAAGTACTGCTTTACTTAACCATAGGGCATTTGCTAATAATATTTTTGCTAAGAGAGCCACTAATCATCCTGTCTCAGGAGCCCTAGAGGTATATAGAGCACAAGCAGCTAGCACGGCTTTGTATGGCTCAGAGATATGGGGTAATTGAGACACCCACAAACTTGAAAAAGTGGGAAATATCTTCATCCGCTCTCTTTTGACACTCTCCAGATCTCTCCTATGCTACCAATTTGACTAGACTTGGCCCTGAAATCTACAGCAGATCACGTGAAATTGCGACAAATTTTGTACTGGGTTTAAGTTTGGATGGAAGAAAATCTCTCACCCTATACCGTGAGTTTATTAGATGTTTTGGAGAACTCAAGTGCTTCTACATTTCCTTGGTTAGGTTATGTAAAAAGGTCCCATATCGAGTTGGGCCTTGCAGCCTTTTGGCTACAGATATGCTCTTTGCCTGTTAATGCCAAACAAGTTGTTAAGGATAGATTTTGGTTTTGGAATCATGAAAAATTTCTTTATTCATCTTCTCTAGGTCGATTGACCTCTGTATTTCTCTTCATGAAATGGGACTACAAATTTGAGACTTTTTTAGATTATATTCAACCAAGGTTAGCTAGAACCCTCTATATAAAATGCAGGTTGGGAACTTTGCCAGCAGCTTCGTTATGCAGTTATTGGCAAGCTGAGGGTCAAATCACCAGCACTTGACCATCTTATAAGTCCCAGGAGGAAATGGAAGGTCATCTTTTATTTATCTGCAAAGCACAAAGTAGAGCAAGATCCAATTGGCTAAAGCCACTTTGTAAACTATATGGGATGATGCAGTATCTTGTGGCATTAAGAATTTATAAGACCAATATGAAACCTCCGGTTGTCTATGCAGTAGCCACATTTTTATACTTTACTTGAGTCACTCGATAGAAAGCCTCTAACGTGATACCTAGACATTTGCAAGATTGCACTTTACTAATGTTCGGGAGCGGGGTCCTTTACTTGTAATTTTTTACTGGAACGAATTACGATAAACTGGTGTTTGGCGGAGTGTGATGAAATGGGAATGATATGACCTATTTAATGCAACTGCTTTTAATTAAATTTTAGATTAGTTTGTTTGTTTCCTGTAATTTTAATGATGTTTTTATATTGCTTTTTATGCCTCTGTCAATGGCTGTTGTATCTAAAATAACAAATAAAATGAAAACTAAATGAAATAAAAATGAAATGACACAGGGGTATTCAAATGTAAATATAAAGAAAACTGACTAGAGTGGACCCATGATTTGAATCTTAAATACTGAGATAGAGGAGTGAATATCCACAGCAAGCAGACTCATTCAACTAACCTATTTGTGTTATTTCAAAATCTTAATTATTTTATAATACAGAAGCAGATTAGAAAAAAAGCAAGGCCTCCAGAAAGATGAACCCCACAACGCATACATTTTTTTTTTCCAAAATCTTTCACAAACCTATTTTTTAAGGTGAAAAGCCCAATCCACTATTCTTAAGCTGCCAAATGTATGCAGACATGAACAGGAAGGGCCAATGGCCAGTAGGTCACACAATCACAGCACACACATGGGAAACTCAGTGTTGCATGCTAAAAGTGAAACTTACTTCTTTCAGACAATAACCAAAAGCTCTCAACCACCTCCCGGGCTGATGATCTTGCCCGTGCTCATATGCACAACAGGCCTAGTTTGAGGAAAGATTATATTTTAAGGAAACCTCTCTTGCCAGATGCATGCATGGCAACATTCACATTTTTTTATTAAATAACTTTTATTGGTATTTATTCAATAAGTGCACAGATAAATCAACGTCAAAAAACTGTGGCACGCATGACAGATTTAGCACTACAGCCACAAGTGCATTAAGTGTACCTGTCAGTGCCAGAAAATACAACAGCCAGCATAAAAATGGTAACATACAATCGCTACTAAACCAGATCTGGAAGAGTTAGCAGATATGTGGTAAAGGGGCTCCAAATGTCCTTGAGCCGTGACGACACTGGTATTTCTTAAGCATAAAGTTACAATTGTTCTTTGCATTAAGACAGGTCAGGTTCTTTATTTTCCCCCAGTTCATCGCAACTGGTCTCCTGATCAGTAACAAGGCTACTGCCACCAGCCTGCCTGTCGTGGGCTATAGGTCCTTAACCAGGCCAAGGACGCAAGTGTGAGGTCAACATGCCACAGGCTCCAGAGCCATTTTGGTAAGGGCATCCGTAATCTGCACTCAAAACTGGGGGGCACAGCAACGACAAGTATAGGAAATCGGCATCGGGTGCCCCACACCGCAAACATTTCGCATCCGCACGCAGACCAAACCCATATGGCTTACAGGGGGTGTGATACATTTGATGGAGGTACTTGACATGCTTTAAATGAAAGTTACAGTTAGGCGTGAGCATGTACATCTGTGAACATCAATATGCCCATTCAGCTGGCTCTAGCGGCTGGTCCAGTACTGCATTCAATTTTGCCAGTGCTGAGGTCGTGACCTTGTGTCTGTCTCCCTGTGCTGCAACATATAGTTTAGTGATAAGGCTCCTACGTGAGGGGCTGTATAGCAGCATGGTGAGTGTCTGCAGGGGGGAGGTTCAGCAGAGTGGTTAGTGGATAGTGTACGCAGCGCTGCTCTGAGGCAAAAGTAGATGAACGTCAGCAGGGGGGTGTGGCATTGTGTTATGGCAAAACCATCCAGAGTAATGAATGCCCCCCCAGTGTAAATGTTGCCAGTCGTCTTCAGGTCTGCCCTGCTAAGAAGGTTGAGAGCGTGCGGTTCTTAGGTAACAGATATAGCAGGATGAAAGAGCAGAGTGAGCACCGGTGAGTACAGGGGAACCTTGTGGCCCACGCTCCAAGCAGGTGCCAGGCTCTCATGGTACTATAGATGGTGTTAAATTCAGACCTATTAACACAGGCCAGTATGTGGGGTAAGATAGCAGGGAACGGGATGGGGTGGGTGTCCTCATGGTGGTGGTACCAGCAGTGTGCGAAGTGCACCTGCACACAAAGGTAATAAAGCTCCATGTCTGGGCCACCAAACCTGGCTTGGGCGTATGCAGGGCCGGACTGGCTACCGGGCGTTTTGCTGTGCAGCCAAGCTGGGGGCTGATTTCGCTGCGGTGGGGGCTGATTTCGTTGATGGGGACCTGCGTGTGCTTTTAAATAAACATTTCAAAACGAATGTTTTTAAGCACACGCAGGTCCCCATCAACGAAATCATCCTCCAGCTTGGCTGCACAGCAAAACGCCCAGTAGCCAGTCCGGCCCTGGGCGTATGGGAGCGTAAGTGTGTCCCATCTGAGTAGACGTTGCTTCCCCACGAGTGTCGTCAATTGTGTTTTAAGTGCATTGAAAATTTGGTGCATCTGTACAATGGGAAACGGTTCTGTCGGATAGCACAATTCCTTAGCATGACATAATTACTATGCACAAAGAAAGAAACACACCGAAAACAGTTATTGAATGATTCAAAGAGTTGAACTCTTATTTTTGTTTGTATGTATGGCTGTCACATGAGCATTTCAACAAATTGCAATCATAAGTGAGTGACTTTTTAGTGAGTAAGTGAATAAAGTGAACAAGTGATATTGTGTGTAAAAATATGTACAACAAGGGAACATTGCGACAAAGTAAAATGAGCGACTCAATTAACAATCGTCCTAAATAGATTATTTTCCATGTATTTTCAAACACCCTGGCACAAGTCTTATTTAAATTTTTGGGGTGACGAAACTGTAGGACATGGATTGGTAAGGAGCGTCGACGTTTCGACCCAGGAAAGTGCATTATTGGACAAACGTCACAGCGGGACCTCTTTAATACAGTAAGGTGAGGAGGGACAGCCAGGTACTGTAGTATCCAGTAGTGGACCTTTATCAGCAAGTAGTCATGAAATGGGGAATCCACCGTCCAGGGTACTTGTGTTGGAGGCGAGTCTCTAAGTGCATGGGGACTCGGCAAGGCAGTTTAATTGATTGGAAGATTCCTTCTTTCGGATTGGAATCGCAGTTATAAGGTAATTGTTTATGTCGTGATTCAAGGCTGCTTTAACATTCAACAAAAATCTAAATAGGAACGCAGCCGTTTGGTATACTTTATACTTCAGGTATTCAAAACCGTCCAATACCGATCTGGTAGTGCGCTTGTCAGTGAATGACCCAGTAGAGTCGCTCATTTTACTTTGTCGCAGTGTTCCCTTGTTCTACATATTTTTACCCACAATATCACTTGTTCACTTTATTCACTTACTCACTAAAAATTCACTCACTTATAATTGCAATTTGTTGAAATGCTCATGTGACAGCCATACATACAAACAAAAATAAGAGTTCAAATGTTTGAATCATTCAATAACTGTTTTCGGTGTGTTTCTTTCTTTGTGCATAGTAATTATGTCATGCTAAGAAATTGTGCTATCCGACAGAACCATTTGAGGTATTTTTGTTCAATGCCCAGGTTCTGAGGGACACATGGTTACCCCATTATTATTAATGGTATTGAGTTTGAGGCATTTGTTTTGCATCCAGCTGGCTACGCTGGCCATGCGCCTGTGGAAATTGGGTTTGGTGTTAATGGGATTTGATGATAGGTAGAGTATGAGCTGAATGTCGTCATCGTATGATATGATATTCATACCATAAGATTTGACCAGTGTGGCCAGGGGGGTCATGTATGTGTTGAACAGGGTTGGACTCAGTGAGGAGCCTTGGGGAACGCCGCAGATAATGTTCTTTGGGCCTGAGGTGTAAAGCAGGAGGCGGACTCTCTGGGTTCTTCTGGTGAGGAAGGAAGCGATCAATTTAAGGGCATTTCCTTGGATCTCCATCTGATGGAATCATGTAGGAGGGTGTAGTGTGACACGGTGTCAATGGCTGCGGAGAAGTCGAGGAAGATCAGGGCTGCGATCTCTCTCTGGTCTAGGAGAGATCAGATGTCATCTGTGGCTGCAATTAGGGCAATTTCTGTGCTGTGATTAGCGCAGAATCCCGATTGGGGTGGATCCAGGAGGTTGTTGGTCTCTAGGTGGTTGGAGAGTTGGCTGTTTATTGCTTTCTCCAGGACTTTATGAGATGGACCGATAGTTCTTGAGTGCTTCTAGGTCAGCGGTAGGCTTTTTTATCAGAGGTTTTATTTCTGCATGTTTCCATTGTTCTGGGAAGGAGGCAGAGGTGATGGATGAGTTGAGGATGATGGTGAGCTCCTTACTGACGGAGTTGGTCCCCAAGTTGAACATGTGGTGTGGACAGGGGACTCTGGGTGCTCCTGAGTGGATGGAGCTCATGATGGTAGTAGTGGTTTGCGTGGTTAGTTGATCCCACGTAGTCATTATAGTGTTTGAGGTGAACTCGCTGTTGTTGAGTTGTTCGTCGAAGTTGTCGCTGGTTGGTTGTGGGTCGAAGTGTTCATAGATGGTGGCGATTTTGTTGTCAAAGAAGTCTACAAGGGTGTCACAGAGCTCCTGTGAGGGTGTTACGGCTTCTTGGAGCTATTTCTACTTAAAAGTTTAAAAATTCACATCTCCGGTTCCACTTATTGGCTTTCTGTCATTTTGTTTATTAAATTTGACTCTATTTTTCCAATTTGTTTTGGGATTTTTATTGTATAGCATTTCAACTTTATTACTGTTTTAGTACAGCATAAAAACCTCACACAATGCCTCTAAGTTAAGCCTGTCTGCTCTATGCCAAAGCTACCAGGGGGTTGAGCTCCAGTTAATTTAGTAAGTTTAACGTAATGGCTCACCTCGACAAGAGTTGTGGTTATTACTTGAGTTGGGTAGTCACCCACCCGCAATTAATACCCTAATTTCTTACAACTAGAAAGTAATGAACCAAGAGTCCAGTTGGGTGGAATGAGATTTCTACTACTTTATTTAAAGTTTATTGTTATGGTTGCATTGTTCTTGTAAAATCAAAATAATGAAATTGGGGAAAAAATAATATTTTTCTAGAGTGAGCCCTTAGTTTGCAGTTCACTGATGGGTTCTGGTAGCATACCAAGCTTTGTTTTTATGTAGTAGTGTGCTTTTTAGGAGACTCCATTGGAATTTGGATCCCCTCAGGCCACATATGATGACTTGCCGAACTGTGGGGTACGGGAGATGCTGCAGGGGGTCTCCACAGTCACACAAAGAATTTGCAAATATTGGTGCAGAGGAGTCTGCTCATCAGCCCGGGAAATCTCTCATGGGATAGTTAATTTCCAACTGAAGAAAGATTATCAGCTCCACAATCTCTTCTGAGGTGTGTTTTCGAGTCAGGCATGATGGGTCAGCTCCTTGGCTGGTTGAATGGTTCCGATTCAGATATACGTCCAGGGTGCAGGCAGTCTGAACAGCAAGTTGAAGGTCGAGCTGGATATTGGCTCCAAATGTTCAGGAAGACACTGAGGCAGAGCTTTCAGGACTCTGAGGAGGAGCGCCATATTTTGCGTTCTGTCACTAGCAGATTGACCAGCAGCCTACTGCCACTCTATTTCATTGTCTGGGCAAAATAATGAGGCTGTGATGAGCTTTCGCGCTCTCTGGACAGGCAGATGTTCATTTCATCTCGTCTCAGAAAAACAGCTAAAAGGGAGAGATGATATTTCTGGATGTGCAGGTTTGTTCTGTCCTGTTGAGTTTGAATTCTTCTCTATGACTATGTGCAGCCAGGCTAGTAAGTTTCATGTTGAATAATGAGTATAGGATGGGTGACCTTGTCTGTTTTTTTTGTGAAAACAGACAACCTTCATGTTGCGCACACATACATACATACAATTAAATGAAAAGTTTGGGGTGGGATATAGCGCTTTTCAGGTGAGGAGAAGGGGTCCAAAGCACCAGAGGTATCTGGACGTATCATAGGAAAGCTAGTAGTCCAGCTGTACCTTCACAAACAAGTAATGCTACCATCATCCAGTACCGAGTATCCTGAATGCAGCTTTTCCTAAATTGTGATTTCTTATTTGGAAATCACAATTTTGCGATTTCAAAATCGCTGATTTCCTAATTGCAATTGCGAATTTGTAAAAATCGCTATTAGTGAAATACGCTCCTACATACATCAATTTTGCGATTCCATGATAACGATTTCAACAAATTAGCTATTTGGAAATCGCGAAGTCTTTCTTTCGTACATATGGGCTGTGGAACCCTTCTGTTCCAACCCTTGGACCAAATTTCATAACTGTTGCTTTGCTAATGGACCCGACGCATCACTGTAGTTGTGTGGAGAAATTCGACGCAACACCTCAACTGCATGCGATTCATTCACGCATTTTGCTGTTGCGATCTAGATCAAGTTACTTTTGCTCAGCAGGGCCAGTGTGGGTCCTTTATCCGGCCTGCACTCCATCGCAGTTGGTTAGATTTCTTGACTTTGCCCTGGTCCAGTTTGACCAATTAACTCTTTGGGCTCTGCTTGCTTCTAAGCACTATATTTTGCATTTAATATTTAAACAATCATATTTTGACTTCTACTGGATGGATTTTTGTCATTTTGGTCTTGTTTTATTTACTTGTTTACAAATTCACAATCTATTTTTCTAACTTGGAGTGGAGTGTTTTTGTGATGTTTTTACTGTTTTATTTTATTAAGTGTTGCATAAATTCCTTGCCTCTTAATTTAAGCCTGACTGCTCTTTGCCAAGCTACCAGAGGGTGAGCACAGGATAATTTAGGCTGTGTTGTGACTTCACTGATCAGGATTGTGGTCCCAGCTTGAACAGGGTGCATACCTCTGCCAACCAGAAACCCCAAACTCTAACATTGGTGGCAGCAGTGGGATAGGACTTGTGTGTGTGCAGTGCCTTACAATAGATAGGTGTACACTACCCATCCACATCCAAGACCATTACGAATATCTTTTCATTTTACTTTTCTCTGCATTTTTTCATTTAGCCTCTACATCATGTCTCTGGCTGGTTGTGCAAATTCAACAATGGAGTTTGAGTCGGCCAAGCTGGAAGATTGTACAGTGGCCCAGTTGAAAAGCTTCTGCAAGGAGATGGGGGTTCCTGCCCAAACAGCCACCAAGAAGGAGGACTTTCAAAAGGCACTAAGGTCCTGGGCAGAGGCCAGCTCCAAAGAGAATGATGGATTGGAGGAGCCTAAGAATGGCTCTTCTGAGCAGCCACCTGCAGCAGTTGAGGGGAAAAGCCCTATATTTGAGCTCCCTGTGAGAGCAGGAAGCAGCACCTCTACCCATGGCTTATCCCCAGGGGAGGAGTTGAGGGATAGGAGGGAGGAGAGAGAATTCAAGCTACAAAAACCAAGATTGAAAATGGAAGCTGTGTAGAGGAGGACAGAGGCTGACAGAGCCTTAGCAGAGAAGAAACTACTTCTGGCTCATGAACTGAGTCTAAACGAGCTCTAGGTCAAGTCCAGGCAGGCAGAATCTAGTGATGGTAGCAGCATACATGCAGCACCTGATGGAGACAAAAGGTTCCGTATACCCAAGTATTTGGTGCCCAATTATGTTGTGGGAGATGACATTGATAAGTGGTTTGCTGCTTATGAGGTTGCACTCAAAGTACACAGGGTTTCTGAGGAGTACTGGGGGTGGTCTGTGGAAATACAGGCCTACACTTGGGAGGGACACACTTCTGGCATTAGAGGTTGGGGACCAAACCAAGTACACTCCTATGAAGGCCATTTTGATTGCCAAATTTGGGCTGACTCCCGAAAAGTATCGCCAAAGATTCAGGGACAGCCAGAAGCTCCTCAACCAATCCTGGGTAGATTTTATTGATTACTCTAGTAAAGCACTGAATGGCTGGGTGAGGGGCAGCAAAGTAATGATTTTAATGAGTTGCATCATTTAATAGTGAGAGAGCACATGCTCAGTATCTGTTTTACAGAGTTGCTCCAGCACCTAGTTGACAGTAAGCTGACTGACCCCAGGAAATCTTGATGAGGAGGCGAACCTCTGGGCTACCACCAGAGTGTCCAAAATGTAAAAACAAGTTGTCAAACAGCCCCCAAAATAATTTCCCTGGGCGTAGTGGTAACAAGTCCCAGTCTGATCCAATGAAGAAAGGATTCTTTGCCCATAAGCCAGGGAGGTTTGTATCCCAATGTACATAGTGCTATAAGTATGGTCACTCTAAGGGCAACTCCAAATGTCCCAAGAGGGCAGAGCCCCCCCAACCGGTGGGCAGACACCTGCTTTGGTGAGTGCAGGGCTCAGGGAGGAGGTAGTCCCACATAGTTTTGGGGAACAGATAGAGGTAACCCTAGTATTCCTGAGGGATAGAGAAATGGTGCCAAAAGCCCACATGCCTGCAAATACTGGCAAGTATAGGCAGAGGCTCACCATTGATTGGCAATGGGTGAAGGGTCTGTGAGACACAGGAGCCAGCATGACAACCAGCAGAGTAGGTCCTACTGAACCCATTCCACAAAGTTGTAGTCGCCGACAATCACTAGAGCCATTTACTGGTGGCTCTGTTTCCCTTTTAGTGGGGAGTGGACTCAGGTTCTCTAAAATTTGCTGTGAGCCCTGCCATGCCTGTTGATTTTCTGTTAGGCAATGACCTGGAGCACACTACCTGTAGGGCGGTAGAGCTCTGGTCTCACTTGGAGATGAAGAGATTGCCACAGTGGGTCTATATGACCACACCAGCCATGGCTGCCAGGAAAGGGAGTTAAGGTGGTTTGGAGCCTGAAACAATGGCCCAGAAAGGTTCCAAGGAGAGGAGAAAGAGGTGTGGGAAACAGGTCCCTGAAGTTCCAGCGCTAGACGTTGACGGGGTCCCTGAGGAGGAGGAGGCCCCCAAGTCAATTTGGGAAGACATTGCTGCCCTAGGTGATCTACCTGAGCTTGCCAGCTGGCAGGATGAGGGTGGGCCTACCAGAGAGGAATTCCTCCAAGAGCAGAAGGAGTGTCCCACTCTTGTGGACTTGAGGTGTTCATGCAGCAGATGAAGCCTCTGGGGATCACCTAATCTACTGAGAGAACAATCTCCTTTACAGTAAGCTTATGGTTCCAGGTGCTGGGGCAGCCCATGTGCTGGTGGTCCCTCAATGTCACCGGACCTTCCAACTGGGCTGGGCTCATGACATTCCCTTGGCAGGACGTTTGGGCAAAACAAGACCTTTGCCTGGGCTTGTCTCCCACTTTTATTGGCCCTGAATGGGGACAGCCTCAGAATCGCTCTGCAAATCCTGTCCCACCTGCCAGGCCAGTGGAAAATCAGTGGAAAAAGCACAAAGCTCCCCTGATCCCATTACCCGTCTTTAGCACCCCCTTTGAAAGGGTGGGCATCAACGTCATTGAAGCCTTGGACCCCAAGACAGCCTTAAGCAACAGGTTTGTCCTGGCCTTGCTGGACCATGCTACCCGCTACTCAGAGGCAATCCCTCTGAGGTCATTAACAGCACCCGTGGTAGCGAGAGCTCTGATGTGGACCTTTACCCATGTTGAATTCTCCAAGGACGTAGTATCAGACCGAGGCACTAACTTCATGCCAACGTATATAAAGTCCATGTGGGATGAGTGTGGGGTAACCTTCAAGTTCACCACACTCTATCACCCCCAAACCAATGGTCTAGTTGAAAGATTCAACCAAACCTTGAAAGGCATGATTATGGGCCTGCCTCAACCCATGCCTTCTCTTTGCTTTTTGGGAGGTGCCACAGAAAGTAGCAGGGTTCAGCCCCTTTATGGACACCCTGTTAGGGGACCTCTTAGCTTTGTCAAGGGGGTGTGGAAGAAAGCTCCCATGAAAACCCCCCAAGATGTGGTCAGTTACATGCTGGCCCTCCACAACCAGACGCACCACTTCTGGAAGAAGGCAAAAAATAACCTAGAGGCCAGCCAAGAGGTGATGAAACTCTGGTATGACCAGAAGGCCAGGCTGGTGGAGTTTCAGTCTGTCTGGCCAAAAGGTATTGATCGTAGAACAAGTAGAGCCCAGACCTCTCCAAGACTGCTGGACTGGCCCATACGAGATAAAGTAGTAGAGAAGGTGGAGACCACTTACCTGGTGGACATTCAGAACCCTAGGGACTCCCTACGGGTGCTCCATGTCAACCAACTGAAGCCTTACTTCTAGAGTTCCAGAGTGAGCATGCTCCTAGTGACAGATGAGGGAGTGGAAGAGGAGAGTGAACCTCTTCCTGACCTCCTCTCTGCACAGGAACACAATGGATCAGTGGAGGGTGTCTACCTCTCTGACACCCTGACCAGAGTAGAGCAAAGTGACTGTTACAAGTTACTGGAACAGTTTGGCCCATTGTACTCCCTCCCCCCTGGACTCACATCAATGCGTACATGATGTTGAAACTGGGGACAGTCCCCATGGAAAGAACACAATTTACAGATTGTCTGACAGGTTGAGAGTCAGCATCAAGGAGGAAGTCTTCAAGATGCTGGCATTAGGTATAATTGAGCCCTCTAGTAGTCCTTGGACAAGCCCTGTGGTATTGGTATCAAAGGCTGGCCCACCGCATGCCACATCAGACCTTCGTTTTGCATGGATTACAGAGGACTCAACTCAGTCACCAGGACTGATGCACACCCCATCCCCAGAGCTAATGAGGTAATTGACAGGCTGGGCTCTGCCAAATTCCTCAGAACTTTTGATTTAACATCAGGGTACTGGCAGATCACTTTGACTGAGGCAGCCAAGGACAGGCCAGCATTCTCAACCCTAGAGGGTCATTACACATCCCACGTGATGTCCCTTGGATTGAAGAATGTCCCTGCTACATTTCAACAGTTGGTTATCAGGGTCATGGCTGGTAAGGAGGCTTTCTGTGCCGCCTACTTAGACGACATTGCTGTCTATAGTTCCAGCTGGGAGGAACACCTGCATCACCTCCATGAGGTGCTTCAGGCACTGCAACAGGCAGGCCTCAAAATCAAGGCAAGCAAGTGCCAGATTGGGCAGGGTTCCGTGGTGTACTTGAGACACCTGGTAGGTGGAGGCAAAGTGCAGCCCCTCTAGGCCAAGATTAAAACTATCATGGCCTGGCAACTACCTAAACCCCAAACAGAAGTGAGAGCCTTCTTAGGCCTCACTGACTACTACAGATGGTTTGTTATGGGCTATGGCACCATTGTTGCCCCCTTAACTGAGCTGACTTCTAAGAAGCAGCCAGATTGGTGATCTGGGCAAAGACTTGTCAGAAAGCCTTTGACTCTCTCAAGGAAGCCATGTGCACAGCCCCTGTGCTCAGGGCCCTTGACTTCCCCAAGGAATTAACCATGCAGACAGATGCTTCAAAGCATGGCATAGGGGCAGTGTTAGCACAGCTGAATGAGGAGGGCCTAGACCAACCAATAGCCATCATTAGCACTAGGCGGATTTCACAGGAACAGAGGTGGCGAGCCAAAAGTTGAGACCATACATGTTTGGGACTCACTTCCTTGATCAGACAGACCAGAGACTCCTCATGGGTCTGAAAATCTCAAATAATTAAGGTGGTCCATCTTCCTACAGGGAATGGACTTCGCGGTGGAACAACACCCAGGTACAGACCATGCCAATGTCGATGGTCTCTCCAGAATCTTCCGCCTTAGTGAAGAAAGATCCCAAGGGGTTGGGTAGCTGTTAGACCTGTCATACTCAGGGTGGTCTTTCCCCCCAGTTTTTGTCCTTTGCCTCTCATTTTTGCTGATTCTTTTTGTTGGCCTTAGGAATCTGAGCACTACCACTGCTAACCAGTGCTAAAGTGCATGTGCTTCTCCCCTAAACATGGTGACATTTATGTATACTTGATTGGCATATTTGTTGTGCTGGTAAGTACCTTGTAAAGTGGTATACCATATGCCCAGGGCCTGTACTTCAAATGTTACTAGTGGGCTGCAGCACTGATTATGCCACCCACAGAATTAGCCTTTCAAACCTGTCTCATGCCTGCCATTGCAGGGCCTGTGTGTGATGTTTACTGCCATTTCGACTTGGCATTTAAAGCTACTTGCCAAGCCTGAACCTCCCCTTTTATTACATATAAGTCACCCCTAAGGTAGGCCTTAAGTAACTGTTAGACCTGGCATCTTTTGGCGTGTTTCCCCTGTCTTTTTTGCTTTCTGACCTCCTGGTTTTGGCTCTTCTTTTGCTGGTGTTGTGTCTCTGTGCACTTTCTCACTGCTGTTCAGTGTTAAAGTGCAAGTGCTCCTACTGTAAATTATGTTATGAATTGGTGTTTCCATGATTGACATGTTTGATTTACGGGTACGTCCCTAGTAAAGTGCACTGAGAGTGCCAGGGCCTGTAAATCAAATGTTACTAGTGGGCCTGCAGCACTGATTGTGCCACCCACTGAAGTAGCCCTGTAAAGGTATCTCAGACCTGCCACTGCAGTGTCTGTGCACAGTTTTTACTGCCATGTTGACTTGGTAAGTGCACCCACTTGCCAAGCCCTAACCTTTCCTTTTATTACACGTAAGTCACCCCTAAGGTAGGCCCAAGGTACCCCTATGGGAAGGGTGCAGTGTATGTGAAAGGTGGGACATACACTGGTGTGTGTGACATGTCCTGATAGTGAACTACAGTGTATTTCGTTTTTCACTATTGAAAGCCTATGTGTCTCATATGATAGAATGGGGGATACTTTGTAACATCTTACAAGTATAACTTCCCATTGGGACAAGATAGAGAAATGGAGTTTAGTATGCCTGAACTCAGAATATAAAAATGCATCTTTGTGTGTTTGAAAATACCACTTTTAGAAAGTGGGTATTGTCTTGCTTAGCCATCCTGTGTGCCTCTGCTGGGATGTGGATTGACTGTCTGGCTCTGGAGTGACAGGGGCTGGGGATGTGCATTTACTGTAGACAGCCACTGGGGGGGTCGAGGTATGTCCTGCCTTTCCCTGATGAGTCAGGCTGGGCTGAATAGACCTGGGATGCATTTAGAGTAGTGGGAGGAGATTTCCTTGCACCTGAATAGGCCTGGTTTGCCTTACACAATGCTGTCGGCACCTCCTGCCAGGAAGCTGGGCCAAAGAGGACAGAACTGGTTTGGACTAAGCACAGAGAGTCTTTACCACAAGAGAACAAAGGGAAATGTGGTATAATTCTTGGGGTCCTAACCCCAGAATTTTAGAACTCTTTTGGACTCAGAAACCTGCCAAGAAGAAGAGCTGGAGAAGCTGTGAGGAGGAACTACCATTTTGCTTTGCACTTTGTGTTGGCCTGCAGTGGCTGCTTCTGTCTTGGGCAGAGAAAGGACTCGGCTGAACTTTCTGCAACTTCTTTGTTTGAGTTCCTCCAAGGGCTTGAGGAAGAGCTTGCACCCTGTTCAAGAAGTCTCAGGAAAAGCAAAGACTTCACCTTCCTCTGGGTACCACCTCTGGGACCGCGTGTCAGCTGCCATAGAGGGAAACCGCAACCCGATGCTGCCACCAAGACCGCCAGTAGTTCCATGACCTGAAGGCACCGCAGAGGGCAGTGTCGCACTTTACACCGCAACCCTGGTCTCACCGACGATGACCACCACCGCAGCCACCGAGCCCCTGCTCGCACCGCGACCTTTGGGGACTGCACTCCGCACCACCTCGCTTCACTCCTCCCCCCTGGTCTCCCCGACGATGCCGTTGCCAGCTGACATCTGCCATGGTCTGCACTGTGGTCTGGGGGCACCGGTCATAAGCTACATGAAGCACTGCACTGCCCCACACTGCAGCCGTGGCCCACTGATGCCAGCCCCATCGACCGTGACCATCAGCACCACGACGAGCAATGCCCCGCTTTGCATCACAGTCCTGGTCACACATACACCGCTGGCCGACCATTACCGAGCCGCTGCCTGCAACGGGACCTGAGGGTACTGCATGCTGCACCACTCCACTTCACACCACAGCCTCGACGACCGCCAATGCCGGAACACACCACCACAGTCGGCCAGAACAAAAGGTACTGTATACACGTCTTCTGACACTGACGCCAATCCGCACCGACACGGTCGACTGAAACTGTTGGATTTGGTTGTTTTCAGCACCGCTGTAGCACCGGACGGAGCTACCGTCTTGTTTTACACAGATAAATATTGGTTATTTTTCTAAACTGGTGTGGTGTCCTTTTGTAGTGTTTTTACTGTATTGCTGTTGGTTATGTGAAAATGCTTCACACACTGCCTCTGAGATAAGCCTGACTGCTCGTGCCAAGCTACCAAGGGGGTGAACAGAGGTTATTTCAGTAGTGTATCCCCCTAACCCTGACTAGGAAGAAGGGTCCCTTCTTGGACAGGGTAACAACCTGCCAACTAGAGACCCCAATTTCTAACAGTAACCCTAAAGGTTGGTTGCTATGTAAGTAAAAGGAAAAACATGTACATTTATGTGTTGCATGTCCTGGTAGTGATAAACAGCCTATTTCATGTTTCACTACTGTGAGGCCTATCCCCTCTCATAGGCCAGCATTGGGAGTTCCTAAATTTACTTTTAAGCTGTAATTCCTGATCAGATAGAAGTAGCTTTTTCTTGTTTGATATCTTTGGAATGATAATGATAAATCTTCCTTACTGGTGAAGTTAGATTTAACATTACTGTTTCAGAAATGCCACTTTAAGAAAGTAGACATTTCTCTGTATTTACTCCTCTTTGTGCTTGACAGCCTGTCTCCAATACATGTCTTGGTTGTGTGACAGCTACACTTTGTGCATTCCCTCTAGACAGCCACAAACACAGGAAGGTGAGGCTCATCTGCATTCTGAATACTCATCTGCATTCATTTGCATTCTGATGAGTCTTCCTGGGCAGGAAGGGGGAGATGTGGCTCACACTTACATCTGAATAGGCTGTGTCCTGTCCTCACACAAAGCACTGATTTACCCCCCCCCCAGGGTTAGCCTGGCACACTGGATTGGGCTGAAAGTGATCCTTGTGCACTTCAGAGAGTTCTTATGAAGCCAACACCTACATCAAAGGCACTTTTGGGTATAAGTCCTGGGTCAGACACTTCTGGATCTTGAACTGAACCACTGTCACAAGGATTGCTGTACTGCTTAAAGGACTCGACTTGACTGCTTTTCTGGAAGGACTATATTTCTGCTTGTTGCCCTGCTGCCTTCTGCTCCCAGACTCTGCTGGAAGGACTCTGCCTTCCCTCCAAGTGATCTCCAAGGGCTTACCTCCTGTTTTCTGAAGTCTTAGGGACACAACAGACTTCCTAAAATTCTGCTGGTGTTGCTGGACTCTGCCTTCAGTGAATCCTACCCTTGCCTGAGTTGCCTCATCCAAGCTCTGGGCCTCAGAAGTGGGTTCTGCAGTTGCTTTCATCACCTACATCTCCTGGGCCCCTGAAATCAAGCTATTGGGCTCTTCACAACCATGAACAGACCCATTTGCCCCGGGACTGCGCCGCCCACTTGAAGGATCAGTGTGAGCCACTGCAGCATTGTGTCCTCGCACAGCAAGCATCAGTGACAGTGACTGCGAGGCCCTGTCTGTCCTGCATGATGCCCATCCGACTCTTTGCACCCGCAGGATCATCGCTGGCAATACTCTAATTGCTCCAAAATCACACTAGGGATCCAAGGGAGACAATCCCAAAGGCGAGCGTATCACTCCCTGTCTACAATGAAACTCACCAAAGATACGTCCCACTAAAAAGAAGGGTCATCTATAGAAGCAGAAAGAAAAGGGAAAAAAGAAGTGATCCTTTATAAGGACAAGAACCCTCACTCACCCGAAGGTGACATGTTTCATCATTGGGCTCCCTCCTCACATCTGGGCCGCAAGGTCCCAGATGTGGGCTACAACTCCCCACAAGAAAAAATATTAGGTGGAGAGGAGCTGAGGTGTTTTAGGGTGGGTATACCACTGAGAAGAAGAGTGGGTGAGGGGCAGAGTGCGCAACCCCAAAAAAAGTGTGAAAAGTTAAAACTATCTCAGGGGCCCAATAACTTTATTCGGTGATGCCCTTGGATAGGATTAAAAAACCAAGAGGACTAGGGATTCGAAACAAATATACCTCCTAAGTGGTCAACATGTTTCTGCCTTTGTTAGACTCTGAACAAGTTCTTAGGCATTCATCAGGACCAAAAAACATTTCAAGTCACTCTGCGTAAACCAATAGAATTAAAAAACACTCAATTAGATGGCTATACTGGCCATGTTCAACTGTAATCATGGAAGTGATGGGTAATTAATACGCCAACTCCATCTCTCAAACAAATAGCATTTATACCTCTCTTTAGCCTCAAAGTACCCCTTGGCTAGACTCGGCTGTCAGTACACAGCACTACTCTGAAATTACTGTGTCCACGGGGGCCTGAGCGAGAGGGAGCCCAATGTTGAAGCATATCACCTTCGGGTGAGTGAGGGTTCTTGTCCTTATAAATGATCACTTCTTATTTCCCTTTTCTTTCCGCTTCTATAGATGACCGATGTTTTTAGTGGGACGTATCTTTTGTGAGTTTCAATACTCTACTTGCTCCCAGCGACCATTTCCCCCACAAACGGGGCAAATTTTGCTCAGCTTGAGAAGGTAAAACTTCAGTGGAACCTGTTTGGAACTGTATCCAACCTGCGCTCAATTGGGTTCGCCCTACACTTTGGATTTACCCCAGACTAGCGCAACCTAAAGTAACCTTTTAGCGCTATTGACTTCTAAGTATTGTTTTTGGTTTATTCATTGAAAATGTATAACTCGGGTTCTACTTATTGGATTTTTGTCATTTTGGTATTTTTTTATTCATCAACATATAATCTATATTTGTAACCCGGTGTGGAATATTTTTGTGGTGTATTAATTGCGTTGCTGTGTGTTTTACACAAATACTGCACACATTGACTTTGTAGATAAGCCTGACTGCTCCGTGCCAAGATACCAAAGGGTGAGCACAGGTTCTCTTTTAGTGTGTATCTAGCTCTAGGTTCATGCCTCTGCCAACCAGGAATCCCATTTCTAACAGTAGCTCTACCCACTTTCAGCCGGGAAACACACGTTAGACCTGACAGCCTTAGTGTTGTCTTTCCCCAACATTTTGTTTACTTCCCTCCATTTTTCCTACTTTGTTTTTGCTGGGTTTAAGACTCTGTGCAGTTTACCACTGCTAACCAGTGATAAAGCGCTTGTGCTCTCTACCCTAAATATGATAAAATTGGTTCATCCCCAATTGACATAGTTAAGTTACTTATAAGTCCCTAGTAAAGGGTGCTACATGTGCTCAGGGCCTGTAAATCAAATGGCACTAGTGGGCCTGCAGCACTAATTGTTCCACCCACATAAGTAGCCCCTTAACCATATCTCAACATGCCACTGCAGAACCTGTGTGGGCAGTTTCATACTGCCATGTTGACCTGGCAAATAAACCCTCTTGCCAGTCCAAAACCTTGCCTTTTTATACACATAAGTCACCTCTAAGGTAGGCCCTGTATATCCCACACAGCAGGATGGAGTGCATTTAAAAGGCAGGACATGTACTTTTAAACTTTACATGTCTTGGTAGTGAAAAACTCCCAATTTTATTTCTCACTACTGCAAGGCCTATTTCTCCTATAGAATAGCAATGGGATCGCCCTTTTACATCTTTTAAGTGTAACTCCCAATTGGGAAGAGATGGACTTTTCAAGTTTAATGTCACTGAACTCACAATTTCAAATCCCAACTTATGGTAAAGTTGAATTTTGAATTCCAGTTGAGCAAATGCCATTTTTAGAAAGTTGGCTTTTACTTACTTTATCTATACAAGGAGAGCGGCCCCACTACTCAAAGAGACAGGGTTCCATAAACCAACAATATATCAATAGAAAAAGATCCCTTGGAGAATTCAACAATCAAACAGATCACACTCCACTATCTTCACAATAAAAAACTATTCACCACCAATCTTAAAAGGACCCAAAAGGCAATTAAGTAAAATCAGTTTAATTAAGCATATAATTACAAAACAATTGTACAATTAATTAAAATTCATATGGTTAAAAACAATCTGAACCATGTGTTAAGAAATATATTGCACATACATTATAAACAATTAACATATAATAGAGACACTGTTGGACTTGGCCCTTTTTAGCAGGTTCACCCCTAAACTTTTTGCCTGGTCTGTGACCTAGTGTTGGTGGTTTTAGGCCTCTGAGCACTTTCGCACTGTGGTCCAGTGGAAAGTGCGTGCGCGCTCTGTGCACATTTAGTGAGATTGACCTGCCTCCCATAGGAATGCATTGGGGATCTGTGTGCCAGTGGTAATTCCTAGGTTGAGAGGAGTGCAGGGGCGAGTTTAGTATGTGCGAACTCGTGAGAATAAATGCTGCGCAATGGTGTGCGCAGATTTATTATGAATGGTGTAGAAATGCCACTTTTAGAAGTTGGCATTTATGTGTGCTCTGTGTCTGCCTGCCTGATGTGAATTGCATGTCTGGCTTGTGAGTGACAGGGGCTGGGAGGTGTGTGTGGCTCCAGGAGGGGCAGGGTGAGTCAGCGCAGGGCTGAATAGGGAGATCTGCATCTAGATGGGAGGGAGGAGTTGCACCTGGGACCTGAATAGGGCTGTGCCTTCCCTCCACAATGCTGGCTCCACCCCTGTGGTGCGTCTGATGTCCCTAGCCTGTCCTGTGAAAGGAGAGGAGCTGAGCAAAACAAAGTGCTCCAAAGCTCCCCCAAACCAGTTGCGTCTGGTTTTCCCCAACCCTGTGCTGTGACACAAAGGGGATTTTGTGGATAAAAGAAGGGGCTGTGACCCCATGAAAGTTGTTCAGTGTTCCTGTTCTGTTCCTGCGGGGCGTGCTGCTGCTGGGGCCCAGGGGGGGTTGCCAGGAGGGCTTGCCTCCCTGGGCCCTGCATTGCCCCTTTATCCCTAAGGACCTACAGGACTTTGCCTCCTTCTAGCGGGGTGAGCGCTGTGCTCTAATTCTTTAATTGCAAGAGGAGCGTGGGCTGCGCCGCCCGGCCCTGTAGAGGGAATCCCCCCGTGATGACTGCCGAGCGGGTGCCCACCCCGCCGATTGATCATGATTGCGGGTGCCCACCCCGCTTATTGACTTTAATTGGGAGGGAGCCTACCCCTCATGGTCTGCCGGTGTTGTTATCTACTAGCGGGTGCCCACCCGTGTTTCACCGGCGCAGCCGGAGCGAGCCACCGCGACCAGGAAGCCAGGCAAGGTGCCTGACGCTGGGCGGGGCCGAGAGGAGGAGGCTGCCGCGGCCGCCAATGGTAGCGCGGCCAAAGGAGGAGGCGACCCGGAAGTGCACGGGGCTCCCGAGAGCTGAGGGAAGCCCCGCACATGCCAGAGGAGAGGCGGGATCGTCGGCGGGGCTCCCATGCCTGGAGAGAGCCCCGCATGCTGCAAGGATTCCAGGCGGGGCTCCCGTGATGGAGACGGAGCCCCGCGTGCGGTGAAGTGAGAAGAGCCGGGAGAAGTTCCCGCAGCAGCCCGTGGTGAGTGGAGACCGGGAGAAGTGCTGCCGGTCCCGCAGCGCGGAGAGGAGACCCCGAGCAGCGCCAGTGAGCCCGGTGAGTAGGGGCTTGGCCTGAGTGCGGTGGTGCGGATTGGTAGAGCGGGCCCGCCGTTGCGGGCCGCTCCAACGCTTGAGGGGCAGTTTCTTTGGTGCATGAGAGAGCCCCAGAGGGCCCCAGAGTCTTGGGGCATATCGAGGCGCACTGTCGGTGCCTGGGCGGTCCCGCCAGAGAGCGGGCCGCCCCAACGATGGGGGCATGTGTTGATTGCCATGTGGGGGTCCAGAGGGCACAGAGGTGCCGGGCCCCCTTGATGAGAAGTGCCACAGCTGCACCGCACCAGCGCGGGCAGCTGCAACCCGTGGGCACAAGTAATTCAGAGTCCCTGAGTGGGACAGGAGGCACAGAGGTGCCAGGCCTTCCCGTGATTCACAGCTGCCCAGCAAGTAGTGGGCAGCTGCAACGTTTAGGCAACAGTTCTGTGGGGGCATTCTTGCATAAGATAGGAGTGAGATGCACTCCTCTGCCCCAGCGCAATTACGCGCTTCTGGATATTGCTGCATGGGCAGCTGAACTCTGACTTTGGACATAGGGCATTTGAGCCCTAGAGAAGGCCGTTGGCCAGGAGGGTCAGTGATTTACGTGATGGAGGAAATGTGATGCTCTCTACTGATTCATACCTCTAAATGTGTTTGGGGATGAGATTATGTGCGTAATATGTTTATGCCAGTGAGATTATTTCCTACAGTGAGTTTACCCCTAATTTGAGTTATGCTTAGGAGGTTATTGTCTAATGCGTTTAGACTTCTGAGATGATTGCATAATGTGTTTATGCTGGTGAGATTGGCGCAGAATGTATTCCGCGCCTAAATATGATGCTGTGCATAATATGGTTTATGTTACAGGCTGATGCTAAGTACAGTGGTTACCAGTGATTACTGGTTGTACGGTTATGATGTGTTCTACATTTATTATAAGTGATACATATACTAAGTTCGCTTTGTGCTGGTTCTGACAGTGGTCCAGTTGGCCCTGTCAGGTGTAAATAATCCCTTGTAAATATGACCTAGTGCCAGGTGGCACGATGTATATTATGTGAGTACTATTCTAATGTGTTTTATGATAATACAAAGGCTATTTTTATATATAACCTTGTGTGGAGTTCCTTTTTGTGGTGTGCCTGGTATGTTGTTGCTGTGGGTGTGTTGCGCAAACGCTTTACACATTGCCTCCGGGATAGGCCTGACTGCTGGTGCCAAGCTACCAAGGGGGTGAGCAGGGGTTATCTTGGATGTGTAACTCCCTTGCCCTGACTAGAGTGGTGGTCTCTGCCTGGCTTTGGCGCAAGCCTTAGCCAACCAGAGATCCCATTTCTAACAGACACTATATACAAGACATACATATATGTCATCTAAAAAAACTTGTTAATTTGAAGGACTCAACAAATGAAAGTGCCTAGATATCACTGATAGTTCATTGTTCCTCAAATTTAACAGAACCAAGAGGGCGTCGACACATTTCAGTGGAAAACCAATATGGGACCACCTTCTTCAGGACAACAACATAAATTTTCTCTCTATCGATATTTATGGTTATTGTAGTAAGGGTGAGTGACACTGATTACCGTCACCGGTTTGGTCATAGATATATGGAACTTTTATCTATTGGGTTGCTCCTAGGAGTGCTAGAGGCCTGTCCGACCAGCCATCGATAATGGTAAGAATGACGTGATTGATTCAGGGATATTTATGGGCATACAACTCTATGTTCCCGTACTCAAAATCGTGTTCCTGTGGGTACATCAATCTCCTATCAGGTATAACTCGAAACACTATGTGGGACCTTTATTAAAATATCAAATACTTAATCCGGAACTTGGAACTGGGGACTGACTGGCCATCTAAGAACATCCAGAAATTAGCTACCACACTGGCAATACTTCCATCAGTTGTGGTAAATCTTGTTGTGGTAAATCTTAGATGCCCACAGTCTCGGTCTCCCACGTCCGCCTTCCAATAGAGTTGATGCATTTTACTTACTTTAGCCATTTGGTGACTTCTGCTTTTCTCTGGAATACATGTCTGAGGTGGGTGACAGCTGGCTTTGTGCATTCCATCTAGGCTGTCACAGACAAAGGAAGGGTAGGAGTGCCTCAGTGGTCATCTGCATGCAGATGGGCTATCCTGAGCAGGACAGGAGTGAGGAGTTGACACTTACACCTCAAAGGGCTGTGTTCTGTCCCCACACAAAGAATTGATTACCCACTGTAGTGTATCTGAATCCAGGGCAGGAAGGGAGAGCCTCTGTGCTCTTCAAAGCTTTCTTTGAAGTCTCCCCACTTCAAAGGCACCACTGGGTATAAGTACTAGACCTGTGAGTACTCTGCCAGGAAGAAGAGCTGCTTTGCTGCTCGAGGACTTCCAGACTGCTGGAACTGCTGTTTGCTGAACTCTTGCCATGCTGTGTCACCCTGCTGGTGTCTGCTCTCTTTCTGCCTGGGTGAGAAGAACTGGACCTGCTTCACTTGAACCCAGAGTGACTCCAAGGGCTTGCTGGCTTGACTCCTGTTGCCTAAGTCTCAGGGACACAAAACCCTCCTTTTCCAACCCTTGCTTGTGAGTCTGTCTTGCCAAGTGGTGCTACCCCAGTCCTGGACCCTTGGAAGTGGACATAGGGGTTTGCTCCAGTGGAACCGATGCATCATCTGCTGAAAGAGCAGATCCGATGCATCGCCGTTGTTGCGGGAACCAGACTGGTGCATCGCACTCGGAACCACCACATCGCACTCAGAGCCACCTCATTGGAACTGACACATCGCCACCCCTGAGTGGAGAAGATCGACGCCTTGTGCAGCACACATGGAAAAAGCGAAAATCCATTGTTTCTTTATGTACAGGAAGGTGTCCCTTCCTGTACATAAACAAATTTTTTTTTTTAAATGCCATTTTGTCACTTTCATGTGTGCTGCATGAAGCAGCACTCATGAAAGTGACAGAATGGCATTTCTAGGATTGTTTATGTGCAGGAAGGGACACCTCCCTACACATAAACAATGCTCCCCTGCACGCAGACACCCTTGCACTCTGGTGCAAGGGTGCTTGCACTGACGCTAAGTTGCTAAACTTAGCACCAACGCAGGGGGAAACACAAGGCTGCACCACATTCTTGTAAATATGGTGCAGCCTTGCGTTTCAGAAGTTGAGGAGAGAGGCGTTAAGCCAGGAAGGCTAACGCCTCTCTCCTCCACTTCCTTGTACATTTCCCCCACTGTGCCTTTTTGTGGTGTTTTTACTGTGTTGTTGTATGAAGTGTTGCAAAAATACTTTACACATTGCCTCTTAAGTTAAACCTAACTGCTCTGTGGAAAGCTACCACAGGATGAGCACAGGATAATATAGTTTGTGTTGTGACCTACCCTGACTAGGATTGTGTTTCCTGTTTGGACAAGGTGCATACCTCTGCCAACTACAAACCCCAATTTCTAACAGTGATGCATTCCGCATCACACATAGGAAGAGGAAAATGCCTCCAAGGATTTATTTGTGCAGGTAGGTAACCCTTCCTGCACCAAAACACTCCTGCCCCTAATGCAGGCACCTTTGCATTATGGTGCAAGGGTGGTTGTGTTGGCGCTAGCCAGCACACAGCATGCCAGCAAAATGAGAGAGTAGAAATGCTCTATATTCCCTTTGTCTTTCAGGTAACGCAGCTCAGCAACTTTGCTTGCTTCCCTATGTTGTGTGAAAGAAATATACCCCAGCATTTTAGCTGATATGTTTTCAGCTATGCCCTTACTTACATAGATCACACTTCTTGGAAAGAATTCCTAGTTACACTTCTACGGCCACGGCCCTTTTAGAGACCCGTACTTTTTTATCCCACTTTAAAGCACTGCTTATCGATGAGGTATGGCTGGAGACGCTGTGGAACCATAAGCTTAGGACAGGTATGGGCAATACTTGTGACACTTGAGGTTGCCTGTAGGGGGCTGCATGTCACTTTGATATTTAGGCCAAATTGTCAATTTTTCATAGGGCAAAGTCTGATTTGCATGTCTTTGGTCCTAATAAGTAGAACTGTAGGAAAGCTAAGAAAAATTGGATGGAATGCTGTCTAGAACAAGTGAACATCATGAGACTGCGTTATGCATTAACATCTATGGATTTTTTGGTAAGTGAATGTTTCTTAACACCCTAAATATCGAGGTTGGGGCTCTTCCTCAGTGTGCCTTAAAGAATCAAGCCTCAGCACATCAACGAGGCCTGAGCTGGCTGAAACATGCCGACGGTTGATTGTGTTCTCTTTTCAGAGAATGTGGCTTATGATTTCGATCTGCTTCCTGACACTTGGTACAGGGCCAAGATTCATTTGACTGTGGCTGTTCCTTGTCTCTGAAAACACAGTAGAGCTAACAGAATAGAATACAGCCCTGTGCAATTGCCTGCGGCTACGTTTGACTTAATTCCATACGTCGCCTTTTTTGCTTTATAATTGTACCATCAGCAGCTTAGTTTAAGTGAAAGACATTCATTCTCTTTGAAGGTCTTTGCTCACCATTTTATGGATACCTGCTGGCAATGGAAGGGTTGCACCGGTGGAGCACGAGAATAGTTGTATAATGTTGCCG
This sequence comes from Calotriton arnoldi, assembly GCA_963921515.1. Taxonomy (NCBI): domain Eukaryota; kingdom Metazoa; phylum Chordata; class Amphibia; order Caudata; family Salamandridae; genus Calotriton; species Calotriton arnoldi. The sequence continues at coordinate 351,640 of CAWUFW010007246.1, read as the reverse complement.
CAGCCTCTGTCCCAGACAAAATCAAAATTACTTCTTTAAGGAGCACTAAACATTGTAACTCTATCTATGTTCAACTAATGTGCATATCACTAAAAGCAACTTTAAATATTTAGAAAAAGTACTGAGCTGATATTGTTTCTCATTAGTGAGTAAAAACCCAAACATATGCTGTGGCCTGCCCTAGTTGATTTTCTTTCATGTTCTGGCAAAGCCATCTGGAATATAATTACCAAAGTGTTTTCAGTAAAGCAGTGTTATGTTGCAGCATTTAGGGACTGCAATCACTCAGACATACTCAAATATATATGGTGAAAAGGACGGATGATAGTTCAGCTTTACTAACAAGGCGACTGTACTACTACTGAATATCGACACCAACAACATTGAGACATAGTAATATCCAGTACAGAATATCGCGGGACAAAATATTGAAAAATAAGTGCATACAGGGAAGTATCGATTTAATTATTCCTAACTCCACATCTACCTGTATAGGTACAGCATAGATATGTGGAGTTAGGTATAGATAATCTCGATATACATAGCTGACGATATTTCATTTTCTGTAGTCTGTCATTGATATTCTGTCCCATAGATATTGTTGATTAGACATTCAGGGGGCACATCTAATAAGACCTGTGCTACAATTACTACACAATTCTGAACTTGAGGTGAAGTAACCATACAAAGTGTGGGCTATCATTTTTATTCACTAGACTGATTTCTTGAGTAGATTGCCTTGTTCCAACGCACAATAAGAAATATGACTATTTGATGGTCCAATAAAAGCGTTCTGGTTTAGTAGGCTCTCACAACAGTTATGTGGCCAAAAATGGAAATGATATATACAGACTCACATGATGCCTTAATCTGCCACATGATCTCGGCTCCCTTCACACCTGCACACAATTAACTGGAAAACTGGAAACCCAGCAGCAAGAAGGTTTCCAGCTAATTGTTTGAAGGCTTGTGCAGCCATGTTCATTATGCATTGTGGATATGAACCCTCCTCAGTACATCCGTGGCAGCCTCAGAAGCTTTGGGGTATATTCACAAGAACGTGTGATAACTACCGCAAGAGTAGCGTAACGCAACTTTTATTATCGCAGCCCATCACGGGAAAATAACCCTGTGTCAATGTGGAATTCACAACAAGGCGGTAGCATGCGATAGACACCAGATAACGCGTCAAATGTCAGCGTGAAAATCAACGCCACGCCTCAAAAATGCGAAACGCGAAAAACCATGCAATGAGGCAAATTGCGGTACAAAAAGTTGCGAAAACCAGCCACACGCCTGCAAATCCCACGCGTCTGGCGGGAAAATGAACCATAAAACCTACAGAAACAACACACCAGAAACAAGCCAAAGCACGTAGCAACATGGATGCACCCTGACCCAGCGCTGAGGTCAACGCGAACCCCACAACCCCCACAGACCACCAGCAAGGAACAACTGGGTCGGGGAAGGCCAAGGAGAAAAGGGAGAGGAAGACGGGGTGCAGACCGCAGGAAAACAAGACCAGCGTCAAGGAGGTGACAGAACACTACCAGCAACTGACCCACAAGCAGACCACCTGGAATGCAGTCGGAGTGCCCAGGAAGCCAATCCAGGAGGCCAAGAGGCACCGGCAGGATGTGACAACCTAAACCAGGTACAAACATGCTGCCAACAGGAAGGCAGCAACGGCGACAGGAGGTGGCCCAACAGGTGCGGGTGTTGCCCAAACCATGGAATGCGAACTAGAACACATACGTGGGTGTCCAATACCCTTCAGGGACCACCTACACCCCACAAAGGAGACCCACACTGCCATAGAGACACATGCAGATGCACATACCCAGTACAGAACCACGCCCAGGGGCACGCACATATCAGTCACACACCCACGTTGGCTCTGCGTACGACGGCACAGTCCACTCCCCTTACGAATTGAGTGGGTGACTACGAAGCTACATGTCCAGGTTCAAGCCCGCTGCCTGCGTTGACATGTCTGCGTCCGCTGTACACAGCACAATATAATGTCGTAGGGCCCAGGGCCCCCATGCATACAACAAGACCACAGGGACACATGCACATATCATGTTGTACTGGCTACGGGCACGTGCGCCCGGCCCCTTTATTGGCAGGGCCACATGTACAGTGACGCCTGTGTTGGTCCACCCTTTCGACTCTGGCAGTTGGCGGTTGGAGGTGGTCCTTGCGGTGGTGGCGTGTGCCTCCTGCGGTGATGCGACGTTCGGGCCGGTCAAGACCCGATGCCATGTGTGGGCCCTGGTGGCCCGCAGTTGGGGCCGGAGGAGGCGGACAGCGCAGGGCCACAGACACATGGCGTTGATGACCCCAAGACCATCGCTACAGAGGCCATACAATGTCTCAGAAGAAGGGGTCCCAGGCCTGAGCAGCACAGAGTTAGTGGCCCCGGATGCCCTGCGGCCGGCACAGGCACCCAGCCACGGGACGGTGACTTGCGGTGCAGTCAGATGGGCCATGCGACCTGAGCGGGTCCCCATCAATGTCCGAGGTGTATGTTGCGGAGGGTTGCGGAGGACAGTGGAAGGTGTCCTCCAGGGAATGATGCGGAAGGTCTGATGTTATCTGGAAGCAGCAAATGGAGGAGTGGAAAGCGCAACCCTCGTTTGCACCAACAAGTCGGGATCAGCTACATGAGGATGAAAACTAGCCCCTAGTCCATAGACTCAAACGCCACCAATGTACGACCAGTGAGTGTCCATGAATGTCGGGGAACAAACTTAGTGGCACAGGTGCTGTGAGGGGATGCAGTCTGCGATGATGCCGGTACACATATGTGAACTCCAAGAATGCCAAATCAAGGCTCTGTGACCTACTGGACTGCAGTGTAGGCCGGAGGCCGCGGTCAGCAGTGGCCCACAGCCACGGGTCGTTGGCTCGCGAGGCACAGAGTTAGTGACACAGTGGCAGTTGTCGGTAGTGTTCAATCACCTCCGTGACGCTGATCCTGTTCCCTCTGGACTGCAACGTGTCATCCTCTTACGCCCCTCCGTGCGTGCAAAGAAATGTATTGTGCCTTTTGAATTACTGATGTTCAGTTCCAAATCTGTGATCCCACTCGTGCACAGCGTAGGCCGAGGGCAGTGGTCCGCGTAGGCCCACAGACACGTGTGGTTGTGATGCCATGCACAGACTTGTTGCCACCACATCTGAGGGTGTATAGTGAATTGTTCTCTGCCTTGAATAACGTTCACTGCCATGGTGTAATCAAGACTCAGTTCCAAATGTGTGACCTACCTGACCGTGGTGTAGGCCTGAGGCAGCGGTCAGCACGGCCCATTCACCGAGTGTCGCCGGCATAGGTTGGATGGCCCCACCGGCCTGCGTAGTTCAGGTTCAGTGGCACCACGTGTAGCAGGCTGGCATTGAACAGGGTTAGTGGCACCATGTGTAGCAGGCTGGCGTTGAACAGGGTTAGTGGCACCACGTGTAGCAGGCTGGCGTTGAACAGGGTTAGTGGCACCACGTGTCGCAAGATGCCCATATGGAACTATGCCTCACTGATCGGGGGGTCTGGTGCTGTGGCCGCTGGCCCGGATTTGGGGTCACTGCCATGCATGACTCAGGACACAGATTCACATATGGGACCTACTGGTCCGAAGAGTAGGCCGGGGGCGGCAGTAGAGTACGTCAACGAAAAAGGAATAAAGCGAGCCTGTGTCGTGGAGGCTGTGATGGTCTGAGGTGGCTGCCAAGGTTGTGGGCCTCGGGCTTGGGGCTTGCACCGGCACGTGGTGGGCCCTCCTTGACACACGCCGGTGTCGGAAGGTGATCAGTGTGGCCTGGCTGCGCAGGGGCTGGCCTGACGGGTTCGTGGTCCAGCGTGCCGGGGTCCGGCAGGCGCACAGCATCGCAGGCAACTCCGCTCACGAGGATGGCGTCGGCCTCGTGGCGGGGTGGGAGGCGCCGCCCTCGCAGAGACGTGGGTCTTTCCGGAAGAGGACCACCCCCAGGCCTACGTGCTTTTTATTCACACCCCTATGCTGGCGTGGCGTACGCTGGGCCATCCCACTCCGCTGACGCTTAGGGGGGGCGTAACAGGCAACATTTCCGCGAGGTCCCCCACTGGCTGGGGTGACATGGTGGCGTCCACTGTCCACTACACTCCATACACAAGCGGTGTATGTCGCCATGGATATGGGTGTGTTCTGCATACTGCGAGGTGTCCAGCACATCTCAGCCACTCTTGGCATTGTGTACTTTCCCAATCATGGTTCTACTGCATCCTTCACACATGCCTGGTTACCACCTTTCCCCACATTCGGCTATTATGTGGCTGAGGTGCCATTCCGTTGCTGGCTCATGTTCAGGGCTTGCCCATGTGGACATTGTAAGTTGTTCTGTCCTGTCTGGTGGGTGGGCATGTTGTTGTGCCTGTTGTATGTGATTTTGTGACGTGTGCATTGCCAGAGTTGTGAGTTGCACGGTTGTGGAGTTGAGGTGTGTGGGGTGTTCATTTGGATATTGCCAAGGGGCTGTGCATTTGCCTTGTTGCCATCCTGGGAACGCTGGTTGATGATGGACTGTCGGAGGATGAAGGTATCATGCACACTGGCTGTGTATTTGAAGGCAACATTGTTGGGTGTTCCACGGTGTTCTGTTGTTGCCTGCACATTGATGTGAGACGTGTGCTTCCTGTTGCGGTGATTGTGTGCTGTGTCACCAGGGGGCACAGGTAGTACATGTGTGCTGTGTATTGCCCCCAACACGTGCGTGCATCCTGCTTGGGCGTATGGTCCTTGCTTGGTCTCCAGCGGATCCTGCGCATTGTGTTGTACGTATGGGGACTGGGGTACCAGGGTGATGGTGATGTCCAGGACAGGTGTGGGGGACTTGGATGTGGCTGGCTGTGAGACTCCCCTGACTCTGGCGGGTGTTGTTGGAGGGTCCCAGGGGCCAACAGGTGCAGCCACGCCATCAGCTTTGTGTGGGGTGGGATGTTGGTTGTCCGCTGTGTTGGTGCCGTAGGCCTGTTAGGTGATGATGGTCAGGATGCGTAGGTTGGTTGTCCCTTTCAGCCTGTAGTGGACGGTGACATTGTCAGATGTTGGGTCTGTGCGGCTGGTACGTTTCCTGGGGTTCCGCTGTCTTTGTCTGCGCTGCGTCTGTGGTGGTCCGGGGAGGGTGTGTTCCGGGTGTGGGTTGGGGTCCTGGGGCGGTGGAGGTGGGTGTTGTGGCCCTCTTGGGTGTCCGGGCTGCATGATGAGTGGCTCCATGGCATCTGTTGCCCTTCGGATGTGGCCCTGGGCTGTGCTCCTTTTTGGGGTGCTGGCTGCCGTCCGACTTTACACCAGGTCAGAGCAGGTGTAAATTTCCTGGTGCTAACGCGCCTTATCGCCTGTTTTGTGTTTTTATCGCCGATGTGGCTGGTCGTTGTGAATTTATTTATTTATTTATTTTATAGTTTTATGGAGCGTGAACCAGACTCGTGAGGGTATCAGAGCGCTTTACAGGATTAAGGGGGTGGAATACAAAGCGTAAGGATGGGAGGGATCAAATTGGGAAAGATAGGGGATACATTATACATGAGGAGCACGCAGTCTAAAGTCCAAGCTACAAGTGGGAAAAAAAATTTAAAAAAATTTGAGCAAGTGGATATAATATACAAGAAGGCACGCAGTCTCAGCTCTTGGGGATGCCCAGGAGTGCTGAAAAATGTATCATCCATAGAGACCATGGATGCCGAGGTGGAGGGTGGAACATGTCGATGAGGTGATTGTAAAGTATTCATTAGACGAGGTATTTTCCCATTAAGAAGGTTTTGGTCTCCTTCTTAAAGTGTGCCAAGGACGGAAGTCTTCTGATGGCAGGTGGGAGAGAGTTCCAAATTCTTGGTGCGGCCCCAGAGAAGGCCTGATTGTAGGTTTTTTTCTTCCGGAAGCGTGCTGGTTGCAGCAACAGGTCTTTGGCAGATCAGGAGTTTCTGGCTCCTCCGGAAACCACCAGTTTTTGTGCGAGAAAAGTAGGGGAATTGGAGTAAAGAGCTTTGTGAGTAATGCAGGCCACTTTAAATTGGATTCTGTCCTCTAGGGTAAGCCAGTTCAGAGCTTTGAGGTGGGGAGTGATGTGGTCGAATTTCTTTGAGCCCGTTAGGAGTCTGGCGGCGGTGTTGAGGCAGGCTTTCAATGGGGCCAGAGAGTTCTTGGGTAGCCCTGCGAGAGTAGAGCATCCATATTCTAGTCTGGAAATGACTAGGGCCTGGGTTGCCGTTTTAAGGTCGGACGCATCGAGGAAGGGTTTTAGGTTTCTTAGGTAGCTCAGGTGGAATCTAGCCATTTTGGCCATCAAGTTTATATGGCCACGCATATTCAGGCTGCCGTCAAGGGTTATTCCAAGGGATTTCGCCGAGTCAACAATGGTAGGAGGGCAGTTTAGTGCTGTGATGGGCTTGATCCATTCCTGGATGTCTGGATTGGGTTTGGGTGGGGAGATCAGAAGAAATTCAGTTTTATTTGCGTTGAGTTTAAGCTGGTTGGCGGTGAGCCAATGGACTGTCAGCTTCAGGGCCTCATTCAGGGAGAAAATGTCCTCAGGGGAAGAGATTTTTATGTAGATCTGTATATTGTTGGCATACATGAGGTAGGAGACGTTGGCGGCACGAAGCACCTCAGTGAGAGGTTCAAGGTAAAGGTTGAAGAGGGTAGGGGAGAGGGTTGATCCTTGGGGGACTCCAACCGAAACCGGAGAGGGGGTGGATAGATCACCATTGATGAGGACTCTCTGTGAGCGGTTTTGGAGGAAGGATCTAAACCATTCAAGGACAGTGCCATCCAACCCCATCCTGAGTTTGAGGCGTTCTAGTAGAGTTTCGTGGTTAACCGTATCAAAGGCGGAGGAAAGGTCTAGAAGGATTAGGAGACAGGTGTCGCCTAGGTCAAGGGCTTGGAGGGCGTCATCTACAATGTGGAGGAGGGTGGTTTCCGTGCTGTGTCCAGGTCTGAACCCTGATTGGAAGTCATCTAGCAGGTGAATGTTGTTGATGTGTAGGCTTAGCTGCTGTTGCACACATTTTTCCAGAACTTTGGCAAGGAGTGGGATGTTGGATATGGGTCTATAGTTCTCCGCGGAGGCAGAGTCCAGCGTGGGGTTTTTAGGATGGGGACAACTTGGCCAGCCTTGAGCGAATCAGGAATTGAGCCCTGTAGGAGGGAGGCATTGATTATTGAGGTCCAGGAAGGGATGATAGCCTGAGAGGCGGCAGCTAGGCAGTTAGAGGGGAGAGGATCATTAAAGTGATTGTTCGGTTTTAAGGAGGCAAGAATTCTCGAGATAGAGTGTTCGTCATAGATTCTAAAGTTGGACCAGTGCGCTAGGTTTTTGGGTGAAGTTTGGGAGGAAAATGCAGAGAGAAGAGGTGGAGCTGGCAGAATTTGATTTTGGTGGTGAGTTGCGGATTTAAGTTAATTTCCTAGGGCAGAGATTTTGTTGCAGAAGAAGGAAGAGAATTCCTCGCTTGATATTAGGGGTTTAGGTGTTTCTTTGGAGGTTTTCGCTAGTTTGTTGGATTGGTGTTTGACCAAGTCGAACAGCTTGCGAGGTCTATTTTTGGCATTCTCCAGTTCAGTTCTGAAGAATTCTTTTTAGTGTTGAGGATTTTCTTATTGTAGGCGTTTCTGGCCTGGCGGAGAAGTTTTAGATGTGCTGCTGATGGGTGTTGTTTCCAGATTCATTCAGTCTGTCGAAGGGATCTCCTCTCCTTGTTGAGGGATCCGCTGAACCAGGGATTTCTGTCTTTAATCTGGGTTCTTTTTAATTTTAGTGGTGCCAGGTCATCGAGAATGTCGGATATGGTTGAGGAGTAATGATCCGCTAGGTTGCCGACCGAGGTGCACTGAGGGGGGAGGTCGGACTCACAACGCGCTGCCAGTTTCTCGTGGTCGAGGTTCTTGGTGTCTCTAACCCATTGTTTGGGAATCACAGGTTGAGGTGTCCATGTTTTGTGGGTGCTGGGCAGGAGGAAAGTGATGGCGTGGTGGTCGGACCAATCACAAGGGTCAATAGAGATAAGTTTGACCGCTGATTCCTTAGCAATGATCCAGTCTAGAGTGGCACCTTTCGAATGAGTAGGGAGGGAGCAGGCTTGGATAGGGGCTTGATCAGCCAAGAAGTCTCTCATGGCATTGACCTGAGGGTCCTTAGGATCATTCCAATGCAAGTTAAAGTCACCAAGGAAAATGTCATTAGAGTTTGGAGAAACCTTGGCTGTGATGATTTCCATGAGGAGGTCCGTAAAGGTGTTGTTCTTGCCTGGGGGGTGGTAAAAGATGTGAAGTTTGCACAGCTGTGAGGTGTTGTTGGAGATGGCGAGTGCAAGGTATTCGCAGGAATCTGTGGGGTCCACCGGCAGTTCCGTAACAAGGAGATTGGAATGGTAGATACAGGCAATGCCACCCCCTTTTTTCTTTGAGTGCCTGTCCATCCTTACGATGTTATAGTTGGGCGGGACTAAGAGGTCTAGGTAGGGCGATGAGGAATCCTTGAGCCACGATTCAGTCAAGATCACTAGATCCGATTTATGACTCAGGATGAGGTCGGCGACATCAGATGCATGCTTAACAGCTGACCTGCAGTTTATTAGGAGGCCGGCTAGGGAGGGGTAGGAGAGGGTGTCGCAGGTAGAGGCAGAGGCAGAGGTGAGAACTTTAGCTAGGTTGCTAATGACCACCCCTCTGCTGCGGAGGGTAGCAGATATGTTAGGGTTGGTTGCAACCGTGCAGATAGGGTGCTCTCCCCTTAGGTCTAAGTGGCATGAGGTTGTCAAGGCAGATTCGTCGCTACTGAGGAGGTCAGCCCCTTCATCCTCCGTGAGATCTGCGGGATTAATCGTGCCAGGGGTGGTTTTGTAGGTGTGGAGGAGAGCAAGAATTTCCTCCTCCGAAAGGTGGCAGGGGTGCTTGCGTGGGCGCAAGTGTCTCAGGGATAGTGGTAGTGGGTGATGGAGGGGCTTCATGAGGGGGATGTGGGTCGCATTCTGTGAGAGCCAGAGATTCGAGAAGGAGAGTTCGGTGATGTGAAGGAGGTGCTTTAGGTCCAGAATCGATTTGTGGATGCTCAGTGTTAATTCGAAGGATCTGCGGTGTAGAATATCAATATCTCTAAGAGAGGTATGTTCTGGCAGGCCGGGGACCAGTTGCAAGGGAGCGGTTCTGATAGTATGTGCTGGTAGCCTTGGGGTGGGTTCAGGCGGGCAGAGGGCTGGTTGCATGCGAGTTAATCGGATGGAGTGAGGGGGGCTAGGTCGATCCGCGTCCCTATGGGAGGGAAGGTCTTGCAGGCAGGGGGCCAAAGGGGTGGGAGCGATTTCGTCTGACTGCTTTTGTAACCTAGTGGTGGGGCTAACTTGTCCAGAGTACTGGGCCCTATTAGGCATTTCCATAACAGTGTTGAGGGCCCTAGTGGGGGTTTCAGTGGCCCAGAGTACAGGAAGTATACGCGGGCAGGAGGTTAAGGGTTTAGGGATGCTTCTAGTGTTATGTGCTGGAAGCGTGATGGCAGGACCCGGTTGACATGTTAGGTGGGCCCTGGGGGGAGTATCGGAGGTCAGCGGAGCGGGGACCGCTGGGAGGTCTAGGTTAAGTGGTATGGGCGCGCAGTGGATGGCATGCATAGGAGACAGGGTGACAGGGCCGGGTCGCCCAATGACGAGGTCACTGGCAGGAGTGGTAGGTGAGAGGCAAGGTGCATTTGGCGGAGTGGGCAAGGGGTGGAGCGGTGGGAGCGTGGACTGAGATGGGTTTTGAACATGTTTTTTAAGGAGGGTGAAGAAGTCAGCAAATTTGTTGAGGTTTTTGGGAGGTCCTTGAATCAGGATAGTGCCGCTGTTGTATAAGGTGATGGTAAGGTCAGCATGCAGGTTTGCAGATGGAGTGATTGTGAGTTTTTTTCCGTGAGGGATGTTCCTTGCTTCTTGTACTTTGAGGAGGCTCGAGAAGGCATTGCGCCAGCGAGATGTTTTTCTGGAATGGAAGATGAGGTCGTAGATGACAGTGCCCTGGTTTACGCAGAGACGATGGTCAGATATCAACGTCTCAGGATGGCTTTTCAGGATGGAGTGTTTAAGGGCTTTGGAGGCGGATTTGGAGAGATTAGGAGGAAATGTTGAGGTGTGATGTTGTCTCGGCTTTTGGCACGGGAACGCCTACTCTGCATCTCATTAGCGATATTTGCGGGGGTCCTATGTGGCGATGTTTTTTGCGGCTGCTATTGCGGGTAAACTGGTGCTGTGGGCTGTTAACACCGGCTTGTGAATGGGGAGGTAAATTTATCACGACTTTGGCTGCGATAATGTGCCGTTAATTCGGCGATAGCTCCTTGTGAATATGCCTGTTTGTTTTCTGTTGTTGTTGGGTGGGTGGGGAGTTGGTGAGTGAAAGTGACTCACGCTGTGTTCTGCGCAATGCCCTGCCCCCCTCAAATATCATCTTATCCTATTAAGGAAACATCCATGAAAATTCCCAGTGCAATATTACTTTTCAAAGGTTTTCCCAGGTGCTCATATAAAGTGAAGTGATGCAAATCGAAGCAAAGCAATCTGTTGATTCCTTAGCATTTTAAAAGTGAATGCAACACAAAATGGTGCAGCAGCACACAAGGGTCTGCACAACTCCTTATTAATAACTCTCATATTTTTACCTTGCACTCATACTTGAATGAGTGGTGATCTTAGAACTTGCTTAAAATGTGTTTTGTTGTTAAAGTCATAAATGGAAATGGGCCAAATGCAACTACATTGAGAGACGTGGAGGAAACAGCTCTTTCGGTCAGTTATCCAAAAAGCTTTATCTTTTTAGTTAGCCTATGTTTGAGGTTTGCTCATTCATTGTTGAGCCTGCAATGTCACCACAAAGCTACTGGGCTTGATTCACAAAGAGCCTCCCCCTCATGTTGGAGGCTCCGCAGTCATGGCACGATCTTCGCGCTCATGGCAAGATCTCCTTGCTGCAGTTTCTCACTGAGAACAACCTGCCATGAGTGTAGAGGTCCCTCTACAACTGAGGAGCCTCTTCCATGATGGTGGAGGCTCTTCGTGAATCAGGCCCTCTGTTTTTGTGCAAAATAGTGTGGAGCCATCAAAAATTCTAGCGTTGGTATAAGGCCAAGTCATTTTCAATTTAATTTAGATACCATCCCATTGCTGCAAAATAGCTGATTGGTGATTAAAAAAAACAATAAACAAAACCAGAGTTAATTAACTATGATCCTAAAATAAAATGTATGTTCACTCACGACTACAAAGCCCTCCACAACACCGGACCCCAATACCTCAACAATAGAATCTCCTTCCACGTCCCCAGGAGAAACCTCCACTCCGACGACCTAGCGCTTGCCAAGATCCCTTGCATCCACAGAGCCAGAACAGGGGGCAGATCTTTCTCCTACATAATGGCCAAGACCTGGAATGAACTCCCCCTCAGCATCAGACGAAGCCCCACTGTCCAAGCCTTCAGAGGAGACCTCAAGACCTGGCTCTTCGGATGACCTCGGAGCAGCCCGAAATCTATAAATCCCCTGATTGATTGATATAATTCCAAGGTCCAAAAGTCTGCTTTAGCAGACACGTAGTGTTTACTGTCTGTTTATGCTGCATAAATGGAGAAGGCTTTCTACCTGGAGATAATCTGCTCAACCATTTGTTTCTATTAAAGGTCTCCTACAAACGTGCTGTGACTTTTGAGCAGAAAATGTATTCAATCAGCTTATAAAGGGTGATCTTGAAATAGCCCAGGACACACACCTCCTTTAATAGAAACAAATGGTTGAGCAGATTGTGTATCTTGGGCCATTTCAAGATCACCCTTTATAAGCTGGTTGAATACATTTTCTGCTCAAAAGTCACAGCACGTTAATAGGAGATTTAAGGTAAATGCCAGTATGGATATCTTGGTTCAGTTTAACATCCAATAAAAGAGTTTAGTGTGATTAAAACCTATGAGAAAACAGGCACTACTCCCATACTCTTAAGCAACTATTATGGCACTGTTTGGAGGGTTAGCAATTTGCTGTGACATGTCTCTGGTTCTTGCACAGTGTAGGAAATTGATTACTGCTATCATATTAAATAGTCATAACCAGAAAGTTGTGTAAGGTTATACACGTGAAATGTTCTACCAAAGTATCAGCATACAAGTGGATTCAATGGTGGTCATAGGTGTGTCTGCCTATATGACGGTTGCTTAAGAGGTTAGTTGGTAATCAACCAGAAGGAGCAGTTTGACTTGGCTCTACTTTCTCTGTGCACACAATAACGCAAAAGAGGGTATGTAGTTAAACAAGGTAGTTCCTTTGATCCCCTGAAGATTGAAGGTATTTTGACCACTCCACATGCAGTGCTTATTTGAGTTGGTGGTTGCTGGTGTGGGGCACCAGCACTCATTCTGGGGCCTGGCACATATTTTTGCATCAGGCATTTACTCAGAGCAAGAGAGAGAAAAATACAGAAAGCAGGAAGACAGAGAAAAATAAAGACATAAAAACATCGCAAAAGGAGAAAGCAGGAACATACAAGAGTGAGGTAAACTGGAAAGGAGTGTCCAGTAGTGGATTAAAGAGGCATGAGATGGATTTAAGACAACGGTTTCTTGGTATTCAGCATGCTGACATTTAATTGCACCAGCCAAAGACTTCTGAGCAGAGCTTTTGGCACCGCCAAGGGCTTCTGAGAGGGAGCTTTGGGCACCAGCACTTTTTCTTATACAGTGCCTTGTTTCGTAAATTTATGTTGGGTGATAACAAGACTACCTTCATTTTTTTTAAAAGGGTGTTGAGTGAAGGGGCTGTAGTTGTCAAACGGGCATTCTAACACTGATACATGTCAGTGGCCAGCTATTACCTAGCTGGTCTTAATTAGGAACAGTTAAAGGGACACCAATTAACCTAGAAACCATGCTCACCATGTGAGTGTATGGTGAGAGAAGAAGGAGCCTTAGAGGGTGTTGCTCAAGGAGGAGGTCACTGGAATTGACCCATCACAGCCTGAGCAGTCATGCAGTGGCAAAGGAAAGAAAGAAACAGTGGAAAAGGGGTCTGAGCAGTCATTCATTTTATCTTCAAAAACACAAACAAAAAGTCTACTGATATATGGCAGCAGCAGAGATTATAAATCTAGTAATGACCAAGAATTATTCATAGCATCCATGCTGGAGCTGGAAATCTGCTCCATAGATGTTTCCAATTTAGGTTGTGTACATGGTATGATATGACCTCTTCACTGGATGACCTTGTGAAGATTGCTGGTATCATGTGATAGACATGCTTTGGCATGGTGTGAGTCAGCAGGACTGTAGCGTATTTAGGCAGTGTCAGTACGCAATAAACTTGTCATTGCAAGTGATCCCACTTAAGTCTTGATAAAATCTGGATCAGGTTTTTAGGGAATAACATGCAAAGTTTGAAGCTCAATCAATCAATCAGGATTTATAAAGCACGGCTAATCACCCGATTGGGTGTCCAGGTGCTTGCAGGCCCCGGAGGCTTATTAGAACAGCCAGGATTTGAGGGCCATTCGAATTCTGGAAATGAGGTGATGGTCCGGAGGTTAGTGGCGAGGCTTTTCCAGGCCTTTGCTGCGATATGGGAGAAGGAGCATCCTCCACTTCTGCTTCAGTAGATGTGGGGAGTATGGGTAAGTGAAAGGGAGATGGAGAGGAGTCTTCTTGATGGTTGATGGAGGTTCAGGCAGTGGTTAATGTAGGTGGGCCTTGGTTGTGTAGAGCCTTTGGTGTGCGGATCAGCAGCTTGAGTTGGCATCTCTTCTGTCCGGGGAGCCAGTGAAGTTTCCTTAGGTGGGGTGTGATATGGTTTCGTCTGGGAAGGTCGAGGATGAGTTTGGCTGCAGCGTTCTGTATGGTCTGAAGACTCTGTAGAAGGTGTGTGGCGATTACTACATAAAGGACATTGCCATAGTCCAGTCAGCTGGTGATGCCGCATTGTGTCACTCACGGTGTGTCTCATGTGTAGGGGTAGCCACTTGAAGATCTTATGTAGCATGCGCAGAGTGAGAAGCAGGCGGAGGAGATGGCTCATTGAACTAAAATCAGCATGACCCAGTAAATAATGGGACTTCACCCCTTGTTAAATTCTGAAAGGTTTGAAGTTCTAAAATGTAACAAGGGATACGATCTTTATCGCCCCTGATATTTACCATTTGCGATAAACATCGCACCACTTGTAACTGAAATCCCTGCACAAACAGGTGCTGTGCAGAGATGGCTATTTAATGTAATTAGACTCTATGACAAGTTCAGAAAGAGGTAATCAAAGCTGTAGTGTAATTATACAAAGAAATTATTCAAAGAATTGAAGAAGGCAACACCATCCCACGTGTATGTATATGTAAGCAATAGTAAATAGGTATTTTTTTTTAAATCTGTAAGAATATCTGCAGGCTGGAGTAATACATATTACAAAATCCAACTTATTAACACTGAAACAGCTGCAATTCACTGGAGGCTATTTGGACCGAATATTGTAATTAAACCCACCCAATGCAAGAGACATTCAACATGCTTTATCTTCCATTGAAACACAAAAAATCTAATTAACTTATGCACCTGGGTGCAGACAGTTGAGAATTCCCTTATCTGACATTGCAAAGCAGAGATACATTTATCATTGTCTCTTCCGGTGAACAAGTTTTATTTTGTTCAGCAAATAGCAAGCATGTTGAATTCTCTTTCAGAAGAGACTTTTTGGGTCTTGTCATGTACTATGCTTTAGAATTAGGAAAATTACACGAAAATAATTCTGCAGCTTATAGGGACAGTGAAAGATATCACTACAAATGAAGTGTTCTGAATTTTCAAAACTGACATCAGGGGAAGACGAATGGAGAGGCAACTATGATATTTCTAAACATTCAGGGCCTCATTTATGAAAATCGCTGCGTGGAAACAGTGAGTAACACTTTTCAATGCGTCCTCCTCGTCACACCATGGATGCGTCTTATTTAATGTACGGCTCTCCATGTCGCAAGGAGTTAAAGATATGTCAGTATTACTGACGTTTATATAGGTGCAAAAGTGACGCATTGCTGGGGTGTGTCTGAAAACAGACACAACTCCAGCAATCTGTCCTTTCACATTGGGCAAGCCTCATTGTGAAAGGGCCTGGGTCAGTCTTACGCCTGCTGTGAGGCACGCGTAAGATATTGGTGCAGCAGCGTACTAGAAGTGTCACAGTGAAATCTCATAGATTTTACTGCGCCACTTCGACTACACTTTATTGCGGGGGAACGCCCACCCTGCATACATTATACCGGATGCAGGTATAATGTAGCGCGGGCCTTTACAAAGTGACGCATCTGCTTAGATATGGCATAATGTGGCGCATTATTGATGCCGCCGCAGCGTCACAAAATATGATGCAATGGCAGCCTAAAAGTGTTGCAGGCCTTCATAAATAAGTCCTTCCCTGCAAATCTGTATCCTCCCACAGCCACACACTAAACATATGGGCATATTTATGAGAATTGTCACGCAGTGCTGTGCAGCAAGTCACCTTGCTGAGATACCCTGCGTGACAATGAAAGGGAAGGAATGTGCCATATTTAAAAGAATACAGTACCGTTTTGTCTGCCTAGCACCAACGCAGGCACCATTGCACCATGGTGAAAGGGTGCCTGCGTTGTAAGCACAATTGTTTTTGTGCAGAAAGGATCACTCCCTGCACAAAAACAATCACCTGAGGATTTTTACTATTTCTATGTGTGCTGCAGGATGCAGCACACATAGAAAGAGGATTAAACAAGGAGAAATAAACATATTTCTCCTCGTTACACTTCACCTGGGGAGGCGTAGATTTCTTGGCGCATTCCCATGGTCTACCACTTCTGGTAAATCTGGGAATGCGGCAAAAATTCATGGATGTTGTGTGGGAACACCCATGGAACTCCTTCCTAGTGCAGAGTAAGGCAATGCAGCAATTTGAGCTGGATTGCTTTACTCAGGATTATGAAACCACTCAGGGCAATGCAAGGTGCCAGTGTGTCTCTTCATAAATCTCATTTTTGAGTTGCTTCGCTCTTGCACCATGTTGCGTGGTGCAAGAGCGATGCAACGGGGCTCGTACATATGCCCCATAATCTATTATCACGTAACCACATAAATTGATGCAGAAAATACCTTTGCTTGCTTTTGGAAGGTAGAATGGCTTTAAAATATTACAAGGTGATTTACTATCTGGCTGTTGGCCCATCAGCATGCTGGTGCGACAGCGGCCCTTGCCCCCACCCACCCAAAAGAAGATTGACCGTTAAACTAAGAGATCATGGCTGTGACGTGGGGATCATCTCGGTGAAAGTGTTCCCAAATGTACAGTTGAAACATTTTCATCAAAACAGAAATGTTTGCCTGCCACTTTATTATTGCACCCAGTCAGCATTTTATGTTTATACTGAAACAATCCCTCAAATCAGGGGTTTATTTCTGCAAATTAAAATATCAATGGCACAGATGCAAATTGAGTTCTTCCATGTACATGGCAGGCAATCAATTTTCCTGCCCAGAGCTTGGATAGCAAAAATATGCATTGGGATGCCTGCCTCAAGTAGGGTGTGTCTCCTGACATTTTGATTCGTTGGCACAGTGGTCTATAGGGTGTCAGGTTATAGGTTTCCAAAGACAGAGTCAGCTGAGACAACGGCATTGGATATATAGTGGCTCACCAGTTTTTAAATGAGGGAGGCAAAATATAGCTGTGGCAGAGTGAGAGACCACTAACTTCCTGGGACCTCTGCTCTGCCAAACACTAAAAGAGTCCCTATATCTATGTAGCAACTATAAAACATGATTTTCTTCCTTTCCACAATGCAAGTCTCCAAAATCATCATATCACTTTCCGCCTCTTTAGCCCTCGTCCTCATCAATTCCTTTCAGATGAGAAGAATCATCTTATGTTTTTTGGGGCCTTGACACAAATATATTTGGTATCCATAGATTTGAATAATGTAGACTTAGTATATGGTAGAAAAGGTACATATTCATGACCAATTTACCCATGTGGATTCCTGGTTAGGGATGAGACTCAGCTGTTTCCCCAGAGATATATTTTGAATAGGGATGTATGAAATTTGTTTAATTTGCTTTGGCATAGTTATGTGAAAATTTGGAACAATTACGTGCAATTACAGGAAATGTTAAATCAGCATTTGATGCTATATTTTAGTATGAAATATGGCCTGATGTCTATTTTTGATGGAAGGACACATTTTGCACTAAATATAGCAGACAAGCACCAGCACGGCAAAACATCAGTAGCTCACAATCTGGTTGTTATGCCTTTGTCCCGTGCACTCATGCTAAATCTTTGCCACGAACGGCACACAATTATGTGATGTGGCACACTGCCATAATTTCTGGTATTCCATGCAACAAGTTAGAAGCAATGTTTGCAAATTTCCTTACAACTCCTCGAGATTAAAGCAGAGTATTGGAAATTTTACCTGGGCCTAATTTTGAAATTAGATTTTTTTGACAACATTAATTTCTATAGATGAAGATAATTTGATCAAGTTAACCTATTTGTGAGAAATGTGACATCTCCATTTCACAAGCAAAACATGGCAAATCAGCTCTTCACATCTAACTGATATATCCCTACAGGCCTATAAATAGTAATATGGCTACCTCTGCTTCTTCCCTACTAAACTCAAATTGTTCTTGTGCCTAAGCCTGTGATGTGTGTGCAACCAGAGGAGTAGGCCTACTGTCTGAGGATCTGACTACACGAGTTTTGTAAACAGAAGGATAGCCCAGCTGTAAGAAGCCTCTGCATTCAGGATATATGTAAAACAAAGGGTAGCTCTGATGTACAAAGTATAATGTTAGAAACTTGGTTTCTGGTTGGCAGAGGTTTGCACTCTGTCCAAGCAGGAACAACAATCCTAGTCATGGTAGGTCACAACACAACCTAAATTATCCTGTGCTCACCCTCTGGTAGCTTGGCACAGAGCAGTCAGGCTTAATTTAAGAGGCAATGTGTAAAGTGTTTGTGCAACACTTCAAACTGTAAAACTGTGAAAACACCACAAAATACTCCAAACAAATTTAGAGAAATAAAGAATCATTTTTTAAATAAATACAAAACCAAAATGACAAATTTTAAATTTGTAGAAGTTGAAATATGATTTTTTTAAAGAATAAATGCCGAAATAGCGCTTAGAAGTAATAAGCACCTATTGGGATATCTGGTCCGGGACAAAGTCACAATTTCAGGCCTACCACACTTGAGCGAGGGCCGTATACAGGACCCACGCAGGGCCTGCTGAGCAAAAGTACCTGGTACTCCACACGCAGTTGGGATGATGCGCCGGATTTCTCTACACAACAGTGGCGATGCAACGGTTCTGTGAGCGAAGTGCCGAGTCCAAGGTGTAGCAGTTCCAAAGGCAATGCACCAGGTTTCTTCACACTGTAGAGGTGATGTGTTGATCTTCTCCACACTGTGGCAGTGATGCATTGGTTCTGAAGCGGCTTTTCCGAGAGCGATGCGGCGGTTCCGAGTGTGGTGCACCGGTCTGATTCCCGCAACATTGGTGACGTGTCGATTCTGCTCATTCAGCAGAGGATGTGTCAGTTCCACTGGAGTAAACCGCTCCACTAAAAGGGTCCAGGAGTGGGGCGGCACCACTTGGCAGGACAGTCTCAACACTGAGAGGAGCGCAAATTGTGCACTGCATGTACCATGATGCAAAGGAGCAAACTTTTCTGGGATATGATGTAGTGCCTGGCCATACCCTTTTCCCTGCCCAGACTATTTTTCATGACCTCCTCTACCAGTTATCACACATTCCTAATGTTCCTTTTTGTAAAAATTGCATTCCAGCCCATTGATTACACTTTATCGGGCCAGAGCCGGAGATTACGGCTCGAGCCGGAGAGTACGGCCCTAGCTGGAGAGTACGGTCCGAGTGCGGAGAGTATGGTCCGGGTGCGGAGGTTGCGGTCTGGGTGCGGAGATTCCGGCCCGACTGCGGACGTAAAGTTAGGAGCTGTAAGTGATTTCTGTGAATACCAAAAATCATAAGTGCCTTCTGTGAATACCAGAAGTAGTAAGTTTAGGATTTTGTCTCAGATTAGTTCTGTGAATCGGCCCCCATGTCTTTTGACTGCTGCTGTCATCTCTCTCAAGCAATTCTTGATGTTCTTGCTTTTCTTTATCTTTTTAAGTGGTATCTTATCACCTTTATTTTTTTTACCAACCCAGTTTCTGCTCTTTCTTGGGTTTAGATATCTTCCCTAGCAGGTCCTGTTTTTGATGCTGCTTCCCTCTACCCCTCCACAATCGTGGCTCTTGCTCCCCCTGCTCCTACCATGTCACCAGCTGTTGTTCTCCTGCATCTCCCTGTGTTCCCTGCCATTTCCTGTAATTTTATCAATCTTCACCCCACAGTTCATTGTTCTTGCTTTCGTTCTGTTTCCATTAATGCTTTTCTCTTCCTGCGTCTCTCTTTTCCCTCAGTAGGTTTTGTTCATTTTGCTTATCCTGGCATCCCTTGACAAGTTCTGCTCGGGTTTTCTATGCTGTTTCTTTACCAACACCTGCTTTACTTACTTTACCCCTCCCACCTCAGCAGTTAATTTTCTCCGTCCACGTGACCAACTTGACACATTCAATTCAGTAATGACCATCTGTGCTTAATTGCTACACGTTATGAAGGTGAAAAGCTGTTTCTCATGTTTGTTATGCTCATTTCCTTCATTATATTTGAGTGTTGGTGCTTTTATGTTTTCTCCGTTCTACCAGAACAAATAATTCTTTCCCATTAAT
Source organism: Calotriton arnoldi (assembly GCA_963921515.1). Lineage (NCBI taxonomy): Eukaryota > Metazoa > Chordata > Amphibia > Caudata > Salamandridae > Calotriton > Calotriton arnoldi. The sequence goes on along the minus strand of CAWUFW010007246.1, from coordinate 331,843 downwards.
TGTAGGGGCAGTTGATTGCAAGTCACTGTGAGCACAACAGAGAAGAGTCATAGGGCATGCTGTAAGAGCATACAGCTAAAGTGATTGAGACATGTAACAATGTATCATGTCCTCTGTGGAATGCCGTGGTGCATGTCACTAAGCAATTTTTGTTTCACATAGTTTATACACCTGCCCTTAAGCACATGCAGATTGGTCCAGACTGCTAACAGTTACCAGGTGGCCCCGAAAGAACTGGGGCCTTTGGCCAGGGCCCACGGTTCCCATGCATTAAAATGCCACTTGGCATGAGGGACATCCTAGCCCTGGAGACGGGCACTTCTCTTGCCGCCACTTTCTGGTTGTTTTTATTTTGTTGTTATTTGAATACCTCTTCCCACGCTTCTGTGTATACCTGTCACCGTTTTCCTTTGGCATTACAAAGGTAAATTCAGCTCATAACTGAATCTGGACTTACTGACTTTCATGATAACCCTCATTTAAGAGGTACGTTGAGGGTTCTTCATTTAAGAGGCACCTTGAGGGTGCTTCATATTCCCTGGCTATCAGGAGACATAAAAAAAATCCTGATGGGATATGCCTTTATCTTCTTTGACTCAATCCTGTTTCAGTTCCATTTATTAAGGCCACCTGAAGTAAGTGGTGAAGGAAAACATTAAAATACTTCAATTCAAGTGGGGGGCCTATTCCAATGATGTCAAGTATGCTTCCCTTGTAGATGGATATACAATTCAATGCATCACCAGCTAGGCTGTAGAACGGAGCTTTATATTCGGAATTGGATACAGGAAGGAAATATATGAGAACTTGGGAGATGGGGGGAGGGACTTTCAAATGTACACTGTAACTTCAGCTTTGAGGATTTAATATGAACATGTATATCTGGGCCAGACTCTGGCACTCTGATTACCCCATGATACCTGGTACGCTGCTTCATGAGGATATTCAGGATGTTCTATCCCTGTGGGTCTGCCATTAGACAAATCTAAGATCAAATGTGTTTCACTGCAAGTTGTGCATCATTTAAGAGCGTGAAACAACTAGATTTCCCAAGTAAACTAAAAATGCACTCTTTTTTTTTTACAAATCCTCACTTAAAAGACCTTGATGTCTTTAATATGTGCTGCTCTCCAGATGCATAAGAGAATAGAAACCTTCTTGAAATAGCTATGCACTTCCTCCTATAAACTATGGCACACTCAACTTCTGCCTCTGATTGCAGATGTTTAATTCTTATTGACACTACCAGGGAAAGGATCAGGCTGTTCTGAGCAAAGAAGGAAACAGTTGGACTTTACCTCACACGGCATCAGTGATGAATTCACAGGTTTAGCAGACACCAGTATCTACAGGAGTGGCAAGGTTACAGCTCTGTTTAACATCCTGGATAGGTGATTCTGTACAACAATATACTCTTTGGTTGCCATCTATATGTTAGAGTATATATTGGCTTTGCCGGGAAGAGATGTCTCAAGAAGCTGGACTGGGATCAGATGTTGCATGATTACTACCCACCTTTAGTATCCAGTCTTCTCTTCTTTTGGAGTATGCCCTCTCCAACATTGTCATCATCTCTGCAATTTGGCTAAGAACATCTATAGCACTTACTCAGGAAAATATTAGAGACAGCGCTTCACCCTGATCCCAGCCTCCTGTAATGATCAAGCATCAGCTTTACTGACTATTCCCAAACCCGAGTTGAGTGTTTGTTGAGAGGCCAGAACCATTATTTTTTATATTTAGAAATAGTTGAGTGTTTGTTGGGATGCCAGAACCATTGTTTTTATATTTAGAAATAGTCTGTTTCTGGCATTTTGTATCATGAACAATCATCAGCCCAAGATAATTTAAAAGAATATTAGCTTTTGTTTTAGAATGACAGAATTGGTTTCCTCTGTCATTACATGACATACAGCCATGGAGTCTAAATGGAAATTGCCATCTTATTCAAATACCCACTCAAATAAAGGCTCTAACAGCAAATGACAGAAATTACATTTCAGCTTTTACACCAGTCTCAGTTGCATTAGCTTAGATAATCAAGATTTATAAATATTGAAGCAGCAAAAAGAAAAAGATAAGCTACAGTTACCCCTGCTTTTGAAGCCAAAGCCTATAACACCCTCAAAGTGCGAACACATTGTTTTCTCAGCTACATATATCATGTGTTAATATTAACCAGTATAATTGTCAACATCAGGAGGAAAAAAGGCTGACTTGAAATTGTCAGGACTCAAGTTATGCTGGTCACATACAGATGCCAACAGCGAGAAGATAACTGTCTGTGACATCTTAGGGCTTAACATTACAATTCAGAAATGTTTTTATCCATGCACTAGTCCCGAAGAGGCCTAATTTAAGAAACACGAGGCCAAAACACCTTGACAATTCTCCAAGGAATCCCCACTCATTTTATAGATAGGAACACAGGGCACTGTCTAAAGTGTGTCTCATATTAAGAACTAACCGAATATCAGTCCAACATAATAATTCATCGACTTCTCTATTTTGAACCAGGATCAAACACAGACATTGCTCTGAATTAACTTATAAATACAAGGACTCTATATGTTCAATGATGTATATAATTGTATATGATGGTTTGATTGTTTGTTATAATGCCCATTTTGATGAATCATAAATGCCAGTAAGACATACAATAAATGGTGCAAGAAAGTTTTATATCAGTAGGATTGCTCATAATAATGCACAACAGTGATGAAATATTTACACTTGAAAATGATATACATATATATCTAACATTACATTTTGAACAAAAAAATGATATGTGTCAGGATTGGGTATATAAAGAAATGTATTGATATCCAATTAGGGGAATGATAAACCTTTAAGATAAGGGGATTAGCAATTGAAGGGCCTGTCTTTCTATCCCTTAGGATGTTTACCTAAATAGTTATCAAGTTATCCCTTAGAGAGTACTTTGCTCTTTACTTTTATTACTTTATTTGGTAACAATTGTTCACATGGCAACTTGATGACTTGTGTCAGTAATGAAATGAGCATAAATATTTATGAAAGCCTGAGTTTTTTAATTGGTATGGCTTTGCGGTTAAATCCAGGCAGGTGTAGCCATCGAGACTGGACTTTATCAGGGATTGTGTGAGGGCTGTGATGGCATTGGTAGGTAGAGAATTGCAAGGACAAAAGACCGTGACAAACTGTGCAGCTGTGCCATTCCTGTATGTTTTACCTCGCACCATAAAAGATCACCTGTTCTTTTGTTTATACTATTTATAGGGCCCCTGATCCCGAGGGACCCCTTACACTGAACAGCAAATTGGTGCCTATTTGGTGTGCGCTGTAAGGAGAGACCCACAATTAGTCTCCCCAGCCTGTACTCTCAAAAGTGTTCTCCCCTTAGCCCCCACCTCTGCAAGTCCTGGCTGGTAGCAGCTTATTCTTGTTTTTGGGGCTGAACAGTTGCACTCAGGGGAGTTACCTACCAGCCATAAATAAGGTCATAGGCTTTTACAGATGGTGGTCCTTTCATTTTAATTTTTGAATGTCTTCAAACATTACAGGAAGCATCAGTGCCATAGCCTTTGCAAACATTAGAAAGAGTTCATATGGTAAAGGCTTTGAAAACCTTGCTAGCCCTTATTGTTGGGTTAGATGTCATGATTTCTGAACATTCACTTCAGAGTAAGAACATAGTTTGAAACTGTAGGATGATGCTGTCCGCAACAGACAACGCTCTACTACTTCTTTCTTACTGTCATTTGGTAACGGGGTACCCGGATAACTTTTATAAATTTTATAAGCAAATGATGCACTTGAAAGTTTGACCTAGTCATCTGTATGTAGGAGTAACTAGTGAAGTCACTGAGGCAAGGGGAACTTCCCAGCGCCCTTGTAAAAGAAACTCAGACCTAGTTTAGTTGGGTGGCCATTGAGGCTTGTGTGATGCACTAACTGTGATGGTAACGGGGAACTGCTTAACTTCCTGACTTTGGCAATATATGCTGCAGCTGCCCCACAGTTCACTGAACAGTTTTTTGGGATCTTGATCTGAATCATGGTGGGAATCCCAGAGTGTGGAGGTGAGTGCAAAGACTACACTTGAAGTTACCTGCATTGGCTTTCTGGCCTGTTCAGCTACTACTGAACGTTTCCTGCTTGGAACCTCAGCCATCCCAAGGAGTCCAGACACATGGACACAGTGCCCTACATCAGCAAATGCAAATGTTAAGACACTGAACAAGTCTTGGCTTCGAGTTGAAATTGGTTTGGTGTTGTTGGGATGACTGCTTCATCATTTATCTTCTGTACGAGGTCAGGCCACAAATTCTTTTTTGGGACTTGCCTTTTAACCTTGAGGTCACCATTCCCCATTCATTTGAGCTACTGGTGACAGCTGCAAATTGATTCAGCAGAAGTGTCTTCAGCTAGATATCTCAGAGAAATAGGATCTCTTTAACGAAGGGATATCCTTTTGGTTAATTAGCCAGAGTATTTGGTTTAGAGACAAGACCCACTATTGAGGCACAAATATTCTTTCAACATTTCATTAGTCACATGTTTCAGTAGGATGCATGTTCCATCCATCAATCATCTGCCAAAGAAGAACATTTACATTGCCTTGATTTAGGTGTGTGGTGTTGGATTACTAGGAAAGGACTCAGCACTTTTAAACATTGTAAACCCTTTTCTTTTTGCTTAAGCATAAGGCCAGGGCAGAAAAGGTATTGCTACTTAATTAAAAGAAGACAGATGTTGTCTATTACTGCTTTAGCATATTTCTTCCTGAGGGCAGAGCCATTTCCTGTAGATGTTTGAGGAAGATCGACAAGAGGACAACTCAATCCTCAGCAAAGTGGCAAGGGCGATATCTCGAAGAAGACAATATACCTTTATATACTTTTGGGGCAAATTGACGGGTTTATTGGACTGATTACTCATGGCGCAAAGGGCTGGCCCTTTCCTTTTTATAACAGCTAGAGAGGGGGATATTCATTGTAATTGCAATGAAATGTCTTGCACGGCACAGTGTTACAAATGTTACCTTGAGTATCTTGCTATACAAAATGCCAATAAAATTGAATATAAAAAAAAAACGATATACTTTTGTTTACAACTAAGGACTTTTGGATTCTGATTCTGATGCAATGACCATTGGTGAGGGTATATTACAGGCAGTTTCTAAGAGAGCTTTGTATGTGTAATGGGTATTACTAGTAAGTTGTCTTGTCATTCTGCTGCTCCCCATCTTAAATGAATGGAGCTCATCACACAAAACAAGTCCAATTTGGAGCTTGGCTACAATTTGTTGAAGCTACTCATTTGCATCTGGGTGAGTTTCTGGTAATCATCTGACACTCCTTGCCACTTCACGTTAAGGGGCTTATTTACAAGCTCCTTGCGCCGCCGGTGTATCACTTTTTATGACATAAAAAGTGGCGCACCGGCTACGCAAGGGGCTTGTAAATAAACCCCTAGATTTGTGACCCAGCTTACTCAGGTAAGTGCTCTCCTCAGCAGCCTGCTATTCCTTTTATAAATGTTCTGAAAGATCAGCATGTACATGGTAAAAATGAAAGAATGATAATTTAAGGCAAAACTGAAATGTAAAAAAGCTGGTTCATACAAGGTGAAATTCTTTTAAAATTGTTGATTTGTAGATATGTATGATTGCAGTTTGCATTTTTTTATTCCTGTACAAAAAGAATATTTCTGCAAACATAGTTCATTCTCTTTCATGCCTAACATTATTGAGTCCTGTGAGTTGATAATCCATTCACAGCTTTTGGAATGGAAAGAAATTCAAAGGGAAAGCTGTACTAGGGGGCATTTATGCAGGACAGTGTCCTGCCGTCTGGCATACAGTTGCATCAAGGTCTATGTGAAAAGACAGAATTACGAAGGTTTAGGAGAACAAAGCGGGTGATTGGGAGTAAGCTACAATAAAACCGGATTACTGGACAAACAAACCTTTGCACAATGTACAAACTTAAACGATATTTTTGCTTTCAAAGCTAGGAGCAGAAAGGTTTTCTCGCAATGAAAGAGAAGCAACATGTTTATGGATGGCTTCAAGTTTGTATTTATACTGCCTAGATTTTGAATAATTTGGCCCATTCTTTCCTTTGCCTAATTTGATTTATTTCAAAGCACCCACACACAGCAATACTTCACTCTATGGGGCAGATTTACAAGCCCCTTGCGCCACTTTTGCGTCAATTTTAACATGGGAAAAGTGACGCAAAAGTGGCGCAAGGGGCTTGTAAATCTGCCCCTATGTATTTAAGGAAATATGGGGCTGCTTTTGAAAATGAAGGATTAGGCGTGGAACTATATTCTATTCTATTCTATTCTATTCACACATATAGCGCTACCCTTATGCACCTCAGCGCTGCTAGTGCGAGGCAGCGGCTATTTCAGAATTACCACGTTTTGAGTGACTTTCAGTTCGTTCGAGGTCAACCTCAGGAAGGTGGGGAGGGTGTTCCACAATTTGGCTACATTATAGCGAAAGAATTGACCTCCCTATCTGGATCTTTTGATCAGAGGGATCTTGGCCAGAAAGCATTAGAGGAGCGCAAGGTGCGTCCCGGAAAATAGTTATAAAATCTAAATAAAATATAATTATCTTCATTGCTTCATTTACTTTTCATTTTAGCTTAATGCGGTCTGCAGGTCTCACAGCACCTGTGAGAAGGGTGACCCCTGCCGATAGCTCTGGCACATTGTGCGACACGCCAGTCATGGTGTTGGCGTACGTGGTGAAGCGTTCTCAATCTGCATTAATAATTCATCCCTTAGAGAATCACACATTCTGGTTGGTGGATATCACACCTGTTTGGAGCAGTTTGTGTGTATTATAATGTGTTTTGCATAAATTACTGCTTCTTTGGAATTAGTTTTAACAAATATTAGGGTACTCAAAAATAATTTTGAATCAGTTCAACTGGGATGGCTACACCATTTCCATCCTGCCACTGTTAGGCTAGTCACTCCTGATACTTTTCATTATCATCCACCACATGCCTGTTTTTCATCCTTGGGCATGGGCACACGACATATTATAGGCACAACGTGCAGCGCTGAAGCATGATTTGAAACATCTTGTCTGGTACATAAGAGAGGGTACCCTCTACTCTGGTGCAGGCTCCTGAAGTTACCATCCAGTATTTCTAATGCTGGTTCAAAGACATCCCATCTCCTTGAATGTGCGTCATTGGAGGCATATTCTGATGGGGTGGTTGGATGATGGACATTTGTCATTAGCCAGTCATGCAATGGATGCCCAGATTCACCTGCAGGCCAATGAAAGGTAAGTCATGTTCAAGCTTTTTCATCCACAGAGTATACATGCAGACACCTGTTATTTGACTGCCTATCTGATTGTCTGGTTGTCAAGTAAAGAGGATAGTACTGGGGAGATAATGTTATCTTGTGTTGAGGAGATCATGAAGCGTGTCCTCCCGCCATAACTTCCGGTGCAGAGCGTAGTCTTGTCACACTGTTATGATTGTTAGATGCAAGAACTACATCTACAACACTGCTATGTGGGTTCAGTCAAGACAGAATTATTGCAAGGACATTCCGTGTAAAGGGGCATTTATACTCACCTAACAATAGTGAACCTTTTCATTTGTGGGTGGTGTGTTGCTATGTTATGTGGTAACCTGCTGTTACGGAGGACCATTGGATCTTGCATAGATCAGGGAAGCCAACACAGCAATGAGTAATTAATAGGTCTGAATCACACACCATTTGCATATTTATGGTGTACTGCAGCTTCCAATTCTTGTATATATGTTCAGTGGTTCTGGGTGGTACAAGTGTCGCAAGTGTGAAGTCCATGACACTAGTCACTTTAGGAAATGAATCAGTGGCATAAAGCTTGGATTCCACTGCATTCACTCTTTGTTGGACAGATGACGTACTGTGGTACTAGATACAGCAGGGCACACATGACTTGCTTTAATACTTTGAAAAAGTACGGTGTGCTATTGCAAGTGACATACCAACAGGGAACTGAAATCCCATGTAGCAACAAAATGTAGAACTGGCAGCATTTTAATGAGGGGGGTGTTACTTCGTATCTCACTACTGGCTTGTATCGCACTCACTTTTGTGGCTGCAACCTGCAACCACCAGCGTTCCACAAGGCTCAATACATTCTCCCTGTCTGTTTCATATGTGTGTTTAACCACTTCCAGATTTGATTAGTGGCTTCGGTGTCTAATTCTATACCTATGAAGATCACATGCATTAAACGTTTTGTTTAGGGGGTGCTCCGTCAACCACCTTATCATAAAAGAGAGCTTTTGCAAAACTAAGGAATGATGGATACAAAACTGTCTTAACGTTTTGGCTGTGGGGAGAAATCCCTCCGCCTTGTCGTCACAACTTTGGCCCGTTTTTTGTGGCCCCTTTCCAACTCTTAGGTCAAAACAGGCTTACAGCTCAAGATGGAGTCTGAAGTCTCACCAGTAATCTCCTGCTGTACTTTTAGAGGCAAAACCTTAAACATCTTTCCCTTTCATACACCCGAAAGGCGAAGATCAAACGTCTCTGCACTGATGTATTCCAGACTGGATTGTTACAATATCTCCTTAGGTAGAAACAAAACATTCCCACAACTTCCGGTCCAAAATGAAGCCTCCAAGCTTATACCTTCAGCCTCCTGTTTTGCATCAGCTAAACCTATACTGGCACAACTACACGGGTTTCCTATCCACTCAAAAGTATGCTTCAAAATACTGGATACAGTGCACAAAGGTCTTCTTAGGTCATCTCATGTTTTCTTACCCCTAAAATCCGCTGATACTATACTCTCAATCTCTTGAAATTGCCATTGTTTTGTAAATCCTCACATGGAAGAGAGGTCTTTTCTATGTTCTCTCCTCAACTCTGAAACCCCTTGCTAAAAAAGAGGGAGGAAATGTTAAATTGCTGCTTGAGCCAGACGTTCAAGGAGCGGAGATGGGAGGGGAAGGTTTTGGGGATAGGGGGGTATGTTTGCCTTGCCACTAGGGCTTTTAGCGGATTAATATTTATCTTATTACTATGTCTCTTTGCACATCCCTTGTGGACTTGGTTTTTAATTGATTCAAATTTTGCTTGGTTTTGTATCATGCACAATATTTGCATTTATTGAAAAGAGTAATTGAGATAGACCTAAATTGAAACTAGGGGAGGGGATAGGGCATTATGCCTCGCCATAAGGATACGCCTACCCATTTTACATTGTGTGCAGTAGATTTTGCACTATTTCAATGCATTTTTGTACATACTTCAGTATTCTGATTTTGGAAAATATATTGAACTTTGGTATAAGAAAAGAATCCTGGTATACGTAATGCATTTATATGTTTTTATATTCTGAATATGTATGAATTGTTATGGTTTAATGCAGAAAACAATAAATACGATGATGATGATAAAAACTCCTTGTGACTGAATAATAAATCACTTCCCACATCAACTTGAGGATGAGGGCGAAGACTCTCCTTGTTTCTGAATTTACATATTTCACGGTTATTATCCTTAATTCTAGCTCCAAGAGACCACAGTTCTTTAGAAATGCTGTTGCAGGGATTCTGCTCAGGAACCGAACTATGCTTGGGAACATAGAACATTATTAGATAGGGACTGAGTCAGCGTATCACCTCAGTACCATGAGCCCGAGTCCAACTAGCTATGGTGTCTCACTTGCCCTCCTACCCGTATCCAGAGGGACAAGTGAATTAACACCCCAGAACACAACACTGCCGACCCTCTCAGGGATTGGGGTAACAGGACACACCTTTTCACTCACACACTCGTGCTCATCCACAATAAGATAGAACAGAGACACGAAGGAAGTTTAAAATGTTTATTAAAACTATCATGCTCTAGAATGCAGTTTGTGTGCCACAATCAGAAAACAACTGCCCAGCAAAAATACAATCAGCATAGTCAGTAAACCGTATATTATGAAAAGACCTGTCATATTATAAGACAGATTAGCCTAACCCCCTCCTCTTCTACAGAAGCAAACTGATTATACAGCAAAGATCTCTGGGATTAGTAGCAGACCCCGTACCTTAGCACACACAGATGGACGTTCTGCCTCTCAGATATAGCTGTGATCTTCTCTCAGAAAATATCTCTCAATCTGTGTGTGTTACATTACTGTGCACACCTATGTGACAAGGCATACATACTCATAAACAACAGCTGCGCTTCTGTGTTGTGTCTAGCTGCTAGTGCCTGACCAGAACACAATAACAAGGGACATTGTTGTTTGACCTTGTGGACCGTGTACAGACTAAATCGCAAGAAAGAGCAGAACGAAAAAACAAAAGCCAGTTCTGTGTGAAAAGTGTAATGTGGCACAAAAGCTTACTCTTTATGACTCCCTTATCAGCCCCATCTATTTCCTGAGATGTGTCCAGGTTGTTTCCTTGTGATCTATCACTGAATCACAGAGCACCATTTTGAAGTGTAAATGAGGAGTCTCTGCCTCCTCTCCTACAGTGTGTGTCCCACCCAGCGCATTGGAATGCAGCAATAAACAAATCTGTCTGGGGGGAATTCTCTACTCTTCATGCCTTCACCAGGCAGGCCTGGGCCTCCCAAAAAGGAACCCAGGGCCTCCATGTAATGTACCATTGCAGGCACACTTGCACTCAGTGTACTTCCAGACACACATACTCTTCAGTACTGTTACCTCTATGCATTGGGCCACTACAAACATATTTATTCATCACGTACATTCAGTCTGCATACACTGTTCCATACTGTATCTTTTCTGTGTTGTACCAGGGTGTGCTATTATAAACACTCACACTGCCAGCACACACACTCACTAACCTTCTTGTATTGTACTTCACACAAGCACACATACACCCAGCACATGCTTCCATTGCGCAAGCACTGCACAGCACTACATCTCTCATATAATGTATTCCCCAAAGGCATACATGCATTCAGTGGGAAACATTCTTAACCCCACAGTCTTTACAATGCCTAGCCTTTACACGAGGTTAGTACCCAGCGTGCCCTCTGAAAGGGGTTCTGACAGTCTACATCAGAGGGCTTCAGTGAAAGATCCTGACAACGGTGTTCCATATCATCAGATTTAGAAAAGCAAACACAAGGAGATGATGGACGGAGTGCTGAAACGTTTCAGCCACTCACCCCCAGTCACAGATCTGGATTGAATCCATCATTGTTCTTTAGCTCACTTTGCCACCCAGTTCAGACCCAGCCATATGCAAATCAGTCTTGACCCTGTTCCTCATGGGAACAGTCCAGCCCGAACTGCCAAGCCAGGTCTTCCCTGGGCCAGAAACAAGCATCCCGGGACCGGTTTTGGGGTAATACCCCTCATCAGCCAGGCTTGCTTAAATCCAGTGGTAAAGTGAGCAAGTGAGTTAGAACAACATCTTTTGGAGGACATTTTCAGTGGCTAATTTGTTAACCCTGTAATCCAAAGAATTACTCCAAATCCTAGTCTCAACACTCAGCCAAAAATTAAATTATCTAAAACAAATCATTTAATCTCTCTGGGCTTAGTAGTAATGTGTGTAGTTGTTAGGATCATGGACAATTTTAATTGTTTGACCATCATCTGATATAATCCTCAATTATTGAGCTATGCATATCATGCATAGTTTACGTATTCCTCATATATACACTGAGGTTTTTCTATAGAAAAGCTGGTCGCTTGCACTACTCCAGGAATGTACATGTCATGACCTTAGAAACTGGATGGAAGCTACGTTGGCTACAGCATATTGCAAACCTTTTCTATGGGTAAGGATACTTTGCACGCCATCATAATGGAGGCAACTGCCCACATGTAATATGCTTAATCCGTCATTCTTGCAAGAATTATATATTGCATGAAGAAAACATTTACCTCCTTAGAAATTGCGCAGGTCCCTAAATTTGAGAAGTTCCAACCACAATACAAATATTGTTTGTAAACTGTTTTGTTTTTACTTAGAGTGAAGCTCACACTAAAATTAAATAAATATCACTATGAGCCTCATTTAGAGGTTTACAGATAAGGACATTTCCAGAAAATGGCAAAAGCCCCATCCATCAGCTTTGCAGTACAATCACTCCATTTATAAGTGGAGGAACTGCATTGCTTTTACCCATGCATTCTATTCTGATGCTGCTTTTACAAAGAAAAACTTCATCCAGTGGTCCATACACCACCTGATGTCCAAATCACACTAATGGTCTTCCTACCCTAATAACCATGAAACAATGTAAATCTGCTTCCAGCAGGCGGGAGCAGGAAAACTGTTCCCGCCCACTGAGAGCGGACTTTTATCAGTTTTACTGCTTGCTGTCAAGCGGACAGGAAAATAGATGAAAGGATTGCTCCCACATGCATGGAGCACACATTTTGTCTGCACCCTGTGTGTGGGAGCAATGCCGGCTCCCCCTGGAGGTGGAGAGCCAGTAGGGACCATGGGGACATTAAAACTACCCCTGTGGTCCCCACTGCTGCACACTGGGTGCCCTAAGTGACCCTGGGTGTGTCCCCTCTCGGCAATAAAGCTTTGAAGGAGGTGAATGCCTCGTTGATCTACTGGAGGGCAATCTGATCTGTAGTGAATGCGATGAGTGGTTTCTTCCCTGTCATCTCCTGGTAAGAGCAGAGTCCATGGTTCTCTCTTTTAATTACCCTGAGTATGCAAGTGCCCAAAATCATCTGCAAGGTCCAGCCGCTTAGACCTGCCCTATTTTCCTTAGTAGTATGCAAAGGTCTTCCTCCCTTTTTCCACATTGATGGACAGGTTTCCAAAATGCCAGAGCATATTTCCCACCGATTTTGGTGACGTGTTCTTAGTGCAGAGGAATGCGAGGACATATCAACCAAACAGCACTTGCTTCATATAGTTAAGAGCAAATACCCCAGTTTGATGGAGATTCACCTCTTAGTAGTCTCGTCCTTTTCTGTAGATGGGGATTCATGTTATCAATGATTTGTTGATGAAGATGCTCGAGGAACAATCACATTGCTGAAATAACATCCACGTAAGGTCAATGGAGACATTACCTCGTGGTCCATTACACAGCTGTAGTGTAGAATATGCACTAGACATTTTCCCAACGAGGTAGAACTTACTAATTAACCAGTAGAAAGTACTCCAGTTGGGTAAACATTTTGGGAAAACTGTGGACTCTTCTTTGAAAAATTAGGTTCCATCTTGGTGCTGGTGCTCATTTCACAGAAATTAAACCTCAACAGGAAGCACTTACAAATATAAACATAGCAGGTGCCCCATTAAAGCTCCATTTCTGTTGAGCACCCACACAGACACTAAGACATGCAGTCATAGACCCATGAAGCCACTCACACACCCACTCACAGACCCATACAGCCACTCACACACCCACTCACAGACCCATACAGCCACTCACACACCCACTCTCAAAGTTTACAGGTTACAGTTAGGAAATAACATTTTAAAAACCTTCGAAATTTACAAAAAAAACGAGGGTTACAGGGAAATTATAGTTAGGAACTAAACACTATGAAACATAGAAATTGATTGAAAAAGCAAAGGTTACATAGATATTATAGTTAGAAAAGAGAATTATAAAACCTTAGAAATTCACTGAAAAATACCATTGATTACAGGGACGTTATATTTAGGCTCAGATTTAATCCGTACAAAACCAGTCAAATTCAGCAGGTGTAGTTACCTTAGGTAACTATAAGTTATGCCCCGCAATGCACTGCTTATGACCTCACATATTACATCACTCATGACATAGTCAGTGACATCACTGGTGACATCACTGATGACATCTCAAATGATATCACTGATGTTGGGGTCTGCAAGGGACCCCTCATGGGCAAAAAATAGTCAAAATTAATTTTTTTCGGTGCACGAGGATCCACCATGGAGCTCAGCATGACCCCCCTGTGTGATTCTCTGACAGATCTGCAGATTCAGAACCCAATTAAAAATAATACACCCACTCACAGACTCACACACCCACTTACACACCCACACAACCACTCATGCACCCACTCATACATCCATACAGCTACTCACACACCCACTCAGAGACCCAGAACACCAATCACATACCCACTCACATACCCATACAGCCACTCACCCCCACTGAGAGACCCAGAGAACCCCTCACACCCACTCAGAGACCCACACAGGCACTCACACACCCACTCACACACCCATGTACACCCCCACGCAAGCACTCACACACCTGTACAGTCACACATACACCCATTCATAGACCCACAAAAAAGTTCACACACCCACTCACAGATAAACACAGCCAGTCACACACACACATCCACTTACACACCCACACAAACACTCACACACCCATACAGCCACACTCAGAGACCCAGAAAACCACTTGCACACCCACTCACAGACTCAGAGAGGCACTCACACACCCACACACTCACACACCCATGTACACACCCATACAGCCACTCACACACCCACTCATAGACCGACACAGCCACTCACACACCCACTCACAGACCCACACAGCCACTAACACATGCTATGACTCACCCATCACACACTCACACACCCACTTACACACCCATACAGCCACTCACACACCCACATTCACACCTATGTTACAAAGATGTTATAGTTAGGAAATAGCATTAAAGATCGTAGAAATTCACTGAAAAAAACAAGGTTACAAAGCAGTGTGCAGTGTGTGGGGTGGGCTTGGCAACATGCTGAGGGCTTAGCTACAGGGCCTGGCAGCAGGCCAAGCCCTGTGATCAACCCCCGCTGTACACGGTCAAAGGCTGCGCTCAATGTGGGGTTGGTTGTCTTCGGAGAGTTGGAAGCAGGGCCTCACTTCAACACAGCCTCTGTGGCTAACCCCAGACCACGCATGAGCAAAGGCTGTGCGCAGCTTGGGGTTAGCTGTCTGCAGAGAGTTAGATGCAGGCCCTGGATGCAAACCAAGCCCTGAGGCCATCCGCACACTATGAGCGACATAAGGGTGTGCACATTTTGAAGTTGGCGGCCTGCAGAGGGGTCGACTGCTTCTGGGTGGGTTGGCTAAAGGCCAATCGCAAGTGGGGTTGGCTCCTTCAGGGGGTTTGCTGCAGGGCCTGGACACAGGCTAGGGCCTGCGGCCAACCCCCGCCACGCACGGATGAAGGCCATGCGCTGAGCGGGGTTAGGTTTATCTTTGGTCAGAAAATATTCTTTTATGTTAAAAAAAAAAACTAGAAATTCACTGAAAAAAACAAAGGTTTAAGTAACATTATAGCTAGGGGTTATAAAAATATCTGTTTAAAAAAAAAAACTTAGAAATGTATTGGAAAAAGCAAAGGTTAAAGTAATGTTGTAGGTGAAAATGTCAGTGACAACATTAATGTTTTTAACTTAAAAAACACAGAATTCACCACCCAATAACTATAATTTACATCCCCGCCATGCACTACCTATGATCTCACATATTACATCACTCATGACATTTTCTTTGACATTATTTTTGATATCACTGATGACATCTCAATGACATAATTTAATGACATCACTGGTGATATATAGTATGCTCATTGTTTTAAAATGTGCTTCTTGTCTTGTATTTTTATAGTTATATGTGTTTCCTCAATTGAAATGAATAAAAACTGTTGATATTGATAATGATATGCATGCTAAAGTGGGGTACTAGTTAACATACATGAAGTGTTTCCGAATTATTCCGCAGCATCATCAAAACAGAAATATATGTGTTGTTTTTTGAAACTCACAACACATTTTCATTCAAATTGCCTTAGTATAAACTGAATTTATTTTCTGAGTTGCCATACGTTTCTCTCATTTTATCAAAGGAAACAAGGAAGTTCGATGCTCCCGTAATCTCTCAAGGTGAAATGTGTTGAAATTTAAATCTATGGTAAAGCAAATTGTCAATACAAATTCCACAACGGCCATCAAACGTGTATGTTGAGCTACGAAAATCTGATTGTGAATTTCAAACATATTGCTAATTTTCACTGTTGTAATATGTTTTACTGCTGCAATAGGTTTGTAGAATATAGTACCTGTGACATGTTCAGGAGTTTCTTTGAGCGTTTGAAAACATTTGATAACAGTTTGGAGGTCACACTGAAAATGGAACATGTCAAGATGGATATATGAACACAAAGAACTAGAGCGCCAGAGATTGAAGATTTGAAGGTAAAGCAGGCAATTTGTATCAAAAGGGGTCATTGAAAGCAAGAACAGCTTGTGCCAAATCTATAACTGACAGAGAAAAGCAGAGCAGTGTGGAAGCGCGAGACAGTAGCATATATATGCAAACGTTTGCACAGGCCTATTGGAAAAAGCCCTCTTGAGCCAACCTATTTTAACTCCGGAGCTCAAGAGTAAATGCAAAGAAAATGGAAATCTCTTTTGAAAATGGGATTCAAAATTCAGTGCTAGGTCCAAGTGCTTACATTTTCAAAACATGTACTTAAAATTACTTAGCCTTGTTCAAAGACTTTAAATGTATATTAATTAGCTTATGTTAAGATCAATTGGCACACCGAGACATTTTGTCTAATTTCTTAATTCCAGGAGGAAAACACTATCTCATTGGACCTTATCATGACGGCGTTAGCACTTCAGGAAATAATCAAGTGGAGCAAAAGAGCTTGCATATATGTGTATTGATATTTGTATAGCACATACAAAGCTGTGGGGCAGCAGAGCGCTACACAATGGGGATTGTGTAGATAGAAGACAGTTCACAGCAAGTGGAGATTTGCATCTTCAAATTCCACGGTTACATTAGATTTCACAAATTTATATTTTTGGCGTTGGGATATTAAGCGGTTTGCTAATAAATACACAAGTTGCAGTCAAGTGCCAAGGCCAGGAGCCTGAGAGACTCAGGTACCAAAGTCTGCAATTTAGCGACTAGAAGCTCCAGCATATTATTAGTAATAGGATGCTGTCTACACAAAAGAAAATATCTTTCATTGGTCTTCTCTAGGAAAGCACCTTAAAGCATGGAAATTGACACTTTCAAAGTGACCATGGACTACAAACTTTAATTTGAAGCACAAACCTAACAAGTAGTAAGAATATTAACCATTTTCTTAAATAATTTTTTTTGTCTCTTGCAATATGATTGATTCCTCTGGAATTCAATTTTATAGATTTGTGATGGACTGCTGTCTAGATAGTTATTAGAACTACTAAATGACCGCCACTTTCCGAACAACAAACAGAAGACTGTCTTTCACCGTGGTTCCATTAAAACAACTGAATTTAAAGGCAAATTTGTAGACGACGAGTTCCCTTCAACTGCCTCCTGCATCAGGCAAGCTTGTGGCAGCAATACGTGGCTGGCATCTAGGAAGAACCACCTGCTGAGGAGGGTATGGCTTCTGAATAGCGATTCCAAAATATCGCTTGACCATAATTTCATGGCAAAAAATTGTGGGGCATATTAGCAAGACCCACGTTAAAATTATCGCCGTTTTAGCGGCAGGAAACTGCCGCTAAAACGGCGATAATGGCTTGCTAATATGTGTTATAGAATTCCAATAGAAGCCCAGGTTAGATGTCCTGCACATCTAACCTGGGCTTCTATTGAATTCCATAACGCATATTAGCAAGCTCATTATCGCCGTTTTAGCGGCAGCTTCTCGCCGCTAAAACGGCGATAATTTTAACGTGGGTCTTGCTAATATGCCCCTCTATCTATAAAAATATCAAGGGCCACAATATCGAGCATAGGTAAATACACCTAAATGCATTTCAAGTAACAATATTATTGTATAATAAGCAAAAGTAACAATCAACGGATTTTTCTTAGAATATTTATTTTTATTTACACAATGTATATTTAATTTCAAAACATTGCCTTTGGAATTATGAGCGTGAATCAGATCCTCTACCCAAAATATATACACTTTCCAACTGTTTGTGAAAATGGAATTTGACTCCGCTCATAAATGTTCACTTTCCCCAATGAATGTCTAATTGGAGTTAGATTATTAAATCTCACTCCCCCCAAAAAATATGCACTTTCCCCAAAATTTGTAGGACTGGGGTTAGCATAGAAAATCTCGAAATATATGCATTTTCCCCAATATTTTTGAGATTAGAGTTAGAGAAGTCAACCTGAATTCACACATATATACAGCTTTCCCAACATTTGTGGGGCTAGAGATAGTATAGTAAATCTCTCCCCGAAATACATGATCTTTTCACAATGTTTAAGGTTCTGGAGTTAGAATATTAAATGTAGCTCTCCAAAAAGAATGCACAAAATCCATAATGTTTGTGGATCCAGAGTTATAAAGCACAATGCCAAAATATATCGCATTTCCACAATTTTTGTGGAACTGAAGATATATTGTCAAGCTCTCCATCAAATATATGCACTGTAGGAAACTGGGTAATTTGTTATACCAGGATGTGAGGCCTGCACAATTAATAGGTCCATAATATCCACTTACTGGAACCAAGCACCCCACTGTAGTAATTGACTCTCTCAGGGTAGTGAAGCAGAGCAGTACTAGGCCTTCTCCAGGGAGGTGTGTGGGCTAGTAATCACCATTTGCTGTCAAGCAAAAATAATACTCCTGATTGTCCAGTCAGTACTTTTGATTTAAGAAAAGGGAAAGTAAATTTATGACAAACAATCTACTAAATACTATGCATTCATTTACAAATATATACAGAAGGCAGATTGTAAATACTTAGATGACATAGAAATCACACTTGACCCCCTAAAGTGCATGACCCTCAAAATCACAGTACCCCACTACCTGTACCAGACACCACATCAACATATAGTGGGATATCACTTTGGATAAAGCAGGCCAATTGACATTATCAAGGGTTCTCTATATTATAAGTACAACAAAGCACTCTAAAACACCATCATTTTGTGCGTAAATGCAGTAATCAACAATAACCATGGGAACATGCAATTATTAATATAAAAAAACCATTTCAACCTTGATTAGTAATCACTGTCAATGTTATGTCAATAAAGCATTTTAAAATAAACATAACACATCTGTGTACTTTTTTATTTATTATCAGGTGGCATAAAGCAGGGGTGGGTGGAATGTTATATTCTGCCCACGGAAGTAGTGGAATTGGTTCCGTGTTACTCTTGCAATGCGGAGTTCTGGCCAAAGTCTGCCAATCGCCGCATTGTGAAATTATTTCCCGTGAGGCTCCAGAAATGTGAGCGAGATTTGGAGTTCACTAGCACGATTTCCTAATGCAGATAGTCACAGTCAGAGGGCTGCTTCTTAAGTAGATTTACTGAAGCTTCAGTAGATTTTCTACTCGAGCGGCAGTAAAATAAACTCAAATTGCTGTGCACTCTTGCACATCACAAAGTGCCATTCATGCTTATTTTTCAGTGATGCTTGCGCTAGTAGTGCTAAATTGCAGCACGACATGCATATTTTTGGCCCATTGGCAAAACTCTGCGGAATCGTGCTGAATTTTTATGTAACGCTGCAGAATTATGCAGAGTGAAACTCTGAGAGCTCCTACCACCACTAACATACAGTGCAACTAAAAAAAATCCCCTAGAGGGCATCATTTTGTGACTACATAAAATGAAGGCATACATCCAGCCCCTAGAAGGTGCTTCACTCCACGTAGCTTCCTTATACACCTTCAGGCCACATGAAATGCAGCTATAGAACCAGCCTCTGGAGTTTAGTGCACTCACCGACCCCTCCCTCTATTTAAAGAAATACTTCTCGTGCCAACCTCCGAGCCCTGGCTCACCCCCCAGGGGTAATTGAACGGAGATGCTGAGGAGCCTCACATGCACCATTCTTGTAAAAGGCCAGAGGTTGCCAGCCTCTAAGAGGACATAACTAGGGCCCGTTGGGCCAATTTGAATGATCTTGGGTTTGTTTTGCTACTGGTGAAGCTCCCCTCATATCTAAGGTGGTGTACTTTGCAGGGAACTGGTTCCACTGACTCCCAGTGCCAGCTCTCCCCCTGCTCGCAGAAGTCCAGATCTTTCCCCCAACTGGCCTCAGGGTGTGTAAGGGGCCAGTCTCACTGGCCCTTGAAGAGACCCACTAGTCCTGGAGTCAACTGAGGCAGAGTCCTTGGTCCTTTTGGTCATAAGGGGGTTTCTCCTTCCGGTTGTCCATGGCTGTTGCTGTCCCTTGGTTCAGCTGCGGAAAGCACAAAAGCATCAACAACTGCACCAGACTTTTCTCTCCCTTTTGCAATAGTTTTTAAAGGTGGGGTGGAAGGTTCTAGAAGACAGGCACCCCTGTCAATATTAGGCTGCCACATTACCTCTCCACCCTTGTCCCAACCCTCCTGCACAGCATGCAGGGACAGTTGAAGTTGGCATCATGCAGGGAGTCACAGGTCACATCTGCTCCTGGGGTCTGAGCACCAACCCTTGCTGACATCACTGCCAGGGCCTTTCCCACCAAAACTGCAAAGAGGAGCCTCCTCCTATGTTGGCTCTAGTTGTCTGGGCTTCCTCCTTTGTTCACTCTGCCTGGCTGTCCCAGCCCTGGTACAGTGTGACATGTAATTATTAGATGCAGATTTTCATCCCAACCTGACAGAAGCACTGTTAATTACTCCTTTTACGTTGAGCTGCCTTTGTTCCTGGGCAAAAATTCAATTAAGTTAGTCCATCAGGGTCGCAAAAGGACTGAACTCTGATACTGAGCTGAGCCAGAGAAGTATGACAATTCTCGATGACCAATACGTTGTACAGATACCTTCTTGGAATTCACAGATTTTATTTTGGTGGACATGTTCCACCCCATTTTGATGTCACTCATCTTTGTAGGCCAAAGGGAAGCAAACATGCACTCTAAGGCTGTTTCCCCCTATGCGTATGATAAAATGTCACTGCAGACAGGAAACCACACTGACTTTCTCTATGATTGTACACTAACTTTACCAGGTAGGTCGCTCCCCCGCCACACAGCTCCGCCTGTGGTGTCCTGCCCGCTGCTGGTAAGCTCGCCCTCTGCTTGTGGCCTCGGTGCCCGTTTTCGTCTGTTTTTTCCCTCGCTGCCCCCACTGTATTTCTGTCCATTTTTCCTTCTGTACCCTCGCTGCCCCCATTGCTGTGTGCCCGTTTTTTCGTCTGGTTTTCCCTCGCTGCCCCCACTGTATTTCTGTCCATTTTTCCTTCTGTACCCTCGCTGCCCCCATTGCTGTGTGCCCGTTTTTCGTCTGGTTTTCCTCGCTGCCCCCACTGTATTTCTGTCCATTTTTCCTTCTGTACCCTCGCTGCCCCCATTGCTGTGTGCCCGTTTTCGCCTGTTTTTCCTCGCTGCCCCCACTGTATTTCTGTCCATTTTTCCTTCTGTACCCTCGCTGCCCCCATTGCTGTGTGCCCGCTTTTCGTCTGGTTTTCCTCGCTGCCCCCACTGTATTTCTGTCCATTTTTCCTTCTGTACCCTCGCTGCCCCCATTGCTGTGAGCCCGTTTTTCGTCTGGTTTTCCCTCGCTGCCCCCACTGTATTTCTGTCCATTTTTCCTTCTGTACCCTCGCTGCCCCCATTGCTGTGTGCCCGTTTTTCATCTGTTTTTCCCTCGCTGCCCCCACTGTATTTCTGTCCATTTTTCCTTCTGTACCCTCGCTGCCCCCATTGCTGTGTGCCCGTTTTTCGTCTGTTTTTCCCTCGCTGCCCCCACTGTATTTCTGTCCATTTTTCCTTCTGTCTCCCTCGCTGCCCCCATTTCCCGGTGTCCTTCTTGCCTTCTGTACCCCTCGCTGCCTCTCTCCAATCCCGCCGCTGCGTCCTCTGCGGCCCCGCCCCCCTGACTGCCCATTCGCTGCCCCTGCCTCCCAGCTTCTCCTCCCTCCCACCTCCCCATATATGGCGGCCGCTGTGCGGCCGCGCAGCTGGCGCGCCGAAGGCGCGCCTAAGGCAAGCCCGTCTGCGCCCGTCCGTGCCTGGACCGCGCCCAGCGCCAGAACCCCTGGGCCGTGCGCCCCGGCACCAGCCTCGAGGACCGACGCCAATACGATGCCACCACACTCCACGCTCTCAACCCCGGACGGACGCACAACTGCTTCAAGGCCGCCCCGAAACGCACCCATGGTCCCTTCACCTGCCGGAACTGCAGCTACACCCAGCCTCAGAGCCACCGAGGCACCCGCCAAGAAGGACCGCAACCACCTCCGATGCATCCTACTGAACACCCGCTCCGCACGCAAACACGCCGTCGAGCTCTGGGACCTGCTCGACACATCATCACCAGACGTCGCCTTCCTGACAGAGACCTGGATGAACGACTCCTCCGCACCCGACATCGCCATAGCCATCCCAGACGGCTATAAGATCACCCGCAGAGACCGCGCCAAAGCAATAGGAGGAGGAATCGCCATCGTCCACAAGAACACCATCAGGGCCTCGACCAGCACCGACAACACTCTCAGCACCGCCGAACACATGCACTTCCAGATCCACACGGACCCCAACACCACCCTCAGAGGCACCCTCGTCTACAGACCCCCTGGGCCCCGACCCCAGTTCAGCGACTCCATCGCCGACTTCATCAGCACGCACGCCCTGACCTCTACCGACTACATCCTCCTCGGAGACCTGAATTTTCACCTGGAGAACAAGAACGACAGCAATTCCACCACCCTGATCGACAACCTCGCCAACCTCGGTCTGAGCCAGCTCGTCACAACACCGACCCACTCCGCCGGCCACACGCTCGACCCCATCTTCTCCTCCAGCTCCCACGTCTCCTTCAGCCACACCACGGAACTCCTCTGGACCAACCACCGCTGCATCCATTTCACCTTCCAGAAACCCACCACACACCACCGCACCCAACAGATCCCACGCCGCTGCTGGAGCAAAGTCACCGAAGACCAACTACGGGCAACCCTCGCTCTCAGCCCTCCCTCCGACCCATCCAACACCGACGACGCTGCCTGCAACCTCAGAAGATGGATGGACGACTGTGCCAACACCCTCGCTCCGCTGAAAAAACCCACCTACGCTGACACCACCAAAAGAGCCAGCTGGTTCACCTCGGAACTCCTAGCTTCCAAGCGTACCTGCCGGAAACTAGAGAAGAAATGGCACATTGATAAGGCACCGGACAGCCACGCAGCCCACAAAGACGCCATCCGTAACCACCACCACCTCATCAAGTGCGCCAAGAGAATCTCCTTCAAAGACCGCCTCGACAACAACGCACAAACAGCAAGGAACTTTTCAACATCATGAAGGAACTCTCCAACCCCAGCTCCAACACCAACGACATCCCACCGTCGCAACCCCTGTGCGATTCCCTCGCCACCTTCTTCCACCGCAAGATTGCCGACATCCACGACAGCTTCAACACCCAGACAGCCCCAACGAAGATCGATGCACCAGACCCGCCGCACACCATCGACCACGATCCCCTGCCAGCCTGGGCCAGGGTGAACATCGAGGACACCATCAAGACCATGAGCACGATACACTCCGGCTCCCCGTCAGACCCTTTCCCGCACCACATCTTCAACAAAGCCAGCAGCTCCATCGCACCCCACCTGTGCAACATCATCAATCTCTCCTTCGAGACCGCGACCTTCCCAGAGAGCTGGAAACACGCAGAGATCAACGCCCTACTCAAAAAACCCAAGGCGGACCCGAGAGACCTCAAGAACGTCCGGCCCATCTCCCTGCTTCCGTTCCCAGCCAAGGTCATCGAGAAGATCGTCAACAAGCAGCTAACCCGATACCTCGAAGAAAACAGCATCCTGGCCCCATCCCAATCGGGTTCCGCAGCAACCACAGCACTGAGACTGCCCTCATCGCCGCCACCGACGACATCAGGATCCTGCTGGACAACGGTGAGACCGCAGCCCTCATCCTGCTGAACCTCTCCGCCGCCTTCGACACCGTCTGCCACCGCACTCTACGCGCACGCCTCCACGACGCAGGGATCCGAGACAAGGCCCTGGAATGGGCCACCTCCCTTCCTCGCCGGCAGAACCCAGAGAGTCCGCCTCCCACCATTCCGATCCGAAGCCTCCGAGATCATCTGCGGCGTACCCCAGGGATCGTCCTCAGCCCAACACTGTTCAACATCTACATGGCCCCGCTTCGCACGCATCGCCAGACAGCACGACCTCAACATAATCTCCTACGCCGACGACACCCAACTGATCCTCTCCCTCACCAAGGACCCCTCGCCGCCAAATCCAACCTCCATGAAGGGATGAAGGCCGTCGCCGATTGGATGAAGATCAGCCGACTAAAACTGAACACGGAGAAGACAGAGGTCCTCATCCTCAGCTCCAACCCTCAGCCTGGGACGACTCCTCGTGGCCAACGACGCTGGGAGCAGCCCCGACACCCACCCGACCACGCACGCAACCTGGGAGTCATCCTCGACTCAACGCTCTCCATGGCCAAGCAAGTCAACGCAGTCTCTTCCTCCTGCTTCAACACCCTCCGCATGCTCCGCAAGATCTACAGGTGGATCCTGACAGACACGAGAAGAACAGTCACCCAGGCCCTCGTCAGCAGCACCCTTCCACTAAGCCTACGACAGACCCAAGACCTGCTGACCTTCAGGAGGCTACTCAAGACCTGGTTGTTCGACCAGTAGCAGCACCCCCCCTTTTTTCTCCCCCAGCGCCTTGAGACCCTCGCGGGTAAGTAGTGCGCTTTACAAATTCTGTGATTGATTGATTGATTAACTTTATGAGGCCTACACCAGGTTAGTAAGTAACCCTGCAGAGTCTCCTATGCACTGGGCTACCTGTGTGCAGTTACCAGGCGGCGTACATTAGTTGTCTTACACACGCAGCCCATACAAATGTTTACTGGGTGTGCCCATGAGTTCACATATAATCAACCAAGTACCGTCCCTACTCTTGATGGGTCACAGCAGCCTTATCTTCAAAGGCAAACACTGAAAGTAAACACACACAGTCCATTTACCATGGGTGAGACACATGCAGTGAGATTCACCCACAGTAAAAAGTCCAAAACTGGATGTAGGAGGCTGTCTTAGTATATGGTGCTCACTTATGCAAGTGTGGCACCCTGCACTAATCCTGAAAACCCTGATGGTGATTTTAGTGGTCTTAGACAACCTTAGAAAGCTCTCTAAGTGGTAGCTGTGGAGAGCAGCCTGCAGGCTTAGTCCAGAAGGAGTGTAAGGCAGCTTGTTTTACCAGAATATAATCGTATTGGTATAGATTAAGTGAAAAAGAACCACACAGTGTATTTATAAAAATATGTATTTATTATGAGACACTCACTAACACATTCAAATATCTTCTACCCGGAGACATACACAATGCACAGAATACTTTACAAAGAAAACAGGTAAATAGCATGAATACACAGTGGTCGCCAGGGGGAGCCCAAACAGTATACTAAAATAGTGGGATGCGAACCACGACTCAAGTCAAGTCTATACCCAGAAGACGTAGAAGCGCTGGGGACTCAAAGAACCAATTAAGGTAAGTAACCAGGAACCCCACGGAGGCCATGTGCAGAGTGGGAACACGACTGCGTGCTCCGTTCAAGTCAATGGGTAAGTCGAGGTTGCAATTTTAAAGAAGAAGGACCCTTCCCAGTGGACCCTGAAGAAACCCTGTGGAAGACAGAAGGTTTGAGAGCCACCACACCCGTGGATACCCTAGGAACCAGGATACCTACACCAGGGAAGCCGGGTGCATTGGCGCGAAGTGGCATCGGAAACCGCCGTAGAACTCAATGGAGGACTTCAGGAAGATGCCACTGGTGAAGAAGGTGAATTCAAGATGAGAAGTACCTGCAAGTAGAGGGGACAGAGTCTATGTCACTCAGGAGTGACCAGGGGGCATGGAAGACGAATTCCCTCGATGTCAGGTGTTGCAGGAGAGTTGATGGGGAGCTTAGAGCTGCAGCTCTTTGGACCAGGCGACACTGTGGAAGACCAGTAGGCTTTCACAAGCTGTTCCATGTCGAATGTCGAGAGTTGGGGGGTCAGTGTCCGTCGGGAGTGCCAACAAGCCTTGGCAACTGCAAACAATACGGCAAGCAAAAAAGTGCAGTGTTTTGACCAGAAAGTTCCAAGTGACTCACCACAAGCAGGGGAGTCAGAGTAAGCCCAGAGCAATCACAAGAGCCCACTGGAACCAAAGAAGACCCTCAAGAGGACCCACAGGCCGGAGGCACTGGAGTCGCAAGAGGACCTTGAGCAGCTCACCAAAGATGCAGGCCCACAGTGTAAGCGATATGGTGAGGACAAATATCTTGGTCACAGGAGATGCCTGAGGTCGAGGTTACTTGGAGCCCGAAGATCTCTGAGGAAGAGAGCCAACTAGCCTTTGCAACGACAAGTCAACGTGGTGCACTGGGGTTCTGTTCCAGCGGCTCCAATGAGGAATACTGGCCTCAAACTCGGTGAGAAGACAGTGCAGGCCTCTCAAGAGTTGCAGAACTATCACCTGTGAAGCAGAGCCTTACCGAGTCCGTGGGAGTGCAGGATCAGCAGACCGGTCAGCTACGTTGCGGTGCCTGCAGATGCAGTGACTCCTTTACTTCAAGGAAGATTCCTTCTGGTGTCTTGGATGTCAACAGGCCTTGGAAGGATCCTGTATGGAGCAGAGGCACAGACATTGCAGCAGACTTGCAGGACAACGAGACCAGGAGCAGCAGGAGTCTTCCCAGTTGCAGTCTCGGTGTCCAGAGCGAAGTCCAGCGAAGTCCAGAGTGCCCAGACGGACGAAGAAGAAGTGGTATCTTTATTTATTTATTTATTCAGTGTTTTCTATAGCGCAAGCAAGACCCAAAAATTGGGTGTCAGAGCACTTTACGTAACAACCACCTTCAAAATCAGCAGATATTCAATTCTTTAACAACAAGTATGTATACTTATTCAATAATATTGGCAAATGCTTACCCTTACCCAGCCCACAACAGACTGAAGAATAAAAGAATTCACTAGGTTATAGTAAAACATGCCATAGCATAATTAGGTTTCGGAATAAGACCACTACTGATATCCTAGCTATCTACAATGGTTATATTATTGCTACTCTAAACAAATATACATCGATCGAGGTACTTGTCTATGGACAACATCCCTGTAGACGGTCAAGGGACTAACTGTCTTTAACCTAGCTGAGGATAGCTATTATAGTTCCATCAAAGAGGGGTAAGCTGGTTCGTGCAATGACCAATTTCTTTGATCTGGGATTAACAGGACTTAATCCAGCTTACAGTAGTCTACTTGAACAGCTGAATGTAGCAGATCGACAGGTTGTCTGCCGAACTCAGAGTAGTCTTAGTGTAGCCAGATGTTTGTTTTCGGAGAAATTTACCCATCAGAAAGGACTTAGTCTCCTTTTTTATATGAATCTTGTCCCACGACGAATCTAGGGACCCACCCCCAGGTAAGCCCTTAAGCACCCCAAGGAAAGGGTTGGGATGATTCAGGGGTCCCTCCCAGGAGAGGGGTCGGACAGTGGGGAGAATACTCCCAAGTCCTTTGTCCAGCTACGTGCCAGAGCGGAAGCCAGTGGCTCCCTGAGCTGTTTTGAACTGGAGTATGCAAGGAGCCCACCAAATGTGCCCTTCAAGCAGACTGAGTGGTACTGGCAAGCACCCCCACCCTGTCCTAATACACTAAGTCCTGTCTGGGAGGTGGTAACACCTCCCTGTAACAGGATACCTATTGTCCTGCCTTCTTCTACTCGAGCTTGGCTCAGCAGTAGGAGGGCAGAATCGTGTCTCTGGTCGGCAGCAGCCATAGTTTGCTATCTGGGTCTAAAAGACAGGTTCCGGGAGCACTGAGGGCCTCCCAGAGGAACTTTACAGTGCATGGAATCACACCTCCAACACCGTTTATGGTGTGGGGGTATGATTCCAACAAGCTTGATACCAAACACGACAGGGTTCGTTCCAGCCAGTTTAGAGATGGTCATTGCATAATGACGCATGGCCACTCTATATATAGGAATGGCTGATGCAATTACAACCCGGGAGAATAGACTCCGAAGGTTGAAGGGGTGTTTCGCTCATGCAGGGACACCCTCACACTTAGAACCAAGCACCCTACCTTCAGGATTGAAAGGCCTGCCTTGTGACTTATAGGTTTTAAGTGCAGTGACCTCAGATATAAGCAACTTACATCTGTTGTAAGTGGTGCTAGCACCAGCTTACACAGGTTGCAATGGCAGGCCTGCCTGTAGTCGCAGTTTGAGTGGTCTCCCATGGGTGGCATAATAAATGCTTCAGCTCATGGGGGACCCCTGGTGCACCTATGCCCTGGGTACCTCAGTACCATATACTAGGGACTTATAAGGGTGCACCAGTAGCCAATCTGGGATGCACCTAAGTACTCACCATATCTAATTTAGGGAGAAAGCACAGAGACTGGGGTCCTGATTAGCCGGATCCCAGCCAGACGAGTCAGAAACAGCAAAACACCAGGCAAAAGTGGGGTTAACCATAAAAGCAAATCCTACTTTCCTACACTGGGTGTTCCAAAAAGCTAACAATGTGGGAGTATTAAAAGTGTGGAACCCAATTTGTAACATTCACATTCTCCAATGTTTTCGTGTCCCATACCCCTCCCACCCCCCAAATGTATGCATTTCCCCATATTTATGAGGGCCTGGAGTAATATTTAGTGTGGCCCTCCCAAATATATGCATTTTCAGCAATGATTGTTGGACTGGGGTTAGAAAAGCAGATCGTACGGGCCTGTACATATGCAGATTCATAATGCTTGTGGGTCTGGGTAAATCTCATCCACAAATATCAGTACTTTCATGATCGATTGAGGTTAGGATAGTGAATTCAACCTGTCCATACTTATGCACATACCATAATGTTTGTGGGTGGCATTTAGAATATTGAATCACACCCTCCAAATTTTCCCTAATTTTTGAGGAACAGAAGTTAAAATAGTAAACCTCACACACAAATATATGCCCATTTTCCAGTGTTTACGAGACTGGAGCTAGAGTGTTAAACCTGCCCCTCATCAATATGTGACGTGTTCCCAATGTTTTCAAAATTGCTGTTACAATAGTGAAGCTCACCTCCAAAATGTATGCAGTTTTCCCAATGACTGTGAGACTGGAGTTAGAATAGCAAATCTGACTAGGATAAATGTATGCACTATCCCCAATTTTTGTGGACTTGTAGTTGGAATAGTATATCTTACTCATTTATTTTGGTAATTTCTCCAAAATGGATTGGAGTTAGAATAGTTAGAATGACAGTGTACTTGAAGAACATCTGGAGCACTATTTAAAATCAAGAGGAAATCATCATGCCAATAAAAAAGTGACAACAATAACTTTGCAAACAAATTACTCTGGAGTGCCTTCTGCAATAAACAATAGTGACAGGAAAATAAGGAAATCATGGAACATTCAAGGCATTACACAACTTAGGCCCCACCTACCTGAACAGTCGCATCTCCTTCCACCAGCAACCCAGACACCTCCACAGGAATCAACCCAAGCATATACAGAACCGGATCAGGAGGACAAGCATTCTCTAACATTACTCCTAAATCAGGAAACGGTCTCCCAATCCACATCAGAGCCCACTCCTCTCTTCTTGAATTCTGCAAGTAGCTGAAGCCCAGGCTTTTCAATTAATCAACCTACCTTGTCCCAACCCTCCTGCACAGCATGCAGGGACAGTTGAAGTTGGCATCATGCAGGGAGTCACAGGTCACATCTGCTCCTGGGGTCTCAGCACCAACCCTTGCTGACATCACTGCCAGGGCCTTTCCCACCAAAACTGCAAAGAGGAGCCTCCTCCTATGTTGGCTCTAGTTGTCTGGGCTTCCTCCTTTGTTCACTCTGCCTGGCTGTCCCAGCCCTGGTACAGTGTGACATGTAATTATTAGATGCAGATTTTCATCCCAACCTGACAGAAGCACTGTTAATTACTCCTTTTACGTTGAGTTGCCTTTGTTCCTGGGCAAAAATTCAATTAAGTTAGTCCATCAGGGTCGCAAAAGGACTGAACTCTGATACTGAGCTGAGCCAGAGAAGTATTACAATTCTCGATGACCAATAAGTTGTACAGATACCTTCTTGGAATTCACAGATTTTATTTTGGTGGACATGTTCCACCCCATTTTGATGTCACTCATCTTTGTAGGCCAAAGGGAAGCAAACATGCACTCTAAGGCTGTTTCCCCCTATGCGTATGATAAAATGTCACTGCAGACAGGAAACCACACTGACTTTCTCTATGATTGTACACTAACTTTATGAGGCCTACACCAGGTTAGTAAGTAACCCTGCAGAGTCTCCTATGCACTGGGCTACCTGTGTGCAGTTACCAGGCGGCGTACATTAGTTGTCTTACACACGCAGCCCATACAAATGTTTACTGGGTGTGCCCATGAGTTCACATATAATCAACCAAGTACCGTCCCTACTCTTGATGGGTCACAGCAGCCTTATCTTCAAAGGCAAACACTGAAAGTAAACACACACAGTCCATTTACCATGGGTGAGACACATGCAGTGAGATTCACCCACAGTAAAAAGTCCAAAACTGGATGTAGGAGGCTGTCTTAGTATATGGTGCTCACTTATGCAAGTGTGGCACCCTGCACTAATCCTGGAAACCCTGATGGTGATTTTAGTGGTCTTAGACAACCTTAGAAAGCTCTCTAAGTGGTAGCTGTGGAGAGCAGCCTTCAGGCTTAGTCCAGAAGGAGTGTAAGGCAGCTTGTTTTACCAGAATATAATCTTATTGGTATAGATTAAGTGAAAAAGAACCACACAGTGTATTTATAAAAATATGTATTTATTATGAGACACTCACTAACACATTCAAATATCTCCTACCCGGAGACATACACAATGCACAGAATACTTTACAAAGAAAACAGGTAAATAGCATGAATACACAGTGGTCGCCAGGGGGAGACCAAATAGTATACTAAAATAGTGGGATGCGAACCACGACTCAAGTCAAGTCTATACCCAGAAGACGTAGAAGCGCTGGGGACTCAAAGAACCAATTAAGGTAAGTAACCAGGAACCCCACGGAGGCCATGTGCAGAGTGGGAACACGACTGCGTGCTCCGTTCAAGTCAATGGGTAAGTCGGGGTTGCAATTTTAAAGAAGAAGGACCCTTCCCAGTGGACCCTGAAGAAACCCTGTGGAAGACAGAAGGTTTGAGAGCCACCACACCCGTGGATACCCTAGGAACCAGGATACCTACACCAGGGAAGCCGGGTGCATTGGCGCGAAGTGGCATCGGAAACCGCCGTAGAACTCAATGGAGGACTTCAGGAAGATGCCACTGGTGAAGAAGGTGAATTCAAGATGAGAAGTACCTGCAAGTAGAGGGGACAGAGTCTATGCCACTCAGGAGTGACCAGGAGGCATGGAAGACGAATTCCCACCGATGTCAGGTGTTGCAGGAGAGTTGATGGGGAGCTTAGAGCTGCAGCTCTTTGGACCAGGCGACACTGTGGAAGACCAGTAGCCTTTCACAAGCTGTTCCATGTCGAATGTCGAGAGTTGGGGGGTCGGTGTCCGTCGGGAGTGCCAACAAGCCTTGGCAACTGCAAACAACGCGGCAAGCAAAAAAGTGCAGTGTTTTGACCAGAAAGTTCCAAGTGACTCACCACAAGCAGGGGGGTCAGAGTAAGCCCAGAGCAATCACAAGAGCCCACTGGAACCAAAGAAGACCCTCAAGAGGACCCACAGTCCGGAGGCACTGGAGTCGCAAGAGGACCTTGGGCAGCTCACCAAAGATGCAGGCCCACAGTGTAAGAGATATGGTGAGGACAAATATCTTGGTCACAGGAGATGCCTGAGGTCGAGGTTACTTGGAGCCCGAAGATCTCTGAGGAAGAGAGCCAACTAGCCTTTGCAACGACAAGTCAACGTGGTGCACTGGGGTTCTGTTCCCGCGGCTCCAATGAGGGATACTGGCCTCAAACTCGGTGAGAAGACAGTGCAGGCCTCGCAGGAGTTGCAGAACTATCACCTGTGAAGCAGAGCCTTACCGAGTCCGTGGGAGTGCAGGATCAGCAGACCGGTCAGCTACGTTGCGGTGCCTGCAGATGCAGTGACTCCTTTACTTCAAGGAAGATTCCTTCTGGTGTCTTGGATGTCAACAGGCCTTGGAAGGATCCTGTATGGAGCAGAGGCACAGACATTGCAGCAGACTTGCAGGACGACGAGACCAGGAGCAGCAGGAGTCTTCCCAGTTGCAGTCTCGGTGTCCAGAGCAAAGTCCAGCGAAGTCCAGAGTGCCCAGACGGACGAAGATGAAGTGGTATCTTTAGTTATTTATTTATTCAGTGTTTTCTATAGCGCAAGCAAGACCCAAAAATTGGGTGTCAGAGCACTTTACATAACAACCACCTTCAAAATCAGCAGATATTCAATTCTTTAACAACAAGTATGTATACTTATTCAATAATATTGGCAAATGCTTACCCTTACCCAGCCCACAACAGACTGAAGAATAAAAGATTTCACTAGGTTATAGTAAAACATGCCATAACATAATTAAGTTTCGGAATAAGACCACTACTGATATCCTAGCTATCTACAATGGTTATATTATTGCTACTCTAAACAAATATACATCGATCGAGGTACTTGTCTATGGACAACATCCCTGTAGACGGTCAAGGGACTAACTGTCTTTAACCTAGCTGAGGATAGCTATTATAGTTCCATCAAAGAGGGGTAAGCTGGTTCGTGCAATGACCAGTTTCTTTGATCTGCGATTAACAGGACTTAATCCAGCTTACAGTAGTCTACTTGAACAGCTGAATGTAGCAGATCGACGGGTTGTCTGCCGAACTCAGAGTAGTCTTAGTGTAGCCAGATGTTTGTTATGGGAGAAATTTACCCATCAGAAAGGACTTAGTCTCCTTTTTGATATGAATCTTGTCCCACGACGAATCTAGGGACCCACCCCCAGGTAAGCCCTTAAGCACCCCAAGGAAAGGGTTGGGACGATTCAGGGGTCCCTCCCAGGAGAGGGGTTGGACAGTGGGGAGGATACTCCCAAGTCCTTTGTCCAGCTACGTGCCAGAGCGGAAGCCAGTGGCTCCCTGAGCTGTTTTGAACTGGAGTATGCAAGGAGCCCACCAAATGTGCCCTTCAAGCAGACTGAGTGGTACTGGCAAGCGCCCCCACCCTGTCCTAATACACTAAGTCCTTTCTGGGAGGTGGTA
The DNA here is from genome assembly GCA_963921515.1 of Calotriton arnoldi. Taxonomy (NCBI): domain Eukaryota; kingdom Metazoa; phylum Chordata; class Amphibia; order Caudata; family Salamandridae; genus Calotriton; species Calotriton arnoldi. Next base: position 298,720 of record CAWUFW010007246.1, on the reverse strand, counting down.
ACACCTCCCTGTAACAGGATACCTATTGTCCTGCCTTCTTCTACTCGAGCTTGGCTCAGCAGTAGGAGGGCAGAATCGTGTCTCTGGTCGGCAGCAGCCATAGTTTGCTGTCTGTGTCTAAAAGACAGGTTCCGGGAGCACTGAGGGCCTCCCAGAGGAACTTTACAGTGCATGGAATCACACCTCCAACACCGTTTATGGTGTGGGGGTATGATTCCAACAAGCTTGATACCAAATACGACAGGGTTCGTTCCAGCCAGTTTAGAGATGGTCATTGCATAATGACACATGGCCACACTATATATAGGAATGGCTGATGCAATTACAACCCGGGAGAATAGACTCCGAAGGTTGAAGGGGTGTTTCGCTCATGCAGGGACACCCTCACACTTAGAATCGAGCACCCTACCTTCAGGATTGAAAGGCCTGCCTTGTGACTTATAGGTTTTAAGTGCAGTGACCTCAGATATAAGCAACTTACATCTGTTGTAAGTGGTGCTAGCACCAGCTTACACAGGTTGCACTGGCAGGCCTGCCTGTAGTCGCAGTTTGAGTGGTCTCCCATGGATGGCATAATAAATGCTTCAGCTCATGGGTGACCCCTGGTGCACCTATGCCCTGGGTACCTCAGTACCATATACTAGGGACTTATAAGGGTGCACCAGTAGCCAATCTGGGATGCACCTAAGTACTCACCATATCTAATTTAGGGGAGAAAGCACAGAGACTGGGGTCCTGATTAGCCGGATCCCAGCCAGACTAGTCAGAAACAGCAAAACACCAGGCAAAAAGTGGGGTTAACCATAAAAGCAGATCCTACTTTCCTACACTGGGTGTTCCAAAAAGCTAACAATGTGGGAGTATTAAAAGTGTGGAACCCAATTTGTAACATTCACATTCTCCAATGTTTTCGTGTCCCATACCCCCCCCCCCAAATGTATGCATTTCCCCATATTTATGAGGGGCTGGAGTAATATTTAGTGAGGCCCTCCCAAATATATGCATTTTCAGCAATGATTGTTGGACTGGGGTTAGAAAAGCAGATCGTACGGGCCTGTACATATGCAGATTCATAATGCTTGTGGGTCTGGGTAAATCTCATCCACAAATATCAGTACTTTCATGATCGATTGAGGTTAGGATAGTGAATTCAACCTGTCCATACTTATGCACATACCATAATGTTTGTGGGTGGCACTTAGAATATTGAATCACACCCTCCAAATTTTCCCTAATTTTTGAGGAACAGAAGTTAAAATAGTAAACCTCACACACAAATATATGCCCATTTTCCAGTGTTTACGAGACTGGAGCTAGAGTGTTAAACCTGCCCCTCATCAATATGTGACGTGTTCCCAATGTTTTCAAAATTGCTGTTTCAATAGTTAAGCTCACCTCCAAAATGTATGCAGTTTTCCCAATGACTGTGAGACTGGAGTTAGAATAGCAAATCTGACTAGGACAAATGTATGCACTATCCCCAATTTTTGTGGACTTGTAGTTGGAATAGTATATCTTACTCATTTATTTTGGTAATTTCTCCAAAATGGATTGGAGTTAGAATAGTTAGAATGACAGTGTACTTGAAGAACATCTGGAGCACTATTTAAAATCAAGAGGAAATCATCATACCAATAAAAAAGTGACAACAATAACTTTGCAAACAAATTACTCTGGAGTGCCTTCCTCAATAAACAATAGTGACAGGAAAATAAGGAAATCATGGAACATTCAAGGCATTACACAACTTAGGCCCCACCTACCTCAACAGTCGCATCTCCTTCCACCAGCAACCCAGACACCTCCACAGGAATCAACCCAAGCATATACAGAACCGGATCAGGAGGACGAGCATTCTCTAACATTACTCCTAAATCAGGAAACGGCCTCCCAATCCACATCAGAGCCCACTCCTCTCTTCTTGAATTCTGCAAGTAGCTGAAGCCCAGGCTTTTCAATTAATCAACCTACCTTTGGCAGGGCTAGGCACACATGCCTGCTCAGTGCCAGGATACCGTTGTGGATGATAGTGCACTTTACAAGTACACATCAGAGGATGTTGATATTGTGGCCTTTAGACACTCCACAGATGAGTTTGCATGCTGCTGAGGAGTAAGTTGCCAGACTTACAGCTTTGGTTTCTGTCTGGTAAGAAGAAGCAGATCCAGCGGAGAGCACGTCATTGGATGCTAACCTCGGGCAGGCACCTGATGAGGATGGGGTCGGAGGTCATGTCAAATGCAGCAGAGGTCCAGGAGAATGTGAGCTGCTGTGTCTCCTCTGTCAAGGATCATGCAGATGCCATCTGCGCAGTGATGAGCTGTTTCTATACTGTGGTTGGGCTTGAATCTGGACTGCGTAGTGTCGAGGAACTGGTGATTGCAGAGGTGGTCGGTGGGACATTGGTTGAATAGTTTCTCCTAGACCTTTGCTGGGTATGGTAAGAGGGAGATGGGTGTTAGAGTGAAAGTTTGGCTGTGTCAGCTGATGGTTTCTTGAGCAGGAGCATGAAGGTGGCATGAGTCAATGGCGGTGTTGAGGATGAGTGTTAATGCTTTGCTGATAAGTAGGAGTCCTTTTGGTGGAGGCATTATGAGGGCAAGTGTCTGATGGAGCCCTCGATTTTATGGTCTTCATTGTAGCAGTGATGATGGCAGGCCACAAGATCAGGGTTTGTTTATTAGCTGTGATGGGAAGTTGAGTTGTGATGGGGTCTGGTTGAGGGCCAAAGCAGCTATATGTGGAGGTGTTTGTGTTACAGAAGAAATCCAATAGCTTGTTGCAATGATCTTGTGAGGAGGTGATGTTGCTGGAAGTGGCAGGAGGCACGGTTAAACCTTTGATGATGGCAAAGATTTCCTTGCTGCTTTTAGTGCTGGCATCCATGCAATCTGCAAGAGCTCTGCCCTTGGTGTTCCATATCTGCCGTAGATAGCATCTTAGGGCTAAATTGAAGATGTCTTTATCTGCAGTGTCTCAACTTGTTCTCCATATGCGCACCAGTGCTCACAGTGGCTTTTCCCCAGCTTGAGTTCCTCTGTGGACCAGCTGGCCTGTGGTTGGGCTCTTGCAATTGGGTTGTGCTGAAGGGGAGGCAGGGTGATGGCACATCCAGTGTGCTCAGGCCAGTGTTCAAAGAGGGCAGAACCCATTCCTCTTCTGAGATGATTTTTCAGCTGCTGCGGGCAGTTCTGATGGTGTAAAGCCTGTGATGGTGCGGGATGGGTATTCTGAAATTGACAAGAGAGAAGTCTGTCCAAGTCAAAGTTGCTGGCTTGTCAACTGTGATGATGCTGATTGATAAGAAAATTGGGTCCAATGGGTGTCCAGAGTTGTGGGTAGGTTCAGCAACGTGCTTGGTGAGGCCAAGGTTTCCAAGGTTTTCTAGAAGAGCTATAGAACTTGGGTTGGTGTGGTCTTCTAGGTGAAAGTTAAGGTCTCTAAGGAGGATGAAGGTGCTGGTGCTTATGATGAGAAGTGCAACAAAGTCTGTTATGATGCTGGCAAAGGTGGTGCAGGTCCTGGTAGCCTCTATACAAGGGTTCCGCCCAGGGAGAATTTGGCTGTGATGAATATCTTCAACATGAGGTGCTCCATGTAGCTAGTGTGGGTGTCCATGTAGGTGGTTCAGCTGATGGAATATTTGAAGATAATGGCAACTCAGCCTCTTGGATTGTGCTGACAACCTTGCCTAATGATCTTGTGGCCAGCCAGGAGAGCCAATGGAACAACCAGTCCTGAGGTTGGGTTTAGCTATGTTTCCATGAGAAAGAGCAGGTCTGGAGCATGGTCGTGCAGAATATCGCATATCTTTGTGGCACGTTTAGTTAGCAAGCTGGATTTGAGGAGCATGCATGTGAGTGTGGCATTTGCTTTGGTGGTATTTGGTCTGGTTGAGCAGGTGGCTGGTTTGTATGAGTGTGCGTCAGTGGGATACTGGGTGGTGTTAATGTGGGAGTGGTGGGTGTAGGGTGTGGGAGAGTGCATGAAAACTTGCAGTAGGTGCATGTGAACTATCCTTCTGTGTTGTATGGTGCAGTATGGAAGCAGTGCAGTGAGAATGAGTGGCGGACAGGGTTAAGCGCATGGAGGAGTGCAACAGGGTATTTAGTGGTGGTTAAGGGGAGAACCAGGGTTCCTGATGCTGGGTGCAGTGAAGGCACGAACGGGCGCGAACAGGCTTAACTTTGGCACACCTTCAGCACACAAGCAGCATGCCCGCACCTCAGCCACCATCAAATAGGTCCCGGGGGAGGCACATGGTCAACTTAGGATTATTGAAGTTGCTGCCAATTCTAGAGTTGATCTACAAAAATACCAAACTAGGGAGGATCCCAAAATTGTTTTTGAACTTTGAACACTCACCACCAATGCATCATGGATACCAAATTGCTGAGGGAAATACCTAGCTCCTTTGCTATCAAGTGATGTACAATTTTTTCTACCCCTAATTCCACAGGTGCTATTGGAAGCCAGGGGCCACATGCCATCATAAATTGCAACCAGCAAAACCTATAGAAATAGAATATACCAAAGGGAAGGTATATTGTATGGAAGGTCCTCCGAATCCTTATTCTATTGCCCAAGTAGATGGTCAGAGTATCCGCATCTTCCACTTGGATGTTTCCTATCCTTGAGTTATATTGCTTGCATTTGTGCTATCTAGTTTGATGCTTCTTTGTTTCCTTGTCAGTTGCACGCTTCTCTGGTTGTTTGTCTTGCATTATTTGCACTGCCATTGGGTGCCCGTGCGTTAACTTTGACTTTCTCCATACAGATTTCTGTAGCTTGAAATCATGATGTGCTACCCGGTTCAGGAGGCAGGTGCCTGAAAGTGCAAGTGGGCTTGAGAAACAATGAGCATTTCGAGGTACTCAGATCAGGATTCCAAACATGGAGCTTAACTTGCTCAACAAGCTTAGAGCCAATAAGAGAACTGTGGTTAGAGCTGAGTGACCTCAAGTGAGGTCGTGCAAGGGCGAGTATTTGTTGGTCATGGCTGCTAGAGTCACAGTTGCCATTTATAAATGCAAATAAAGCGCTCTGACCGCTCCATTTTTCATCCACCCACTAAGATATGCTGATTCATAATTTCCACAAATCCAAGATGCACATCAGCAGGTGGTCAGCAGTAAGGAAGTGTAGCATGCTCTCTTGTATTGTTGTAACTAGGGCACTGAATGCAAATGCGCAATATAAGTTTGAGAATTAAGACCACTGTTTGTAACTCAGTCTAAAATGTCTAATACGTTTGCTTGGACTCCTATAAAATGTCACATTTAAGCAGCATTATTTTTGGGTACCGATTAGGTATAAGCTATCAAATGAGTACCAAATATGTCTTAACATATATCTTTGTGCATACAACAGAGGAAACAATACTCCTCTATTATTTAAAAAGATTATTTTGAATTTCAATAGAACCCTTGTCTTAATTCTTGTTTGCAACAACATCCAGTCATGCATACAAACACATTCGTATTTGTTTAATAATATATTAATTCATCGGTTTGCTATAGCACAACTGCACCAAGCAGTAGTAGCAAATTCCGAATGATTTTAAATTCTGAATTGAGGATGCTTGCTGTATTTTCACTATTCAGCACCAAGCACTCGCCCTTCTTCAAAACAAAAAAAGAATTAAATGTAAAACGGATTGCTGCACAACAAGTGCTATAGGCTGTCTTTGAATCCTCACCGAGAGAATTATCTGTTCACACGAATGATGCACCTGTTTTTTTCTTTATTGTGATATCAAGAAGTGCAAAGGCTGACTATTGGCATTTGTGAGCTATTTACAGTTTCGTGGCACTGGAGAGCAATAAACTCTTCATAGAGCAGGCATGTGCCAGTTTTTGGTGAATATTCGCATCTGCCTAACACTAAATTAGGTTGTTTGTCATTAGCACCAGCTCAAACAAGGGGCTGAAATGAAAAGATTGCATCAGTGTTGGGCAATTTTGGAATGTTTGGTTGAGCGTTCCTCTGTCACTAACTTGATGGATAGAATGTCCGCTGCATAATAGGTACCATAGGAGATAATGCCCATGTCTTTTACAACATTACTCAAATAAATACTGGTATTTGTAAAGCGCGAACAATTACCCCTAAGGGTGTCAAGGTGCTGGGGGCCCTCGGGAAGATTAAGTGAGCTACTGCCCAGAGTCACATGGTGCTGGGCTAACCTGCCGCCAACAAGGTGTGGTGCAGCCGCCAGGGCGACTGACTCTGGAGCCCGGAGATCACGGTTCGATCACTGGTGGCAGGTTAGCCCAGCACCATGAGACTCTGGGCAATAGCTCACTTAGGGGCATATTCACAAGGAGCTATCGCCGAATTAACGGCACTTTATCGCAGCCAAAGTCGTGATAAATTTACCTCCCCATTCACAAGCCGGTGTTAACAGCCCACAGCACCAGTTTACCCGCGATAGCAGCCGCAAAAAACATCGCCACAGAGGACCCCCGCAAATATCGCTAATGAGATGCAGAGTAGGCATTCCCGTGCCAAAAGTCGAGACAACATCACACCTCAATATTCACAACGACCAGCCACACCGGCGATAAGAACACAAAACAGGCGATAAGGCGCGTTAGCACCAGGAAATTTACACCTGCTCTGACCTGGTGTAAAGTCGGACGGCAGCCAGCACCACAAAAGTGAGCACAGCCCAGGGCCACATCCGAAGGGCAACAGATGCCATGGAGCCACTCATAATGCGGCCCGGACACCCAAGAGGGCCACTACACCCACCGCCACCACCCCAGGACCCCAACCCACACCCGGAACACCCCCCCCAGACCACTAAAGACGCAGTGCAGACAAAGACAGTGGACCCCCAGGAAGCATACCAGCCGCACAGACCCAAAATCTGACAAATGTCACTGTCCACTACAGGCTGAAAGTGACAAACATCCTACGCATCCTGACCATCATCGCCTAACAGGCCTACGGCACCAACACAGCGGACAACCAACATCCCACCCCACACAAAGCTGCTGGCTTGGCTGCACCTGTTGGCCCCTGGGACCCCCCAACCAACACCCGCCAGAGTCGGAGGAGTCTCACAGCCAGCCACATCCAAGTCCCCCACACCTGTCCTGGACATCACCATCACCCTGGTACCTCAGTCCCCATACGTACAACACAATGCGCAGGATCCGCAGGAGACCAAGCAAGGACCATACGCCCAAGCAGGATGCACGCACGTGTTGGGGGCAATACACAGCACACATGTACTACCTGTGCCCCCTGGTGACACAGCACACAATCACCGCAACAGGAAGCACACGTCTCACATCAATGTGCAGGCAACAACAGAACACCGTGGAACCCCCAACAATGTCGCCTTCAAATACACAGCCAGTGTGCATGATACCTTCATCCTCCGACAGTCAATAATCAACCAGCGTTCCCAGGATGGCAACAAGGGAAATGCACAGCCCCTTGGCAATATCCAAATGAACACCCCACACACCTCAACTCCACAACCATGCAACTCACAACTCTGGCAATGCACATGTCACAAAATCACATACAACAGGCACAACAACATGCCCACCCACCAGACACGACAGAACAACTTACAATGTTCACATGGGCAAGCCCTGAACATGAGCCAGCAACGGCATGGCACCTCAGCCACATAATAGCCGAATGTGGGGAGAGGTGGCAACCAGGCATGTGTGAAGGATGCAGTAGAACCATGATTGGGAAAGTACACAATGACAAGAGTGGCGGAGATGTGCTGAACACACCCATATCCATGGCGACATACACCGCTGGTGTTTGGAGTGTAGTGGACAGTGGACACCACCATGTCACCCCAGCCAGTGGGGGACCTCGCGGAAATGTTGCCTGTTACGCCCCCCCCTAAGCGTCACCGGAGTGGGATGGCCCGGCGCACGCCACGCCAGCGTAGGGGTGTGAATAAAAAGCACGTAGGGCTGGGCGTGGTCCTCTTCCGGAAAGACCCACGTCTCTGCCAGGGCAGCGCCTCCCACCCCGCCACAAGGCCGACGCCGTCCTCGTGAGCGGAGTTGCCTGCGATGCTGTGCGCCTCCCGGACCCCGGCACGCTGGACCACGAACCCGTCAGGCCCGCCCCTGCGCAGCCAGGCCACACTGATCACCTGCCGACACCGGCGTGTGTCAAGGAGGGCCCCCCACGTGCCGGCGCAAGCTCCAAGCCCGAGGCCCGCGACCTTGGCAGCCTCCTCAGACCATCCCGGCCTCCACAACACAGGCCCGCCTTACTCCTTTCTCGTTGACGCACTCTACTGCCGCCTTCGGCCCACTCATCGGACCAGTAGGTCCCATGTGTGAAACTGTGTCCTGAGTCATGAATGGCAGTGACCAGATGTCTACTGCAGGGGTGATATCACTAAACTCCCTGCTATCAGTGAAGCAAACAAATGCATTACAAGCACACAACACGTGTCTGTGGGCCCATGCTGACCACTGCCTCCGGCCCACACTGCGGTCCAGTAGGTCACAGAGTCTTGATTTGGCAATGTTGGAGTTCAGATCTGTGTACCGGCATCATCAGTACTTTTCTTAGAAGCCTGGGGCATCCTTTAACATCTGCCACTCTCCCACTAACTAGGAGGGGTGTCCCCTCTGGTAGCGCTTAGAGACCTGTTGGTGATAACGCGCTCGATAAATGTAAATTACAATTACAATTACAATCATCGCAGACTGCATCCCCTCTCAGCACCTGTGCCACTAAGTGTGTTCCCCGACATTCATGGACACTCACTGGTCGTACATTGGTGGCATTTGAGTCTATTGAATAGGGGCTAGTTTTCATCCTCATGTAGCTGATACCGAATTGTTGGTGAAAACGAGGGTTGCACTTTCCACTCCTCCATTTGCTGCTTCGAGATGACATCAGACCTTCCGCATCATGCCCTGGAGGCCACCTTCCACTGTCCCCCGCAACCCTCCGCAACATACACCTCGGACATTGATGGGGACCCGCTCAGGTCTCATGGCCCATCTGACTGCACCGCAAGTCACCGTCCCGTGGCTGGGTGCCTGTGCCGGCCGCAGTGCATCCGGGGCCACTAACTCTGTGCTGCTCAGGCCTGGGACCCCGTCTTCTGAGACATTGAATGGCCTCTGTAGCGATGGTCTTGGGGTCATCAACGCCATGTGTCTGTGTGGCCCTGCGCTGTCCGCATCCTCCGGCCTCAACTGCGGGCCACCAGGGCCCACACATAGCATCGAGTCTTGACCGGCCCGGACGTCGCATCACCGCAGGAGGCACACGCCACCACCGCAAGGACCACCTCCAACCGCCATCTGCCAGAGTCGAAACGGTGGTCCTACGGAGTTGCTCAGACCTGTCGTGGATGCCATCATCGGCCTGATACCCTGCTCAGCACTCCAGGTGCCAGTGACTCAGTGCACCACAAGCCATTGTCCGTTACTGATTGAGTTTTGTGCTGTTGTGAGGTTGCGCAGCAATGTCACCTCATGCAGTGGGGAAGACCTGGGACTATGATGAGGAAGATGTGTCAAGTGTGCGGACGGGAGAAGGCACAGACAATGGGAGGGCAGGAGGCAACAGCCCCAAGGCAGGAATGCAGACTGGTGGTGGTAGTCAAGCTACACACCCGGATCTATTACTGGGTATTGCGCTGTGGACTGCGGACGCAACTGTCACCTCAGGCAGTGTGGGAGACCTGTGACCTTGATGAGGAAGTTGATGCAGGTGTAACACACCCCACTGCATCTGCATCAGGACTAACCCAAAGGGACACAATTCTAGCAATTTCTTCACATGAGCGCGCTCTTCTCCAGTGCCCCTACCTCAGTGCACTGCAACTCACGGATCCTCCTGACTGAATATTGGGTGACCTCTGTCCTTACTCCGGATCCCTCCATGTTGCTCTGCAGTTGACTCTGTTATGCTGGTGTTTTCTGTTTCCATTACACTGGTGTCCACTGTTCAGGCTGTTGCCAGCACCAAGCACTCCGTGCGGGCTGGCTTATACTCATCCCACACACATCCAGCACAGGCGTCACTGTACATGTGGCCCTGCCAATAAAGGGGCCGGGTGCACATGCCCGTAGCCAGTTCAACATGATATGTGCATGAGTCCCTGTGGTCTTGTTGTATGCATGGGGGCCCTGGGCCCTACGACATTACATTGTGCTGTGTACAGCGGACGCAGACATGTCACCGCAGGCAGCGGGCTAGAACCTGGACATGTAGCTTTGTTGTCACCCACTCAATTCATAAGGGGAGTGGACTGTGCCGTCGTACACAGAGCCAACCTGGGTGTGTGACTGATATGTGCGTGCCCCTGGGTGTGGTTCTGTACTGGGTATGTGCATCTGCATGTGTCTCTATGGCAGTGTGGGTCTCCTTTGTGCAACACCCGCACCTGTTGGGCCACCTCCTTTTGGCGTTCTGACACCTGGCATTGGGGTGCCATGTGTGGGTCGTTGAAGTGTTGTGAGCCAGCCGTGATTGCGGGTGCTTCATGCTGTGTGGTCTGTTGCATGGGGCTGGGTTCTCCTCTGAGTAGCTTGTCTGCCCTGGTCCTGGTGGTGGGTTGTGTGGGATGTCCATGGGCTGTTGTAGGGCGTTGGTGTCGAAGGTGTGGTGTTCCTCTCCGGCATCACTGATGGGTTGTCTGTTCTGACCTGCTGGAGGTGTTCTTTGTCCCTCTGCATTGTGAAGGGGAGGTGCATGTTGGCATTGTGTTGGCGCCTTGTTCTTGTCGACATGTAGACTGTGTGACAATGTACATTGTGACTGTTTGGGTGGTGGTGACTATTTGAGTTGGGACAGGGGACATTTGGCCTACATGGCTGATGTGGGGTTGTAGCCGTAGATATGCATCTCACAGTTCCCTGCTCTGTCCAATGTATTTGTTCTGTTTCTGCGCCTGGGCGGACCCACTTGTGTCCTCTGTTCTGCAGTGTGGGTGTTGCACTTTGTGCCACATTGTCATGGTATGTGCTGTGATTGCTATGTGTGTGTGCTGCAGTGTGCCACGGGGATGGGGGACATGTCCCTGGGTAATTGTGGGTGTGCAGTGTGCTACACCTCGTTGTGCATGTGTGCCATTGTGCCCATCACCCCCCGTCCCTCCAGTCCCTGTTGGATCCTCACCCTGTTGTTGTTGTGTCGGGTCCTGTCGAGCTGTGTCCGTACTCCCACCTCCTTGCACCATCTCCACACTGATGACTGTGGCCTGGGTTCCCTCCAGCTCCTCCTGTGGCGCTGGACTGCCACCTCCTGTCGCCGTTGCTGCCTTCCTGTTGGCAGCGGGTTTGTGCCTGGTTTAGGTTGTCACGTCCTGGCGGCGAATCTTGGCCTCCTGGATTGGCCTCCTCGGCACTCCAACTGCATTCCAGGTGGTCTGCTTGTGGGTCAGTTGCTGGTAGTGTTCTGTGACTCCGTGGCGCTGGTCTTGTTTTCCTGCGGTCTACACCCCGTCTTCCTCTCCCTTTTCTCCTTGGCCTTCCCCAACCCCGTTGTTCCTTGCTGGTGGTCTGTGGAGGTTGTGGGGTTCGCGTTGACCTCTGCGCAGGGTCAGGGTGCATCCATGTTGCTACGTGCTTTGGCTTGTTTCTGGTGTGTTGTTTCTGTGGTTTTTATGGTGCAATTTCCCACCAGACGCGTAGGATTTGCAGGCCTGTGGCTGCTTTTCGTAACTTTTTGTACAGCGATTGGCCTCATCGCATGATTTCTCGCGTTTTGCATTTTTTCGGCGTGGCGTTGATTTTCACGCTGACATTTGACTATCGCATGCTACCGCCTTGTTGTGAATTCCATGTTGACACGGGCTTATTTTCCCGCGATAGGCTGCGATATTGAAAGTTGCGTTACGCTACTCTTTTCGGTAGTTATCGCACGTTCTTGTGAATATACCCCTTAATCTTCCAGAGGGCCCCCAGCGCCTTGACACTCTTAGGGGTAATTGTTCGCGCTTTACAAATACCGGTATTTATTTGAGTAATGTTATAAGAGACATGGGCATTATCTCCTATGGTACCTATTACATTTTCACAAAACAGACAGCTATAAAAATATGACGGAAACCTTATGCATGTGCAAATACTAAAAGCATGGTTTGTTTCATTCAGATATTCGAATGATTAAATGCGCGCTCATGAGTTATATTTGTTGTAACTTTTTTCAAGGGCATTTAGAAACATTGAATTTCAGGTCTAAGGGCTGTAGTTTGCTCACTCTTGCTTGCTAATTTTGGAGCTTCAGGATCCCTGCGTGCACGTCTAATGCACTGTCACAAGTTATTTTCACGTCATGCATGAGATGGAAGGCTCTTGAAAACGCACAGAATACAAAACTTTCCTTGAGTCTTTTTTTTTCATTGTCAAAACAATTGCCTGGCTTCTTTTGCATGATTAGACATGCAAATTCCAGATGTTTAAAAGCGCACGAAAAGCACGACCTCATTTCCTGGCATCTGGCAAGCATTGCCTATCATTCCACATCTAATACAGTGTGCATCCTTCCACAAGTGACATATTGTATGCTAATTTGGATCAGTTCCACCATGTGATAGCTGCCGGGGACGAGACAAAGTGAATTCTGTTGCAGCTTGTTTTGAACTGCTGTTTTTTTTCACACAATTCATTAAAACCAGTCACTAGACAATACAGTGCTCAAGCTTAGAAAGTTTAGGTGTGTATACTGAGGGCCTCAGTTAAGGCATTTTGACATAGTGTGCTGCGTTGCCCTACACCAAAGTGAAAGGCGGATATGCTCCGTATTTAAGCAATATGGTGCATTCCTGACCTTTCTGGCTGGAGCCCCTTTGGCAGCCTCGCCCCAATGTAGGCACCCTAGCACCATGGTGAAAGGGTGACTCAGTTGCAGGCAGGATTACGTTTGTGCAGAAAGGGACACCTTCCTGTACAAGAACAATCTTACAAGGTGTTTTCCTCTTTCTATTCATGGAAAGAAGGAAAACTCTGAAAAATAAACACATTTCTCCTTGTTATGCCTCACCTTGGGAGGCGTACAGATTTGACAGTACCCCAGGTTTACATCACTTTGAAGATCTGGGGCAGTGTCAAATTCTATGGGTGATGCATGGAAAAACCCACCACAAAACCCATGGATCGCCTTGCGGGTGCATAATAAGGCGACGCAGCAATTTGCTCTGTGTCGTCTTACTCATGATTTATGAGGCCACTCAAAGCCATGCAGGGTGGCTTTGAGTGGCTTCATAAATCTTTATGAGAGCCCAGCGTCACGCATGTACCACATTACATGTGAATACACCCCTAAATATCAAAGTCAGAATATCGAATGTACTAAATACCGAGGACAGAATATCGCAAAAAATATAGACAGGTAAATAACTCTAGACTTTCTGGGGCAGATCTACGAGGAAGTGCCGCAGCGCGGCACCGCAAGCCCTTTGGCTGCGCCACGCTGCGGCACTTCCGAAGCACAGGAATGCGACATATTTACAAGAATATGTCACATTCCTGTGCTTCCCCCTGTGCTGGCGCACAAACTGCAGCCATGCGCCGGCGCAGGCACCTTTGCACCATGGTGCAAGGATGCCTGCGTCGTGGGGAGATTGTTTTTGTGCAGGAAGGGTCACTTTCCTGCACAAAAACAATCACTACAGGCATTTTCCTCCTTCAATGTGTGCTGTAGAATGCAGCACGCATTGAAAGAGGAAATAACGAGGAGAAATGAAAACATTTCTCCTCGTTACGCTCGCTACGCCACCTCTAGGGTGGCGTAGCATTCACACGCATCTCCAGATTTACGATTTCTCGTAAATCTGGAGATGTGTCTTGTTCCATGGGTGTTGCGTGGGAACACCCACTGCAACACCCATGGAACGCCCCTTCACCGCAAAGTGCTGCGTGTGAAAGGACCGTATTTACAAGGAGAGGAAAAGTCACGCAGGGTGGCTTTTCCTCTCCTTGTAAATATGGAGGAGCCCCCTGCGCCACCAGTACGTCACGAAAAGTGACGTACTGGTGGCGCAGGGGGCTTGTAAATCTGCCCCTCTATACCTAACTCCACATATATGTACCTCTGCGGTACATATATCTTCAAAGTACGTACCATGTGGTTTTAGGAATAGTAAATCTATACTTCATCAATGCTCTTATCTTTCCAAATGTTATCCCTTGTTATTCTTGTTTGTTGATGCTCTTCATTTCGATATTTAGTAGTAAAATTTAAATTGTAGAGTGACACCCTGTATGTAGCTCTTTTCTCAAAAAATAGAAAACATCTTACTTTACTCCAACCATGAATTGTGCCCATCGACAGCCACCAGTACTCAAAGCATAGAAACCTCTGTATTTTTTTTTCATATAGCAAAACACAGAATTTTGACCAAATCTTTATAACTGAGGAATATTGTGGGAGACTTCTTTTTCTTGATTTCGTCTCCATGCCTCATATACATTGTTTCAGTTTACAAACACTGGTGCATATTCGAAGTCTAGTAATTATTGTATATCTACTCACGAGACACAAATCATTATACAGCAAAGCCAGACATAAACATTTCAAGCAATACTTAACATTCATGTATTGAGTAAGCCTTACTCAGTGCTGATTTTGAAGTAAACAAAGCATAATTGTTTTTAGAAAATGCAAAAAGGAATATTGGAAAAAGATCTGAAACATATAATTCACTTACACTATGACAATTATTTGCAAAGATCATCTGAATCCTCACAGCATATAGAACAATGTTTTAGCTCATCTCGATGACTGCAGTCTATGCATACACAATTACTGCAGTTTTATTAACTGCATTCTGTGTCTTTTCGAAGCGATGTCTTTTTCATTTAAATGAACCTAAACACACACAACAATTACAAAAGCACATAAGTGGACAGTGATCAAAGATTAACTGTTAGAAGGAGCAGCAAGCTTTGTTCCAAAACAACCTTGTGCCATGAAATTTTGAATATCATGGAACATCTTTATAATCACATTGCGGCTACAGTGACTCAGCAGTTATAGTTACCTGAGATAACTATAACTTATGCCCCCGCAATGCACTGCTTATGACCTCACATATTACATCACTCACGACGCGGTCAGTGACATCACTGAAGACAACATCCAGTGAGTGTGTGTGTTTTCGAAAAGTTTATGAGTGCTAAACATATTTACCAAGGTACTACATAAGTTAAAATTGTATACTTTTTATACTACTAATGAGTGATACTATTTCTAACATATATTATGTGAGTGGCTGTGTGACTGTGTTTATCTGTGTGTGAGTGGGTGTCTGAGTGCCGGTATTGGTGTGTGAGTGGCTGTATGGGTGTATAAGTAGGCATGTGAGTAGTTGTGTAGGTGAGTGAGTGGCTGTGTGAGTGACTATGTTGGTGAGTGAGTGGATGTGTCAGCGGCTGGATGAGTGAGTGGGTGACTGTGAGCAGCTGTATGTGTGGGTGAGTGGGTGTGTAAGTGACTGTATGGGTGAGTGAGTGGCTGTCTGAATGGCTGTAAGAGTGAGTGAGTGGCTGTGTAAGTGGCTGTATGGGTGAGTGAGTGGCTGTTTGGTTGTCAGTTGGTGTGTGAATGGATGTATGGGTGAGTGAGAGGATGTGTGAGTGCTTGTATGGATGAGTGAGTGGCTGTGTTGAGAGGCTTTATGGGTGAGTGAGTGTGTGTGTGAGTGGATGTATAGGTGAATAAGTGGGTGTGTAAATATCTGTTTGGGTGACTTTTTGACACTGTGAGTGGCTGTATGTATAAGTGACTAGTTGTATGAGTAGCTTTATGGATGAGTGAGTGGTTGTGTGAGTGCCTATATGAGTGAGTGAGTGGGTGTTTGAATGGCTCTATGAATGAGTGAGTGGTTGGGTGGGTACTTGTATGGATCTGTGAATGGGTATGTGAGTGGTTGTATGGGTGTGTGAGTGGGTGTCTGAGAGGTTGTATAGGGGTGTGAGAGGGTATGTGAGTGGTTCTATCGATGATATCATCAGTGATGTCATCAGTGATGCCACTGACCATGTCATGCGTTATGCAATGTGTGAGGTCATAAGCAGTGCTGGGGCATAAAATAAAGTTAGCTCAGGTAACTATAACTGCTGAATTTCACTGGTTTTGTATGAGTGAAATGGGAGCTTAACTATAACATCTCTGTAACCTTTGGTTTTTCAGTGAATTTCTAAGGTTTTTATAAATTATATTTCCTAACCTTTGAAAATAAGTGTGTGAGTGAGTGCAAGAGTGTCTCAATGGGTGTGTGACTGGGTATGTGAGTTTTTGAGTGGGTCTGGGTGTACCTGCATAAGTCTCTTACTGGGTGTGTGAGTGTCTGATTAGGTCCGCAAGTGAGTGTCTGAGTTGGTGTGTGAGTCTCTGAGTGGTTCTGTGAGTGGATGCGTGAGTGTCTTAGTGGGTCTGTGAGTGAGTGCGTGAATTTCTGAGTGGACCTATGAGTGGTTGGGTGAGTCTCTGAGTGGGTCTGTGATTGGATGCATGTGTGTCTAAGTGGAACTGTAAGTAAGTGCATGAGTGTCTGAGTGGGTCTGTGAGTGGGTCTGTGAATGGGTCTGTGAGTCTCTGAGTAGGTATGAGTGGGTGAGAGACCGTGTGAATAAGTGGGTGCATGAGTGTATGCCTGGGTCTGTGAGTGGGTGTGCATGTCTCAGTTTGTCTGTGAGTGGGTGCATGAGTGTCTGAATAGGTCTGTGAGTGGCTATGAGAGTGTCTGAGTTGTTCTGTGAATTGGTATATTAGTGCCTGGGTGGGTTTTGCTTGTTCTCTGCTTACTTTATGCCTTGTTCTGCTCAGTACTGAGCTTTAGTTTGCCTCTTTCTGCTAATTTCAGACCTCTAGTTTGTGTATTTCTGCTCTTTTCTGACCTTTATTTTGCCTCTTCCTGTTCATTTCTGGTCTATATTTTGCCTCTTTCTGCTCATTGCTGACCTCGATTTTGCTTCTTTCTGCTTGTTGCTGGCCCTTATTTTGCCTCTTTCTGCATGTTTCTGACCTTTATTTTGCCTCTTTCTGCTCATTGCTGATCTCTAGTGTGCGTCTTTCTGTTAGTTTCTCACCTTTATTTTCTCTCTTTCTGTTAATTTCTGACCTTTATTCTGCCTCTTTCTGCTCATTCTGACCTTTATTCCACCTCTTTCTGCTCCCTTCTGACCTTTATTCTGCCTCTTTTTGCTCATTTGCACATTTATGGCCCTGGGGCCTAGCCTTTAAATTTTTGTATTTTAATTAGGGGAGGGGGGCCCTCTCCCTGTGTGAATTTTGGCCCTGATGTCCTCATTCCCGGGGCCCAGTCATGTCACCTGGGCACCCCTAGGTTACACAGTGTACAATGGGACTGCTGGTCAAGCCTCAAGGCCCCCGTGGTCCCAGCCGCCTTCCCGCCTCCTGCAGGAACCAGCATTTCTCTGACAGACCCCCTGTCAGTCATAGCAATGTTTTAATCTGTTTCCCTGCATGCATATTTGTGTGCAGGGAAATAGATGAAAACTCCCCTTTCTGCAAGCTGGAGTTGTTTGACAGCTGTGGCTTGCACAAAGCGGAGATATGTTTGCTTTTGCCTGGTGGGAGTTGTCAGTTCCCTCCAAGCAAAAGCAAACAGCTACCTCCCGAGGGTAGGCCCCTTGGGAGGTAGAAGGAGTCAGCCTGGGGGTGGCAGTCCTCAGGGTCATAATTGGCCCCATGATGGGAGCTGCATGCTCCCCTTCCATCATTGAACTTAGCCCCAGGGAGGTACCTGGAGTCCCTGGGGGTTTGCAACGGACCACCTACATTAATTCATTTCAGCCCCTTGGAGGTGGCGGTCCCCAGGTCTGTGGGGGGGCCATGTGCCTCCCTGCATTGAAGCTAAATGTTTAGCCCCCAAGAGGTGGTGGTCTCCAGGGCACACACATATTTTTAAATGCCCTGGGGAGGTGGAGGTCCCAGGGGCTGCAAGGGCCTCCCCCTGCATTTATTTATAAACATTTGCCATGGGGAGGTGGCAGTCCCCTGGGCATTGGGAGTGCCGCACGGGCACCCCCTGCATATTTGTAATTCCTCATGCCTCCGATACCTGGCCCAGCCGGGGGCTAAACATTACAAAAGGGTGGGAGCCCACATTTAATTTTTTTATATTTTTGGGTGTGAGCCGCAGTTCCAGTGCGAATCCTGCTGAAAATAAAAATAAAAATGCTTTTTTTGCCCTTTGCGGTCTCTGCAGAACCCCCTCCCTGAGGCTTAGGAGGTCATGGTAATTCTACTCTGCCCCCTTCCTTTTTAAAAAAAAAAAAAATTCTTGGGACTCAGCAGAAGTCGAGTCCCAAGATGGCTGGCAACACTTCCTGGTTGAAATTTTGGCAGCCAATTAGATCTTAGCACGAGATCGGGAGGGTTAGCAAAGCCTTCACGTCCCCATATATACAAATTGTTTTTTCTCTTAATGTCTCAAAAAACTACTGAATGGATTTACGTCAATTTACAAAAACATCGCTTTCTGGACCGGCAGCTACCTTTCTGCCACATTTGGTGTAATTCCATTCTGCGGTTCGGGCTGTAGTCATGTCTAAAATCTCTATGGGAATTAACATGGAGAAAATGCATTTTGGAAACCCTGCTTGATGGATCACCACAAAAGTTTCAAGACAACAGCTGAAGTGAGCATCGTATTATTTTTGAACATTTTGCGCTGATTTGTTAAATGACGCCAAAGTTATTGGCAAAACAAAAATGCTTATCCTATGGAAGCTGGGTCCTAATTGTAGCTACCTACTGGCAACCACCAGTAGGTAATATACATATTTCTAAATGGCCAGGTCCCAGGGGATATGGTCCCTGGGTCCAAAATCAGCAGGGGAGGGGGGCCGCTTGGACCCCTACCTCATTTGGTAATGGTTGGGCCCCGGAAGATGGGGTGCCTAGGGCCAAAATTGGCTTCGACCCCTATGAAAAATAATTTTTCTAAAAGGACGGGCCCGGGGTAAGTTGTTGGAGTCCCCACTCCCTTTCTCGACCACTCTGCAAATGCGCCCCTTGGATGCTGAGGGTCCTTGGGGGCCAAGAACCCCTCTTGTTACCTCCAGTAAGTCCCTCACAGTGGGATTGCTGAGAGCTTGTGGGAGGCCCTGCCCCTTTTCTTGACTAGTTACCAAATAGAATAAAAAAGTTACAGCGATGTTATAGTTAGGAATTAACATTAAAAAACCTTAGAAATTCCCTGAAAAAAAATCAAAGATTACAGGGATGTTATAGTTAATAAATAGAATTTTTTTAAATATAGAAATTCACTGAAAAACCCAAGGTTACAGGGATGTTACAGGCTTACATTTCAGTTGTACAAAACCAGAGAAATTCATCAGTTATAGCTACCTGAGGTAACTATAACGTATGCACCCACAATCCACTACTTATGACCTCACACATCACTCATGACATGACATGGTCAGTGACATCATTGATGCAGAATGCAGCACGCATAGAAAGAGGAAAAAATGAAGAAAAATAAAGTTCTTTCTCCTCATTGTGCCTCCCCTGGCGAGGCGTAAGGTTTTGGCACCTACCCAGGTTTACATGGTCTTGTAAATCTGGAGATGCATCAAAATCCATGGGTTTTGCGTGGGAACACCCACCGCAATGCCCATGTAATGCCTCCCTAGCACGGAGTAAGGCAACACAGCAATTTGCACTGCCTTTCCTTTCTACATATCTATGAGGCCATTTAAAGCCATGCAAAGTGGTTTTGTGTGGCCTAATAAATATGATTTGGTGGTTTGTGTGCCATTGCGTCACAAAAAGTGGTGAAATGGCAGTGCAAGGGGCTTGTAAATATGCCCCTTTGTATGTAAAAAGAAAAAGTAAAATACCTCTCATTAATGAGTAAGGCATCATGCACTAGGCAGTAAAACTATTCTTGTTGTGCTAAATTAATGGAGGCATGCTAGCCCGTCCAGTACTTTGCTACTATCTGCAGTCTGCAGCTGAGGCAGCTGTAATCGACAATTATCTTACTTTAATTCCAATGGCCCTGCTCTTCTCCAAATGCCTTTCTATTCTAGGATACATAGGCATTTAATTTGAGTTGCATTCCAAGCAAAGCCCATATAAGTCTGCAGTTCTTTAAAACAATACATATTGAGCATTATTTTCGCAGACTTATCAATGTTTCATTTGTAACCAGATATAGCAGAATAAGAAAAGAAAATCTCAGAAAATCAGGGATCGAGGAAGTTGGATTAGCCATATACAATAATGTATCTTCGGCAGGCAATGTGAACTTTATTTAAATTTTTTATGTTTGTATCCAGCGAAAACAAGAGGTCAATGTATTTTTTCAAGAAAGGGTTCTGCATATCATATAAAAAGCAAATCAGATAGAGGGCATTCTTGTTGAATTCCATGACTAAGTGAAAAGTAAGTGGATTTTATGTCACTAACAGAAATGGAGGTCTTAGGGGCAGAATAAGGCATGTTAATATAACATAAGATTTTTGGATCAAATCTTTGCCATCTTAAAGCCTTGAACATAAAGTCCTAATTAACACAGTCAAAAGCTTTCTTGGCATCAAGGATACAATTGTAGTATGATGAATCAAACAGTAATAATCAGTAATATCTCCCTTGAGTTATCTGAAATGTATCTTTCTTTGACAAACTCTGTTTGTTCTAATCCACCTAAATCAGGAATCATTTTATTTATGGGTAAAGCTACAATGTTTGCAAAAATATTACAATCTGTATCAATCAGGAGATTGGTCAATAATTTTTACACAATGCAAAATCGTTATCCTTTTTGGTTGTAAGGTATAACATGACCTCAGAGAAGGTAACACTAGCCTTCGCCATTATAGCCAATATATATTGAAAAAAAGTAATATTATTTTTGACACAAGAATTTGCGAAAATCCATTTTGTTTTACAGCTTTATTTTTGTATCGCTTTGTTCGCCCTAAGTTGGCGGGGGTATGCCCAGACGTGGGTCCCTTGCTCACTTTGCCACTGGATTCAAGCAAGCCTGGCTGATGACGGCTGGAATGCCAGAAACCGGTCCTAGGATGCTTGTTTCCGGTCCAGGGAAGACATGGCTTGGCAGTTCGGGCTGGACTGTTCCCATGAGGCACAGGGTCAGACTGATTTGCATATGGCCATGTCTGAACTGGGGTGGTGGAGTGAGCTAAAGAATGATGATGGATTAAACCCAGATCAGTTGACTGGGGGTGAGTGTTTGATTGGCTCAAATGTTCCGTCCATCATCCCCTTTTGTATCGCTTTGTTCGCCCTAAGTTGGCGGGGGTATGCCCAGACGTGGGTCCCTTGCTCACTTTGCCACTGGATTCAAGCAAGCCTGGCTGATGACGGCTGGAATGCCAGAAACCGGTCCTAGGATGCTTGTTTCCGGTCCAGGGAAGACATGGCTTGGCAGTTCGTGCTGGACTGTTCCCATGAGGCACAGGGTCAGACTGATTTGCATATGGCCATGTCTGAACTGGGGTGGTGGAGTGAGCTAAAGAATGATGATGGATTAAACCCAGATCAGTTGACTGGGGGTGAGTGTTTGATTGGCTCAAACGTTCCGTCCATCATCCCCTTTGTATCGCTTTGGTCGCCCTAAGTTGGCGGGGGTATGCCCAGACGTGGGTCCCTTGCTCACTTTGCCACTGGATTCAAGCAAGCCTGGCTGATGACGGCTGGAATGCCAGAAACCGGTCCTAGGATGCTTGTTTCCGGTCCAGGGAAGACATGGCTTGGCAGTTCGGGCTGGACTGTTCCCATGAGGCACAGGGTCAGACTGATTTGCATATGGCCATGTCTGAACTGGGGTGGTGGAGTGAGCTAAAGAATGATGATGGATTAAACCCAGATCAGTTGACTGGGGGTGAGTGTTTGATTGGCTCAAACGCTCCGTCCATCATCCCCTTTGTATCGCTTTGTTCGCCCTAAGTTGGCGGGGTATGCCCAGACGTGGGTCCCTTGCTCACTTTGCCACTGGATTCAAGCAAGCCTGGCTGATGACGGCTGGAATGCCAGAAACCGGTCCTAGGATGCTTGTTTCCGGTCCAGGGAAGACATGGCTTGGCAGTTCGGGCTGGACTGTTCCCATGAGGCACAGGGTCAGACTGATTTGCATATGGCCATGTCTGAACTGGGGTGGTGGAGTGAGCTAAAGAATGATGATGGATTAAACCCAGATCAGTTGACTGGGGGTGAGTGTTTGATTGGCTCAAACGTTCTGTCCATCATCCCCTTTTGTATCGCTTTGTTCGCCCTAAGTTGGCGGGGTATGCCCAGACGTGGGTCCCTTGCTCACTTTGCCACTGGATTCAAGCAAGCCTGGCTGATGACGGCTGGAATGCCAGAAACCGGTCCTAGGATGCTTGTTTCCGGTCCAGGGAAGACATAGCTTGGCAGTTCGGGCTGGACTGTTCCCATGAGGCACAGGGTCAGACTGATTTGCATATGGCCATGTCTGAACTGGGGTGGTGGAGTGAGCTAAAGAATGATGATGGATTAAACCCAGATCAGTTGACTGGGGGTGAGTGTTTGATTGGCTCAAACGCTCCGTCCATCATCCCCTTTTGTATCGCTTTGTTCGCCCTAAGTTGGCGGGGGTATGCCCAGACGTGGGTCCCTTGCTCACTTTGCCACTGGATTCAAGCAAGCCTGGCTGATGACGGCTGGAATGCCAGAAACCGGTCCTAGGATGCTTGTTTCCGGTCCAGGGAAGACATGGCTTGGCAGTTCGGGCTGGACTGTTCCCATGAGGCACAGGGTCAGACTGATTTGCATATGGCCATGTCTGAACTGGGGTGGTGGAGTGAGCTAAAGAATGATGATGGATTAAACCCAGATCAGTTGACTGGGGTTGAGTGTTTGATTGGCTCAAACGTTCCGTCCATCATCCCCTTTTGTATCGCTTTGTTCGCCCTAAGTTGGCGGGGGTATGCCCAGACGTGGGTCCCTTGCTCACTTTGCCACTGGATTCAAGCAAGCCTGTCTGATGATGGCTGGAATGCCAGAAACCGGTCATAGGATGCTTGTTTCCGGTCCAGGGAAGACATGGCTTGGCAGTTCGGGCTGGACTGTTCCCATGAGGCACAGGGTCAGACTGATTTGCATATGGCCATGTCTGAACTGGGGTGGTGGAGTGAGCTAAAGAATGATGATGGATTAAACCCAGATCAGTTGACTGGGGGTGAGTGTTTGATTGGCTCAAACGTTCCGGTCCATCATCCCCTTTTGTATCGCTTTGTTCGCCCTAAGTTGGCGGGGTATGCCCAGACGTGGGTCCCTTGCTCACTTTGCCACTGGATTCAAGCAAGCCTGGCTGATGACGGCTGGAATGCCAGAAACCGGTCCTAGGATGCTTGTTTCCGGTCCAGGGAAGACATGGCTTGGCAGTTCGGGCTGGACTGTTCCCATGAGGCACAGGGTCAGACTGATTTGCATATGGCCATGTCTGAACTGGGGTGGTGGAGTGAGCTAAAGAATGATGATGGATTAAACCCAGATCAGTTGACTGGGGGTGAGTGTTTGATTGGCTCAAACGTTCCGTCCATCATCCCCTTTTGTATCGCCTTATTTTTATGGAGGGCAGATGAAGTGTTATTTCTTTAATGGCATTACCCTTTGCCAATTCAGACAGGTCTGGTAAGTCACCTCAATTTTTTATGGGTGGTCTAAAAAAAGTAATTGGAATCCTCCCTGTGCAATTAATGTTCTGGAGTGTATAATGTAATATAAAATTATTTAAAGCAATTTAAAATTTCAGAATTCCTTTCAAATTTGCTGCCGCGGAAATCTGTGATTATTTCAGTATAAAACTTTTGCTTTTAACTTAATGATAGCTAGCAAGTAATTTCTTTGTTTTATTATGGCCACCATAATACTTTGCATTTAGTATAAATTGGTAAGATTTTGCATCTACAGTGGATGTACGATTATATTCCAATTTAGCTTGAGTAAGACTATGAAGAGTGGCTTTATATTAAGACAAGAACTATTTAAGTTCTAATTGTTGTAATAAACTAGAACATACCTTTTACATTTCATTTTCTTACTAAACACATAATAAATGATTGTGCCATTGCTTTAAATGAATCCCAAAGAAAATTAAATTTGGAATCCTGAGGTTTATTAAATTTTAAAAAATCTGTGGTAAATACCTGAAATTGATCAATACATTTTTTGTCCCTCAATAAAAAATGATTAAACCTCCAACGGTTGAATCAGGTATTATTAAAATTATAAGAGGGGCACGGTCAGAAATTATAATTGAGCCTAATGGGACATTCAACAAAGACAGGCTAAGGTGTTTGCCTAAAAATATATAATCAGCTCTGGTTTTGTTGTGATGAGATAGTGAATAAAAAATATAGTGCATAGTGTCTAGATTGTATACTCTCAAAGTGCCTACCACACCTCTAGATGTGATTATTCTTTTAAAGACTTTCTGTGTTTTGTTAGGAACATATACATCTGTCCAATACTGATTCCAATAATTGATTACAATCTCCCACCACTACAAAATTGATATGTACTCAAAATAATAATTTACCTGAGAGATTTTCCCAAAATTGTGCATCTACCTCAATGGGACCATATATTTTAAAATTGGAGGACATAACCTTGTAATCCTAAAACATATCGATCCACTTTCATATCAGAGTCCACATAACTATATTTTACTAAAGGTTTTCATGAAAAAGGAAGATAACACCATTCTTTTTCCCTATAGCAGGGGAACTGTAAACTTGACCAAACTAGTTATCCTTTAAAACATTGATATCTTTATCAAGAAGATGAGTTTCTTGCAACACGCCAACATGACATTGTAACTTGGATAAATGTGTTCAGACTGTCTGGTGTTTAATTAGATTATGCATACCCGTTCTGTGACATAAAACAAACAGAATCCATTTCAACATATATGAAGAAATATCAATTAATATTGAATCTAATACCAATTTAACAGAATTTTCAAAGCCACAATGTGTAAATATACAATTGGAAACATAACAAGATGTACCAAGTAGTACTGCAAGTCAAGAAGATGAAAATGACAAGGAGAAAATGAAGATATAGGACCTAATACTGGATCTCCCCCAAAAAAGCGAACAAGTAGATGATAAGACGTCAAAAGGACTTTAACCATATCATTGTAGTTAAAAAGGGAATTACACTAGTGCAGTAAGGGATGGTGAAATGCCAGATCGAAGTTTGGTTCAGCTCTAGAGCCGGCGTCCTCCCAGAACAGAACACAGAATAGAGATAAAGGAAAAGATTACAACATAAAGAGTGATTTAAGGAGGTATGATGATAACATATAAATAAAAATAGATTAATAAAGAGAACAGAATAGATAATAATATCATCAGAAAGCAACAAGCGCAGACAATTACCCCAACAAGTATGAGGTGAGAGAGAGACAACAATGGTGAGGAGACCACAAATGCACAAAAAGACGGAAGAATGGACGCGATGGGAATCAAGTTGAGACAACACAAGTCTGTTCTAAAAAAACATGAAGAATTAATACAAAAAGAACATGCCAACCATGACCTGAAATGTGAGCAATATAAAACAACATAAAATACAGATATTCTTTCATGAATGATATAATGCATAAAGTTTATGTTTTACCAACATCCATGGCTTCTCCTTTATGAAAATGTAGAAATTCTTTCAAGTGGTCTGGATTTTTAACAGTGGAAGTCTTTCTTTTATACTTAACTTTAAAAAACAGGCAAGTATGAGACCAAATCTGGCATTCATTAATCCTAAAGCCTGTCACATATAAAAAAAATCTTTCCCCCTGCTTGCTGTAAATCTGGAAACATCTTAGGAAAATAAGCCTCACTGACTAGACCATAATATTTGTTTACATTGTTTTGCAGCAGTAAGCACTTCCATAAGATCTGTAAATTGTAGGAAGAGAAATATAATGCTCCTGAATCTTTGGTGATTAGAAGATTTAGGTCCAACTTGCTGGGCCCTTTTAAAGTTTGGAGCAAACCTATCTGACAGACCAACCAACTTAGGAATTGTGGACTCGGGAATACAATCACATCAGAAACTTCTGCTCTTTTGAGATACCATATATTCGAAGATTATTACATCAAAAGAGCAATTTCTTTGGACATTGCATCCACTTTGTTAGAAACATCTTGTGTATCATTTATTCATCGTAATACTTACAAAATCCTTAACTCAAGAGTCAACCACTTTTTTTCCAGTCTTTGCAAGGTAGTATTAATTTTCATTACAAAAGGCTTATGATATTTTATTTCCTACATTAAATCTTCAAGCATCAATGGATATACTTTGCGAGGCAAAGGCAAGTTTGTTGATAGAGGAGGCATGAGAAGAGTGGGTACTTGACTATCTTCCTTCTGAGGTAAACCTTCTGCTTTATGCCACCATTTATACTCAAATGGTTTTCCAAAGTGTGTTTTCCACTAGTAGATAGTTGCCTATCCAGGCATTTATGTGATTTCAATTTGATTTCCAAAAATAAGTTGCACTCTCCTAATACACTTTGTTTATATTGTCATCTTAAAAAATTGTTGTGACAATTAAAGAATTGTGAGACCCAAGGAATGTCAGTTAAACAATAATGGGGCGACCCTGTGTCCCTCAGAACCTGGGAATGTCAGCAGCTTTCTATTCACAGACTACCAACTGCATATCCATTAAAGAGTTATAAAAATAGTGACAATCTCCATTAAATAAAAATGCTCAGTCAAAATGTTGCTGTTCTGCAATCACCTATTTGCATTTTGCAGCCACTGCCATATCGCACTTCAAACGCATAGACATTGTGAGAGGAACAGCCTGTGTGGGTCGGGCAACGAAATATTGGCCACAGTATGTGAGACTGAAAGGTAGTACGTTTCAAATGAAAAAGGTGACCCTAGACCGATAAGAAGATCCTAGGAATCACCAATTGTTCCTCCAAATAATCCACTGCCTGTGCCGTTAAAAGGGAGGATGGTTAGGGCATGTTAACAACTCTCCCATGCCTTTACTTCAGGTGGGAGTTGGGAGATCTAGGGCTAAGACGCCATCCTGAGCACTCTCAAGTCATGCCCCCCTAGTTTGTAAAGTGTTGACATGTAATGTAACATACAAGCCTGGTGTAACTCAGGAATTTACATATTTACATACTGAGTCTATGGGTGTTCAGAGAAACAGCAAAGACAGCCCTCCGGGAAACAAACTGAAATAAGGATGGGTTAGAATCAGGCTAAACACGGTGAGATTAGAAAAGATAGTTTGAAAGTTAGGAGGAAAACCAGGTGTAAGAAAGTAAATTCTTAATTGGAGTGGGTGGTACTCCACCAGAAGTGATAAAGTCACTAACCTGTTATGGCTAGGCAAAGGTTTCAATAATTTAAACTTGAGCTCACTCCCCAGTTGCTATGGCACAGATAAAACAGCCCTAACGTAGAGAAAATGTGTAAATCATTTAAAAGTGTCTAACCAGTTAAAAACTCCAAACACACCACAATAAAAATCCCACTCCAATTTACAAAAATAGAGACAGTTTTAATAAGATAAATGACACCAAATCACCTACAAACCATAAATGGAAACAGGAAATATGTTTTTTTTTTAAATTTAAGAGAAAAAGTCCAACAAAAAGTAAGATGATACTCAACTTATCATCTTTGTAGAGAACTTCTCTCCTGTATCATTCAAGGCATTTCACCTGCATGCCCAACATTAAGAACTGGCTAAAATTGGGGGCGTGGCTACATCACGGCCGCGTAGTGAAAGAGCCCCACTAAATCCTTGATTTTCCCCATAAATCTGACACTCTTATCCGATTCCCGTGTGCAGAGAAGGCATCGGAGGTCTTCAGCAAGCCCGCGGCTTCAAGATCCGGCGTTGGGGGGCCCCCTGAAGCACAGCGCTGTCGGCATCGCCACTGGGCCTGTGAGGCGTCTCCAGCCGGGAACTGCCGCAGTGGAGGGGGCGGTGCGGCGGCGCCCTGACGGCAGCGGCTGACTGACGCGAGGACACGGCTGGTGGCCTGTGCTGATGCACTGACTCGGCACCAACAACGCGGCGCCTAGGGAGCCGGACCAGACTGGCGCATCAGCGCGGGAGGCAGAGTGCTGCCCTCAACGGTGGGAAACACCAGGGTTCCGCTCCAGACGTGGGGACATCGGCGCTCCAACAGAAAGAGAGAGCAACAGCCCGTGGAGAGCTCTGGGCTCCAACGCGACCATCTCCGGGGGGGCCTGCACGCTGCGGTGAGGTGCGGCGCCCTGACCCTGTAGCGCTGCCTGCAATACCCTCTCCGGGGCCCCTAACGACGGTGAGTGCGGCGGCAGCCGGGGGGTCAACATCACCGTGGCCCCGGCGCCGCGCTCGCAATGGGTACAGCTGGGCCGGACTGTCGCCACACGGACACAACCAGTGAAAGCCTGGGGGCCTGCCCTGGGACTGCCCTGGAAGTCCTCCCCTGTGACAGCATCTGGCGAGGCTGCCTGGACCATGTCTTACCTGCCGGCCGCTTCTTGTGTCTGAATGTGCAGCACAACCCTGGTGGACCAGAACGGTGCTCTGGGACTGGGGCCTGACCGCTTATTGTGACTCGAAGCGCTGGCTGAGGTTGGGAACGAAAACGGAGTGGGGGACACCATAGCCACGCCTGGCAACTCCCCGGTCCAAGGTGGTAGGGCCAGTCGGGAACTGTAGACGGCAACTCTGATACCTATTTTGCCCGCTATTGCCTAGCATCCCAATATCCTAAGCAAGCGACCTGCCCACGCTGCTACTCTGCTGGGCTGCTGGTGGGGTCTGGAGACCCGGAGAACTGCGGGTGGTGGCCTCGGTGGGTGTGGTGAGAGTGACGCCTGTGGGGGGCACCGCTGGATCCCAGTGGAGTTGGAGAGAGTGCCTGGGACTTGTCTGATAATTGCTACGTGGTGCCCTCTGGCCCCGGAAGCGGTGCCCTGGCCTTGTGACTCCACTGCCAGAGACAGGTGACTCAGTGTGCGGAGAAGCCAGACACAACGAACTGCGACCATGTCGGGCCCCAAAGGTTCGAGGGTAACCCAGCAGACCCGACTGGACAAATTCACCCTGCCAAAACCTGCAGTGACTGAATCCCAACCAAGAGGCGGTGGGGCGGACGGACCTGAAACTGAACGCACCGAACTGACCCTACAGGATGTAATGGAGGCTATCTCGGGAGTCCGTACATCTCTTGAGCAACGAATGGACACAATCTCCACTGATGTAACTCTTATCAGAGCGAACATGTCAAAAATCAACGAGAAAGTAAAACAAATGGAGATTGTCACTTCTAGCCTCCAGGGGGACACCGTGCAACTGCAGCAGGATGTCACGGAACTCCAGGAGTTTCGGAAATACGCCGAAGACAAACTCGACGACTACGAAGGCTGCTCCAGGAGGAACAACATCTGCATAATTGGGGTTCCCGAGAAGGCGGAAGGGCCGGAGGCGGACCTCTTTGTAGAGGACCGTGTTCTCAACCACTTGCAACCCAAGGGCCTCTCCAAGTTTTTTGTGGTGGAAAGGGCACATAGAGTGCCGGGCTGTCAGCCGCGGCCGGGAGCGCCGCCGCGCCCTATCCTGGCCAGATTGCTTAACTTTAGAGACAGAGACGTCATACTCCAAACTGCCAGAGTGGCTCCACCTCTCCGCTATCAGACTGCAGAGATATCCCTCTTTCCGGACTTCACCCTGCGAGTGCAAAAGCAACGGAGGTTATTCTGTGAGGTGACACGGGAACTACACGACAGAGGGGTGAAGTACGCCATGCTTTCCCCTGCCAAGTTGAGAGTGGAGGCAGAGGGTAAGGCGTGGTTTTTTGAACGTCCTGAGGAGGCAGCGGACTGGCTGGAGGGCTGGAGAGGTGCAAAGGAACACAATGCCCGATGAACGATGTCCAGGACTATGTCTCTCGCTCGTCTAATCCTGGGAGGCGGGGGTCTCCCGACGGACCGGCCGGGTCGAACTGTATGTATATCATGGCTGGGGGATCTGTGGGGAGGAGTTCTTTCCCAGGCAGACTTTTAGCTGAGACACATGTTATCCGTTAGTGTCCTGTTTCTATTGTGTCTTCCCTCACTGGGAGAGTATGAATGACTGATTACAAGGGGATCGAGGTGGCGGAGCCTTTACCCCCACAGTTTACTTATTTTAGTTGAATGCATGGGCGACAGGCACTCTGCATAGTTGGTTCTCTGGGCGGTTTGGGGCCCAGAGTGCAGGGAAGCAGGGAGGGGGGTTCTTGGGTTGGGGGGTGTTGTTGGTTATTTATGGTTCAGAGATGACGGCATTGAATTTGAGTAGACAGGGTAGAGAACTACTGATCCACAGATATGCAACCGCCCACGCATTGGGATAAGAGCCTTAGGCTTCTACCTGGAATGTTAATGGTCTGGGGGATAAAGTGAAGCGCTGCATTGTCTTACAACACATTAAAAGGCATTCCCCGGACATAGTGTTCCTCCAAGAGTCACATCTTGTGGGCAACTCCTGCCAGGCCATGAACAGGTGGGGGTACAAACTGATGGCATACTCGGGGTTCACTTCGGGTTCCAGGGGGGGTAGGCATCATGCTCAAGAAGTCTTTTCCACTTTCAATACAGCGCACATGGACGGACGACTTGGGCAGATATGCAGCGATCTCCGGGCGGTGGGAGGGCTAAACACTAACACTGATGACAGTATATGTTCCTCCAGGCCTACAATGCCGTACCGATAAAGACTTGGGGGCTATGCTTTTGTCGCTCCCAGAAGGTCACCTCATAATGGGGGGGATCTGAACTCAGTAGTATCAGGCACGGAAGACCGCCATCCTCCATGCGACATTGGTCCCTCGCAAAGATGGCTCCCAGATTTTATTGGCGCGATGGGCCTGACAGATGTATGGAGGTCATTTCACCCCACTACTCGCCAATACACTTTCCATTTGGGGGCGCATAATAGTCTCTCCCGTCTCGACTACCTTCTTGTGCCGACTCCCCAGATCAGCTGCGTTTGGGAGGTGCGACACCTAGCGAGGGGTATATATGGGATCACTTCCCCATATGGGCTGAATTGCTCTTGAATGAAAAATGGGTGGGCAAGGTCGTGCCCATCAACCCCTGGTATCTGCGCAATCCGACGGTCAGAGGGGCTCTCCTCCGGGTCATAGACCGCTACTACTCTGAAAATATAGGGTCGGTCGCATCGGACCAGACTCTCTGGGAGGCCTTTAAGACGGTACTAAGAGGTCAGGCTCTCTCACTTATAGCAGGTGTCCGGAAAGAAAAGGCGAAGGACCTGGTCCAAGTGGAAACATATATCCTCCGGCTGGAGGAAGAGTGGGACAGAGAGGCCACAGAAGAAACGCAACGCGAACTTAAGCTCAAAAGGGAGGAATACAGGGCCATCGCCACAGACATGGCAAAAACTTTAGGGAGAGAAAAGGAGGGCAGGATCTACGATCTGGGTGACAAAGCCGGCAAGCTTCTTGCCTTGCTTGATAGGAGAGACCTGGTGAACCGCTTGGTTCCTGAGCTTGTAGACGAACAGGGGGGTGTCATAACAGACCCGCAGGCGATTGCAAATGAGTTCGCCGACCACTACCACCGAGTATACTGTTCTAGCACTGAACTGCCGGAAGAGGACTCGGAAACACTGCTCGCAGACATACAACTCCCTGCTCTGTCGGCAGACGAAGGGGAATCCTTAGATGGCGCTTTTACGAATGATGAGATCGCGCAGGCGATAAGAAACCTTCAATCTGGTAAGGCGTTAAGCCCAAATGGTTTACCGATAGAACTTTACAAACTAAAACCTGCCTCCATTGCCCCCCACCTGCGTGCAATGTTCAAGGAAAGCAGGGATAAGGGGAGACTTCCGTACGATCAGCGGGTAGCTACCCTAGTGACCATCTATAAGGAAGGTAAGCCAAGGGACAGGTGCTCATCGTATAGACCTATCTCTCTACTAAATGCAGAACCCAAGATCTTGGCCAAACTGTTGGCGACCCGATTAACCCCAATTCTTAGTGAGCTGGTACACCCAGATCAATCGGGCTTTATGCCCCATCGCAACACAGCCCTGAACTTGCGATGGCTCCACGGGGTGCTGGGCAGGATCGACACGATCCAAGAATCGGCAGTGGTGGTGTCTCTGGATGTCACAATGGCATTTGACACCATCGAATCGGCTTACCTCTTTGCGGTCCTGAAAAAGCTAGGTTTCGGACCCGAATTCATTGGGTGGGTGCGGCTGTTGTATAGCGACCCATTGGCTCAAGTAGTAGTCAACAACAAAAAGTCGGAAGTGTTTGAGCTGAGCCGTGGGACGCGTCAGGGTTGTCCGCTGTCCCCATTATTATTTGCACTCTCCCTCGAGCCGCTAGCGGCATGGATCCGTCGAGACCCAACAATCCGGGGCCTCAAGTGGGCAGACACATTGGAAGATCGTATTTCCCTCTATGCGGACGACATTCTACTATATCTTGCCTCCCCGAGAGCTTCGCTCCTCAACGCCATTAACATATTTAGGAATTTCGGGAAGAACTCTGGTTACAGGATTAACTGGGCCAAGTCAGTAATTTATGTCCTCAGCGGTGATCCCCCCACCTCCCTAAGAAACTGTCCAATCCAGGTGGCACAAGACGGCTTCCTTTACCTGGGTGTTTACATTTCAGCAGACCCAAACACTAGACATGTACGGAATCTGCTGCCCCCTCTCCAGCGATTAAAACGAGACGTCGCACCCTGGAGAACGCTCCCGCTGTCACTGCTGGGACGGGCAGCGCTTTTTAAAATGATGGCTTTGCCCCGTTTCTTGTATGCCCTACAGAACCATCCGGACCCAGTCCCAGCACGTTATTTTAAAGACATCGAAAGCCTCCAGCGAGAGCTGCTCTGGGAGGGCAGACCATGTATAGCCTTGCAGAAGCTGGTGCGATCATGGTATGATGGAGGGATTGCCCTCCCTGATATAAAAAAATATTATTGGGCTGCTCACCTGGCTTCAATTAATCATTGCACATATCGGTGCGATGACCCAGGGTATGGGATGGACAACTGGCAACTTCCCGGAGATAACTTTAATAGGGCCCTCTACTCCTATGCTACAAAGTTCCCACTCACTGGGCCTACCCAACATGCAGTACACGTCCGGAAGGCGGTGAACAAAAGTTTGGGATTGAACCGGAAGCTCACACTGGCCACTCCATTGTGGGATGCCGAACAGCTAGGAACTCTGTGGACCTCCAAGGGGTTTGGAAATTGGGATCTGATTGGGATATCAAGGATAGGAGATCTGTGGCAGAAGGGGATGGTGGTGTCCTTTGCCACCCTGCAGAAAGAATACGAATTAGCCGATTCAGAATACTTCCATTATCTGCAGGTGCGGCATGCACTACTATCGAACCTGCCTAAAGGGGAATCTCCCCCAGATTCGTCGCCGCTGGAGGACAGGTTGTTGGATGGCTACATGCCCACGAAAGCGATCTCCCTTACATACAAAAAACTAATAAATAACACCCCGATCCACTCATTCAGTCCAAGGGGCGGTGGGAGAGAGACGGGTTAGAACTTGGCGAGGAGGAATGGCAGGAGGCATTGGCATCCCCGAGAGAGGTTGCTATCTCTTCCAGACTCCGCCTGGTTCAATTGAAAATTCTGCATAGGATCTATGTGTCAGGGGCCAGGCTCGTTAGCATGGGAAGAGCGTCTGATGGGTTGTGTAGGAGGCAATGTGGGCAAGAGGGTACTTTTATGCACATAATATGGGAATGCGCAACTATCCAGCGATACTGGAAGGTAATACACGAATGTATAAATGAGGTGTTCGAGGTGGAACTCCAGCCTGAAGCCAAACGATGTCTGTTAAATGTCTGGGAGCCTACGGATTTGAATAATAGGGGGAAAACCTGGGTCACATTGGGCCTGATGGTGGCCAAGAGGAATATTGCCCGGTTATGGGGGTCTGGAGAGTCACCTACACTGTCTTCCTGGAATATAGACATGGACTGGTGCATGCTTAGGGAAAAAACAGTGTATGTTGCACGAGGATGTCCCAAAAAGTGGACAGCAATTTGGGACAAATGGAATGTGTACAGAGGAAATATTTGTGTTCCACACACCGCTCCTCCTCTGGAGGAACCCCTCACCCCATGAGCTCCTACTTCCCTACCCTGTCGTTTTGATTTAACAACTGCAATAATGTATATATATACCTGAGATATTGTCTGTCCTCTGTAACAAGAAATGCAGTTTTCTCTTTGTTTAATAAAAAGAATTATTAAAAAAAAAAAAAGAACTGGCTAAAATTGAATTCTGTAAAATTTAATGGTGATAAGATGAAGTAGTGTGCTGTTCCACATGCAAGATTCCTAGATTACTATTAGCTGGGCATAGCCTGAGGAGGCTCCTCCGGACTATGTTTTAGAAGTAAGAAATCTTGGGTTTCAATGACTCTATTCTGTCTCTATCCTCTCAGATCAAAAAATTGTCCTCTTCCTGTTTCGCGCTTCTTAGAACGTTGCGAAAGATACTATCCCTACTTCCACAACACGACTGGCCATTAGTTGTCCAAGCGACTATACTGAGAAGACAGGATTATGGCACCTCATTGTTTCTAGGAACCGAGAATTATTTGCTCAAGGTCCTCGACAAAATGCAAATATCTGCTGCTCGTTTGTCTCTTTCTCTCTACCTCACATGTGCTTGACATCTATGAACTTGGAGAAGCTACATTGGCTGTCAGTACCTGAAAAGGTGATTTTTAAATCTCTCTGCATAGTGATTGTTAGAAACGAGGGTCTCTAGTTGGCAGTGGTTTGCACCCTGTCCAAGTAGAGCCCCTTATTCTAGTCAGGTTAAGGGGATTACACAGATAAGATAACCACTGCTCACCCACTTGGTAGCTTGGCACGAGCAGTCAGGCTTATCTCAGAGGCAATGTATAAAGCATGTGTACATACACACACAGTAACACAGTGAAAACACTACAAATGGGCACCACACCAGTTTAGATAAATACCCACTATTTATCTGATCAAACAAGACCAAAACGACAAAAATCCAACATACACATGTAAAGATATATCTTTAAAAAGATTTGAAATTGTTCAGTCCATGGGAAACTATGGATGCGTCACTTTTATCACAAAGTAACTTGGATGCATCAAAATCGAAGACGAAAACAGGTGCAGGGGAGGTGAGGTGCCAGAAAAGCAAAGCAACACAACAGTTCCTTACTGCCAGGAGAGGTGATGCGCCAGTTCCTTACTGCAGTGCAGGGCAGGGGATACGTCGGTTCCTTGCAGTAAGGGGAGGTGAGGCGTTGGTTCCTTACTGTCAGGGGAGGTGAGGTATTGATCTCTGGACTCGCGGCCACAGTTCCTTACTGCTGGGCTACGTTGATGAAGTACTTGGTGCCCAGAGATGATGCATCGAAAATCCAGGTGTGCTGTGTTGCTGCGGTGGTGGCGGAGCAGATGCTGCAGTGATTTCACCACCACAAAGCAGGTGTTGCACCAATTCTTCAGCCAGAAAGCAGGGCCCGTGTCAGAGCATCTTCCACAGGCGTCAGTGACACAGTGCTCGGGACTCGGGTTGTAGTGACCTTTCAGCTGCACGTCAGGTGCTGAGAGTCGATGTGTGGATTTTCTTCTTCGGTTACCAGATTCTACTTCCAAGCCCAGGAGCTGGATTTGGCACCACTCGGCAAGTCAGGATTCTCAGCAGAAGATTACACGCATTGGTAGTTGAAGTCTTTGCTGGCCCTGAGACTTTGCAACAGGAGGCAAGAACGCACAAGCCCTTGAAGCACCTTGAAAAGCAGGATGTAGAAAGCAAAGTCCAGTCATATCACTCCCAGGACATAAGCAGCAAGCAGCAGGCCACCACAACTAAGTAACAAGCAAAGCGTCAGTCCCTCCTACAACATCCAGCTCTTCTTCCTGGCAGAATGTCCTCTTAACCCTAAAGTGTTCCAAAGTTATAGTGTCACAGTTCCCGTACTTATACCTGGGTCGGCCTCTGAAGTAGGCAAACTAAAGTCTTTGTAGTGCACAAGACCCTACCTTTCCCTGACCCATTAGGGTGGAGACAGCTTTGTGCGAGGACAGGCACAGCCCTATCCAGGTGTCAGTGACAAATCTTCCCACCACTATAGCTCAGGAAGGCCCATCAGCCTGGTGATGGGGCATCAGGAAATGCAGGGCACATCTCAGCTCCTTTTGTGTAACTTTCTAGAGTGAATGCACAAACAGCCCAACTGTCACCCTCCTTAGACAAGGATTCCACAGGCAGGCAGAAGCACAGAGTGGTAAAGCAAGAAAATGCCCACTTTCTAAAAGTGGCATTTTCAAACATGCAGTTTAAAAAACAACTAAACAAAAAGATGTATTTTTAAATTGTGAGTTCGGGGACCCAGAACTCCAACTCTCCATCTCTTCCCAATTGGAAGTTACACTCGTAAGAGGGTACAAGACAGCTCCAATGATAACCTATGGAAGAGGTTGTCCTCGCAATAGAGAAACATTAGAAGTATTTTACCCTCAAGACATGTAAGACACACCAGTACATGTCCTACCTTTTAAATACACTGCAACCGGCCCATGGGGCTACAGTGGGCCTACCTTAGGGGTGCCTTACATGCCGTAAAAGGGAAGGTTTGGGCTTGACAAGTGGTTGCACTTGCCAGGTTGATATGGCAGTTCGGAACTGCACATACAGACATGGCAGTGGCCGGTCTGAGACATGGTTGCAGGGCTACTTGTATGGGAGGCACAATCTGTGCTGCAGGCCCTCTAGTAGAATTTGAGTTACAGGCCCTGGGCACACGCCTTGCACTTTACTAGGACTTACCAATAAATCAAATATGCCAATCATGCATAATCCAATGGTCAAGACAAATTACACAGGGAGAACTTGCACTTTAGTACTGGTCAGCAGTGGGAAAGTGCCCAGAATCCTAAAACAGAAGGTCAGGAGCAAGAAAAAGATGGGAAAAACACACCAAAGATGCCAGGTCTAACAGTGCTTAAAGCGATTCATTGGACTGGTCCATTATACCTGCAAGAACAATTTCTGTGCTAGCAACCTGCCAAGCCACTGCGCTCTGCTAATTCTAACTTACTGGACATTCCCAAGCTTAATGCTCTGCATGGGAGACAGATCTTTTACTGAACGTGCAGCACTCCCATTGAACAAATTGCCTCCTGGGCTGCGCACCATCCAAGAGCTTCTACTGTTCCATAAATTGTTAAAGACCTGGCTATATTCTCTTAAAGTGAGTTAATGAAGTCAGACGTGCTTTGTCATTGTCAGCACCAGGATGCCTTTTAGGTAACAGTTCCGCCTAATAAATAAATATTAAATGAAATAAGTATTTCATATACATTTTTGGTTTGGGATAGTTCATATAGTGCAAAAAACATAGCCTGTTATCCCTATCACTGTAGTACAGTGATGTTTACTGCAGTCCGGGTGTGTACATCCTTAATTATGGAGTATCAAGGCACAAAGAAGTTTATTTACCTGCCTACTGTCAGCACAACCAAAAGAATAATTTAAAAAGTGTGAAAGCTCTCAACCACATGCTTCTGCAACTTGCACATTAGAGACCACTATCTCATTCCTGAACCATAACATCCAAAAATGGCAGTGCTCAGAAAGAAAACTGAAAATATCAAAGCAAACCAGAAGGACTCATAAAATAATAGTAAAAGTCATGTTTCTCCTATTCCAACTTCATTGTGTGGCTGTCTTTGATCCAGTTACAGTCATGTAAGTAACACAGTCTGTGAACATAGTCCTCACAGTCCATCTTCTGGAAGGCCATGTAAGAGGTATTCAAAAAGAAACCAGCTGGCTTGCCTGACTGTGTGTCAATATGAAACAGCATATATGTAACTCACAGGCCACGTAAAGCAACACCATTAAGGCATACTCAGGTTAATTAAAATGACTGAACAAACTTTCAACAAATTAACTTCTATAATAATAACTTTGCAGGAAGTATGGCCTCAGTTATAGACTTAATTGAGAGGGATATTGCCCAACTAACAAAAACCCACCTGAGAGCTCTTGATATCATATAGCTGGGCGATTTTAATGCCCACAGTTGCCGTAGAGCAGACTTTGGGGTGTGTGATCTGGTTGATGACTTACGAGACCCAATATATCACTTCGGACATAAAGAGTACGGTAACGCACTAAATAGAAAACTAGTGGTCCATAACCTTGTGATAACCAACCCAACAGATATCAATACGGGTCAACGTGATCATACATTCTCCTCCCGGTCATGCAACCCGACCATTGATTATATCTTGGTCTCTGAACTCACTAGAAATCAGATATCTCACACTGAGACCAAATTCTATGCATTTAGTGATCATGCTGTGATCACCTGTCAAATGCTGTGGGGCCCCAGTAATTCAACTTATGGGAAACGATTCCCAAAGCCATTGATTGCAAGGAAAAATGGTATAGTATTGAAATGGGGAAAAAGTGATACATCCAAATTTACATGTAGTATTGTTGCAAAGATGTCCAAGGAAATTTTTACCTGCCTAGAGCCCCCTCCATTGACCGATGAGACTATGCAAGCATTCAAACAATTTTATGGTGAAATTAACATTGGCCTATATTGCCCTTCCGCTCCCAGGGCGCCGGGAGTAGTCCACTGGTTTGATGATGCCTGCTCCAAGGCACTCAAGAATCATCATTCTGCTTTAAGAGTAAAACCAACAAGATGTGGCACTGGTAAAAATGTTGCAGTTTTCATATAAAGCTGCGAGAACTAATAGGTTGAGGGCTTTGAAAGAAGAGGCCGTGGACAAACTTGCCCAGGCGACAGTCCTGAAGAACAACAGGGACTTTTGGAACATTATTAATGCCCCTTTTCTCAATGGTAATTCAGAGATTACCACCGACTCATATGTCACTGAGGAGTCTAAGGTGACTCACTTTGGAGAGGTGTTTGGGCAGCCAGGTAAAGCTGTACCATTGGTATCTGGCCTACAGGCGACCGTATCAGAAGATTACTTACGCTTCGGCTTGGCGGAAGTGATATTTGCCCTGAATTCATGTAGCCAAACGAGAGCACCTGGCCCTGATGGGGTGCCAATAGATTTCTTTTTGAACAACCAAGAGTTATGGGCCCCACTTCTCACTAATGCTTTTAATGTTATAGCCCAAGTAGGCCCGCCCCCTCATGAAAAGAGACAGTAATTATACCAATTTTTAAAAGGGGGATAAGGCATTAGCAAAAGATTATAGACCAATATCGTTACAGGACAGCACTGCAAATTAATGAGTGGTTTGCTTTTGAGTGGGCTAGAGGCTTGGACCCAAGAAAGGAATATTTTATCACATACTCAGTACGGTTTCAGAGAGGGAAAAGGGACAATCGACCAGTGCCTTAACCTTAATCTACTAATTGCTAAATACACTGCGGTAAAGGGAGGCAAACTGTACATGGCCTTTATGGACTTGTCAGTGACCTTTGATTCTGTGGTCCATGTAAAATGATGGTCTATAATGGAAGGCATGGGCATAGAGAAACCTATAATTGATTTGATACGGGAGATGTTTTCTGGTGCCACGGCCTGTGTACGGAATGGAAGAGAGGGCGAAAGTACCAGATCCTTTGGAATAACTTGTGGTGTCAGGCAAGGGTGTGTACTCGCCCCTTTCACTATATACAAACGGTGTGGAAGCTGCTCTGGCTGAGTCTGCTACTGATGTCCCTATTGTGAATTCCACCCCAGTGTCCATACTTCTCTATGTAGATGATGCAGTCTTGCTGGCACGGACTGGCAATGCCCTTCAGAATCTGATAGAGACGTATACCAGGTTTATGAAAAACCTAGAAATTAGGATAAATGAAGCCAAATCATTTGTGGTCGTCGCAGTAGAGAGGCCAAAATAAATTCCAAGATGGAATATAGAAGGGAGGAAATTGGAGGTGGTGGACTCTTTTTTTTACTTAGGGATACTTTTTGAGTTCAAAGACACATGGCAAAACATGGTGGCCAATAGGGGGTTATCGATGGAAAGAAGCATAGGGCCTTATTTAGATTCATAAAAAGGCTTGGGTCAAAGCCAATTGGTGCAATAAAAAAGATCTGTTGCTACCTATGGGGTTGCTATTTGGGGAACCACGAGCATAACTGCTTTACAACAAATTGAAGATTGCTTTTGGAAGTGCTTGTTAGGCCTTCCTAAAACCTGTTCCTCCTATAATTGTCACCTTGAACTGGACATTCCTTTTTTCTTGGACCAGATCTGTACCGCTCCACCCCTTTTGTGGCATTCAGTGTGGAGAAGGAAAAAACTGAAGCTCGCACAAGAAATCTGAGAAATTCCTTAAACCTTGACGGCTTATCTAAGGTAAAGTGCCTCCAATTTGTTAAGAATAGTTTTTATACAATTGGTCATGCTAAACTATTTGATGATCCATCCTCATGTAGGTCCATCTCAAGGTCTGAACTGAAAGAACTACTGCTGGCAAAGGAGAGGAGAGTAAGATGGGAGTCAAATTGTGCAAAGTCTACGGTTAAACTATATCTTTTAGCACTGAGAATGAACTCATTTGACCACATGCACCTGACTTTTGTGACTAATTCTAAACACAGATATTTACTAGCAAGGTTTCGGTTGCATTACATTCCCCTTATGCTGGGTTATCCTTCTAATACATATTCCATGGAGGCCCTTACTGTTTGTCCATGTGATTCCCATTCTTCCCAATGCGATTTACACCTCCAATTCGTTTGTAGCTTGTACAGGGAGGAAAGGGAGATGTATATTTCTCTGCTAATGTGTAGCCTCAATCTTAAACACAAGGAGATGATGAACAGAGCGCCAAGACGTTTCAGACACTCATCCCCAGTCACAGATCTGGGTTGAATCCATCATTGTTCTTTAGCTCACTTCGCCACCCCAGTTCAGGCCCGGTCATATGCAAAGCAGTCTTGACCCTGTGCCTCATGGGAACAGTCCAGCCCTAAGTTGGCAGGGTATGCCCAGATATGGGTCCCTTGCTCACTTTGCCACTTCATTCAAGCTAGCCTGGCTGATGAGGGGTGTTACCCCAAAACCGGTCCTAGGATGCTTGTTTCCGGTCTAGGGAAGACCTGGCTTGGCAGTTCAGGCTGGACTGTTCCCATGAGGCACAGTGTCAAGACTGATTTGCATAAAGCTGGGTCTGAACTGAGGTGGCAAAGTGAGCTAAAGAACGATGATGGATTCAACCCAGATCTGTGACTGGGAGTGAGTGTCTGAAAAACATCTCAGCACTCCTTCCATCATATCCTTGTGTTTGCTTTGTTCGCCCTAAGTGGTCAGGGTATGCCCAGACGTGGGTCCCTTGCTCACTTTACCACTGGATTCAAGCTAACCTGGCTGATGAAGGGTGTTACCCCGAAACCGGTCCCAGGATGCTTGTTTCCAGTACAGGGAAGACCTGGCTTGGCAGTTCGGGATGGACTGTTCCCAAGAGGCACAGGGTCAAGACTGATTTGCATAAAGCTGGGTCTGAACAGGGGTGGCGAAGTGAGCTAAAGAACGATGATGAATTCAACCCAGATCTGTGACTGGGGGTGAGTGTCTGACAAGTTTCAGCGCTCCGTCCATCATCTCCTTGTGTTGGTTTGTTCGCCCTAAGTTGGCAGGGTATGCCCAGACATGGGTCCCTTGCTCACTTTGCCACTGGATTCAAGCTAACCTGGCTGATGAGGGGTGTTACCCCGAAACCGGTCCCAGGATGCTTGTTTCCGGTCAATGGAAGACCTGGCTTGGCAGTTCGGGCTGGACTGTTCCCATGAGGCACAGGGCCAAGACTGATTTGCATAAAGCTGGGTCTGAACTGGGGTGGCGAAGTGAGCTAAAGAACAATGATGGATTCAACCCAGATCTGTGACTGGGGGTGAGTGTCTGAAAAGTTTCAGCGCTCCATCCATCATCTCCTTGTGTTAGCCTCAATCTTAGATAATGTCGTCCAGCTTTCCATTTGATAAAACTATTACCTGATTCCTTCATTTTTTATTGCCTGGCCCCCTTTCTTCGGTGTGCTTTAAAAAGGAGGAAACTGAATCTGTACAGTGCACCAATATGAGCAAGATTGTTTAATTTTTTATACGTCTCATTACTTGATTTTAAATGTATGTGCATCTCATTATGAAATTCTAACTGGCACCATTTTATTTACAACTATACCTTTATGTAATCTTATGATAGGTATTCTTAATCTGTATGTATATAGTATTCTTTTTTATGCCATCGTTTTTATTTGCGAAATAAAGTGATTATGACTGACTGACCGAGCAAACACATTGAAGGTGGGCCAAACTCCAGTAACAATGGTAAAAAGGTAAATTTACAGCTTTGGATTATCAAAATCAGTAAATACATTCTATGATTATATATTTCAAAATCAAAACCTGGAGATTAGTATTATATCTGACTATTAACTCAATTCATGCATGGTGTGCACCTCAGTGTCAGAATGGAGGTGCGTGAATTTACTTTGGTGCACACTCACTGTAATAGATTGACAGCAGGACCAGGATTGAAATATATGACTACAAGATACATCCACAAAGCGCTAGAGAAACGTTAAATGCGGGTGTGTTCATTCAATCTTCATATTAGAGGAGTATTGAAAAATGAACAGTAAGGGCCAGATGTTCTAATGGCAGTCGGTAATTCTCTGACTTGCTAAATTATAGAGCTTGCATCCAAGATGTCCAAGATGGCGACCATGTAGGACGCCTTTCGTGGAGCTCTGCCGGACCTGTAGGCCACGAGACACAACTGCAGAGGAAGAGGCACCCTGGAAGGACCATCGATCCCCCACCCGCTGGTGTGTGGTAGCTGCGGCAAGTCGAGTGGGCTCTCGGGATCGGCAGGAGTCGTGGGACCTATTTTCCATCTTGGGCCCCAAGGAGGACGGAGGCCCCGCTGACCAAGCCGTCGTCACCTCCTGAGGTCCAGCGCTCCGGGCCCATGCCCCGCCGTGCCACATTACTGGTGAGTCCGTGCTGGCGGGGGCCGGCGGGGCCGAGACATGGGGCGGCTGACGGACTGCGAGAGGGCTTCACGGTGGTGATATGTTGGCAGCAGAAGCCGTGGAGGGTCCTGGAGCTCCCGCGGGTGAGCAAGGCTGTGATTTGAGGGCCGGCCCAGGATTTTGCTCTCCCCTTCTTCCTGCTCCCTCTGGGGCTCGTCTATTCTGTGCTGCGGGGGATGGGCTCCAGCCCGCCTGCACTCTGGGGCCTGCAGTGGGAGGGGAGGCCTGGTCTTGAGCGTGCCGGCTGGCCGGGCCAGCGGCTGCCCCCCCTCCCCTTTTCTCTTCTGTGCTGCAGGACGACCAGAGGGAGAGAACTGTGGCCAATGTGATCGAGTGGTGATTATAGGGGCACACTATTTAGGGGTAAAGGAGCTTCAAGGGCATCA
Source organism: Calotriton arnoldi (assembly GCA_963921515.1). Lineage (NCBI taxonomy): Eukaryota > Metazoa > Chordata > Amphibia > Caudata > Salamandridae > Calotriton > Calotriton arnoldi. Next base: position 255,314 of record CAWUFW010007246.1, on the reverse strand, counting down.
GAGGTTCTATTAACCCCCCAATAAACGTTATTAATGGTGGAGGGGAAGCATCCAGATTGGGGAATGTGACTTCCTTCCGACCAGACTGTCATCGGAGGGGAGATTCCCGGTGTTTCTTCGGCGGGCCCTGGCCACGTGGTGATTGAACTCCCTGGCCCCTTCATTCCCTATAGACTGAAAGTTCAGGGATGAGGGCTAACATCTGAGGCCTACTGTGGCTCACGCATCGTGGGCCGTCCCGTCCCTGTGGTGCCTCTCCCCTTGCTGGCATGCGGTGGCTGGTCATGGGGGCACAGGGCTGCACGTCGGATGGTCCTGGACTTGCGCTGGTTCTTGAGTGAGAAGATTACAGTGACCTCACCGTGGCATTGTAGGGGTGGCGTTGGATGCCAAATTATACTAATAACTCCTGAAGAACCTTGAGGTGGGGGCTGCAACTTATAGCCTTCTGCGGCCTAAAGGACAGGGGCCAGTCCACCTCACAAGATCCTTCTCTCTCCCGCCTCTCCTTCCCCCGTGCTCCCGGCCTGCCTCTTTAACAGGGCCGGTCGCCGGTCGCTTTCTGAGTGGGGGAATGTGTACACTACTATCGGCAGAAGGAGGTTATTATGGCTGTTGCAAGGGAGTTGAAAATTATCAAATTTGAAGGCCTTCGAATATGGCTTCATCAGTATCTCTCCCCAAACAATCTACAAGGGCCCTCAAGCCTCTTACAGACTTCCTGCAGATGCAAGAGGTTCAATATAAATGGGTTCACCCCTTCCGCCGCCAATTAATATGGCGGGAGGAAGTCCGGTTAATTTGCACCTTGAAGACGCCCGGAGCTTGCCAGATATTCCGGACTTGCGACAGTCAACTCAGGCCGGATCGCCGAACCGAGGGCCTGTAGGAGGAGGTAACGGGGCACAACACTCATCCCGGAGGAGGAAAATATGCCGAGCAAGCCCACCGAGGCCAACAGCCGTGAGGAACGATCACGTCTGCTCCGTCAACTGCAGGGGGACGGGGAACGAGTGAGCCCAGGTGATGATTAACTGGTCTATCAAGATCAACCCCTGCTGGTCCCTTGGCTGCGCTCGATCTCTTGGTCATTGGCTGAGATGGAGGATTAGCTTAAACCGCCTCAACACTATCTGATCGGCTTGTCCCCTATGATGACGTTGTCCCGAGCTGGAAGACGCCTGTGACATGGACCCTAATATCTGGATTTTGATAGTCCCTCTACTAAGAAAGTTACTTGTTTCGACAACTACTTACTGTTTTTCCTATATCTCTTTCTACTCTTTCTCTACCCTTATGTCCATTCCACAGTTTTATCCCCTACCTGGGAGATTGAGTGGGCACACACGGCGAAGGGGAGGGGGAAAGACACAACAATTTTGCATCAATGGTAGTGTCCTTGCTTAGTCTCAATATCCGAGGCCTTAATGCCCCAGCTAAGCGGTTGGCAGTCCTCTCCTTTCTCAAAGATTCAAAGTGTGTTATATGTCTACTTCAGGAAACGCATCTGCTCAATAGTGACTGGCTCTACCAAGAGGGCAGGAGTGGCAATACTCCTTGCCTCTCATTTCGCGGGCAGGGTGGAACAGGTCTTTTTAGATATTCCAGGTCGCTTATTAGCTCTACATCTCTATATACATGGGGTTCGGTACACGATAGCCACTGACTATGCACCAACCGAGAAACAGGAGGCCTTCTTTAAGAGCACACTGGGACGTCTGCTGACCTCACCGGACAAGGAATTAGTGGTTGGGGTGACTTCAACATTGTCATGGAGGCAGAGAAAGACAGGTCGATTATGCGAATGGGGTAAGACGGGGGGCTGTCCGTGGGCACCAAACACTGGCTGACTGACGCAGGGTTGACAGACATATGGAGGCATACTCATCCTACTGACGTAGACTATACCTTCTTGTCAGCTGTCCATCAGATATATGCACGCATTGATTATTTCCTCACAACCACAGGAATAACACGTGACACGCTTTCAGTGGATATTGCAGCGGGCGCCCTTTTGGACAACTCTCCCATCTATATGTGGTTTTTGTCCAGTCAACGGGCGAATGCGTCTCTCTGCTGGTGACTTAATGCTAGACTTCTCACTTACAATAATATCCATGGGAAGACACTGACAGCCCTAACCTCATTTCTGGAAATTAACGACAAACCCGACACCAACATCTCCACTCTGTGGGAAACGTTAAAAGTTGTCCTGAGAGGACACGCAATAGGGAGCGGCGGGATAAACGCTGTAGACTGGAAATACAAATTAAAGATCTGGAAGCCGCCCACGCTTGGTCGGGCTCAGTAACAATTCGCCGCCAATTGACAGTTATTAGTAAACAATTGCAGGCCATAGACATGGGGAGGGATGAATATGCGTTATTAAAGTTACAACAGAAGTATTATTCTGGGGGCAACAAAGCGGGATGTATGCTCGCACATCGACTCCAGGCGCAGACGGTGGATCGCAGGATACCGGAGGTGGAAGGGACAGACGACAACATATGCCAGTCAGATGCGGATATTGCGAAGGTGTTTGGAACCTTTTTTAAAGCCCTCTATTCCGCTGACCCATTGCGAGACTCCAATGCAGCGACGTATCTGGCCCGGGTGTTCCCCCCGAGGCAGTAGTTCCTACTTCTGCGCCCTTGGAGGGGGACATCACGACTCAGGAGGTTCTCAATGTGATAGCTAGACTACAACCTAACAAGGCTCCAGGCCCGGATGGCTACAGTGTAGAATTTTATAAAAGTTTTGCCCCCCAATTGGCACCAATCCTGTCACGATTATTATACTCATTTGATACTGGGCACTTCCTACCCGACTCGATGCAGCTGGCCACCATTACGGTGATTCCTAAACAGGGGAAAGACCTCAGGTGTTGTGCATCATATCGCCCAATTTCCCTATTAAATGTGGATGCAAAACTCTTCACAAGTGTCCTAGCCCACAGACTGGCTCCGTATGTACAGGGACTTGTTGACCCTGACCAAGCTGGTTTTGTGCCAGAGCGTGGATGCAGCGATAACACCAAGAGGCGCTGTCACCTGCTGGACAAGGTGCAGCGCTCACGGGTGCCAGCCCCTCTACTGACGATCGATGCTGAGAAAGCATTTGATCGTGTGCACTGGCCTTATCTGTATCGAGTGCTGGAGGGCGTGGGCCTTGGCCCAAGATTCTGCAGATGGATACAGTCCTGCTACGCAGCCCCCCAGGCTACCATCCGTATTAACGGAGTGAACTAAGCCACCTTCCCCATAGATCGAGGGACTAGGCAGGGCTGTCCCCTTTCACCCTTACATTTTACATTATACATGGAACCATTTGCAGAACGGATAAGAGCGAATTCACAAGTGACGGGTATATTGATGGGGGTGAGGGAACATAAGATTATGTTGCATGTGGATGACATCCTCCTGACCCTTACAGGCCCAAGCAACTCCGTGGAAGCAGTTATGACAGAATTAACAACGTTTGGAGAGGCTTCAGGCTTTAAGGTCAACCCGCAGAAGTCCCTGATTCTTGACTTAACTATCCCTGACTCGGAACGTGTCCGACTCCGGACTCAAATCCCATTTCAGTGGGCTGAAAACGGAATCCCTTACCTAGGAATACAGATACAACCCACACTCCTGCGCACAGCTGCCTACAACTACGGGAACCTACTAACGCTGACTAGGACAGACCTCTCTAAATGGAAGACACACAGCCTCTCGTGGCTGGGGCGTATAGCAGCCGTTAAAATGACACTCCTCCCCAAATTGCTATACGTTATGCAAACACTGCCCCTTCAACCCACCCCCCACAATTACTAGCCAGAATACAAAAACTACTCTGGGACTTCATTTGGGAGGGTAAGCGAGCAAGAATAGCGAGGGCTCGGGCATTTCTGCCACTGTCAATGGGAGGCCTAGGGATCCCGAACCTGCACTATTACTGTCAAGCGGCCCAGCTGCGTTACATGGTGGAATGGTCCAGGGCACTCACCGAAAAACATTGGTGCTTCATAGACCAGGCTATAGCTGCCACACATATATGGAAGGTGCCTTGGCTACACAAAGTACACCAACCCGCTGGAGTATATGTCTCCCCAGTCGTTAGAGCTACAATTGGGGTTTGGGACAGAACACAACTGAGACATGGCCTCTCCACACCTATTTCCCCACAAAAACCACTAATTGGCAACCCTGACTTCCCATTGGCAGCCACGAGTCAGGGATTTAAGGTATGGCAGGAGGCTAACTGTGAAAGGATAGGAGACCTGTTTGACGCAGAATGACTCATGGACTTCCCTACGCTACAAACCTGTTATAATCTCCCTGACACAGCGAGATGGCAGTACTTAGCGTTAACACACTGGGTGTCGCGCCACTGGATACACCCACACGCCAGTAGAGTACTGACGACTTTTGAAAAGTGGATTCTAATAAACTCCCCAGACAAGAATCTACTCTCCGATATATATGCGTTCTTGGTTAAGCCACAGCGCCCTCTTGACTCACTCTCACGGGCTAGGTGGGAGAGAGTGCGAACGCTCCTTTACAGACGAGGAATGGAATGGCATTCTACATCGGGCACGCACATCTGTGCTTAACACTGCCAGTAAGGAGATGTTCTTAAAGATAGCCCATTATTGGTATCTCACACCTGCAAGAATTGCTACATGGAATCACACAACGGGGGGCAAATGTTGGTGACAATGCAGACAACAGGGCACACTCACGCACCTGCTGTGGCACTGCCCCAAGCTGGAGACCTACTAGGCCGGGATATTAGAAGCTGTAAACACTATGTTTGCAACAGACATACCCAAATTTCTGAGCTATGTAATACTGTGCCTTCCTAACCCTATCACATAACCACTAAGATCACCTAAAGGCAGAGCCATCACCTGAATACTAGGGGCGGCAAAGCAACTCCTTCTTGCTAGATGGGGGACTGAGATGGTACCCACGCACTTGGATTGGCTGCATAAAATTTGGGAAGTGATGGGTATGGAAAAGCTGACTGCAACCGCTATGCAACAACTCCCCCATTTTGACAAAGGGTGGAGACCCTGCATACAGTACCTCGCCGACGAGTTCCGTGAGTTGAAATGCCCACAGTACCTTCGGATATTGTGCTTGACCTCCTCAACTGACAAGGCAGACACATAAATAGTAACTCCCTCACACCTGTTGCTCTCACCAGGGATGCACCCACGCACATCCCCTCCGGGGGGGCAGATTTACAAGCCCCCTGCGCCACCAGTACGTCACTTTTTGTGACGTACTGGAGGCGCATTCCACTGCTCCATATTTACAAGGAGAGGAAAAGCCACCCTACGTGACTTTTCCTCCCCTTGTAAATATGGCCCCTTCACACGCAGCACTTTGCGTGGAAGGGGCGTTCCATGGGTGTTGCTGTGGGTGTTCCCACGCAACACCCATGGAACGGGACACATTTCCAGATTTACGAGGAATCGTAAATCTGGAAATGCGTCAGTATGCTACGCCTCCCCAGGGGAGGCGTAGCGAGGCGCAACGAGGAGAAATGTTTTCATTTCTCCTCGTTTTTGTTTCCTGTTTCAATGTGTGCTGCATTCTGCAGCACAGATCGAAAGAGGAAATCACCTCTAATGATTGTTTTTGTTCAGGATGGGTTCCCTTCCTGAACAAAAACAATCATTGAAAGAATGCTGTTTTTCAACTTCTATGTGTGCTAATGCAGCACACATAGAAGTTGAAAAACGGCATTTCAGATTGTTTTTGTTCAGGAAGGGAACCCTTCCTGAACAAAAACAATCTCCCCACGACGCAGGCATCCTTGCACCATGGTGCAAGGGGGCCTGCGCCGGCGCATGGCAGCTGTTTGTGCGCCAGCGCAGGGGGAAGCACAGAGATGCGACATATTGTTGTAAATATGTTGCATCGCTGTGCTTTCCAAACTAACGCAGCACGGCGCAGCAAAATGACTTGCTGCGCCGTGCTGCATTAGTTTATTGTAAATCTGCCCCCTAATCCCTAACCCAATGATCCTCTTTATCCTACATTCCCTCTTCTTCAACGCTACATATCTCACCTCCTTTAATTTACTGCAACAGCTACCAGCCGATGGATGTAGGTGGGCTATAATGTAACGTCTATATCTGCTATAAAACCAATAAAAAGATTTAAACCCAAAAATATTTTTAAAATGTACTAAACCCATTTAATGATTCAGGAAAGGTTTACTGAATTGGGAAATGGGTTCAGAAATGGATACTGATTTGCAATTTTGAATGGACATCTTAAGGGAGCATTAACCATCCACAACCCAGCTTTCCCTCCTATTACTCGCTAACTTTATGCTCGTCCTTGACCATGTACTGAGATCCACTGGCCTTTGGCTAGGTTCACACTATAGAAATAACATAGACATACATATCTGTAAATACAATAGACTGTTGACTGGAGAAAATGAGTCTAGTGTCCTGTACCGCAATACTTAAAAGGCCTTTAAGAGAATGGAATTAGTGATCTTTGAGGATGCCATGAATACACAAAGGTCTAGAAGCAAGTTTATCATGATGGTCATGAAACTTACACGTCCCTCAAAACTAATGTCAGGGAGAATGGGAAACTATCTGAAAAGTACGATATAGAGAGGCACAAGACAAGGGTGCCCTTAATCACTATTTCGTTATGACAGTAGATTATAGATAATAGAGATATCGAGTGGAAAATTTGGGGGACCTCTTCATATTATCAATGTTTGAAGAACATACTTTGGTGTCCCTAAGAGGTCCATAGTCATCCATACTGTTATCTTTGTGAGAGAGTAACTGACAACAGTGTCATGGTTCGAGTTTGATAACGCCGATTCTTATCTAATTATCTATAAGAACCTTCTGGTCGCCAAGATCTTTTTACCTGTTGAATAGTGTAAAGGAGAGAATCTCATCTGGTTATATATCCGCATTCATTTTGTCTGAAAGGACCACTGACTCCGAATTCAAGTTTGAGAATTTATTATCGCCAAAAATAACTGAACGTGCAAACACCTCAACACGAGGTTAAAGAAATAGATGGGCACTAATACAAATAATAATCTACGCAGGAATCTCATCCGACTCAGGATAAGAAGAATAGAAAGTTCTAGAAGGATCAACCAGACTATGATTGCTCCTATTTCTAAGTTGCTCTTCATTGGCCTAAACAAGCTTAAAATCAATTGCTGTCCCTATACTAACGCTAAATGACATCCCTGCATAACGATTTTCCCAGGCAAGAGTGAATAAAGTGTCAGCTGTGAAGACTTCCTAAGAAGTGCAATCACATAGTACCTAAGCTCAGCTCTGTCCTTCTCTCAGGTCTCCCCTACCTCTTCTCTGACCTCCTCCCTCAGGGCACTATCCCTAATACAAAACCACAATACAATTGTACACGCCTTTGTCACGCCTCCTTGGCCAGGTCTTCTTTCTTGTGCTTTTCCATCGAAACGGTTACTTCATCCTGGACGGTTGTGATGACCTTGAGTCCCAGGCACCTTCTCCGCCGAAAGTATCATCCCTACATTCCTTTTCACTCCCCGTACCATGCCTCCCCTCTCTCTAGCTTTCGAAAACAAAGAGTTAGTCTTGCTAACGAGACATGTGTCCTTGCACCTGCAACGAAAGATACTTTCAACAGAAACCTTCTACTGTGCAAATTAAATCTACCGTTTGTGACCAGAGAGCCTTACCAAGAGAAACTTTTCTCGGCCTACAATATAAGCTAACATAAGAATATACCAGGCCTTCCCTAAGCATATATGTAGTCAGGCCTTTACATATAACTTTTAATCACACATCTTATGTTTCCCTATAAGCATTTTCATTATGATTCATATGCAAACACTGAATTACATGTGCAACTTTAATATGGTGCACGTTTAAACTACTGCAATTACGTTACACACACAAACTAATTCCCCTATGCATTAGGTTCACACAATTCAATAAGCATTACATTACATCAATATCCTAACACCATTATGCTGCTGATTCGCTTTGTCTCAGCAAACTATTCATTCTTTACTAAACATACATGAATATGAAACTTAATATACGAATATATGTCTAAATACAAGAGGGTGCGGCCTAACAGTGATTATGATGCACCCCTACAATTCACAAGAACATTTCGCTCTATCAGTTCCCCCTTTGATGACTCCTGTCATCACATTTCACTCTACTTACTCCCTTGGAGAAAGAACCGACCTAAACAGAACTTGTTGCCATCTTCCCTGATCTAAATTTCTCCATGCTCTTGAGCCTTTGATACGGATTGTCCTGCAGTCTTGCCAACTTCATGTCATTTTCCTCAAAGCTCTCTTGACTCGGCCTGCTCGATACCACTTGTAGGCCTTGATCACAATCCACAAGCCAGCCACACAAACCACCAAAATAAGGAGTGGTCTCAAGAAGTACCCAAGGAAACCCTTTCCTAGGTTCGCAAACCAACCTCCCACTTGACCAAAACCCTTTCCGACCTTTTCCCAGGCCCCTTCTTCGGTCAAATCCGCTATCTTTGTGTGGATCATAGTGATGTTACTTATATATTTCTCCAGATCCTTGCTACGGTCTGGTATATAAGTGCAGCACTCTTGAACCTTCAACATTTTACAGACTCCGCCCTCTTTTGCCAATAGGACATCCAAAGCAAGGCGATTCTGCAAAACCATTCCCCTTATCGACAACATCTCTCCTTCCACCAACACCAACGACTTTGCTGTGTTCATCGAAAATTCATCCACCACAGTCGCTAACCTCCGGATCTTCACGTCATTCAAGACTACTCCCAGACTAGGTATCATGGCTCCAAAGATATCCCCCACTACGATCCCTGCACTTGCAGCTCTTCTCGTTCTTGAATGCTCTCCACCCTCTAGAAGATTTAAATCCTCTGTATGGTAAATCTTTGGAAATATTATTGACAAATAACATGTTCCATACCAATTTGCAGGCAACCTCACATAAGCATTCTTCCCACATACGTAATACACCGTTGGTATCACTTGTACAGGACCTTGGAGAAAATCTTTTGCCACATCTGCCATGGTGAAAACGTGATCACAAGTACTTTGTCCCACTGGAACCTTTTCGTAGTAAGTCTGATAACGCCTTATACACAACTTACCCCTCTGCTCCTTATCAAACGCTATAGGACCATAGCTTCCCCTGGTCTTATGCAACCGTTCTTCCTCTGTCCAATCTGTCCTGTGATGCCCGTAATCTCGGGATTCAGTCAGCTTTCTATACCTATCTTCAACTTGATCTACGAACTTTCTCTCTACATCCGACATCAAACAAGTCAGATTGTTTCTGTGTGCGAATGCTGTATCCAATTCCAAACTCGGTATGAAGTACTTCCTCAGTCTGTCCTCGGTCTTATAATAGTCATACTTATTCAAATGCTTGTAAGCTGGGACTTCAGGAAGCACTGCGTCGAAATTGGAAAAGAAATACTCGAACTGCTCTCTCTCATAAAACAAACTAAGCAAAAGACTACATGAAATACCATAAGTCAGTGGAAGATGGTGATACCTAATACCCTCATCCACCGAAGTAGGCAACTGCATACACACATAACAATCTTTCGCATCCATCACGTCAACATACTCATACAACAACTTAGCATATGCATTCAACTTAAAATCCCCTTTAGATAAATCTACATGTAATCTACGACTTTCTTCTAATAACAAAGCTCTATCAGCTGCCCTGTCTACCCCCTTCTGACTAGGTGTGATAGGTGTAGGTGTCCCTGTCACCTCCTCTACTTCTTGCTCATGCGAACCAGTATATGAGACTATAACTACTATGATTATAGAGATTATTACACTACTTATAAGGATGCCTACAATCCACTTTGATCTACGATTGGGATCTCCCGGCTCCATGGTTTCGAAAGTTCTCAAAAGTCTTGGTTATCGCAAAGAACTCTGAAAAAGTCTCTGTCCTTTATTAGTGACTTGCTTAACCAGCTCGAGCAACCATGAAATCTCCGGACTTTCCCTTTCCGATCACAAACTTATTTACACAGTCCAGAAAAAGACTTCCCTAGTTTTCGTTCCTCTTCTGTGGAAAGTCCCTAAGTTTATTCTTCTTCCACTCGGACCTAGGTTATCTTCTTCTTTTAGACTTTTATTTACAGTTCATAACTGATCCACAATGAGATCCTCATTGAGCAAGACCAGAACGTGATACAAAAGTTCAAGACGCAAAATCAGCACTTCATGTGAAAACGGCTCAACTCCAAAAGGCGGAAATTCGAGTCGATGCAAAAGCAAGTTTCGGACTTCACTCAGAAGCGGGGGATTCGGAACCGTGAGTGTCCGTGTTCCTTCTATCTCGAGCCCTGGCATCCGCAGCACCACCTTCACCACCACATTCGGGCTCCGACTGACCACTTGCACTGACCTCAGTCTTCCCGTACTCACCACCCCCTGCATCAAACACAGTGTAAGTCCACTCAGGGGTAGAGTATCTGCGACAAGGCACTCTTGTTCTCTTTGACCTTCGCCGACTGTCTTGTGCTTGGTCTTCGTCACTTGCTTCTGTTTCAGATACTTCAGACACTGGAGCAAGTTCTCTCTCAGGTGCTAACCTCAGGTTCAGTCGCCTCTGTCTTTCAGGCCAACTTTCTGCACTTCTGTTCGTTCGTCTGCCTTCCCCTTCTATACCCAGTGCACTACTTCCTCTTTCTGCTGAATCTGACTCTTCTCCGCCCACTGCACCGTTCCTGTCCTCGGTGTCTGAGTCAGGGTTCGAACTGTGGAAACCCCCTTCAGCTTGCTCTAGTGCACCACCAGCTGTGTCAGCGACCCTTACAGCTTGACTTGTCCTCCCCTGTGGCCTTGCCACATCAGCTGGATTTTCATTTACGAGAGGAGCTGTTTCTTCCAAAGGTGCTGAAACTCTGCGGGTATGGGAAGCATGCACCCAGTTCGGCAATCCTCCACACTTCACTGCTGTGTTCGTGATAAGTATCACCTGATACGGGCCACGCCAGCGGGCATCCAAGCAACTCTTCCTCACGTGCTTTCGGACGAGTACCCAGTCACCGGGACACAAGTCGTGGCATAGATCACTCGAGGCTGGGACCACTGCTGCTTGCACCTGCTGGGATACAGAACGGACCACATCAGAGAGTCCTTTACAATAATCAAGAATCAAATCATCAGTGATGTTTATCAAGGCTGTAGCTGGTACTGCTGGCAGTCTCATTGCCCTCCCCATTAGTATTTCATGGGGAGACAACCCGGTCTTTCTGTCTGGGACACTTCGCATGCTCATTAGCACCAAAGGCAAGGCGTCGGGCCATTGCAGGGATGTCGAAGAACACATTTTTGCCATCCGGGCTTTCAAAGTTCCATTAACTTGTTCCACCATCCCAGAAGCTTCTGGTCTGTAACTACAATGAAGTCTCTGGTCTATGTTCAATGCAGCACAAAGCAACTTCATGATTTCGCTATGGAAGTGCCCTCCTCTATCTGATTCCAAAGAGGTCGGGATCCCGAATCTAGGGATGAGCTCCCTCAACAGTAATTTAGCCACTGTGAGAGTGTCACACCTGCGTGTGGGGTAAGCCTCCACCCACCGTGAGAATACACATACTAGCACTAAAATGTACCTCAATCCATTGCACCTAGGCATCTCCACGAAGTCCAACTGTATTCGATTGAAGGGCCCTCCCGACCTTCCAATGTGACTCAATGTAACTACAGTTTTCTTTCCAGCATTCATCTGTTGACACGTAACACACCTCTGGCATACCATCTCAGCCATTGCTCGGAACCGTGGGTTATACCACGTCTGTCTAAACACTCTCACCATTGCGTCTCTACCAAGGTGTGCCTGTCCATGTATCAGTCTTGCCATCGGACTCAGCAATTCCTCAGGCAACACGGCTCTCCCATCATTGGATACCCACACATCCACATCTCCTCTCTCGCACCCAGCTTTGATCCATCCCTCTCTCTCCTGTACTGAAACGTCATCCTGCAATCTCTTAAGCTCTTCCCAAGTGTCTGCCATGTCCAACATTATGCTGAGATCGGTTCCTTCTTGGCTCTCTTCTATCTCTCTGCCTGTAAATATGCATCCTTGTTCTGCACAGAAGCGGGCTACTTCATCCGCATAGTTATTACCCAAGGATACAAAGTCCTCCCCCTTCCCATGGGCTGAGCATTTTACCACAGCAATTTCTTTCGGATGCTGTAATGCATCTAACAATTGTCTTACATATTCTCCATTACGAATGGGTGAGCCAGATGATGTCAAAAATCCCCTCTGAGACCATAACTGCCCGAAGTCATGCACCACGCCAAAGCCATATTGGCTGTCTGTGTAAATCGTGATTCGAATTCGATCAGCGGCCAAACAGGCACGGGTCAAGGCAATGATCTCAGCTACCTGCGCGGAGCGAACTCCTTCTAGGCAAGCAGCCTCAACCACTCCTGAAATGGTACATACAGCAAATGCTGCTTTCAATTGCCCCACACTGTCTCTTAAGCATGAACCATCGACAAAGAAAATTTCATCTGGGTCAGTCAGTGGTTCATCGACAATGTCAGGTCTCGGTTTGGTGCAAAGTTCGGTCACATCGAGACAATCATGGTCCTCACAATCTTCATCATCTGTGTTCGGTATAGGCATCAATGTCGCAGGGTTCAAGACGGAGCACCTTTTCAGAGTCACATTCTCTGCGGCAAGTATGACCTGCTCGTACCTCGTTAACCTATTGTTCGTTAGGTGCTGGGTCTTGGTCCTGGTCATCAATAACTCAACCGAATGTGGCACATGTACAGTCAATGGATGTCCCATTACAATGCTTTCACATCTTTCAATGCTGACACCTGTTGCAGCAACGGATCTTAGACATCCGGGCAACGCAGAAGCTACTGGATCTAAAGTAGCTGAAAAGTAGGCAACTGGTCTACGGACACCTCCATGGTTCTGAGCTAACACTGCTAATGCACATCCTTCTCTCTCGTAACAAAACAATGAAAAGGCCTTGTTGTAATCAGGCATCCCCAGTGCCGGAGCCCTGCACAAATCCTCTCTCAGTTTCAGGAATGACACCAAGCACTCCTCGTCCCATGGTACCGGATCACTCACATCCTTGTGCGTAAGCCTCTGCAAAGGCTTTGCTCTCAAGGAGAAACTAGGAATCCACTGTCGACAATAGCCAACCATTCCCAGAAACATCCTAACTTCTCTCTGTGTAGTGGGTACTGCCATGCTCATTATTGCCTCAATTCGATCTGGTGACACCTTCCTCTTGCCTTTCTCCAATCTGTGTCCCAAGTACTGTACCTCATTCAGACAGTACTGCAACTTGTTCGGGGACACTTTATGTCCGTTCTCTGCTAAGTGGTTCAACAAGGCTACTGTGTCAATTCTGCAAGCATCTTCTGTTTCTGAGGCAATGAGCAAGTCATCTATGTACTGCACGAGAACTGAGTTCTGCGGCAACACAAGACTCTCAAGGTTCTTCTTCAGGATCTGGTTAAAGATCGATGGACTTTCCGTATACCCTTGAGGGATACGACACCATGTTAACACGCGATTTTCTAGCCTGAACGCAAAAAGAAATTGGCTTTCCTCGTGGAGCGGTATCGAAAAGAAGGCTTGACACAAATCGATAACCGTAAACCACTCGGCTTCACATGGGATCTGGAACAGTATTACTGAAGGATTCGGTACCACTGGACAACAAGGGACAACTATCGTATTGACCTTTCGCAGGTCTTGCACGATCCTGTACTTCCCGCTCGGTTTCTGTAGTCCCATAATGGGTGAATTACAGGGGCTACCTCTAATCTCTTTCAGAATGCCTTTCTCAATAAAGGTCTTGATCACAGGTCTTATCCCTGCAATCGTTTCTGGCGACAGGTTGTATTGAGGTGTCCTGGGGAAATCAACATTCTGTTTCACCTCTATCCGCACTGGTTCAACCCCTCGGATTAGACCTATTTCATCGCCTGCGAAATCCCACACCACAGGCGACACTGCGTCTCTCAAATCATGTGGAAGTTCTTCCACAGTCACCATTGGGTACAGATCTATACATAAATGCTGATTGGTAATCTTAAAGTCAGCATCGTCATCTCTCGTCTGGACCTCTACTCCATTGGGCGTACAATAAATCGTGCAGTTCAACTTGCACAACAGATCTCTTCCCAAAAGACAAACTGGACTCGTATCACACACTACAAACTGATGTCTAGTTTGGAAAGTACCTATCTTTACTAAGATCGGTTCTGTCAATGGGCTGCTTATTTTCTTGTTCGCTACTCCAACAACCTGGATTGATTGTCCCGAGAGGGGTAGGTTAGGGACTACTGCTGATCTTACAGTAGACCGGGTAGCACCAGTATCAACCAAAAGTGTTGCAGGATTGCCCTCAATCTCTGCCTCCACAAAAGGTCCTCTCTGGTCTACCTCCAAGACCGCTCCAAGTGTGCAGTCTTCCTCCCCCCTCAGGCACCGTCAGGATAAAGGGTCTAAGCTATCCTCATCGTAACCTTCGAACAGGGGCATCTGTTGGTACGTTCGTGTTCCTTGTGAAATCCTTGGAGCTTGGGGAACCTGGGCGTGAGAATTGTAAACCCCCCCTTTCATCGTTCTAGGTCTCGTTATTGTATTAACTACCTCTTGCGCGGGTGCCTGAGCCCCCTCTTCCTCTTCCTGCAACTGATTAGCTGGGTTCAAAGGACACTCGCGTTTCCAATGTCCGACCTGGCGACAAAGATGACACGCAGTGGTCTTCTTCAATGTGGCCACGTCCACTCCTGTCTTGGGGTCTACTGGTTTTCCCTTTCCCTGTACCTGCCCATTCTGGTTTCCCTGGAAATTTCCTTGCTTTCTTCCTAAGGTCCCTCCACTAGGCTGACTCTGTGCTGTCTGCATCTGGACAAGCATCAATTTGTCTTTTAGCTTTCGATGTTTCGATTCCACCTCATCACTACAGTATCTCGCATACCGCAATATTTCATCTAGTGGCTTGTTCTGCCAGCAGATCAAATGGTGCTGTATCATGAGGCTGATTTCCACTCTCAGACCCAGTACAAACTTTGAGACAAACTGTCCCATATCCTTGGGGTCCAAGATATCTAACCCACTATACTGTTTAAAAGCTTGCAAAAGTATTTCATAATATTCATGCACCGTTTTCTTGGGTTCCTGTACAGTCCGATCTATCTTAACCCAATCTATATCCTGAGGTGAAATCTTCAATTTCAACCATGTAATCACCTGCTCATACTTTTTCATGACTAGTGGTGATGGACCGTTTGTAACCGCCTCTCTATCCGGTTCCGAAGTCGGCCACTCAATAGCGACTTTACAAGCTGTCCACAAATCTCCCGGTACCACTATGTCAAACAAAGTGTTCAAATCAATCCACAATACTTTTGAAATTTTCACAAACCGCTCAACCTGTTTGTACCACTCCACCGGTTTTTCCCTCAGCCGAGGAAAATCATTTGTAAATGCAGCCAAATCACCTCTATTCCACGGCACATGCACGTACCCTCCATTCTGTACTTCCCGTAAAGGAAAATTTCCAACACCCATCGCCCCCCTCCTGGCGGCGGCGTTTCCCCTTCTGCTCTCTTTACTGGTTTCTTTTTGGACCACCTTTCTTCCCATTTGTCCAACAAAATCCATATTCTCATTCCTATAATCAGGTCTCTGGTGTGTGTTCTTAATCCTGTTATTCTTTTCTCCTCCAGCTCCTGATCACTGTACTGTAATCTATGTGGTCCCTGTAACGCTTTAGTTTTATTCAGGTCTACTTCATATCTTTTGGCCAATTCCTTCAATCTATCATGTGCCATTCTAGCTTTTCGAGTCACATCTTTTGCTACAAACAGCAGCTCATCTGATCCATAAATTTCTATCCTTTCCAAAGGCAGACCCCCACTGATCATTTCGTCTACCTCTGCTTTCAACCTCACTACGTCTAGCAACCTTGCCTGTACTGCACTCCTCAGTACTTCTCGACAACCCGAGCCATCTCGCTCATTACAGTCACTATTCTGTCCTTGTGACCTATTCCCTTCCGTCATATTCCTGGAACTTGGTCTGTCTTCTGAGACGTTCTGTGCCCTATCCCCTTGCATCCTATCCTCTTGGTTCGTTACTGTTGGTGTCCACTCCCTCAAAGCTGACTTACATTCCCGCAAAGACCTCGGTCTTTCTGGTCTCTCCTCTTCTCTCCTGAAGGAAGAGTCCGCAGTAGCCGGTAACGGCGTACTTGTCTCCATTGGTCTTGAGAAATGAACCACCCTCACTCCAAACCCATTCCCACTCTCACTGTTTCCTTCCTCCCTTCTCATCGGTACGGAACTCCCTTCTCTCACTCGGTCTGGGTCGTATACCGGTACTATAGGGCCAATGGTAACCGGTACTGTCAAGGAGTCCGGTAATCTTGTGTTCCCCGCAGGAGGCTGTGTTATCATGGACGCCGTTGCCCCTCCGTTCCTGTGGAAATCCTTCCCACTACTCTCATGCTAGTCTGGTTCTGGCTTTCATCAACTATTGCCACTGCTGGGGTCGTCTTTCCCTCTTCTGAATCTGGATTAAATGGTGGTGGCCTCTCTGCCAACATCCTATCCAACAAGCTGTCATCTAGATCACTGTCGTCCTCATCGATTCTTATTATTTTCCCATTTTGTACTAACAATGGGTATAACTTATCTCCTTCGATCGTTTCCACTCTCCACCTTTTCTCCAATGCATCCCACCTTGCATCTTGAAATGCCCTGACCGATTTCTTCACCCTTTCTTGACATCTGTCCTTCTTCCTATCATACGCTGCTCTTATCCACGCATGTAGTGCCTCAAACTGTGTTGGTCTAGGTAGTGGTCGTAATGAAGCCATTACGCTTTTTAGCTGGTACAGCACCTCTAACCTGAAAGTACCATATCGAGGGAACGACAATTCTCCTTCTGCTTCTGTCATTTTATGCCAATTCTCAAGCCAAATTATAGTATGCAATCCTACATTCTTTGCCATATAATGTGCTGGTGTATCCTCGGGAGGAGCTTCCTCTCCCTCCCGAACCACCACATGTCTATCACCTCTACAAAGTTCCCGTAAAGCTTTAAAACATTTCATGATGAATCAACTTTTTGTTTGCACTCAAAATGTCCGCTTTTACTTCCTGATTTCAATCCACCAATACCAGCGCGGCTCACACCAACCGGCCTATCGCAGCGCGGCACTTGTCTGACGTCACTTTCCTCCGCTCGCAGCAGTTCCCCTCCTTTCTAATTCACTCGTTCTCACTCGCACCTGTCCCAATCATACTCTGAAATAATGTCCGTCCTACCGAACAATTACCTCACTGACCGTCAGTCTTACCAATGACCGATCAGCCTCTTGAGCTTGTTGACCTCAATCTGGCAACCGTCTGTCCGCGAAACGACCGGACAATCGCCTTTAGCACACTCGATAGGATTCAATCACTCGATGTTCTGCACACAATAACCTACGACCTGCGTTGGTTATTCACACACTCACACATGTGTTCCCTATCTTCAGTGGGTCTGTCAATGACGTCTCGTGACCCCCACAACTCTGGTCAACGTTCTCAACTCTGGGTGTATTCTACACCACAATAAATCTCCCGGTCCCGCGCGCGCTCACGGTCCGTTTCTCAATCACACAACTTTCGTTCCAACTCCGCAAGACATCACACAACAATAAAACACCGCAATCTACCAAACATCACTCTTTTCATACTCACTCTACTACGAACTGCTACTTCCGCCGCACCGTCACTCTCCGTCAGTTTTCCACGACCTCCGACATCCTTCTCCCGCGGTCCTCTGGATCTGCGTCACTCGAGCTCTATGGGGCAACTTAATCTCCTATCTTGCTCTAGATCTCCCCTTACCATCAAAGGTAACCATCCTACTCTGCTACCAACTGATAACGCCGATTCTTATCTAATTATCTATAAGAACCTTCTGGTCGCCAAGATCTTTTTACCTGTTGAATAGTGTAAAGGAGAGAATCTCATCTGGTTATATATCCGCATTCATTTTGTCTGAAAGGACCACTGACTCCGAATTCAAGTTTGAGAATTTATTATCGCCAAAAATAACTGAACGTGCAAACACCTCAACACGAGGTTAAAGAAATAGATGGGCACTAATACAAATAATAATCTACGCAGGAATCTCATCCGACTCAGGATAAGAAGAATAGAAAGTTCTAGAAGGATCAACCAGACTATGATTGCTCCTATTTCTAAGTTGCTCTTCATTGGCCTAAACAAGCTTAAAATCAATTGCTGTCCCTACACTAACGCTAAGTGACATCCCTGCATACGATTTTCCCAGGCAAGAGTGAATAAAGTTTCAGCTGTGAAGACTTCCTAAGAAGTGCAATCACATAGTACCTAAGCTCAGCTCTGTCCTTCTCTCAGGTCTCCCCTACCTCTTCTCTGACCTCCTCCCTCAGGGCACTATCCCTAATACAAAACCACAATACAATTGTACACGCCTTTGTCACGCCTCCTTGGCCAGGTCTTCTTTCTTGTGCTTTTCCATCGAAACGGTTACTTCATCCTGGACGGTTGTGATGACCTTGAGTCCCAGGCACCTTCTCCGCCGAAAGTATCATCCCTACATTCCTTTTCACTCCCCGTACCATGCCTCCCCTCTCGCTAGCTTTCGAAAACAAAGAGTTAGTCTTGCTAACGAGACATGTGTCCTTGCACCTGCAACGAAAGATACTTTCAACAGAAACCTTCTACTGTGCAAATGAAATCTACCGTTTGTGCCCAGAGAGCCTTACCAAGAGAAACTTTTCTCGGCCTACAATATAAGCTAACATAAGAATATACCAGGCCTTCCCTAAGCATATATGTAGTCAGGCCTTTACATATAACTTTTAATCACACATCTTATGTTTCCCTATAAGCATTTTCATTATGATTCATATGCAAACACTGAATTACATGTGCAACTTTAATATGGTGCACGTTTAAACTACTGCAATTACGTTACACACACGAACTAATTCCCCTATGCATTAGGTTCACACAATTCAATAAGCATTACATTACATCAATATCCTAACACCATTATGCTGCTGATTCGCTTTGTCTCAGCAAACTATTCATTCTTTACTAAACATACATGAATATGAAACTTAATATACGAATATATGTCTAAATACAAGAGGGTGCGGCCTAACAGTGATTATGATGCACCCCTACAATTCACAAGAACATTTCGCTCTATCAAGTTCATTGTGACAAAATCGTAGTCATTACACCTGTCAACACGTTCATGCACCATTTAATTGTAGCAGAATATTCACTTAGTACTTGGATGAACACCTAATTTACTCTATTGGAGCTTATCGGGAGGCTGATCAAAGAGATTTCTTCTTATCTGAAGCAATGGCATACTCTGTCACTTTCCTAGGAAGGATGGGAATCAACGGTTAAGATGTCAGTACTTCCTAATGTTCTGTTCCTTTTCAGGAGTCTACCCATGTATATCACCAACATGGTCTTTGCCCATATACAAAAGGTTTGTACTGGCTTTATTACAAGTAGCAAAAGACCCAGAGCAGAGGTCCTCCAAGGTGTAAAGGCTCTGAGGAAGTAGGACATAGATATCCCTGACTTCAGAATTTATGGGTAAGCGTCCCAGCTACCCTATCTTTCAGAATGGGTTGCAAAGATAGATTGTGAATGGACACTGCACTTATCACCTGTCACCAGCACCAATTTGAAAGACTGGGATGAGAAGAAGGGTCACTAGTTTTCTGTCACCTTTTGATACACTCTGGGAACAGAGGCCTCCAACACACATTGGATGGCATTGCTTTTCCTACTTGAAAGGAGAGAATGTGAATATTCACCCTACTTCGATGCTTAAGGACTAAACAAGGACTAGTCTAGCAAGAGTCTCTTGCAGATACATTTGAAACTGAGGCTGTTACACATATAACCCGTTTGGGCACATCACACAAATCATTGGTCAGGGAAATGTTGGGTGATTTAGGAAGCCTCATTTGAGTTTGGGAGACAGCTGTGTGTGAGCATTAGGATATGGTGGGAGAAAAAATGTTTAGGTGTGAGGTATGAAAGGTTTTCTTGAGACAGTTTATTTGCTATTTGATAACATTATTACAATTGTAATGAAGTTTGAAGAGTCAAAATCAATTGAAAATATCAAGAAATTGCAAACTATCAGTGCAAGCATCCTATTCTGAGATGAATGTTGACCAGCAGCTGCACATCTGAGGAAACACATGTGAAGACAGGGGCTCAGATTTACAAACACTTTAGATCGGGGTTGCATTATTTTTTTAACGCAAACCTGATACAAAGTGTAGTGGTGGGATTTACAATTGAACACAAATTGCAAATTGCGTTAGATTGTACTGAAAAGTAACACAAAGCTGTGCAATGCTCAGCCTTGCATTACTTTGCATCAAGAGGGAGTTCCATGGGTGCGTATGGACGTTCCCATGCAACCACCCATGGAGTTTGACGCAAATCCCTATCCACAAACAATTGTAGACAGGTATTTGTGGCAAAATCCTGTGCCTCCTAGAGAAATGTTTTCATTTCTTCTCATGTTTCCATCTTTGCATGTGTGCTACATTCTACAGCACACATAAAAAATGCTAAACTCACTAAAGGATAGCTTCTGTCCTGGAAGGGATCCCTTGCTGTACAAAAATTATGCTACCACAGCACCATCCCTCTTGCACTATAGCAGAAGAGAGTCTGCATTGGTGCCAAGGAGCCAAAAGTGCACCAGCGCAGGGAGAGATCAGAACAGCACCACATCTTAGTAGCTACGGTGCTGTTCTGCTCTCTCCCGTTCACACAAGGCATCAACTTTACTTGATGTGCTGGGCTGAATGATTGTTTACACCTGTTGGTTTGCCGATACTGATTTTGAAGAACTTCAACAAGATTTCTTTTTGTGTATTTCTTTTTCCTCTTCCTAGAACTACCTAATTGTGTACGGATTTATCATTGTTTATTAGTATTGAAAGGTTGTTTCAGTAACAATGAAGCAAAAGCTTAAAAACATTCCTTTTCAATGGTTTTCACTTTGAGTGCGCACCAGAAGCATTTCTGCTTGTTATTATTCTTTTCAGCCAGACAGTAAGTGCCATTACAGTCATAAATGGCTCTCGAGCGTTACAATGACATGTAAGTATTATTGTATTTCTGACATATTAACTGTAGGAAACTATCATGAATGTCACCAAATTAATTGCGTTTTATATTTGTTTTTTCAATTGTGCTGTTGATTAGAAGTTTTGTTCCCCTCCCCAAGATAGATTAAAAACCTTGGAGAATATCTGTGAACATGGAATGTCAGAAAGTTTCAACATTTGACTGATCTAAATATGCTGCTATTTTACAGTCTTTAGGAAACTTCAAACAGCTGTAGAAGAGCACTTCTACAGCTAAACCTATATTCTGAAGAACCCCTAGTGGTAAATTCAGTGCAACATTTATGGCATTTTCCTAATCGTTTTCTGACAAGGTTGGATTGTTCTGCCTGGCTGGTTTAACGTTTTAACCAATGGTGAGTTGTGAGGGTTGCTAATTTCTGGCAAATATAAATGATCCTGCAGGAATCCACAGTCACCGGCTACCTGTTCACGCCAGAATCAGCCGCAGTAGTCCCAGACAGCAAGGACTAGATTGGAAAAATGAAAGACATCATCAAGGTGACTATATCACTTTTTTCTGATATGGCACCCAATCAGGTTTTGAAAACTGTGGGGTATATTTACAAGAACTGGTGCTCTGCTGTTTTACCGCAGCGGAGCGACAAACATTTTACCGCCATGTTGCAATGGTTCCTAACACCATGTTAGCGCCGTATATACAATACGGTGCTCCATGGCGTTAAGAAGAGCTAGCGATCATAAAAACTGATGCTGATGTGTGCACTGAGTAAGTAAAACAAATTCACGCTAAAGCAGAAAAAGTGATGTTCGGCCAATTAGCTGCTAGAAAATAGACACTAGCCATCCTAATATCACTTTTCTGCGCCTAGCGGGAAATAAAAACACAAAAACACAGCTACTTGTGAAAAAAAAGTTACACTTACCTGAAAGCAGCAATGGAGCAGCCAGGAGTGAGCACAGCACAGGACAACAACCCCAGAAACCCAACTACCAGTCAGGATGACCAGCCAGAGTCCCAGGGGAAGAGGAAGTGCAAGTTCAGTCAGGAGGAGATTGAGATCTTGATCAAGGAGGTGGCGGAGCACCAACACCAGCTCATCGTCAGCTCCAAAGTGTCATTGGGGAGGAAAAAGACCATATGGCAGTCCATAGTGGGCAAGGTAAATAGCACTACCGAAGTCAAGAGGACAGTGAGTGACTGTAAGAAGCGCTTGCACAATTTTAAGTGCAAGACAAAGGAGAAACTGGAAACCAATCTCAAGGCAGCATTGGAGGTAGTCCAGCACCCCTAAGAGGAGCTGGATCCCTTGGAGGAGCAGATGTCCGCAGTCATCTCTGAGGAGTCGGAGGTTGGAGCTACAGGACAGGACAGTGCTGGCTATGACGAACTACATCAGCAACAGGGTAAGTTCTAACAAGGACCAATGTAGGTAACTATATAATGTGGTGCAGTCCAGCCAGCTATGTCCCAGCGCTCTGCGGCAATGTCTGCAGGCCGAAGAGTAGGTTCCTGGCTCATTTATGGTTAGACATGACATTAATGGAAGGCTTATAGGCATTTTGATTATATGTTGGCATAGGGCAGCGTCACAAGCCTTCTAGCTGTGCTATCCTACATCAAAAGAAAAGGGCAGCATTGTGCCGTATCTACAAGACATACAAAAGGGGATGATGGACGGAACGTTTGAGCCAATCAAACACTCACCCCCAGTCAACTGATCTGGGTTTAATCCATCATCATTCTTTAGCTCACTCCACCACCCCAGTTCAGACATGGCCATATGCAAATCAGTCTGACCCTGTGCCTCATGGGAACAGTCCAGCCCGAACTGCCAAGCCATGTCTTCCCTGGACCGGAAACAAGCATCCTAGGACCGGTTTCTGGCATTTCAGCCGTCATCAGCCAGGCTTGCTTGAATCCAGTGGCAAAGTGAGCAAGGGACCCACGTCTGGGCATACCCCCGCCAACTTAGGGCGACCAAAGCGATACAAAAGGGGATGATGGACGGAACGCTGAGCCAATCAAACACTCACCCCCAGTCAACTGATCTGGGTTTAATCCATCATCATTCTTTAGCTCACTCCACCACCCCAGTTCAGACATGGCCATATGCAAATCAGTCTGACCCTGTGCCTCATGGGAACAGTCCAGCCCGAACTGCCAAGCCATGTCTTCCCTGGACCGGAAACAAGCATCCTAGGACCGGTTTCTGGCATTTCAGCCGTCATCAGCCAGGCTTGCTTGAATCCAGTGGCAAAGTGAGCAAGGGACCCACGACTGGGCATACCCCTGCCAACTTAGGGCGACCAAGCGATACAAAAGGGGATGATGGACGGAACGCTTGAGCCAATCAAACACTCACCCCCAGTCAACTGATCTGGGTTTAATCCATCATCATTCTTTAGCTCACTCCACCACCCCAGTTCAGACATGGCCATATGCAAATCAGTCTGACCCTGTGCATCATGGGAACAGTCCAGCCCGAACTGCCAAGCCATGTCTTCCCTGGTCCGGAAACAAGCATCCTAGGACCGGTTTCTGGCATTTCAGCCGTCATCAGCCAGGCTTGCTTGAATCCAGTGGCAAAGTGAGCAAGGGACCCACGTCTGGGCATACCCCCGCCAACTTAGGGCGACCAAAGCGATACAAAAGGGGATGATGGACGGAACGCTTGAGCCAATCAAACACTCACCCCAAGTCAACTGATCTGGGTTTAATCCATCATCATTCTTTAGCTCACTCCACCACCCCAGTTCAGACATGGCCATATGCAAATCAGTCTGACCCTGTGCCTCATGGGAACAGTCCAGCCCGAACTGCCAAGCCATGTCTTCCCTGGACCGGAAACAAGCATCCTAGGACCGGTTTCTGGCATTTCAGCCGTCATCAGCCAGGCTTGCTTGAATCCAGTGGCAAAGTGAGCAAGGGACCCACGTCTGGGCATACCCCCGCCAACTTAGGGCGACCAAGCGATACCAAAGGGGATGATGGACGGAACGCTTGAGCCAATCAAACACTCACCCCCGACGTGGGTCCCTTGCTCACTTTGCCACTGGATTCAAGCAAGCCTGGCTGATGACGGCTGAAATGCCAGAAACCGGTCCTAGGATGCTTGTTTCCGGTCCAGGGAAGACATGGCTTGGCAGTTCGGGCTGGACTGTTCCCATGAGGCACAGGGTCAGACTGATTTGCATATGGCCATGTCTGAACTGGGGTGGTGGAGTGAGCTAAAGAATGATGATGGATTAAACCCAGATCAGTTGACTGGGGGTGAGTGTTTGATTGGCTCAAACGTTCCGTCCATCATCCCCTTTTGTATCGCTTGGTCGCCCTAAGTTGGCGGGGTATGCCCAGACGTGGGTCCCTTGCTCACTTTGCCACTGGATTCAAGCAAGCCTGGCTGATGACGGCTGAAATGCCAGAAACCGGTCCTAGGATGCTTGTTTCCGGTCCAGGGAAGACATGGCTTGGCAGTTCGGGCTGGACTGTTCCCATGAGGCACAGGGTCAGACTGATTTGCATATGGCCATGTCTGAACTGGAGTGGTGGAGTGAGCTAAAGAATGATGATGGATTAAACCCAGATCAGTTGACTGGGGGTGAGTGTTTGATTGGCTCAAACGTTCCGTCCATCATCCCCTTTTGTATCGCTTGGTCGCCCTAAGTTGGCGGGGGTATGCCCAGACGTGGGTCCCTTGCTCACTTTGCCACTGGATTCAAGCAAGCCTGGCTGATGACGGCTGAAATGCCAGAAACCGGTCCTAGGATGCTTGTTTCCGGTCCAGGGAAGACATGGCTTGGCAGTTCGGGCTGGACTGTTCCCATGAGGCACAGGGTCAGACTGATTTGCATATGGCCATGTCTGAACTGGGGTGGTGGAGTGAGCTAAAGAATGATGATGGATTAAACCCAGATCAGTTGACTGGGGGTGAGTGTTTGATTGGCTCAAACGTTCCGTCCATCATCCCCTTTGTATCGCTTTGGTCGCCCTAAGTTGGCGGGGTATGCCCAGACGTGGGTCCCTTGCTCACTTTGCCACTGGATTCAAGCAAGCCTGGCTGATGACGGCTGAAATGCCAGAAACCGGTCCTAGGATGCTTGTTTCCGGTCCAGGGAAGACATGGCTTGGCAGTTCGGGCTGGACTGTTCCCATGAGGCACAGGGTCAGACTGATTTGCATATGGCCATGTCTGAACTGGGGTGGTGGAGTGAGCTAAAGAATGATGATGGATTAGACCCAGATCAGTTGACAGGGGGTGAGTGTTTGATTGGCTCAAACGTTCCGTCCATCATCCCCTTTTGTATCGCTTTGGTCGCCCTAAGTTGGCGGGGTATGCCCAGACGTGGGTCCCTTGCTCACTTTGCCACTGGATTCAAGCAAGCCTGGCTGATGACGGCTGAAATGCCAGAAACCGGTCCTAGGATGCTTGTTTCCGGTCCAGGGAAGACATGGCTTGGCAGTTCGGGCTGGACTGTTCCCATGAGGCACAGGGTCAGACTGATTTGCATATGGCCATGTCTGAACTGGGGTGGTGGAGTGAGCTAAAGAATGATGATGGATTAAACCCAGATCAGTTGACTGGGGGTGAGTGTTTGATTGGCTCAAACGTTCCGTCCATCATCCCCTTTTGTATCGCTTGGGTAGTACCTACACATAGGGACATTTCAAGAGTCATGTCCATACTCGCCTAGATTAAACTACATGGTACGTAGCTGTCTAGGTATGCAGGCTCAGACTACACAGGTTCCAGCTAACATGGTAGGGACCACCTGAACTCCTCTCATTTACTAAATATGAATTAGTGTGTGGATGAATGCAAGAGATATTCACCAGAGGACCAGGGGGCATATTTACAGTGAAATGGTGCAGCGCGTTGATGCAAACAAATCTGTAGTACCAAGCTGCATCATTGCAAATATGCATGAGGGGGCTGTATTTACAAGAATATGTGCCACCCCTGTGCTTACCCCTGCGCTGCTGAAAAAAGAACAGCTTTGCGCCAATGCAGGTACCCTTGTACCATGGCGCAAGGGTGCCTGTGTTGGCTCTTGGCTGTTTTTATCTGTGCCAGCATTAGGGAAGACATATGGGGTGCACTGTATCCTTGTGAATACAGTGCTTTCCTGTGTTTGTGGAATGATGCAGGGTGGCACAGCTAAAGTGTATGCACTGCTGTGTTGTGCCATTTCTATGTGAATATGCCCCTCAGTAGGTACATGTTACCATTCCCAGCACTACTGCCATCTGTGGTTCTGCCTGACATATGTCACTCTATAACAGCCTGCAATGTCAGTCCATTGGATATGGTCACGCATAATATAGGTGTCGTAGGCACATGATAGTCAATGTATGATCAGGGTGCCATCTCTGTGTAGTAGTAATTCAGCTGCCAGGACCAAATTTGCCAGATGAGGCATGTGCACATACAAGTTAATGGGTTGATGAAAACGATGTGTATCACCTTGCAGATAACCAACTCTGGTCCTGATGAAATGGCCTGAACGTCAGTGATCGTAATCTGACTAGTATGACAGAGCTCATCCACTCAGAGTAGACACACAGTAATAATGAGAACAATGCTGAGACTCTGTCATCCGAAAGGGAAATACAGTGCTATTGGCAACCCATACACTTGTATAACAGCTGTCCTACTCATCAATGAGGAACTGAAAGTGTAATGTATCGCATCTTGATTGTCAACTGCATTACTCATGTCAACAGCTAAGAGAGATCAGCAATAGCATTTCCCCCATCTCATTGCAGAGGATGAACCCTCACCTCCTGGCCAGCACTCTGTCCCAGACTTCAGCAATGATGCAGATGAGGACAACATGCCAACCATTGACCAGGATACCCTCCAAGAACTCCTGGACTCCATCAGGACACCATCTCAGACACATGGAGGGTCAGCAGCATTGTGCTGTCTCCGGTCCACATACCCCACCTACCAAAAAACAGGCACCACCTGCCACCCCACCCAGAGCCCTAGATTCCGAGGACCCACAGATTACCTTCTAAAATGCTGTGGTAGGAGTCCAGTAGGAGTTGGAAGAGCAGGTGTGGGCGGGGATGGAGACTGTGGCAGCCATCTTACAGGGAATCCGTGAGTGCCCCACTCCCAAAAGGGACACCACTGCTGCCATCAGAGGCACCTAGTCTCCGCTCCCTGGCCTCCAGCATGCCCTAGATGATATTGCTGGTGCCATGAGGCAGAGGCATGAACAAATGTCATGCCAAAGGGGCACCAGTGAGGTGGCCAACCAGCTGGGGGCAATGAGAACCATCTTGAAGTCCATGGAGTGGAAGCAGGACTCCCACTTTGCTGCCATGACTGCCTACCATTGCAACATTGCTGCTGTGTTGCAAAACCAGCTGATCCTCCTTACTACTGTGCCGTCTCATGTGTTGGCACCGATGAATGCTGCTGCAGGCACAGGATCCACATCTTTCGCCCCTGATGTGAGTGTGCCTCCCTCGGCTGCTGCACCTACAACACCACCCTCAGAGGAGACATCGCACACATCAGAGGAGGAAGATGTGGATGGTACCTCTTTCAAATGATAAGTCTCTGTAGCATTCATCTGTGCCACATACCCAGTTTCTCCTTTGCCCTGTGCTTATGAGCATGCCAGGGAACATCTGCTGCCACTGTCCTCATTTTTACTGCGCACTAGTCACCTTGACCATTTGTGGACTGTCAATGTGGCCTATCCTCCCTAATGACATTGTGGTCACCCTCCTGACTGAAGCATTCCTTTCCACATGCCCCATGACATGTTCCCCACATGGACTCTGTCTGGACATCCGCTGGCTCTAAACATCTTTTGGGGTTGTTGTCCAATGAACTTCTCCTATGAGCTGTTTCAACATTTGCACAAATTCTCGTAAAAATACCTTGTGATGCCTGTCTGTAGGAGTCAGGACCAGGTTGACCATTGGTCATTCTGTGAGGCCAATAGACCAACTACTTCCAAAGGGACATTTTTTTGTTGGAGTCAGTGACACTGCTAGGCAGCGAGAGTGTAATATATGTGGTGAACACTATTTGTGTGTTGATTAGCAAGTGCTTACTCAAGGTTGCAAGCATGAAGTTCAACTGGTGTCATGCAGTCAATGTTAATGGTGAATTAAGTCACACCATAAATGCTGGGTCCACCCATGGTTACTAGCAAGCATGGAACATTCGGGTGACAAGTAAACACTGCAAGTATGAGTGGGTACAGGGCAGCAATTGGGCAAATGCTTTTGAGACCAAAATTCCTCCAAGGCATGTTACATGACGTTGCATGACGTACCCACAGAGATATTGTATGTGAACACATGTTTTGCACTGTGTACAATTTCCATCATGATTGCCATTTCAACTGCTCAACAAAGTCTAACAGTTAGATGATGTAAAGTCATGGCCAACCAGACAGATCCCTATGCATAGGTAAGACACCTACTCACACATGTTGCCAAACACTGCTAGCAAAGACATATGCATGTACATAACATTACCTGAGCAAAATGCTAACTTCAGCA
The DNA here is from genome assembly GCA_963921515.1 of Calotriton arnoldi. Lineage (NCBI taxonomy): Eukaryota > Metazoa > Chordata > Amphibia > Caudata > Salamandridae > Calotriton > Calotriton arnoldi. The sequence continues at coordinate 226,598 of CAWUFW010007246.1, read as the reverse complement.
CAGTAAATCATGGTTAGACCTGTATGTAGCAAACAATGGCATTTAGGGGCATATGCATCAAAGTATTTTTTTCGATTACCAAATAGCGACTTTTAATGAATCGCTATTTGGTAATCGCAAATGCCTATGCATTAAAAAAATGCTATAGTTTTGCGATTTGGTAAAATTCGCAATCGCTATTAGCGATTGCCAAATTGCAACTTGCATAATAGTGAATCCGCAATTAGAGAATCGCTAATAGCGAATCTGTGATTTCGATGCAGAATGAAACCAGGAAGTGAGGCATCCCATGCTGTTACCTGTGTACTGAGAGAGAGGAGGAGGCAGACTGCAGGAGCACAGCACTAGGAAGCCTGTTGGGACAGCTCAACCTGTGCAAGTAAATCAGCATGGCATCAGGAAACACCGAGAAGGAGTCAGCACTGTGCAAAAGGAAGCTGAAGTTCAGCGAGAAGGAGTTGGAAGTCCTCATTGAGGAAGTGGTGAAGAGCCATGAAAAATTGTTTGGCAAACAGTCACTTCAGGTCCCAGAGTCTGGAAAAAAAAATATGGCTGGGAATCCTATCGAAAATCAGTGCTGTGGGGGATCACACAGCGCTCCATTGTGGATCTACGCAAGCTGTGGTATGACCTGCGGAGCCGGGCGAAGGAAAAGGTTGCTGCAAGGCTTGCTGATGAAAAGAAGACTGGAGGAGGACAATCAACACAAATAGCTTCTAAACCCTTAGAGGACTTGGTGGAGTCAACCCTTCAGCCTGAAGCTGTATGGAGTGACGCAGATAGACACCTCTGCACAGCCCAGTACTTCCCAAGGTAAGATGCTTGCAAAGACTATTCAATGGTAAATTTGATAAAATACCCCTTAAGTGAGATCAGGCTTAGTGTAGCAAATACTACTCCAGTCCACATTTTACTTACTACACACAAATGCATTAAGTGATTAGCAGTCAGTAACTTCAATAGAAAAGGCAAGGAGGGATCAAAACAGCATAGGTGCATTCAATTTCAACAAGCAAGTGAAATATATAGACACTGTGTGTTGCTAAATAACTTTATTGCACAAAACTATGCACTATGTGAAATACATGTCCAAATATAAAAACTGAAATTGCACTGTTTAACATTGCAGATGCACCTGCGCAGGAGTCAGATGAAAGTGAAGCCCATGACCCTCTGGAGACTCAGGCACAGTCAGGAGAAGACAACACAGTGGCCCCATCACCCACAACACCTGCACCCACTAGACGCAGGACGACAGTGGCACCACTACCTGCGTTCAAAATGGAAGAGGAGAGCCAACCTGACCCTCCAACAACACAGGCTGGGCATACATCCACACCAAGACCCCAAGTCCAAATGCGGTGCAGCAATGTCCACATCAGGAGGTGCAGGGCAAGGGCACAAATGGAAGCTGATGAAGGCGACAGATCAATTGTCTTTGGTGGGCTGGAGAACGCAATGTTGAAGGTGCAGCACCTGCAATGCAAACACATGCGCTCAATGCCGGCACAACTTGCATCATTTTCAAAAAACATGGTAGAAGTGAGGGACAGCATCAAACAGCTCACAACAGCAGTGGTGGAAGGACGGAGGGAAACAACTGAAAACTTCAGTAACATGACACAAGCCATCAAGGATAAATGTAAGGTAATGCAGGAAGACCAAGTGTCCCACCGCAAAAGGCACCATCAATTACTTGGCCGCTTAGATGGCTACACTAGGGTCATCAACCACCTGAGCACCACAACAGCTCTCCTGTCAACGTGCTGTGGGCATGCAAGTCAAAATGACCCATTGCTGTGGTGATGTGGCCAGAGGACTGATACAGGTCACCAATGCTGTGGAGCAATTGCAAACTGCTTCAGTTGGTGGCAGTAATGCCAACGCGTTTCTTCCCTTTCTCAAGACTTCTTCAGGGCTTAGTCTTTGTGTACTTATATTCTCATGTCACTTGTATGTATACAGATTCCCGAGATGAATATTGACCGCAGTTATTTGGCTGATGGTCGCCGTTCCTAAAGAGCAGTCATGTTCACCAACGGTAAATTCTGGCCCAGCTTGGCAGCCGAACCTGTCAGTATGCTGGAATGTGTGCACCGCCTCTCGACTTGAAGTTGAGAGACGGTGCACGCATGAGAATATAAGTACACAAGGACTAAGCGCTGAAGAAGTCTCGAAAAAGGGACAAAACGCGTTGGCTACATTGGCATGAGCATTTTGTACTAATATGAATAAAGAATTTTGCAACCGACAATGCGTCTCTATACATTTGATTGGAACCTGTGTGATGTGGACATGAACTACTTTGAATAAATAGCTTTGTATTGTAAATTGGTATTTGTAAATACTGCCTTAATTAAGATTTATAGCCAAAGAAAACCAATGATAGTGAGTGCTGATCTCTCTAGTGCATAAGTCTGTGGATAATTTCCACTTATGGGGGATTAGGAGGCTGTTCCCCCTGATCGAAGCACCCCTCTTTGCTACTATTCCCACATTGTGATAGGTGTGGTATCTAAGGTCTAGGCCTCCTTTTGTAAATCGCTTTCAGTACAAGTAATAGTTCTGCATCAGAAGGCTCAACAGTGGATGTGACAGAGCACACAGAACGGCCCACGGGAGCGCGTGGCTGCAGACAATAGTGTGGCATTGAGCAAAGGAATGCCATTTGGTGAGGTAACCAGTAGCATTCATTTGTCAGGGCTGACGTACACATTCCATGGCAATGTTATCCTGTTGCATTCTGACTGTCACACTGCACGTTTTTTTCTTGGTATGTGTGCATTAAAACTACCTGATTTTTCGATTGAATAAATCACAAAAGCAATGAAACCATGTAGTATCTCGTATCATCATTACCCACCTTAAAAATAATTCTGTGTTATTTCTGCACATCTCTGTCTTCCTTCTGCTGTACTCCAAACGCTTGCTGAGTGTTGAGGTTGTCTTGGCTCATCATCTTCATCAGGTTCACTATCCATTAGGTCCAGGGGTTTGCCTCTTGAAGTTGCAATGTTGTGCAACATGGCACAAGTGGCCACAATTTTGCAACAAGTATCGAGCCTGTACTGCAATGCCCCACCAGTTTTATGTAGGCAGAGGAACCTACTTTTCAGTAAGCCAAAGGTCCACTCGATCACATTGCATGTTGATATGTGCGCTGCATTGTATCTCTGTTCACTTGGGGCCAGATGTACGAAGTGATTTTGCATGCGCAAACGGGTTTGCAAACACGTTTGTGCATGCAAAATCACTGTTGGCCATGTACAATTCCTAAATAGCGAGTCTCAATTTATTTGCGACTCGCTATTTTGGAATTGCGAGTTGCAATTAGGAAGGGGCGTTCCCTTTCTAATTGCGTCCACAACGCTATGTGGAAATGTTTTGTGACCGCTATTGCGGTCGCAAAACACTCATAAATTACCACCCTCTTCAAGAGGGTGGTAATGCAGTCCACTTTGTGACTGTCTCTAAAAATATTTTTTAAGGCCAGGCAGTGGTCCCAGGGGCCACAGCCTGCCCTTAAAAATGAAACGAAAACGTTTCATTTTTATTTTTTTAAATGCATCCCGTTTTTCTTTAAGGAAAACGGGCTGCATTTAAAAAAAAAAGCTACTTTATTAAAAAGCAGTCCTAGATATGGTGGTCTGCTGAGCCCAGCAGGCCACCATCCCTGGGAGGGCTGGCACTCCCAATGGGCTCGCAAATTGCGAGAGGTTCATTAATATTAATGAGCCTCGCAATTAGCGACCCCATTGGGAATCGCAAAACAGTGTAATAACACTTATGTACATTTCATTTAGAGCCTTGCATTTTGCGACTCGCAATGAGTCGCAAATTGTGAGGCGCTAAATGAAAGGGTCGTACATCTGGCCCTTGGTGTAGTCGGATTCAGGTATGGTGTCAGTATGAATGAGCGCACAGCATATGCGCTGTCACCTACAGGGTAGAAGGCGATAGATTACTTGCTGCTATATTTCACAATGACCAGAAAGTCAGCAAAACAGTGCAACATGTGTTTACCGAGCAGGTATCCTTCGCCAAATTCACCCCCAAGGAGACGTGCATATATGCCACTGTGTCTGAAGATATACGAATCATGCGTACTACCTGGGAATCTTGTCACTATGTCTTTGATGATACTTTTTTATTGCATATGACTTGTTTATTCAATGAATGATATGACTTCCTATTCCTGTAAATGTACTCATTCACTGAGGGGGGACATATAGCTACATGCATCCGTCAATGCAACCAATTACATGGGGAAATTGGGCCTTCTGATAAAAGTCAAATTTAGTTTGCTGCATTTCCTGTGGTGTTGTAAGAAATCTTATGTGGTGGTGTACTCTGCAACATGGCGTCCAGGAATGAATTGAAAATGCTTGATAGTGCACTTTGGGAAACCCCTCCTGCTGCAGCTACCTGAAGCTAGGAGGTGCAGTTAACATAGGACCTGCACATGAGTGGGAATGGCATGTGTCCTGCGACTCTGACGCTGTAGTAGTGGATCTAGTTCAGCTATCAGATCATAGATCATGTCTGAATCCAACCTATATTTATCATAAATCTCTTCCTCTGTCTGCCCCAACAATGTAACGCGCACTCTAAAAATGTGTTCATGTATCCTCCTTCTTCTCTGTGCTGCTGCTTGTATCCTCCTCGCCGTGACGTACAGCGCGGCCATTGTGAAACATTCCGAGGCCTTCTGGGGCTTTTTAAAACGTTTTCACCTGGTTACCACCTGATTTGAATTGGTGCTATTTTGCAAGTGCAAAATTGCGAATCCTGGATCATTCGCAATTTGCGAATGTTACATGCATAGGTTTGCGATTACCAAATAGCTAATTCGCTAATACGGAATCGCTAATTGGAAATCGCAAAATAGGGAATCGCAAATTTTAGATTTTCCGAGATATTCAGCGAATTCTGATGATGCATTGCTTACGGCTATTTTGTGATCGCAAACGGACAATATTTGCGAATCGCATTGTTTGCGATCACAAAATAGATTGATGCATGTGCCCCTTAATGTCAATAGAAAAGTAAAAAAATGATTTAACTACCTACCCTATACTAACTATTTTAACCTAACCTACACTATCTTATCTTACCCATCTAAAACTACCTTAACTTAGCCTACCTTAATCTATACATTTAGCACGATATGATAAAGATCAACCCTCACCCCCTTAAGACATGTCTTCACACAAGAACAACATAAACTACACCTAAACATAAACTAACTACACATACAATCCTAAACCATCATATCTTTTTGTATTTGTGCGAAATTTTATATATATATATATTTTTTTTTATACATATGAAACACATCAAGCCCCACCCGAAAAACACAAAGTAGCCCTACCCACTAATAATCTAACCCACCCCTACAAAAACCCTAAAACTACTGTCTCTACACTATCACTACACTAACCTAAAATAAGCTATAAAAACATTATGTACAACATTAAAACTATATACAGGGGAAGGGCAGAAAGGGTCCCTGTGGCTATGGTTGCTTGGGTCTTCCAAAGTCCTGCTTGATCTCATGGAGGAGTGTTGAAGACTGGTCCATTGTGTTCTCCAAAACAGCGACCCCAACTTCAAATCGGAAATGTCCTTCTTCATGTCCAGTTCAAAGGAGCCAAGCCCTCCTGTGACCTGAGGTGTGGGTCCTGGTAGTTCTGATGGTCTGCTGGGGGATAGAGGTACCTTTGCTGGAATGTCCATTTCTCCCACAGCTCCCCTTGTCAAGTGTTGGTGGTCAGAATGTAAAGCTTCTCCACTTGCCCTGAGCCTTCTCCTCTTCTTACCTTTTCTTCATGGCCATGTGTGCCTATGCAACTCATCTGAGGTGGTGGTAGCACTCCTTTCTTTTGTTGTGCTGCCTCAGCTGCTCTGGGGTCATGTTGTCTGCTGAAGCAATCAGGATAACTGTTAGTCAAAAGGTGACTAGGAACAGGTACCAACATCATGAACCTTCATTATTTACACAAACATCTAAGGTAGCAGCCCCTACAGCCTAAATTCATCTTGAAGCTTAGAGTGACCATACATGTGCCTATTATCTATCATATCAGATGTACTAAGCCCCAATTAACAAGGCAGGCCAATTGTTGCACAATGCTATTGGAACACCATGGCACATCTAGGTATGACCATGTCTTGGGAACAATGCTTTTTGGTACCCATGGAATGGTACACGTCACTTTCACTGTACATTAATGTGCCTTCGGCATCCTGCAATGGCCTTTATGCCATACAGATTTGTCACAGTAAGATGCACAATGTCTGCAACGTACATGTATTGTCTCACAACGTAGTGTAACTGACATGGCAAGGACCCATATCAGGGCACAATGCTAACTACACTGAACACTTGGCAAGTATGACATGTAAGAATGGATGCTAGATAAGTACCTCATATCACACAGAGACATATGAAACCTCTCCTACCTGAACTGTTGTAAGTCCATGGTGGACCATTCCACTGCTCATTACATGCTTCCTATATCATAGCATTTGCAACTGACATGCATTACTAATTCCTCACAACCCATCCATTTTCAGATGTGTATCCACTACCACATATATTCGCATAGTCTGCCACTATGATCACGGCTCCCCTATCAAGCCTCTATCATGTGGTCCATCCCAGATTGGCAAAGTGTTCTCCATGACAGTAATCACAGGCTGATAGACATGCAACACTTAATGTCCACTTTTCCTTGCCTTTTTATCTTCATAAAGAAGTTTATTTGTGATAGGTCTGCACATTGAATCTGGCAAGTCACACAGCATCTGACATCACACTCAATCCTTGCACTACACAATTAACATTGATGAAGGCACGTACTGGTGAAGTTGGGGTCCTTGAAGTTATCCACCTCACCACATGTGTATCATCAGGGTCCATCTACAAGACATAACATGTCAAACACATCAGTAAACTTAGTAAAACATATTTGATTTGCAACAGAAGCACAGTACATATGCATAGCTATTGGCTATCTAACTCTTCAGGTTATTAGCAATAAAATGACACAGTTGACATGCCTGAATGATACACATTGGTAAGGCCAGCTGAAGTGTACATACATGTTAAGAGCCAAAACATGCACCTGTTTGCCAGTTTGTGGAACCAAGTCATGAACCTCATCACTACCAAATTTTACTATGGTAGTTGCTAGCATACACTTGGATACAGTACCATGTGAGTGGGCTAACATAAATTGGGCCTCTCTTACTAGAGGCATGTACTATGTGAGTCAGATATGTAAGGACAAGTCCAGTGGTTCTGGTCTCAAAAATGCCTCCATGAAGGAATGTATGACGTTGCAACGCATGCATTTACAACGCATGCCTTTACAACGCGGTCGTTACAATGACCGCATTGCTACCACGCGTCCCATTACATCGCAAGTCGTATCAACGACTTGCTGTAGGGGGGGCGCTGGACTTAGGAATAGTATTAATTACTATTCCTACTCCAGTTTGTGCAACAGAGGGAAGGTGTTGGATTTAAAATCCAACACATTCCCTGGTGTTGCACGCCCCCTTCAGCAAGTCGTTGATACGACTTGCGATGTAATGGCACGCGTGGTAACAATGCGGTCGTTGGGCTCGATTAACAGAACTAACTTACGTCAAAACGTAAACGTAAAGTTAGTACTTTTTAGGTATTCACAGAATACACTTACTCATTTTGGTATTCACAGAATGAACTTACTCATTTCGGTATTCACAGAAGTTAGAGTCCTAAAGTTAGGACTACTAACTCCTGTGAATACCGAAATGAGTAAGTTCATTCTGTGAATACCAAAATGAGTAAGTGTATTCTGTGAATACCTAAAAAGTACTAACTTTACGTTTACGTTTACGTTTTTGACGTAAGTTAGTTCTGTGAATCAGGCCCGTTGTAACGACCGCGTTGTGAAGCTATGTGTTGTGCAAACAGCGTTGTGTAACGCTGTTTCCCCCATGAGGCCATGCAAAGGCAGCATGTGGGACTTGCTATGCATTCAGAGGTATGTAATCAGGCATGTCAGTGCAAAGCACAGTGTAGCTATAGTGGACATAAAGAGCCATATCTTTTACATACGAAATGCTGTTCAAGACCAGTCATATGTGTTTTGCCACATTCAGAGGTTAGCTAAGCAGTGTAAGCCATGTACATGCCTCATTAATGCACAACAACCCAGGGGTGGTATGTCAAGAAGGATCATCGGCACATTACTATGAGCCTTATTTACAAGGCCCTTGCGCGGCGGGTGCATCACTTATGACAATATAAGAAGTGACATCCCAGCAGCGCAAGGGGCTTGTAAATAAGCCCCTTCATGTGTAACATATGTTCTGTAATGGCCACTCACAACTGTACCTGACAAATGCCTCTTGTGAAATGAGCAGCTTAGGAGCAGATCTGCACTACCCGGTCTATAATCATATGAGTTGTTTGGATGGGCTATGGGAATGTACATCAGCTCAATGCTTCCCTGGGACTTATTTGTATCACCTACAGGGATACAAATATCTGTGTGGCACACACAGTGTGACAGATAGCACTGATGCACAGATCGTGCCAACACTATAGCCACTGCATTTCCTGCTTTTGCATGGGGGCATGGCTAATTTGAGCCAAAAGTCATGTGAGCCATACTTAATGATATCACAAATCATCAATGGGTACATGAGACACATAGTTAAGCAGACAAATCATGTGTACTTACAAGTTGCTCTACCAACTTTTATGCCAACATAATCCAGAAAGTCACACTCTCTGCCGACCACATCGGACCAGTAGCTGGTGGGTGTCACGGTCCACTCCGAACATCCTCTGCAACTGGTGGCGTATACACTCCCAACGCTGTTTGCGGACCTTCAAGGGGTAGCCCTGGATAACTCAGCTCCCCACTGGCTACCATGGCAGGCAGGTAATGCGTGACCAGCCAGAGGAAGCTCCCAAACTCCTGCACAGTCATGGTGCGAGACCGACTCTGCCCCGGCTTTATCCCACCCACATTACAACACCCAAACACAACTGAACAACCCAAAACCCCACTACTAGCTCTATAATAAATATACCCCAAAAGACAAACACCGGACAGCACACAGGCCAAAAAACAATATACAACAATTAAGCACAAAAAAGACTTGAGGGACATGACAGGTCACGATGAACCATCTCAAACCACTCTCCAGCGCAACCAAAACAACACCACTCCCAAACTGAGACAGAAAAACTGTGACTCAAAGTGAAAATGAAAGTATCTTAACAGCTTCTGGTGTTCAGCATGCATGATTCATTACATCATTTCCCTTTATCCATTACTTCACTTCCTGGGCAGATGCATCATGCTTTCAGCCGAAGTATAATTTTTCTTTTAAGCTACCAGTCAATGCATCGATTTCACACAAGGCCTGACAAAGCACAATCCTTTTTTTTGTATGCATCGGCTGGGAAGCATCAGTTTTGGCTAATGCGGTGGCTGGAAAAGTACACTTAATGGTCATGCATCATGTTTTTTTTAAGTAATAGGTCAAATGTGTGTTTTTTGGTGTATTGGGATGTGCAATGCATGTAATAATGTACAAGGATTCCAGTGTTGGGTGTGAATAGTGGAGTTGACCTATTTACAATCTTTGCAAGTGTTTACTATGTGTGTTGGCAGTGAACATATGTGTGACTTCATCCTGTTCAGGGATCATACTACTCATAGTGCTCAAACACTGTGGTAGCACAAGGATGCACCTTACCTTCAATTAGTCTTAGCACCCATTGACATTGTATTAGCTTCCCCCAGGAATGTGACAGACTGCCTACTGCCAAACAGCGCCGTGTCCCACAGTGGAGGCATCAGCCTATGGGGTACTTTGGAAGTGTGCATCGATTGGCTACACTCACCTGGAAGGGGATGTAAGGAGGGCGCCATTTGATTGTTTGAGTATTTTCCATTCATATCCAAGGGCCATACCCCACAGGAAAGTCACAGTGTCATATTTTGTAGCCAACATGACCCTCAATCATGCTGATACTGCTATTGTAGATAACCATGCATGCCTTGGCTTGACCTTCCGCATATTGCTGATAGTAAGGCTGCATAAATCATACCATAACTACACTCTGCATCAAGGCGGTGTTGATTGTGCATAGATGTGGTTGTTCACATGCAACACTGTTGCACTGGCAAAGCATAGTATGTAGAATTTGTATGTGTGATATGAGATCACCTAATCAATTTGATATGTGGATACAGTTGTTGATGTAGCTTATGTATACTGTATTTTTGGGACTGTGTTCCTATGCACATACTATGTGGAACACTTCAAAGTCATCATACTATGAGAGCCCTCTTCGAGGATCCACATGTATGAGACCGTACAAAGGCTAGCAGGAGGAGAGACACACACACAGTCATTACACACTATCTACATTACCACACCACGTTAATTGTGGCTGGCAATGGAGGACTGTCTTTTACGGGTAGTTGGCATGCACACTATTGTATTTGTACCAGATGATTTCCAATGCTGTTTGTTACACATAGCTGCATACATTATCTGTGTGACAGTTAGTTGCAGGTCAAATGTGAATCTTTAGATGTTTACTGTGACTATGGAATAAAAAATGCATACACAGTGGTAGTGCTCATATATTTATTTACAAATAGATTAACAATGTTAGATCTGTCATCATTGTGTGATATCATGTACATCACTCATACTTCTGTGAAGAAATTGCTGGTGATGTTGTCCCTCCGCAGTGTTGCGGCAAAGTGATGGTACAGGTTGATGAGCCTCCTCATCTTCCTCCTCCTCATCATCCGGCAGTTCCTGCTTCCCATTGTCATCAGCCCATGGCACTTTTGTCCTTACACATATGTTGTGCAATATGCAGCACACCAATATTATTTTGCACACCATAGGTGGCGAGTTTAGCAATCTGCCCACAGATATGTCAAGGCTGAGGAAGAAGGATTTTAAAACTCCAAATGTCCGCTCAATGATGGACCTGGTGCTGCATAGAGCATGATTGTAGAGCCGCTGAATTTCTGTTTGTGGGTTTTTCCGAGGAGTCATGACCCACGCTAGCAGAGCGTATCCTTGGTCCACTGCAAAGAAAGGAGGTGTACAATTAGTTAGGAGTTATGACAAGGGATGGTCCAACATTCATGTCTATTCTGTTATGTGTCATACACCTTGCTTATAGACGCGTTATGACATTGTGTGGCATACACGCAAGTAGGGATTGGAAATGTCTGATACTGTGCTACACATACAGGTGTGCTGCCCTGTGTAATGCACTTACTATTTGTCATACTGGTAAGTGCAAAGTCATGCAGGTGATGATTTATCACCAGTAAGGAGAGTCAATTTGCCATTGAGTAGACACATGTCCTTCATTTATCTACTGGGTCTATTATTGGCCACTGTTGCCATTTCTGAACTGATACCCGTCTGATTTTACAACATGTAACAGGAGCAGGTGATGTGGCATTCCTCAGTCACACATATTTTGCATTGAAATTTGGAGTCAATGTTGTTCAAAGTGTACTGCCATGGGAAGGATAGTGAGTGGATATCAATGTAGGACATGATAGTGTACACATGGCAGTCCATAGTGTCCACTATGGTGACAGTACACAAAAGAGTTAATTGTGCGCTGTACAGTGCAACTGGTATACTAACTACACTACAGTGACACACTGCTTGTGGACAGTGTAGGCTATATCTTACATCTAATTCAGTGTCCAGGGTTTTGTGGCTGCACTGGCAGAATCTGTGCAGCATTGCTCCAACATGAGCACATTATTCCCATGATAACTGTGTTTCTGGCTGTCATGGGAAATGTAGTTTATGCACGAGTTTCACTGCCAAAATATCGCCAATGACAATATCGCCATACCAAAATATCGTGACCAAAATATCGTTGTTAAAAATTTCGTCATCCTATACTTATTATGGTAATTGTGGATTGCAGAGGTGTAAAATTTACTATTTCCACTCCAATGAGTGCAACAATAGGGAAAGTGTTGGATTGTGGAGGGGTAAAATTGACTATTCCCACTCCAGTCAGTGCAACATTAGAAAGAAACAAATTCTCTTCAACACAATAAAATAATTTCAAAATCATAGTAAACAAATAAAAATATAAATATGTAAAAATACAAATATATTTTAAAATGTTAAAATAAATTTACATTACAATGTAAAATGCATATCATATATAACTACAAATATTATTATAATTAGAATACAAACATATTTCCCATTAAAATAAATATTTCCATGTAAAAATTATTTCATAAAAAAAATTATTAAATCAGTTTATTTTATTTACTTTTCACACTATACCTCTACAAAACGCACAACCCGCAACTAAAACTCAAGTTTAAAAAGCAAATTATTTACACTATTAACAAAAATATTTATCAATAGTCTAATTATCATTAATTAAAAATGTATTAGTACCTAATTATATTTAATTTACTTCCCACAATATACCCACACAAAACACACAACACACTCCTAAAATGTAACTTAACAAAAAATTGATTAAACAATTAGCATAATTAATTATCATTTAAATGACTAATATCAATTAAAAAATAATTATTACTTAATTAAAATGAATTTACTTCCCACCCCAACCCCCTACAAATCCCACAACCCACATTTAAAATTTGAGTAAAAAAATGTAATTGCACAATTAACAAAATTATCAATTAAATTATAATTAATTAAAAAGGAAATATTAATTAATTATAATTAATTAATTCCCCACACTGTACCCCTACAAACCCCACAACCTGCATCTAAAATAAAAACATTTTTTTACACAATTTACATAATTAGTTATCAATTAAATAATTATTAGTTGACAACTATTTATTAATTCATTAGAATTGATTTACTTCCCACCCTGTACCGCATAAACCCCACACCCCACACCTAAAATCTATATTTAAAGAAATTAATTGCACAATTAACATATTTAATTATTAATTAAATAAATAATATCAATTAAAAACTAATTATTAATTTATTATCTTTAGATTAATTCCCACCGTAGACCCCTATAAACCTACAACCCACTACGGTACTAAAAATCAAAAAAATAATTACATTTAAGAATACAAATTGAACAACTATATTAAACAAACATAAGCAATAATTATTAAAAAAATGTACAACATATGCATTTAAAATATATACTAAAATACATAACAATAATTAAAAAAATATTTTTATCAACTAATAAACAATTATATTTTTGTAAATGATATTAATGACAGATATTTAAAAAATTGTCTTACCTCAAAATCGATATTCTAGACAATGATATTCTTGCAGACAATATATCCATATCATGATATTTTGGATAAAATATTTTGGTAGGACGATATTTTAATTTCGATATTTTGTCTGGATATCATGCATAAGTCTGCACCTTTCTGCACAGTCTGTGGCCTTGAATGATTGATATAGTGGTTTGTGCGCAACAAAACGATGTGCACACAGGATGTGATGTGTGTATATGATGAGTGATATAATGTAGCATGGTAGACATGATTAAGTGTGGGCAGAGAACTCCGCTCCGCTGGCAGAGCTTGCGGATTTTTGCTTACTCCGCATTCCGCTGAGAACACAGAGTTTATGCAAAACTCCGACTCTGCAGCAGAGCGGAGTTCAGCCCCAGGCCCCACAGTAAGCTCCCGACCTCCACCCCCCCCCAATAAATATATTAAAAAAAGATAATAAAAAAACACACTTACTTTCATCGCAGCATCTCCGGACTGCCCTCCTCCTCCTCGCCATGGTCTCTCCTGCAGAGACCCCTACGTCAGACATACATCATTGTAGGACTGATCATGCGTGCACAGTCCTACCACGATGTACGTCTGACACAGGGGTTTCAGTTTGCAGAAGAGACCATGGCGAGGAGGAGGAGGGCAGCCCAGAGACGCCGCAATAGAAGTAAATGTGATTTTTATCAATTTTTTATATTTACTTATTGGGGGGTGGAGGCGCGGAGTGGAGCGGAGCTCCACAGAATTTTTGCCCAACTCCGTGGAGCTCCCCGTAGTGCAACTACACCAGCACCGTCCGGGCTTAGACATGATCGTGTGAGGTTCATATATGACAATATTTCTCAGTTTCACAGGTCTGGGATACATATCATGCCTCATGACCATGGGATTTACATGTGGACACACAGATTAGAGACAGGGATTGAGGGATTGCCTTGCTTCAACTTGTGCCCTAAGGTAAACAAATTTGGATTTCCTTACATTTCTCAATAACTACTGAACATATTTACACCAAATAACAAAAAGCACAATCTGAAGACCAAAAGCTAGTTTTCTGCCAAATGTCGTATAATTCTGCCCAGCTGTTTGGGCTGTAGTCGTGTTCAAAGCTCCCATGGGAAATAACATGGGAAACACATTCTTTTTACACCCCCTTTTCCTCTGTCCCCACTTGACAAATCACCCTGAAAATTTCCATGCACAACAAGACCTTACAACACTTTTTTGGTAAACTTTTGTGACGATTCATCAAACAGTGCCAAATTTATAGGCAAGCCCCGCTGCTGCTGCACTTGGTGAGATGAACAAATAAAACCTGTTCCAGGAAACTGTTTCGACATGCCGTATTCTGTTTTCTGCGCCAAATGGATGTATTGCTTGAAGTTTGGGCGTATTGTTAACAGACTGACTATGTATATATGTAACTAACTGGCAGTCGCCAGTAGGTATAGTTAAGACCTTGTTTACAGAGGGCAAGCATTTTTTATTTCGCTAATAATTTGGGTGCCAATTGATGAATCTTCACAAAATGTTCAAAACAAGTTTGCCACTCACTTTAACAGCTGTCTGACATGTTTCTGGGTGAATCGTCAAGCGGGCCAAGAAAAAGGGGGGCCCTAAACACTTTTACCCCATGCAATTTTCCATAGTGATTTTAGACATGAATACAGCCCAAAAACGCTGAATGGAATTACTCCGAGTTTGGAGAAAAGCTAGATATTGGTCCAGAAAGATCTCTTTTGGTAATTTGGTTTAAATCTGTTCAGTAGTTTTGGACTTATTGAAGAAAAAAGATTTATATACATCTAGGGATGCAGAGGGTCCCTGGATCGGACAGATCTCATGCTGAGATCTGATTGGCTGCCATCCCTTCAACCAGGAAGTTGTGGCAGTCATTTTGTAACTTGGCCTGAGTTCCAAAAAAGCACAAAACCCCACAAGGGGGCAGGGTACGAATACCCTATCCCACTAGGCCCGATGGTGGGGTCCCACAGGGCCCAAAATGTTTTTGTTTTTTATTTTGCTGCAAATTTGCAGAGGATCCTTGGATTGGATGGAATTGTTTTTTTTAAAAGCGCTGTCTCCCTTAGGCTGGAGGAGGGAGTGCGTGGACCGCCACTCCAAGCCGATTTAGGCCCTGGGGATCTGATCCCCCGGTGCCCGGCTGTTGTTGAAAAGGGGAAGAGGGGCACACAGCCCCTCTTCCCCAGGCCGAATTGGCCCACGGATCCCATCCCCATGGGCTCGGCCATTTTAGTAATGGGGAGGGTGGCTATCCTAACCAGGCCAATTTCCATTCTGGGACCCCATTCTCCGGAGCATGGCTGCAATTTCAAAAGGGAGGTACCCTCCCGGAGCCATTAATGGCCCTGGGGACCCCATCTTCCAGAGCCAGCTCCTGCTAACTCCCAGGGTACCCACCACTAGGACATAGCAGTTTCCCTGCCAGCACTGACAAAGGCAGGGAAACTTGTGTTTTCTCTTGCTTGGCAAGAGCAATTTCAAAGCTTCCTCCAAGCAGGATCAAACACTAAGGGGCCTAATTTTGAAAAAGTCATGCAGCTCAGTAAGTCACCTTGCTGCGCTGCACTGCATATATATAAGCAGAAACTGTGGTTCCTGTGGACAATGTAATCAATAAACAGTATAGGTACGCACAATGGCGATAGGGAGGGGTTAAGTGGATGTCCGAGAGAGATAGAAGACCATATCCCACGGGATACTTGTAAATTCAAAAAGTTTATATACATAAGTCATCATAATTATATTTAAAAAGGTGCATAGTGTCCCTCCCCATCAACCACACGGCAATTAGTGTCATTTTACAAGTGGAGACGGACTTGTGCGGTTCTCCAAGATTCAACGTGTAGCTGATGCACGCAGGTGTGTTTCCTCAATCTTCTTGAGTCATCCTTACTCAACACTACGAAACACGCTCTTCCTACACGGACACTATGGGGCCGATTCCGATCTCGGCCGGTAGGGCTCCGAATCAGACTCGGCATTACCGGATCCGATTCGGAGCCCTGTTTCCCGACCGAGTCGGACGTGCGTCCGGGCGAGCAAGTACGATGCGAACGTACGCGAAATCGCCGACCGACTCATTTGCGGGACCCAACCGATCCGACCGACTCGCACGGACACGACTCGCACCGCGCAATGGAGACGTTCCCCTGCCGGGTAAGTACGATGCGCGCCGCGAGCAGTCCGACCGACTCGCGCCGTCCGGCTCGAAAGAGCAGTCGGAGCCGCACTTTGGGGGTCCGTGTCGGACCCCCCTGTACGCCTAGCCGCGCGAGTCGCACACAGGGTGGACCCATGGGTCCCCCCTACCTGTGCATGTACGGCGCGACCCGCTTCGACGCGTACCCGCTGTAGGGGGCGCCCTTGTTCGCCTCGCACCCATTGAGTCAATGGGAGCCCGCGTACGCGTTGTACGACCGGCTCCCATTGACTTCAATGGGAGTCCGACCGAATCGAGTCCGATAGCATGCGAACGCATCGTACTCGTTCGGACTGCTAGGGTCCGATTCGGTCGGAAATCTCTCCGGGTCCGGCTCGGTCAGAGAGATTTCCGGCCTGAATCGGAATTGGCCCCTAAATCTCATTTTGGTATAGTGTGCACAGAGTCCAGTGGATCCCCAAAGGTAGGCAGAGGTAAAAGTAGATAGCACCTTACTCTCTATTTGTGGTAGTGTGAGCGAGCAGTAAGGCTTTATCAGAGGGTAGTGTCAAGCATTTGTTGTACACACTCAATCAGCAAATGATGTCACACACTCAAAGACTGAACTCAGACCAATTTTGTTTGTATAAAAATATTGTTTAGTTATTTTATTTTTAGAACCAAGCCAAGCCTGGCACAGGTAAGTGAAATAAATGCTTTGCAAAATATTATGCAGTGTTTACAAATGATTGCAAGTTCAAATGCAGTTGTTTGAAATACAGGTAAGTCAAGGTATTGAAATTACTGTACAGATTACTTTTTAGTTACACTTTAGATTACTGTTTGAGTTACTTTTTCTACTCAGTGTGATATGCCTAGATATCACACTGGGACATTTCCTGGAGAAAAGGTAAGTAAAATTAGTTTTGCACAATTGTTACTTTTCAGGTCTCCATACAAATCAACTCCACACTTAAAACATTTTTCAGAGAAAAGCAGTCAATAGGTTCCTATGGAGAGAAATAAAGTTAAACGGACACCAGGTAAGTAATCGGTCTTTGGGGTTGAGTTTCTGGGGTTAGAACAAGGGTTCCCCCAGGGTCAAGGATGCACTCTCAAAACACCCTCAGCGGCACTAGGGCGGCCGGTGCAGAGTGCTGAGGCCCAATGTTATCCAATGGGGGATAGGGGGCCTCCGGTTGGTGGCTGCTCACGAGCAGGCCACAAGATTGTGGGAGCAAAGCTCCTGGTGTTAGGCTCAGGGCAAAGGGGGATATGGTTTAGCACACAAAGTGCACCAGCAGCGGCGCAGGGGCGGCGCAGGGGCGGCTGGGTGCAGGGTGCTGTTTTGGCATTGGGTGCCCTGTTTTCAATTGGGTTTTTCGATTTTGGGTTTTAGCTGCAGGCTTTGTCCAGGAAGACTTCCGGGAGGAACCAATAGCTGGGCAGGTAAGTTGGAGGGCTCAGGAACGAAGGTGCTCCTCGGGTTCTTTTCTCCAGGGTACAGTGCAGCTGGATGCAGGGGTGTCTTTTGAGGTCAGATTTCACCTTACCTAGCCACTCACGGTTGGGGGAGTCTCCATGCAGAGGCTGCAGGCGATGTCAGAGAGTCCTGGAGGGGTCAACCCACGGTGGACTCGGACTCCGGAGCGCTGGGGGACATCGCTAGGACCGGTGGGCCACTCGAACTCGGGCCGTAGGCGACGGGTGCAGTGGTGGTTTCAGGCATCGGGTTTCTTTGTCCTCAGCAGGCTCAGAGTCTGTCTTGGGAGCTTGTTTTGAACAGAGCTGCTGTTCACAGGAGATCCGGTCATTGTTGAAGGCAGTCAGTCCTCCCAGGGTTCTGGAGGCCGCTGGCTGCAGGACAAGGCGACTTTTGGCGCAGGATCTCTGGAAACTGCAGACGGACCGCTAGGGCTGGGGCCAAGTCAGTTGTTTTCTGCAGTCTCCTCTGCTAGGCATCTTCTTTTGTCCTTCTTCTTCGTAGGTTGCGGGAATCTGTCTTCATGGTTCAGGGCCGCCCCCTAAATACTGTATTTAGGGGGCGTTTTAGGGGTCTCGAGGTCAGTAGCCCATGGGCTACTGACCATAGGGTGACTACACCCTGGGTGTGCTCACCCCACATGGGGAGTGAGCACAATCCCTAATCCTGATTTGGGAGTGCCTGCCATCTGCAAGATGACGGGCACTGAAGAGTGGACTTCACCTCGCCTCCTCCACCTGAGGGGTGGGATTGGCAGAGGTGGGCACACCTTCTGGGCTGGCTAATTTTTCCCACCTGTCTTCCCACCAAAAAGGAGGGGAGACAGTAAGGGATCCTGCTTCTGATAGCAGGAGAGGCTGGGTGTTGCATTTCAAAGGCTGCAAGGCCTTTAAAGCTCCCCTGCCACAGATGGCTCTTCCTGGCCTTGGGGAGGTGTGAACATCTCCGCTCAGGAAAGGCTTTGTTTCTGGGCTCAGGGAGCGAAGGCTCCCACCCCAGGGGTCCAGAAACATGTCTTGTGGTGGCAGACTGGTGTGTACCAGTCAGGGAACCCACCAGAGGCTGGTCGTTTTTCAGGGGGCATCTCTAAGATGCCCTCTGAGTGTATTTTTCATTAAACCCCACACTGGCATCAGAGTGGGTTTAATGTGCTGAGAAGTTGGATACCAAACTTCCCAGTTTTCAGTAAAGCCATTATGGTGCTGTGGAGTTCGTAATGACAAACTCCCAGCACCATATACTCTTAGTGGCAGTACTGCACTTACAATGTCTAAGAATTGGCTTAGACACTGTAGGGATACAGGGCTCATGCACCTGTACCCTCACCACTGGTATAGTGCACCCAGCTAGAGGGGTAGCTGACCTATGCCAGGGCAGTGGGTGGTAGGCATGGCACACAGGGATGTGTGCCATGTCGACACTTCACTTTGTTCTGCACCAAAACACACAGCCTGCAATGGCAGTGTGTGTGTGTAAAGGTACAGGGCCTCTAAGGGTGGCACAATAAGTGCTGCAGCCCTTAGAGGCCTTCCCTGGCCACAGTGTCCTTGGTATCCATGGTACCTTTTACAAGGGACTGACATGTGGCCAGAGAGGTGGCAATTGGGGGTACAAGGTCCAGTTTTTGGGAAAGAACACAGGCCCTGGGAACCTGATTGGCAGGGACCCAGGGCACATCAAGTCAAAGTGCATCAGTAGTCTGGCAAAAAGTGGGGGGGTTACTGCAACAGAAACCCAGCTTCCTACACAAGCCCCCCCTCAGCCCAAAGGCCAAGAAACTCAGCCAAACCTGGGAGAGTCTTTCTAGTCTTTCAGGCTAGAAAGAGTAGAGGAAGTGGTTTGAAAGTTGCAGGGCCTACTCTGCCTTACATCCTTCTGTCCAGGTCAGTGCCTTTGGGGAGCTGGCCTACCTCAACGGTTTCAGGACCTTATTCCCAATGCTCCTTTCCTAGCTCTTTAGTGTATTTACCCCATCTTTTTAGTTTGGGTTCAGAGGTGCCTACCTCTGCAAATTCTAACTTAGCTAGGGAAAAACCCAGCTTACCCATTTACCCACAGCTTGAGTAACCCCACCATGACTAATAGGGTCAGGAGGCCTAACTTGCTATTTGGCAGGGGGCTAGGCCACCAAGCCAAGAACAGTGCGGCCATGAAGGCTAACACCCAGCAGAGGCTACTGACAGCTGTCAGTGCCCAGAACCACACCTTTAGCTCTTCACTGGTAGGTGAAGTGGCTAACTTACAGGCTTCTTTGGGTTCTGGTGGCCTGTCTGCTGTTTTAGGCTAGGGGGTCACTAAACGTGGTAGTGAATACCCTTCTTCCACCCTCTGTTCTGCCAGCTGAGGAGCCACCAACTCAGGTTGGACAGTTGCCTGACTAGTCAGGTCTTTTTGTTGGCTAGGGAGGACATCACCAGTGCCAATTTTTGGAATTCTCCCTTACTGGGATAGAATCTCCCTCGTCCACTGGAACTGTGGCTAATAGTTGTCTGCCTTTCTTACACTGTCTTGTCTTTTTCATTTGGGGTTTATCTGCACTAACTGCAGGTTCAGCCCCCCCAAGTTCCTTGGATGAGGTCTGGCACTGGACCAGTACCTCTCTTTGGCTCAGACCAACCTCTGTGTATTCATTCCCAAGGAGACAATCAAGGGGGAGGTCTTTATTGACTATCACCTTTCTCCAACTAAGGGACCCAGCTATTTCTAGGGGCACTACAGCCACAGGCCTAACAGTGACATCCCTTGGGATAGCCCTTACTCTTTTTGTTTCTCCTGAGACATACTGGTTTGAGAGTACCAACCTGTCATGCCCCACGGTATGACTGGCACAGGTATCTCTCAGGGCAGTGGCTGGGATTCCATTCACCAGTAGGTGGTGGAAGTGTTTACTCCCCTCTGGAATCTCCAACTCACCTTTTGGGCCATTCTTCCAGTTGAAGGCTAGGAGGACTTCCTCATCTGAGGATCCACCCTCCAAAGCTACACTGGCAACCCCTGGAGCTACACTAGGGGCTTGGTTTTTAGGGCAGCTAGGGTCCTTGGTGTGGTGTCCTGTCTTTTGACAGTTGTGACACCAATGCCATACCTTGTTGGGATCCCAACTCTTACCTTGGTACCCAGTTTTAGTTTGTGAGGTGTCTTTAGGCCCACCCTCCTGGACAGGTTTTTTAGGGGGCTATCTGGGACTCCTTACTTTTATCTTAAAGAGGTTCACTGTCTTTCCTCTGGGGAGGTTTTGTAACACCTTTCTTTTGGTCACCCCGAGTGGACGTCCTGGTCACCCTTGTTTTGACCCACTGGTCCGCCTTCTTTCCAAATTCTTGGGGAGAAATTGGACCTAGGTCTACCAGATACTGATGCAACTTTTCATCAATGCAATTACTTAATATGTGTTCTTTCATAAACAAATTATAAAGACCATCATAATCTTGCACTTTACTTCCAGTCAACCAGCCGCCCAGGGTTTTCATTGAGTAGGCTAAAAATTCCACCTAGGGCTGACTCTGGGTTTTCTGTGACCCCCTGAATCTAATTCTATACTCCCCAGTAGTGAGTCCAAATCCCTCAATCAGGGTGCTCTTCATGAGTTCCTAGGACTCTGCTTCTCCCCCACTAAGGGTTAGAAGTCTGTATCTTCACTCACCAGAAAACAGTTCCCAAAGGAGTGCCCCCCAGTGAGTTTTCCTCACTTTTCTGGCTTCATAAGCCCTCTCAAAGGCTGTGTACCACTTGGTGATATCATCACCATCCTCAAATTTAGGGACAATCCCTTTGGGGATTTTGGGATCATAGGATCCTTCTTTATCTACATTTTTTTAAATTGCTGCCACCAATAATGGGTCCTAGGCCCAGCTCTGTTCTTCATTTTTCTAGAGCCAGGAGTCTGGTCTCTAGGTCTAATCTTTTGGTCAACCTGGCTAGCAGGATGTCCTCCTCATTGAGGCTGTCCTCAATGTCCTCAGAAGCACCTGATCCACCTGTGTGGGTTCTAGGTGCTGAGAGGTTTATTCTTGGAGTCAGGGCCACTGTGGCCCTTTTCTCCCTAAGATGTGAGGGGGGGGGTTGGAAGGTATCCTCATCCCCTCCATCTTCTTCCCCATTTAAGAGGTCTTCACCATTCTCAGAAGGATGGTCCTTAGCATACCCTGCCAACAGCTCCTGGAGCATTTGTTTGGAGGGATGGGACCCCATGATTATATTTTTAAGCTTGCATAGAGACCTTAACTCCCTATATTTTAAGTGGAGATAAGGGGTGAGGTCGAGCTCCTCAACCTGGTTCTCTATGCCATTACGGTTATCTTCACTAACAGCTGGGTTCTTGTTAAGAGACATTGTTAAAAAGTTCTAACCCCTCTTATCCCTAACTAAAGTGAACTTTTATTTTTCTAAAATTCTAAAGGGACTTAACCAAGGCCCTAACAAGACCTTTAGTAATTTAGAAATAAAATTGTCAATTCAAAAAAATCAGAATTCTAAAGACAATTTAAGAATTCTGTCATGTGATCAGGTGAACAGTAAGGGGCTCATTACGATGGAGGAAGGACCGCCACTGCCAGCCATGCGGTGGCGGTCCTTCCATCTGCCGTTGGCGATTTCCCCCCCGCCACATTACGATGGTGGAGGGAATCGCTCTCGGACAGTGGTGGACGCAAAGACCGTCCGCCGCAGGTCCGCCAAAAGCAATCTTACAGATTGCCTGGCGGATGGTCCATATAGCCAGAAATGGTGGCGGTGCCTAGCAGGCGCCGTCCACCAAATCATGATGCTGGCTAAAACCGGCATTTCCATGGCAGCGGTGCCGCCATGGAAAGGCTGGTGGGGATTGGGTTTTGGGGGCCCGTTGTGGGCCCCCCTTGTGTTGGGGAGGCAAGGGTGCACTTGGGGGGTACCCATGGTACCCCCCTACATTTCACAGCACTACATGGCAGGCACCGTGTGGTGCCTGCCACATAGTGCTGTGAAATGCACAACATGGCATTTTAGCATCGCGGCGGGTGCTGCTGTCAGCAGCACCCGCCACAATGTTAAAATGCAGGATCCAACCGCCATGGTGGCGGTCGCATCCTGATTTGGTATGCGGGACCGCTGCATGTATTGCGGACGGTCCCGGTTTACCACAGGATGGCGGACGGACTCCAGTCCATCCGACATCCTAATGAGCCCCTAAGTTAGTCCAACAAATGCAAAGTTGTATATTCCACCGCTGATCCACCAATGTGGGAAGCTGGCTCTGTATATACTATACCAAAATGAGGTACAGTGTGCACAGAGTCCAGTGGAACCCCAAAGGTAGGCAGAGGTAAAAGTAGATAGCATCTTACTCTCCATTTGTGGTAGTGTGAGCGAGCAGTAAGGCTTTATCAGACGGTAGTGTCAAGCATTTGTTTTACACACTCAATCAGCAAATGATGTCACACACTCAAGACTGAACGCAGACCAATTTTGTTTGTATAAAAATATTGTTTAGTTATTTTATTTCTATAACCAAGCCAAGCCTGGCACAGGTAAGTGAAATAAATGCTTTGCAAAATATTATGCAGTGTTTACAAATGAATGCAAGTTAAAATACAGTTGTTTAAAATACAAGTAAGTCAAGGTATTGAAATTACTGTAAAGATTACTTTTTAGTCATACTTTAGATTACTTTTTGAGTTACTTGTTCTACTCAGTGTGATATGCCTAGATATCACACTTTGACATTCCCTAGAGAAAAGGTAAGTAAAATCAGTTTTGCACAATTGTTATTTTTGAGATTTCCATACAAATCAACTCCACACACAGAACATTTTTCAGAGAAAAGCAGTCAATAGGTTCCTATGGAGAGAAATGAAGTTAACGGACACCAGGTAAGTAATCGGTCTTTGGGGTTGAGTTTCTGGGGTTAGAACAAGGGTTTCCCCAGGGTCAAGGATGCACTCTCAAAACACCCTCAGCGGCACTAGGGCGGCCGGTGCAGAGTGCTGAGGCCCAATGTTATTCAATGGGGGGTAGGGGGCCTCCGGTTGGAGGCTGCTCACGAGCAGGCCACAAGGTTGTGGGAGCAAAGCTCCTGGTGTTAGGCTCAGGGCAAAGGGGGATCTGGTTTAGCACACAAAGTGCACCCGCAGCGGTGCAGGGACAGCTGGGTGCAGGGTGCTGTTTTGGCATTGGGTACCCTGTTGCTTTCAATTGGGTTTTTCGGTTTTGGTTTTTAGCTGCAGGCTTGGTCCAGGAAGACTTCCGGGAGGAACCAACAGCTGGGAGGTAAGTTGGAGGGCTCGGTATGTAGGTGCACTTCGGGTTCCTTTCTCCAGGGTGCAGGGCGGCTGGATGCAGGGGTGTCTTTTGAGGTCGGATTTCAACTTACCAGGCTACTCACGGTTGGGGGGGTCTCTGTGCAGAGGCTGCAGGCGACGTCGGGGAGTCCTGGAGGAGTCAACCCACAGTGGACTCGGACTCTGGAGCGCTGGGGTATCTCGCTGGGACAGCTGGGCCACTCGAACTTGAGCCGTAGGCGACGGGTGCAGTGGTGGATCTAGGCGTCGCGTTTCTTTGTCCTCAGCAGGCTCAGAGTCTGTCTTGGGAGTTTCTTTTGAGCAGAGCTGCTGTTCACAGGAGATCCAGTCTTTGTTGAAGGCAGTCAGTCCTCCCAGGGTTCTGGAGGTCGCTGGCTGCAGGACAAGGCGACTTTGGCGCAGGACCTCTGTAAACTGCAGAAGGGCCGGTAGGGCTGGGGCCAAGTCAGGAATTCTCTGCAGTCTCCTTTGCTGGGCGTCTTCTTTCGTCTTTCTTCGTCGCAGGTTGTGGGAATCTGTCTTCCTGATTCAGGGCTGCCCCCTAAATATTGTATTTAGGGGCGTTTTAGGGGTCTCGAGGTCAGTAGCCAATAGGCTACTGACCTAAGGGTGACTACACCCTTGGTATGCTCACCCCACGTGGGGAGTGAGCACAATCCATAATCCTGATTGGGAAGTGCCTGCCATCTGAAAGATGGCGGGCACTGAAGAGTGGACTTCACCTAGCCTCCCCCACCTGAGGGGTGGGGTTGGCAGAGGTGGGCACACCTTCTGGGCTGGCTAATTTTTCCCACCTGTCTTCCTGCCAAAAAGGAGGGGAGACAGGAAGGGGGCCTGCTCCTGATAGCAGGAGAGGCTGGGGGTCATATTGCAAAGGCTGCAAGGCCTTTGAAGCTCCCCTGTTACAGATGGCTCTTCCTTGCCTGGGGGAGGTGTGAACACCTCTGTCCAGGAAAGGCTTTGTTTCTGGGCTCAGGGAGCGAAGGCTCTCATCCCAGGGGTCCAGAAACATGTCTCATGGTGGCAGGCTGGTGTGTTCCTGTCAGGGAACCCACCAGAGGCTGGTCATTTTCAGGGGGCATCTCTAAGATGCCCTCTGAGTGCATTTTTCATTAAATCCCACACTGGCATCAGAGTGGGTTTAATGTGCTGAGAAGTTTGATACCAAACGTCCCAGTTTTCAATAAAGCCATTATGGTTCTGTGGAGTTCGTAATGACAAACTCCCAGCAACATATACTCTTAGTGGCAGTACTGCACTTACAATGTCTAATAATTGGCTTAGACACTGTAGGGATACAGAGCTCATGCACCTGTACCCTCACCACTGGTATTGGGCACCCAGCTAGAGGTGTGGCTGACCTATGCCATGGATGTGGGTGGTAGGCATGGCACACAGGGATGTGTGCCATGTCGACCCTTCACTTTGTTCTGCACCAAAACACGCAGCCTGCAATGGCAGTGTGTGTGTGTAAAGGTACAGGGCCTCTAAGGACGGCACATTAAGTGCTGCAGCCCTTAGAGGCCTTCCCTGACCGCAGTGCCCTTGGTACCCATGGTACCTTTTACATGGGACTGACTTGTGGCCAGAGAGGTGGCAATTGGGGGTACAAGGTCCAGTTTTTGGGAAAGAAAACAGGTCCTGGGAACCTGATTGGCAGGGACCCAGGGCACATCAAGTCAAAGTGCATCAGTAGTCTGGCAAAAAGTGGGGGGTTACTGCAACAGAAACCCAGCCTCCTACACGCGGCGACAGGAACCTCGTTTTGAAAGAGAGGGAAAGGGTTTACAGATGCTAACCATTCACATTGGAGATAGAATAGTCTAAAGTGAAAGACATGATTTCATTTTCTGCCTTTCTCATTATCATAGATTAGAAAGTTGAAGCGGTTGCCATTTTATGGTTGCTTTGTATGAGAGTGGTGTACCATTCTTTTGCTTAGTTTTTACAAATTCTAACTGTCTCAAAACTATTTTAAAAAGAGCTAAAACAATAGTATAATCTACGAACGCAATTCACTGGTATGTACATAACTTTTTAGTTATTTAAAAACAAATTACATTAGAAATGAAGTTGTATATGGGAGTTTGATACAAAAGAGTATCACAGTGATATGAAAAAAATATGAGATTAACTGTATCTATCAGAGGGTATGAATTTAAGATGTTAGTACAAAATGTTTTGGGAAGTAAGAGAAAAATGAATTAGTGCCCCTTTATTCCATTGTGAAGTTTATAGAAAAATAACAATATAGTATTTTTCAAACGTGTAATGAGGATATATTTAAAACTAAGAATATTTTAAATGTCTAAGCAGCATTTGCAGAATAGATAAATCTATGTTATTTGCATTCTGGGAGTTTTAGTACTTTTGGTCACAATATTAAACAGGAGTAGTGTAGTCACAAGTAAAACATAAGAAAATGTTCTGCGCCTGTATATGTATTACAGAGTAGTAATATTTGTTAGGTATGAATTAGGAAGCATTTGTCAATGTAGTTTTTACTTATATGAGTGGTTTGCATATGCTTAGATGGTGTGATGTTTTTGTGGTTGCAGGTAGTTATATGTATGGTGGAACTCTTGAGTT
Source organism: Calotriton arnoldi (assembly GCA_963921515.1). Taxonomy (NCBI): domain Eukaryota; kingdom Metazoa; phylum Chordata; class Amphibia; order Caudata; family Salamandridae; genus Calotriton; species Calotriton arnoldi. The sequence goes on along the minus strand of CAWUFW010007246.1, from coordinate 199,772 downwards.
TATTTAAAGATGTAGAGAACTATATATTTTTGGAAAGATGGCTTGAAGGTGTATATCTATTATGGAATCACATATCAAAATCACGGAGGAGCAGCTCAACTCTGCCCTCAACCGCGACACCCCACCACATCGACCGACGCCAACCTCGCAGCTAAAGATCTCCACAGATGGATCTCCACCTGCGCAGATGAGCTCGCTCCCCTACGCAACTCCGACAGACAGTGCCCCAGGAAGGCCACCTGGTTTACCACCGACCTCCAAGAATCCAGACATACCTGCAGACGTCTCCAGAAGATCTGGAGAAACAGCAAAACACCAGAAGATCGCACCACCTACAAGAACACCATGACGGATTACCATCAACGCATTAGATCCACCAAAAGGACCTTCATCCAAAACAAGATCTTCACCAATTCCAGCAACTCCAAGGAACTCTTCAGCGTCATCCAGGAATTCACCAAACCCCCCGGCGAAACCACAGACATCACCCCCTCCCAGGACCTTTGCGACAAGCTCGGATCCTACTTCCATCTGAAAATCAAGAGCCTCTACGACCACTTCAACGACCAGACACCTGACTCCGAACCACCTCCCTCTCTAGCAATGCCAGTCAGCCTACCATCTCCTCCTGGACCACAGTCACCACCGAAGACACCACTTCAACCATGAAAGGCATCCACCCAGCAGCCCGACGGACCTCTGCCTGCCGCACATCTATCACAGAGCCGCCACCGCCATCGCTCCAGAACTACGACGCACCATCAACACCACCTTCAAGAACTGCACCTTTCTCAATGAGTGGAAACGCACAGAAGTCAGAGCCCTGCTCAAGAAGCCCTCAGCAGACCCCATGGACCTCAAGAACTATCGACCCATCTTCCTCCTCCCCTTCGCGGCCGAAGTCACCGCAAAGATCGTCAACGTCCAGCTAACAAAATTCATCGAAGAAAACTCCATCCTCTACCCCTTCCAATCCGGATTCCGCAGCAACCACAGCACCGAGACCACCCTACTCGCTGCCACAGACGACATCCGTACCCTCCTCGACCAAGGACACACCGCGGCCCTAATCCTACTTGACCTCTCTGCAGCATTTGACACCGTCTCCCACCGCACACTCACCGCCAGACTCCATGATGCCGCCATACAGGGAACCGCCTTCAACTGGATCTGCTCCTTCCTTACTGGCAGAACCTAAAGGATCAGACTGCCACCCTTCCTCTCCAAACCCACAGATATTAACTGCGGAGTACCCCAAGGATCATCGCTCATCCCCACGCTCTTCAACATCTACATGGCCCCCCTCGCCGCCATCATCAGACAGCAAGGACTCAGCATAGTATCCTACGCCAATGACACCCAAGCTCATCCTCTCCCTCACCAAGGACCCTGTCACCCCCAGACTTAACTTCCAGGAAGAAATGAAGGGCGTCGCATCCTGGATGAGCAGCAGCTGCCTGAAGCTCAACTCGGAGAAGACAGAGGTCCTCGTCCTCGGACCTTACCCCTCTGCATGGGACAGCACCTGGTGGCCCACCGCCCTCAGCAGTGCTCCCAACCCCATGGACCACACCCGAAACCTCGGCATCGTACTCGACTCCTCCCTCTCCATGACCCGACAGGTCAACGCTGTCGCTTCAAGCTGCTTTAACACCCTCCGCATCCTCCGAAAGACCTTCAAATGGATCCCCCGGAATCAAGAAAGACCGTCACCCACGCACTCATAACTAGCAGACTGGACTATGGAAACACCCTCTATGCCAGGATCAACAAGTCTCTGCTCCACAAACTCCAGACCGTACAGAACACCACAGCCAGACTGGTCCTCAGGATCCCTCGACACAAACACATCACCCAACACCTGCATAACCTCCACTGGCTCCCCGTCGAGAAGAGAGTTACTTTCAAGATACTCACCCATGCCTACAAAGCCTCCACAACACCAGACCCCAATACCTCAATGAGAGAATCTCCTTCCATGTACCCAAAAGAAACCTCCGATCCGCAGACCTCGCCCCCGATGAAACCCCACACATCCACAGACCCAGAACAGGTGGAAGAGCCTTCTCCTACATCGCGGCCAAGACCTGGAACATGCTCCCGATCGACATCAGATGCGCCCCCTCCCTGAACATCTTCAGGAAGACGCTCAAGACCTGGCTCTTCGACTGAACGGAGCTGCTTACCCCCCCCCCAGCGCCTTGAGACCCTCACAGGTGAGTAGCGCGCTTACAATCCCCTGATTGATTGATTGAATCACATATGTTTATATGGTGATATATGTTCTTTAAGGCTAATGAAAATGTCATGTATGTGGTGAGGGTAGTGTATTTCTTTAAACATGCTCGGTTTAAAATTGAGGGGAGTTTATAGTGCAGAAAGTCTGTTGAGAGTTCTTGTGCTACCTTCATTTGGCGTGTAACTTTTCTTTGAGAAATGCTGAATATTTGTTTTAAACTCACAATAAAAATTTGAGGAAATGATGTAGGTATGCCATTAAGAAAAGGTTTTGTGCTTTGAAAAAGTGAGATTTGTTGTTTTCAGTTTTAGAAACTTACTAATGCATATGCATGCTGAGTAACAGAGCAATGTATGCTTGCAGAGAGGCATGTATCCAATTATATATGAATTGTGATATCTAGACATTTCAGATACAGGTCATTAGAAAAGGATAAATACTCTAAAACAGATAGTTTGATACTGACAGAAAGAGTTAACCAATGAGTTACAGATATAGCCACAACTGTTATGTATGTAACAGCAATGGAGATACTTAACATTCACCCAAGCCTTACTTAGGCACTCATCCAATCACTCAGCCACTACTCAGGCAGTTATCTAATCACTCATGCACTATGTACGCACTTATTCCATCACCCAGGCACTACACATGCACTCTTCCAATCACGTATGCACTAATTATGTACTAATTGAGCTATGCAGGCAACACCCATGCATTCATCCAATCACCCAGGCACTGACCATTCACATATACAGTCACCAAAGCTGTACATATGCAGTTATTCAAACACTCATACACAACCCATGCACTCATCCAAACACTCACTTATAACCCATGTACTCATCCAAATACTGAGGCACAACCCATGCACTCATCCAAACACTCAGGTACTAGTCACGCACTCATCCAATTACACTGGAAGTACCATTGCAGCTAACCTATCACCCATCCAGTATCTATGCTCTTATCCAATTACCAAGGCAATACACTTGCACTAATAAAAATCACCACAGCAGCACGCTTACTTTTATCCAATCCATCAAGCTTTAACAATGGACTTATACAATTACTCAGCCATTAGTCATGCACTCATGTCATTAGCCAGGCACTAATGATGCAGTCATTCAATTATCCAGGCAATACACATGTAGTTTTATAATCACCCAGGTACTACTTGTTCAATTAACCAAAAACACATGGGCATCAGTCATGTACTCATTCAATCACTGAAACACTACTCATGCAATCTGCCAGGTGCTATGTATGCACTTAAACAATGACGTACGCACTATGCATGCACTGAATAAATCAGGTATATACTATGCATGTAGTACTGTTATCACCCAGGGACTAGAGTAGCACTCATTTAATCATCCAACCACAATCTATGCATGTATTGAATTATTGAGGCATGAGTTATCCATATATCTAATCATTCAGGCAGTACTCATGCACTCATCCAAACACCCAGATAGTAGCAATATAATCATGTGTATACACAGGCACTAACTATGCAGATATGGAACCACCAATGTAGTTTCTACATACTCAGGGAATCATCCAGGCACTACCTATATTCTGAGGGAATCACCTAGGTACTATCTATGCACTCATCCAATCATCCAGGGAGTATTGTTGTACTCAATCACAAATACATATATTTACAAGTTTTAGTGAGAAATATGCACTCTTTTAGAACCATCCGGTGAATTATATATGTAACCTGTCACACACTGTTTGCATGTAAACAGAAGAATTAGTGAGGTATATGCTGTGATACAGATTAATATGCAAATTTTTATATGCAGTGTTTCTCGAACTTTAAATCTGACACATCTAAGTAGAAAAATACTGAAACACTAAATTTAGCAGTGACACAGTGGTAGAGAGGCACAGAAATAGCTCTTATGTGTTTGTTTTCGGATTTACAGTATTGAGACACTGTATGTACTTTTACACTTTGGTTGATGTTTATTTTAAAATGTACTACAAAAGGGATGAAGTGGTCTTTTAGCATGTATAAGTGAGAACTGAGATATGGTGCAGCTGTGTTGTAGGAGAGGGTGCTATATTAATAAAAGGTAACTAATAAATTATGTTTTATGTTTTGGTTTGGGTTTGGTACATTGAATTAAGTGCTTGTAGCTATGTAGCTAGGTTCATCTGTAGATTTAAAACTGCAACATAACATAAAAACAGTTTTTGTATTATGTGTTAGCCAGTGGTAAAGTAGTTGGTACATTGGCTAGATTAAAAATTCAAACATACTTTTTTTTATAGAACAATATCTGCATAACTACAGACAGAATGCCTACAAAAGCTCGGAAGAATAAGTAACAGAAGTAACTACATTATCTATACAGAACTGTGACACAAAAAGGGCAAAATGAAGACAAAGTGGTGAAAGAAAAAAGAGCCACTGGTAAGAGGACAAAGTCATTTCTTAAAAATATATGTCGGCATTTCCAAAGATTACAAAATAATGAAAATAAAATTCAAACTATGAGAAAGAATAACAGTGGACAAAATCTATATAGCAAAAACAGGAAAGAATGTAACAAAGATGGACACAACTTAACCAGGAAACAGAAGCAGTTTAAGGAAATCGGAGCCAGGATGTTTCATAGTAGAGTAGTTATAAATCTACTGAGAACTATGAAAAAGTATAGAAGGAGAGAGGCACTGAAACAAAAAGAATGAGTTGAGAGAGTAGTTAATAAGGCCTTTGCTTTGAAAGGGAAGATTTTCATTTTGATTATAAATAGAATGAAGACTTTTGACAAAATGGTGTTGTGCATGAGGAGACAAAAGCAGAAAACAAGATTAGTGAATAGAAGTAACTTTTGTGCTGTTTTTAGTGGAGAATGGATACATACTTCAAGTACAGGGCCTTTCTTTAATGAAGAAAGCTATCTCCAGGATAAGAGATTAGTTCATGCTATTAATTAAAGAGGACAATGTTATGAAATGAAGAATGGCACTCCTATCGCGAAAGAGGTGATGTGCCTAGAAATGTAGAACAAGTTATTGGAGAAGAGGTACAAGGAAGGCGGAGTCAGGTGCCTGTATACAAATGGAATTGTAGTAGTGTCTGTAGTATTTGACTGCAATCCATTGATACTTTAAGAAAATTTCTATGTATCTTTCCAAGGCGAAGTTTAAAACACAAAATAAGTACTTTACAAGGATTGGATCCTTGCAAGATTAGAAAGCATACAAATTTGCAGGGAAACTCACTAGCTTGTTTATCAAAGAAAGTGTGCCAAACCACCTTTCACCATTTCAGGATTTTAGCTGTACATCACTCAACAATGCGTACTTTAGTTAGGAGGCTGTACTATGTGAAAACTCCCGTTTTATGTTGAGGAGAAATGAATAGAGCACTTTTGCATGGTACTGTGGCAGACGTAGAAAAGGTTTATGATGATGTGCAGTTTCATTTCTTTGGTCATGAGCAGGATTCTAGGGAAAATGAAGAGTTTTTAAGAGGAGGAGCTACAGAACATGACACACACTACAGTTGATAGTTTTGAAGAAGAGATCTAAAAATTTGACACAGTGTGGTCTGAAAAACCAAAGTATGTTTGTATATGTTGTCGACACACTCACTACAAGATTTAAACACGGACTGTTGACTTGTATTTAATAAAAAGTGCAAAAGAAATTAATGATAACTGGCAAAAGTTAGCTGTGTATTTATTTGTAGAGGAACGCTTTGACTTGACCATACAGCAAGTTATAGGTAAGTACTCTTACAATAAATTAGAAGATAATAAAATGCCTGGTAATGTAGAAAAACTATGAAGGGCCAAAAATTAAAAAAAATCAACATTTAAGATTCTTTGCAGCATTGTGAAGGGCTGTTATAGACTGCTCTCTAGGACTCACTACAACTCCACAATCCATGCCCTATGATGCAGCCGGGAACACTCTGGAGCCAAATATTGAAGTTGAGTTTGGACCTCTGAAGGGACTCTCTACCCCAGTGTTGTTGAGGCTGCTATTGGGGTCCCAAAAACATTTCTCCACCAATACATTTTCCATGGATTTACATGAGATTTGGTGGAATTGTACATTATGTGCAGAGATTATGCTTTTTGGGTACTGCAGCTAAGTAGGGTAAGTTTTGTTTTTAAGTTATAAGGCATTTAAACTTAAAGGCCCATTAGAATGTCGGGCGGATCGCCACCGCCCGCATGACGGTGGCTATCCGCCCGACATTCTCTCCCGCCCGCATGCCAATTCCCCCCGCCATATTACTATGGCGGGGGGGACCCCAGCGGACGGAAAGACCATCCGCCGATTTTCCGCCCGGTCGATGAGTCGACCGGGCGGAAAAGCAGTTAATATGGTGGCGGTGTCTGGTAGACACCGCCATCCATATTATGATGCATGCAGGGTCATGCCTTTCCGCGGCGGCAACGCCGCCACGGAAAGGCATATGGTCTTCTACATTGGGGGCTTGTAGCGGGCCCCCAGGGATTCTGGGGGGTGCACATGGGGGGTACCTATGGTACCTCCCTGCATTTCAATGTACAACGTGGCAGGCACCGCGTGGTGCCTGTCACGTTGTGCATTGAAAAGCACAACTTGCTTTTTTGGCATTGCGGCGGGCGGTGCTTTGAGCACCGCCCGCCGCAATGTCAGAAATGCGAGATGCGCCCGCCAGTGTGGCGGGCGGATCCTAATGGCATATGCGGGACCGCCGCATGCATTGCGGGAGGTCCCATTTCCCGGGGGTATGGCGGGCGGACAAAGTCTGCCCGCCATGCTAATGACCCCCTTAGTGATATCTGTCTCGGATCACTGACAAAATATCGAATGACAAAATATCGTGTTCCCAAAATATCGGGACATAAATATCGATGTCAAAAATATGGACATCCAATCTTCTTAAAGGTAAGTACTAAAATATCGAGAAAAAAATATCGTTGTTAAAAATATCGAAGTACAAAATATCGTTTTTTAATGTATAAAAAATAATAGAAAATAAATTAAATAATACATATAACCTAATTTTTTTTTTTAGAATTATTTGAAAATGTTAACAATTATAAGTAATAAATGTAATGTAAAAATAAATAAACATACATATATAAAATGTAATATATATATTTACTTAACAATAATTAATAAATAATTATTTTAATAAATTATAAAATGTTAGAGATACATTAAAAAATTATAAATACATATATATATATACATACACCTGTAACATAAAAATATATATATATATATATATATTATAAATTAAAATATTAAAATATTTATTAATTTTTAAAACTACATTTTACACTACATTAAGTGCCACAGTAGGGAAAGTGTTGGATAGCGGAGGTGAATAAATTACTTTTCCCACTCCAGCGAGTGCAACAGTAGGGAAGTGTTGGGTAACAGAGGAGTAAAAATTACGATTCCCACTCCAGCGAGTGCAACAGAAGGGAAAGTGTTGGATAGCGGAAGGGAATAATTTACTATAAAGGCCTCCGAATCGGATTCGGCTTTACCGGATCTGAGTCGGAGGCTTTGTTTCCGACCGAGTCGTACAGAGGTCCGGACGCCCAAGTACGATGCGAATGAACGCGAAATCGCCGACCGACTCGTTTCCGGGTCCGAACCGCTCCGTACGACTCGGTCGCAGACGAACCATACCGCGCAATGGAGTCGATTTCCGACCGAGCCAGTACAATGCACGATTCGGACAGCCGGATAGAGTCGGAGTCTCCAAGACGAAAAAGCTCCGGGAAGCGGACTTCGGGGGTCCGTGCTGGACCCCCTTCACCCGTAGCCTAACGAGTCGAACACAGGGGGGGACCCAAGGGTCCTCCCTTCACATGCATGTATGGTGCGGATGGCACCAACGCGTACCCACTGCAGGGGGCACCCTTTTGCGAGACATACCTATTCAGCTGATGCGAGGCCATGCACGCGTCGTACGACCGGCTCCCATTGACTTCAATGGGAATTCGACCGAGCCGAGTCCGTCAGCATGCGGTCGGACTCCAGGGGTACGGCTCGGTCGGAAAACACTCCGGATCCGGCTCGGTCGGAGGGCTTTCCGACCCAGATCGGAATCGACCCCTATATATTATTACTCTGTACGCAACGCCACTGTACGCCACTCCAGTCTACATCACTCCACTGTACGCCACTCTACTGGACGCCACTCCCCTATATGCTATCCACTCTATGCCATTACACTGTGCGCCGCTCCACTCTACTTTATTCCACTGTATGCCACTGCACTTTACAACACTCCACTGCAAGCTATTCCACTGTATGCAACTCTACTGTACGCTACTCCACTCTACACCACTCCAGTGCATAGCACTGCACTCTATGCTATTACACTCTACCCCACGCCACTGTGTGCACTCCAGTGTACATCACACCATTGTATGGCTCTCCACTGGATGCTACTCCACCATACACTATTACACTTTACGCCACTTTACTGTACAACACTCCGCTCTACGCCACTCCACTCAACTCTACGCTATTACACTGTACTCAACTGTACTCTACACCAGTGCTCTCTAAACTATTACACTGTATGCAACTCCACTCCACACCTCTTCAGTGTACGCAACTCCACTGTATGCCACTCCGCTAAATGCAACTCCAGTATATGCTATTTTGCTCAAAATCATTTCACTGTATGCCACTCCACTGTATGCTACTCCATTTTATGCTACTCCAGGGTATGCCACTCTACTCTATTCCACCCCATTCTACGCTATGCCATTGGACGTCACCCCACTGTACACCACTCCACTGTATGCTATTACACTCTATCCGATTCCAGTGTACACCAATCCAGTCTACATCACTTCACTGTACGCCACTGCACTGTACGCTACTCCACTATATGCTATTCCAGTCTATGCCACTCTACTGTATGCCATCCCACTCCATGCTATTCCACTGTATGCCACTCCACTATTTGCCTTTCCACTCCATGCCACTCCTGTATACACCACTCCATTCTATGCTATTCCATTGGATGCCACCCTACTCTACACCACTCCACTGTATGCTATTACACACTACCCATTACAGACTACACCACTCCAGTCTACACCATGTCACAGCACTGTACACTACTCGATTACACGCTATTCTAGTCTACACAAGCCTACTGTACACCAATCCATTCTATACTCTTCCACTGTATGCCACTCCACTATATGCTATTCCACTCTATGCCACTCCAGTGTACACCACTCCATCCTACACCACTTCATTCTATGCTAGTCTATTGGACACCATTCCACTCTACACCACTCCATTATATGGTAACAGATTCCACTCTACTCCACCATGCATGCTACTCCAGTCTACACCACTCCACTCTATGCTTATCTTCTTTATGTGAATCCACTCTACGCCACTCCACTGTACTCCACTCTACGCTATTCCACTGAACGCCACTCCATTCCACGCTATTACACTGTACGCCACTCCAGTCTACGCTACTACACTGTACACAACTTCAATCTTTTCCCCACTACTGTATGGTATTCCACTCTACCATCTTCACTGTGTGCCACTCCACTGTAAGCAATTACACAATACGGTGTTATACTCTATGCCACTCCACTGTACACTACTGCAGTCTACGCTACTCCACTCTATGCTATTACACTTTATGCTACTCCATTGTATGCTACTCCACTCTACACCACTCCAGTGTACTCTCCTCCACTGAATTTAACTCCACTCTACAAAACTCTATTACACTCTATGCCTCTCTACTAGACTCTACTCAACTCTTTCTTCTTACACTCCACTGTCCAAATGTGCACTCACCTCTATCCTCGTACACTCTTTTGGCTATCACTCTACTCCAGACAATTTCCAACACTGTATGACATAGCACTCCACTATATTGTATGAGATGCTACTCCAAATTATAAGTTTCCTCGACTCTACACTATGCCACCCCACTGTACGCTAATCCGCAGTACCCTGCTCCACTTTACAACACTCCACTATATACCACCCTATTCCACTCGATGCCACGCCACTGTTCTACATTTCACTGTATTAAGCCTGACTAAGCTTACTTTGGACATTGGCTGGGGTTAGGGAGATGGGTGGGCCAGGTGTTGTGGGTTTTCTAGTTTATATTTGTAAGGGAAATATTTATAGTTGTACATATGATTTAAATCCTTTTTGGGGGGATTACTGTTTTATTTCCCACTGCTTGCTTTGCCGCAGGCCCGCAGCCAGTTTTTAAAATCTTTTGATAGTGTAACAACAACAAATAGTTATGCAGTACCCTCACTTGTCATACTACTCTCTCCTCTTAGTTTCTGCAGTCTGCCACTATATTAACCCCTAGGTCTCGGAGTGGGTGTGTGAATTCCCATTGTATATAGATTATTGCAGCTCAACAAAGATCCCCCACAGTTCTTTTCTTACCTGTGATTAGACGAAGCGATGGCTGCATGGTTTCCCAAGGTGCCATGGTGATGTTAGCAGACAGTAGCAGCATGCTAGCACACTAGTAGAATAGTAAAAGCACCAGATCCAGAAGCGAGGTCCCACTCCCTCCTATCCGATCTCAAACTGTAGGATGAGGAATATTCATAACAGGGAACTAATTAAATTGAAATAAAAGCTGAGTTAATGCCGTTTTATATGCAAGCTTTACAAAAAAATGAGACAGTCCCTAGAGGGAGACTAGACTACGAGTACACAAGAAGAAGAGAGCCAATAGAGAAAATATGATAAGCAATGCTAAATTAAAATAATCAGAATGGTGAGCTAGTAAAAGTTACAAAATGAAGTCAACTCGAGCTATGAAGTGGACAAGCATAACCTTTGACGCACGCAATACAGTGCCGGAAACTTGATGATGATGCTGGCAATTATGAATTACATTACTCTGATTTTTTTTTTATATTGAATCCTGTGCATGGGTGGGTAATCAAATTATATATAATATTGCAAGTGTGGGCTATACTTAGAGCTGAAGAAGATCCTCTCACTGCCTTGAGTTGGTGTTGCTTTCACCACATCCACCCCACCAAGTGGGTGATGAATTAACGGTGTACATTTAATTTAGTCACATCTCAACAAATCACACAGCCTGGGGTAAGAGGGTTAGGGGTTCGATGAATGGATGGGAAGGGGGATTTGAGGGAAAGGTTTGACAAAGGCAAACATTACACAAAGATAACATTCATCTTGGCAGCCAACCATCATAAATCTGTTATGGGAGGAAAAGGAAATGGAGGAATGATGATGAGTAGTACAGGTAAACCAAATCAAATTGCCTGTCTGCCCCCAGAGAGACCCAAGTAAGTTACATTATGTTCTGTTGTACCGAGCTTTGAAAGATAGCAAATAAAATGGAAATATATGTTGGGGTCAAGTAAACAAACATAAACAACACACACAGTTCTAATGAATTAAGAGAAAAAATGATACTGTATTGCCAAATTGGGAGTTGCATCTGCATTCCTCTTGGACTGTCCGCCAATCTTGGGTGCCTGGCAGATGTGATTTGGTAAGGTAAGTGTGAGTATGTTATATTGTTTTTCCAGTATGGTGCAGGGTAAAGGGCTGTAGATTGAAAAACAAAAATGATATGGAAGAATCAAGGAGAAAAGTTAAACTGCATAAGGATGCAACGAGAAGACTCAGAGGCAGCATGGCTAAATGTCTGTTTCCAGTTACCTTCAACAACTGGGCCCCCACCCAACCATCATTTAGCTTCGAATTTGAGCCAGACAGCACTGAGCACACACACCCAGCAACATAGCATTTTCCTAATCAAGTACAAATCAACGCACCGCTGTCAGTCACCACTCACCACCACTGCACAGAGTTGTGTAGTCTGTTGTTTACCTTTAGGCCACTTCCAAGTTATCACCAAATCAGTTAGTTTTGGTGAATTTGAAAACTTCCATATTCTTCTGGTGGCAGTTCTGGAAGTAGTCACGCCCACGCCCTGAGTCATTTCATCACCTCTGATCCTCCTGAGTCTGTCTCCGAGTATGGTGTCCAACTCCGTACTAACTGTGTCCCGAGTCCCAACTCAAATGCAATAGATCAGCCTGTAGTACAATATTGTTGTTGCACAACAAGAAGAGAAAGATTGAGTCATTTTTTGTGTAGACTAGATTTGTGTTTGCATTTTTAAAGGGACTGGTTGGGTCTGACTCTTTAAGGAGTATTAAGTAGAAAACAATACAACAAAGCAGTGTGGACTGTGGAGTGGATCCTGTGAAGGAATCTCACTATCTCTCAAAGGGGAAGGAAAAAAAATAACCTTCAGGGGAAAATTATTGATCAGCTGTTGGTAGGCCACCAACATTGTGAATCATCACTAACACATTAAGCATGATAGTTGCAGATAAACAAACATGCAGTGTCACACTGCCTGGCACCACATGAATCATCTCTTATCAACACACATGATAATGACACATCACAACAAGTTCACAACAAACAACAATCACTCAGCGAGCAATGTATGCCAGCATTTACCTGTTCTTCCATTGTGTTCACCATGATCGATTCGTGGTACAATGCACAATGCAGATCCATTTGTTCACGAAGCAGAGAATTGCCAGTGTTAATCGAATTATAATGTCACATGTGGGGCAGTCACTCCAGGGTAGGAAAGGCTAGATAGTCACGGCCCAGGGTTGGAGGCAGGCACACATGTGTTTGTATTCTCTGTCCAATGCCCAGCTTTAGGGAAATGGGTGTGGGGGGGTTGCGACTTCTTCACTGCACACAGTTGCAACTCCAATCCGGCAACAAAATGTGTCTAAGAGTAAGACGGTGGGTATGATCTGGTCAACCAGACACACACAAATAACAAAGTAAATAATAATAATAAGTATAGAGCTTGTCCTCAAACTCTGGTGGTTCTCCCAGACGTAGGTCATCTAACACACTACTTCCATAACCTGAGTCTCCCTCATCTTCCTCCTGTGGTACTTCAGGTATGGTGTAATCCAGTGGTATAAAGTGCTGATTCATTTTGATCATGGTAAATCTCTCCACGTTTTGGGGTGAGAGACTGGTCCTTTTCGCCGTGACAACGGCACCAGCAGCACTGAAAACATGCTCAGCGGAGACACTGGATGCAGGCCAGATAATTTTTGCCAGACTGCTGAGTACTGCCCATTGGCACCACTTCCCATACCAATACACCAATGGATTTTGATCAAGGTAGACCTCTGTTGCGTCATCCAGATAGGCCTGGACCATTTGCTCAATGTTGATTGCTGGTGCTCCACTTTCCTCGACTTCTTTTGCCTTCGCCTCTGCACTAGACTTAAGCTCTGCCAGTAGAAACCACTCAGTTGCAGATTTTGGCCTGATGCTTCTGGTCTTGTTGTTGATGGTGTTCTTGGTTTTGGCTGCTCTGAGCCAACAGCACTGCCCTTAGGCTCTGAACTTGAAGGCTGCCCCGCAGGACTTGTTCCCTGGAGGAGTAGGGCTCTAATTACCTGCTGTTATTTTTCTAGCTCACTGCCTTGCTCAGCTGTCCATGTTTTGTAATTTCTAACATCCCTGTCTGAAAAAGGAATGAAAGTGGATAGTAGTGGTTGGTACCATGGATCAAGAAATGTGGCACAGATGTAATGTTTGGAGGACACAATGTCTCTTTGCTCCCTTTTATTAGCAGACAAGTGAAGGATTAAGTTCTCCACCAAGTCAAATGCATCTTTGTTTCCCTCCACACCTGTGTACATTACAGACACCTCCTTTATATTTTCCTGAAGCATGTGCAACAATGGGATAGCTTGGCCCATGGTACTGTCCTCTTTGCTGACTTCCCGTGTGAACACCTCAAAAGGAAGCAGCAACCCTGTCAGGCATTTGACTAGGCCCCATTGGTCCATCTCAATGATCATGCCTTTCACAGTTGCATCTCCTCTTTGCTTGACACATTCATTGAAAGGTATGTACTGCTGAAACAGGCGTTCAAGCATTTAATAAGTCGAGTTCTAGTGTGTTGGCACCTCATGTATGAGTTCTCTAACTGGCATTCTATTATCATGCTGAATGACTCTCAGATGTTTCCGGGCTTTACATGAATGGCTGAAATGAGTGCCGATTCTTCTGCAGGTGAACAGTAAGTTACTCACTTGGTCTTCTTTTTTGAGAAAGTCCTGTACAATTATTTGATGCAGTGAACCAAACACAGGACCCTGAAATAACCACCATCAGCCATGGCCTTAACTATTTTACTGCCATTGTCTGTGGCAACAAATCCAATCTTAAGCCCTCTTGGTCACAGCCATTCAAAGACCTTGTTGTTAAAGTCTTTCAAAATGTTTGCAGCTTTATGGGTTTTCCTACATGGCAAACATGGCTACTGTTGCATGCTTCCGAGCAGCATTAAAAATCTCAGCAGTGCCAACACCTGCAGATATCTTTTCTCTAGCCCCCACAAAAGAGATCCAGTGTGCAGTGATGCACATGTAATCAGTCGCTTGGCAACTGGTCCATATGTCTGTTGTCAGGTGGATACTGTGAACAGCACTCTGCTGCAAAGCTTGTCCAAACAATTCCAACACAGCGCGATGTAGTGCTGGAACAGCAACTCTGGCAAAATAGGACCAGCTGGGAACCTTCCATTTCAGGCAGATGGCTGGCACAAATTCAAGAAAACCCACCTCTTCCACAAAAGAAAAAGGGAGGAGGTCCAACGTGAACATTTTAGCGACCTTTGCATTGTACAAACGTACTGTTGGGTGGTTGCGTTCGTAATGCCTCTCCGGCCTAAACATGGCAGAAATAGTAGCCTGAATTTTATTCTTTCCGATGCCACTGGTGCAGGTGACTTCTTGGGAGCAGGCAGTGGCAGGCTCAATGTGCTTTTCAGCGGGGCAGTCACTGCCCTATGTTGCCTTGGAGTCTTGACCTGCACTGCTGCTGATGTGGGTGATATTACTGCACAGCTGGGGAGAGGGCTGCTTTACATAATGAAGATGTCTTCCTCTTCTTCACCTTCCACTGTGATCGGATCAGATTCGGATTCCCTGCTCAGCCAGCTTCTCCCCCTTCACCAACAACACTTGCAGTTTGTGTCCGCTAAGGTGTGTCTCCCAACGGATCATAGAGTACTTTCTCAAATGGATTGTATGGCCCCTGGTACCATAGTTTCTACCAAGCTTACCCTGACTAACATTTGCTCCATAAAGGGAGCATAGGGCAATGTTCGCCTCCTTCTGGCTAACCGAAAAGAAATCCCAACCTGGGAGCTCAATTCTTTGATGCTGGTGCCACTGCCAATGTTGGATGAACTGGTGGTAGGTGGGCGGTTTGACGTTTGACTCTCTGCAGTACCTACTTCTACTGAGGTGGTTGTGGATGCAGGTCGCTGTCACGACTTTGCAAATATGGCAACTGGCGGTGGTTGGATCTGTGGTGCCACTGCTACACACCCCCCCCCAGGAAGTTGGGATGGGGTATAGTTGGTCTCCAATGGGGCTGGGCTAACATCCATGATGACTGGCTTGTCATCATCCTCCTCTTCTACATCTGCCTCCATAACTCTAAGGCTTTCTGGAACCTTCCTTTTCCCTAGTCTCGTCTTGTGGCGTGTCTTACTCTCAGACTGAGGCGAGATCCAAGTGGTGTCTAGATCATCAGAAGGGGAGCTTGAAGAAGAAGATGATGCACCACTACCCTCCTTTTTCTAGTTGGAGATCTGGAAGACAATGGATATTCTGGAGTAGAGTGCTCTACTTCCTCAGCATGATGCTCAATATCTTGAACTGATCCTACTTCGGGAGGAACTACTATTGGCGGTTGGGGCTGTTGTTGTCCACTTCTCTGAGTGTCCTGCAACGATTGGGTACTACTTTGCAATAGAGATAAGTCGATTTCAACATCACTGCTCGTCCGCGTTGACATGATTACACTGGCTGTCTCTGTGACAGACATGGGCTTGTGCCTAGATTATGTTGGGGGCACTGATTTGGGGGTGCTGCTCCCAGCTTGCTCCCCAGAGGCCGGTGTGGCAGTGACAGTTTTTTGTTTTCCAAAAAAGATCTGGGACGACATTCCAGTGGTGGCAGTGGTAAGCACTTTCTTCTTCTCACTGGCCACTTTCTTGGTAGCAGTTTTAGCACCTTTCTTTGGGGCCATCTTGAAGCTGTCAGCTGTGGCTCTTAGCTTCACAATTTGCAGAGATGTCTGTGATGTGTGGGTCACTCACATGTCACGCCATGCACAGGCCTTCTTTCTGGCAGTGCTGTGGGTGATGTTGTCTTTTGTGCACCTAAAAGAAAAGAAGCGAGAAGGACATCAGTGAAACGTGGCATTGTTCCGGTTCAATTAGTAGTACAAACAAACACAATATCATTCAGTGTGGTCACTGGTTACTCCCTATTATAAATAATGAACAATACAGTGTATCGATACGGAACCACACAGCAACATAAACTTTCATGGTGACTGACTGTACACTCAGAAAGGATAAGAGAGAGCAAAAACAACAACAACATACAGACAAAACTGTTTGCTTTATGTGTATCATGTGAGATCACTCACATGTGATGTGGCACTCAGGGAGGTGCAGCTGACAAGTGACAATGAAAGGAATAATCCCCAGACAATGAATGCTGTTGTGCACCTATAGCAGACATGGGGTTGACTTGATTGATGCCAGATGTAATGGAAAAGTGGTAACAATGAACCCAAAAAATAAATTTTAAAACATTATACAAAAAGCTAGAAAAAAATGAAAAATATAAATGTATCAATTGATTAAAACTAAGGAAACAATAAAAAAAATTGAACATAAGTGAAGTTATCCTCAAAGATTTAATAATAAGTTATTTAACTGCTATCTCATTGCTCAATCATCCATGCAGCCTATGGCAAAGAGCTGAATTTGTTTGGAAGCACAAAATGGCTGCCAGTGCCACATTGTCATCAACAACAACACAGAGCAGGAAGGCATTGGGAACAAAGAGAAGACATGCAGGCCTGTAGGGAAATACACTGGCTGCCTAGCCTACACAAAAAATGGCCAGGCACCGACCACATGATCACAACAAGAGAATACATGCAGGCCTATGGGGAAAGCACACTGGCTGGCTAGTGGTAACACAAAATGGCCACCAACCACATGGTCACAACAAGAAGCAGGAGGCCTAGAACAAAGAACGCATGCAGGCCTATGGCAAAAGCACACTGGCTGCCTGCACAAAATGGCCGCCAGCCACATGGTCATAGACTCACAACAAGAAGCAGGAGGCCTACAAAACAAAAAAAACGTACGCAGGCCTATGACAAAAGCACACTGGCTGCCTACACAAAATGGCTACCAGACATATGGTCACAATAAGAAGCAGGAGGCCTAGAACAAAGAACGCATGCAGGCCTATGGCAAAAGCACACTGGCTGCCTATACAAAATGCCCGCCTGCCACATGATCACAGCAAGAAGCAGGAGGCCTAGAACAAAGAACGCATGCAGGCCTATGGCAAAAGCACACTGGATGCCTTCACAAAATGGCCGCCAGCCACATGGTCACAAGAAGAAGCCGGAAGCCTAGAACAAAGTACGCATGCAGGCCATTGGCAAAAGCACTCTGGCTGCCTACACAAAATGGCCACCAGCCACATGGTCACAACAAGAAGCAGGAGTCCTAGGAGAAAGAACACATGCAGGCCTATGGCAAAAGCACAGTGGCTGCCTACACAAAATAGTTGCCAGCCACATGGTCATGGGCTCACAACAAGAAGCAGGGGGCCTAGAAAACAAAGAAGACATTCGGCCTATGGCAAAAGTACACTGGCTGGATACACAAAATGGCCACCAGCCACATGGTCACTCACATCAATAGGCAGGAGGCCTGTAAAACAAAGAGCACATGCAGGACTATGGACAGTCCATTGACTATACAAAATGGCCCCTGGCCAGTGGCCACATGACAACTGGAACAAAGGCAAATGGTGGCTTATGGCAAACACACACACACTCACTTGCCAGACAAAGGAGGCATGGTAAAACTGAAAACACAGCATTCATTCAGCAATGCCAAAAACGAAAATAAACAGGACTAAAAAACACACATCCTTCAAAGGCATTACCCCACCTAGTCCTATACCCTGTTTGCAGGAAAAAATAAGTGAAATATCACAAAAAAAACACATCTGTCCAAATCCATCCATGGCCTAAATGCTGTTTCAAAATTCAACAGACACCACAGAAACAGTTATTTCATGCACCCATGACTAGCACTGGGTCTACTGGCTGGAAGGCCTACTGGCAGACTAGGCCACATATTGAATAAAATCAATATTGCAAATGTATTAAATAAAATTGAGAAAATGGAGTAAAATGTGAAACATTTTTCCTTTACAAAAGAAGAAAAATGAAATGCAAAGATATCACTAGGCCCCTACTGAAACTACAGGCCACCCACAAAAACAAAATTTAAAAATCAATTAAAAGTACGAATCAATCCAGGGGCATGGCCCCAATCAAACAAACACCAGTTTTCCAACTTACTAGTAAAATCTGAAATACAAAACGTCCTTAAATCCAATGGGACTTGCAGCAGACACAGAGTGATCCTTCCAGTTCCAAATCCGAATGAAAAGTGACCAGGAGATGGACAAAGCACTGGGAGGAGCCTGCTGGACAGGAACAGGAAGTTGAAGCCTCTGGGGCACTTCCTTCCAGTTTGAAAAAAAGGTTTTAAAAAAAATGACTCCTCGCCCAAAAAAACCAATGCCAAATGTCAATTCAAGGAGGTTTTTAACTCTAAATCGTCAGTTCGGTAACATTTTGATGCTTCTCAAGGAGAGAATCTTCCCCAGATTGCAGCCGTGGTAGATCCTGCACGTTCGGGATCGTGTACAGCAGAAAACATCTGCCGGAAGTCGCTGGCGCACCCGAATGACATGTTGGTGACCGCAATATCTCACGGGAGCATGTGGCCGGCTACCAAATCTTGTGGTGTCTGTGAACAGCCCTGAAAATCTCGTGGGCTATCGCGAGCAGCCAGCAAGTCGATCCCGCACGTGCAAATTGACATTTCAAACACTCGGACCCAAAAAAAACCTCCTCTCCGTTGCGGCGTGCAGAGTTTAACAGTAACTCTGCGTTCTCCGTGGAACGCGGAATTGCCAAATTCCACAAACTCCGTGAACTGAGAGGAGTTTTATGCCTGGACTTAATACTGTATTCTACTCTCCAACACTTTACTTCTGTCTATACCCCTTCACTCCACTGTACAACACGGTACTATACTGTATGTCACTGTACAACACTCTACTCCACTCTACTTTACGATACTCTAGTCCAGTATACGACATTGTACGCAACTCTTTGTATGCCACTGAACCCCACTTTACCCCACTCTACTCTGACACAGTACTCCACTACACCACTGTACGCCACTCCACTCTATGATCTCAATGCCATTGTACTCTATAATACTGTATGACAATGTACTGTACCACACTCAACAACACTCTACTGTACACCACTCCAGTGTACAAACATCAACTAGACTATATGCCACTCTACTCTACTGTGGTCTACATCAGTTTCCAATAATGTTCGACACCTAGCTAGACTACTGTACAACACGGTACTCCAATTTATGACACTTTACTCGACTATGCTGTGCCAGTCTACTCTACTGCACTTTATGACCACTATAGTCTACGACACGCCACTCCATTCTGACACTTTACTCCAATCTATACTACCCCACTCTAGTGTACTCCAGTCCATTCAACTCCACTCTACTCCATTTTATCCCACTCTACGCCACTGTACTATACTCCGCTCTGTGCCGCTCCACTGCCCAACACTCTACTCCACTGTATGCAACTCCACTCTACAACACTGTACCTCACTTTATGCCACTCTATGACACTCTACCCCACTCTATGCCCCTACGCCACCGTACCACATTGTAGGACACTCAACACTATACTACTCAATTTCTCTCTATGATACGCCACTCCACTATATGACACGGCACTACACTCTAGGACACGTTCCTCCACTGTACTCTACGAACTCCACTTGATGACACTCCACTTTATGACACTCTGCTTCAACCTACTCCACTTTAAAACTGTACGAAAGTCTACAACACCCTAATCTACTGTTCTACACACCATTCCACTGTTCAACTCACTGCTCCAGTCTACGATACTTGACTCAACTGTATGAGACACCATGCCACTATACTAGATAAAACTTTAATACACTGTACAATAACAATACGCTACTACGCTATACTCTACTTCACTCGATTCCAGTCTACAATACTCCAGTCTAAGATAATACACTTTACAACCCTGTTCTCCACTGTACTGTGTGACACTCCACATAACAACTCTTCCCTTACCACACTGGGCTTTACGATTTGAAACACATTTATATTAAAATTATTTTTAAAACCATTGAAATTCATTGAAAAAAACTAAGATTGAAACTTAGCTAGTTAGGAAAACATATTTTCTCTGTACAAACCAAGTGTAAACTACAGAACCTTTAAAAATTCTAAAGGTATAGTTATACATTTAAATTAAAATATATCTACCACCTTCAAATTATTATACATAGCAGACATCACCACACACTCTTTTTAGCTCCCTAACCAGACAACACTAACTATAACTGTCATTTGAGATGTCGTCAGTGATGTCATAGAACATATGAGTGATGTCATAACCAGTGCTGCTAACTATAACTGGTGAATTTCTGTGATTTCTTTTAGCTCAAAGCATTAATGTTGTCATTGACAAACTCACCTAACTATAACAGTACTTTAACCGTTGGTTTTTTCAGTGAAGATATAATTTAATAAATACATTAATTGAATTGAATTAAATAAACTAATACATTATGCAAAACAAAGAAAGGAACTCTGGGTAGGATCCAAGTTTAGGTGGAGAGCTCCTCCTGTTGGTTGGGGTGCATACACAAAACCAGTGAACCTGAATCTGCCCACCTCAAATGTCTATTTTTCCTAAAGAGTTTTTAACCATAGGATTAGCACAGTGCTAACCAAACTGAGCTAGAACAGTGATAAAACATTTTGTCATTTTTGCAGCAAAGCCTTTAAGCATAGGATTAGCTAAAAAATGACAAAGTCTTTTGCCATTCCAGGCACAATATTACATCTTGGATTGGTGAAAAAAACATCCAGGCCAACCTGGAATGACTAAATTCAGCTCCTGACACATGTCTTTTTTCTCCTGTGAGAGGTCATCAGATAATCATAGTTTTGACGCAACACAAGGGGATACACAATAGGGGTCAAAGCAAAGCTCTCACAAACTGTGCAGTGTAAATTATGCAAAAAATAGAAAGGAAGTCTGGGTAGGCCCCAGGTTTAGTTGGAGAACTGGTCCTTTTGGAGTGCATCTACGTCACCAGTGACACTCTAAAACTGCCCACCTCAAATGTCTGTTTTTCTAGCAGACTTTTTCAGAATAGAATTAATACAGTGCTATCCATGCCGAGCGAGAAAAGCGACAAAGCGTTTTGCCATTCATGCAGCAAAGTCTTAAAGCAGAGGAGTAGTTAATGCTATCCACGTGAGCTCTGCCTAGTTTCCATGTTTGGGTGGAGAGTTTCTCCTGTTGGAGAACATCTACAACACCACCTCTATTGTCTGTTTTTCTAGCAGAATTTTTCAGCATAGGTTTATCACAGTGCTAGCCAAGCTGAGTTAGAGAAGCGACAAAGCCTTTTGTCATGATCTCTCTCTCTAACCTTGCTGAGTTGTAAGTCAGATTTAGATATCCTGGATAGCTGGCGTCTCAATAATCCGGTAAAACGCGAGTATTCCTGTTATTCGGCAAAATACGACTCAGCATCTAGGCTAGACTTTTTTCTAACCTCTTATAATCTTCAAATTAGTAAATATGAGCATATAGTAAATCCCTTTTCAGATCATGCCCTTATTAAACTTGAAATTATCTTAGGAAAGATAGATGTAGAAGTATCAAGAAGGTGGTATTTCAATAGACTTAATTTAGCTGAGAAACAATGGTGTGCAGAAATAGAAAAGGAGATTACCTTCTTTTTTAATATAAACAAGGATTCTGCCCCAATTAACGTAATATGGGATGCATTTAAGGCAACATTGAGAGGCATAGTTACCTCAAAAGAGATACCAAAACAGAAGGCTAAAAGGGAGGAGAGAGTGGCGATAGAAAACAGATTGGCCCATGCAAATCAAGCTTATTTTAGAAATAGGACCCTAGATACTAGACAAGAAGTATTGAATGCAAAAACAAGAATGAGGGAATTTTATTATGAATTAGGTGATATGGCAAGTAGATTATACCTTCAGTCAAGCTATGAAAATAGCGAGTATACGGGAAGATTGCTGGCTTGGCAAGCAAAGGAGAAGCAAGTTCGCAATAGAGTCGCATGCATTAAGGATAATGTAACTAAAACGCGTGTAACGACTACACCATTAATAGGTGAGGTCTTTCTTAAACACTATAAAGACATCTATCAGACATCTCACCAGGTCTCCTTAGATTCAATTAATGAATTTCTACAGCATTTGCCAATTCCAAATTTGGGAGATAATTCGAAAGAGCTGTTACTTGCTGAATTCACTAAAGAAGAATTAGATGTAGTTATCAGCTCCCTGCCAAACTGTAAAGCAACCGGGGAAGATGGTATTCCCGCGGAATTTTTTAAAACATTTGCTATAATACTTCGCCCCGAACTTTTAAGACTTGTGAATTATTTATTACAAGGGGGTGATCCGCCAGCATCTTTTCGTACCGCAGTAGTGGTCAGCATTTTAAAAAAGACAAAGATAGCGAAAATGTGAATTCTTACAGGCCAATAAGTCTTTTAAATACTGACTATAAAATTTTCACTAAACTTTTAACCAATAGACTAAATAAGATGGTGGGTTCACTTATTGGGAGGGATCAGTGTGGCTTTGTAGCAGGGAGACACCTCTATACTAACACAAATTTTTTATTAGAGGCATTGGATTTTTTTAATATTAATAAAGTTGAGGCTCAGATCTGGTTTTTAGATGCTTAAAAAGCATTTGATCTTGTTTATTGGAATTGTCTTTTTACGATCTTAGAAAAATTTGGCTTTCCAACTGAGTTTATATTTTTATTAAAACAACTTTATTCGAACTCCCATGTGCAAATTTTAATCAACTCTACTAATATTGGGACATGTCAAATAAATAGAGGCACTAGACAAGGCTGCCCCCTCTCCCCGATTTTATTTGCTCTATTTATAGAGCCACTGGCAATTGCAATCAGGGAAAAAAGAGCCTGTACAGTCCCAGTTCAAGGTATGACGAACATAAAACTCTATGCTGACGACATTGCTCTTTTTTTGGACTCAAAGATAGACACCCAGGCGGAAGTTATGAGGGTATTTGCAGATTTCGAAGAAATAGGTGGTTATAAAATCAATAAGACCAAAACAGAAATTATATTATGCAATTGCGGTGTGAATTCTTTATTACCTGAGTTTAGACAGATATACAACACCCGCCCCAAGAGATATCTAGGGATTCAGGTAACGGAGAAAGTAGAAGACCTTTTTTCTTTAAATTATATCCCACTGATGAAAAAGGTGAACTCACAGCTATTACGATGGAACCAGCTCCCGCTATCAATAATAGGACGAGTTGCGTTAATTCGAATGTCTATTCTTCCATTGTTTAACTTTCTCTTCAGTGCAGCCCCTTGTGCAATACAGACCTCTTTTTTAAAGAGATAGATAGTATGTTCTCTTCTTTTCTATGGGCAAATAAGGTACCAAGATTGGCACTTAGCACTTTAACATATCCTGTATCAGAAGGGGGATTATCTCTTCCGAACGTTAGAAATTATTATTATGCGACATTTGCACATCACAGTTTTAGATTTTTCTTTTTAGATCCCCAAGAGGCAGATAATTTTTTTATGAAAAAGATCTTAAGGGAATACAATATTATCGATCCTACAAGAGTTACTAAGTACCCTAAGAAAGTACGTTATAAGATCCTACAATGGTTTTTTAAACAAAAAACTCAGCTTTTAACACACTATGATATTCCAAGAGTTAATAATTCAACCAGGCTCTCGAATATATATATGGGGGATATAGGTATTTTGGAGAAGAATATACTAAGGTGGTTGGAAGAAAATGGATATGTCCAGATTCAGGATTTTATTAAGGGGAACTGTTGGAAAACCTGGCGGAGATTGAAACGGGACTTCAACATTCTAACACAATCTTAAAGTGGTCGTTTATCAGATTAAAACCTATATTGGAAAAATTAGATATGGAAAATCTGCGCTATAAAACTAGCGTTAGCGATGCATTTAATACGCCCCATTAATCGGAAGATTAGTATCTGGATTAAAATCTTTGAGGAAAATAATTCCTTCTCATTATATGAAAAAATTAGAGATAGATGGAAGAAAAGGGAAGATATACAGATTTTGAAACCAACTTGGAATAGGCTTAACAAGCTTAACAAAGTCATATTCAGAGGGGCAAATTTTAAACGCATGCAATACTACTCGAAATGGTTGATATATAGAACACCTTCCTTTCTTCATAATATATACCCTCATATAGAAGATAAATGCTTCCGCTGCGCTGAGAAAGGCACCTGGGCGCATATCATCTGGAAGTGCCCAAAAATTCAGAGTTTATGGGAGGAGATCGAGAAATATCTTAGAATTACAATAGATCCCCTCATATCATTCGATGAATCCATTGCAGTTCTGGGCTGCTCTCCTACTATTTCTTCGCATGAGGAGTCTTTGTTTATTGCAGCATTAATAGCAAGATCTTTAATCTTGCAACTTTGGAAATCTGAGAAAGTACCTACCTTTAATGCATGGAGAGCTAAATTATCTAAAATACAAGAATTAGAAAGGAAATATGCTATAAGATCAGGAGCCATAAGAAAGTATGAGAAATATTGGAGTATGTTTGAACGATAGGATAATATATCGCAGTTGACATAATAGGTTGGATCAGATAGCTGTGTAATAATTCTGATATTTTAGTCTGCATTCTATCTTAGGGTGATCTTTTTTCTTTTTTTTACTTTTGTAATATTTGGTATCAAATGATAGAATTTATAGGTATGTAGCACTTTGCACTTTAGCTTTGATCTTTTTCTGTATTACAGGAATACTATGTTTGTACTGTTGAACACTTTGAATCAAGTATTTATAAACATTTTAATAGTTTGCACTTTTGACTAATGTTGTCATCTTCTCTCCTTAATATTTTGGAATATGTATTTATATATGATATAATTGTATGTTTGTAATATCTATGAACTCTCAATAAAAAATAATTTAAAAAAAAAAATGATCTCTCTCTCTATATATATATATTGACAAAGGCAGTCGCCGAAACGTGTCTTTTTGTGCTTGGTGAACCCGAATAAAACCTGGGTTTAGCAGTTTCCCACGAGTGCTGTGCTTTTTGTACTCTGCAGCAGGAATATATATATATATATATATATATATATATATATCACATATGTATGTATGTAATGTGAATATATATATATATATATATATATATATATATTCACTGAAAAAACCATAGGTTTTAGGAACAGTTATAGTTAGTTGGACATTGCACTCGTACAAAACCCGTGAAATTCCCCCGTTATAGTTAGTTCAGCTAACTATAACTCGCCCCCGCAATGCACTGCTGATGACATCACATATTACATCACTCATGACATGGTCAGTGACATCACTGATGACATCACTGATGACATCATCCAGTGACTGTGTGTTTCTGTAAAGTTTAAATATTTTTAATATATATAGGGAAAGGCGTATTGAAGAATGAGTGGGTGTATAAGTGTCTGTATGGATGATTTAGTAGGTGCGTGACTAACTCTATAAGTGAGTGATTAAACGTATCTTACTGAATGCATGGGTTAGTGACTAAACTGGGTGAATGTCTGTATCCGTCTGTCTGTTGCTGTGTAAGTGGCTGCATGGGTTTGTGAATAGCTACATGAGTGTCTATATGAGTTATTGATTGGTTGTCTGAGTATCTGTATGGGTGCCTGAGTGTTTGTGTGGGTGGGGTGTGTGCGACTTTGTGCATAGATGTGTGAGTGGGTGATTCACTGGGTGGATGGTTTCAAGAGTGCATCTGTGATAGACTGTATGGGTGGGTAAGTGTGTGTAAGAGTATGTTAGTGAGTGAATGTATGTCCCAGTGGTACATGTGTGAGTAACTACATATGTGAAAGGCAGTATATATGTGTGTTGGAGTATATAAATAGCTATAAGCGAGAGTGTGTGATTGTGAGAGTGACTGTATGGATGAGTGTGTGCTTGTATCAGTGATTGTACAAGAGCGTAAGAATGTGCTAGTATTTGTATGAGTAAGTGAGCTGGTGTGTGTATAATTGTATAGGTGAGTAAATGGCAGTGTGTTTAATTATTTGCATGACTGACTAGGTGTGTGAGTACCTCTATGGATGAGTGGCGGTGTTTGAGTGTCTATATAGGAGTATGAGTGCATATGATATAACCCTGGGCGAAGTGCTACGCTACGCTCGCGTAGTTTGCGAAGCTTGCGCTACTTCGCACAACGCGAATTGCACGTAGCACAGTGCGAACACGCGTAGCGTAGCGTAGTGCCGCGGTCATTTTTTGCTTGCTCGCGGTCCTCAACGTCAAGTTGGCGACCGCGAGCAAGCAAAATGACATCCCGGCGAGACTTTTTCCTCGTTCGCGATCAGCAACATCAAGTTGCCGATCGCGAGCGTGGAAAATAAACCTCCCGGCGAGATTCTCAACGCGGGGAGGTCAGGTTTCTCATTGCGAGTGGTCGCGTATGCTCGCGACCGCTCGCGATGAGAAACTACCAGTCCGCGTTGAGAAAGCTGCCGCTCGAGTAAAAATCTACTCGAGCGGCAGTAGGCACAGCTCGCACTGTGCAAGTTGCCGTTTTCAATGATTGCACAGTGCGGACAAGCATCCGGCACTGTGCAATCATTGCAAACAGTGCGCTACGCAGTTCGCGTAGTGCTACGCGAAGCTTGCGTAGCGCGAACTGCACTTTGCGTAGCTTCGCGAAGCATTACTTCGCGAACTACGCCCACCCTTAATATGATAGTCCTGTACTGAGTGACTGTAAGTATGAGTGACTGTACGGGTGAGTGAGTGGATGTGTGTGTAGACCTAAGAATCAGTGAGTGGGTATGTAGTTATTGGTGTTGGAGTGTCTATGGTTTTGTGAATAGCAGTCTGTAATTTAGAGTGGGTGTATCAAAGGTTATATTAGGGTGTGAGGAGATGCATCAGATTATCACGTGGATGATGTCATCAGTGATGTCATTTGAGATGTCATCAGTGATGTCATCAGTGATGTCACTGACCATGTCATGAGTGATGTAATATGTGACGTCATCAGCAGTGCATTGCGGGGGCGCGAGTTATAGTTAGCTGAACTAACTATAACGGGGGAATTTCACGGGTTTTGTACGAGTGCAATGTCCAACTAACTATAACTGCCCCTAAAACCTATGGTTTTTTCAGTGAATTTGTAAGGTTTTTTAAATGCTAATTTCTAACTATAACGTGCCTGAAACCTATGTTTTTTTCAGTGAATTTCAAAGGTTTTTTAAATGCTAATTCCTAACTATAACATGTCTGAAACCTATGTTTTTTTCAGTGAATTTCAAAGGTTTTGTAAATGACAATTTTTAAATGTATTAATTGTTATATTTATTTTTTGATACTGATTTACTACATTTTTTAAACTATTTATTTTTAGATATTTTATTTTTTAAATTACATTGTAATTACATTATACATTACAAAATATACTTTCTCAGAATGAATTACTTTAGTTTAAATACTTTGCAAATAGGCAATAGACTTTTAAGTACAGTAGTTACAGTTGTTGCAATGAGCAACACAATTTCAAACACAATGCAACATTGAGCTCAATGTGAATTTCTAGTTAAATGCAATTAGTTACTTTATGGATTACTTTTTCTAACCACAGGACTGGATCCTAGATTCAGTCCTGGGACATCTCCTGTAAACAGTTGAGTAAAAGCGTTTTGGTTACAGTAGTGATTTTTAAGGAATATTATTGATTTTTAAAAGTTGACACAAACTTTTTCACATAGAATCACCAATGTTATCCTATGGGAGGAAATTCACTTAGCAGGTAAGTAGTGTTATCGTTACTTTTTCTTACTCAGTGGTGGATCCTGGATCCAGCACTGGTGCATCTCCTGTAAACAGTTGAAAGAATGCGTTTAAGTCATAGAGGCGATTTTTAAGGAATATTAGTAGTTTGTGAAAATTGACACAAACTTTTCTGCTGAAAACCAGACAATGGATTCCTATGGAAGGAAATACAAGTTACTGGTAAGTACGGTTAGAATTAATTTTAAGGGTCAGTGCTGGGCTAAAAGATGCAGCACTGGGTTCTCTCCTGATAACAGGTGAGTAAATCGTAATTCGTAGTTCTGCTGATTTTAGAGGAATATTTGTATGTTTCAAAAATCGACAAACATTTTCAGCAAAAAGCAGGCAATGATATCCTATGGAAGGAAATTCAAGTTACTGGTAAGTATGGTTAAAATTACTTTTCAGGATCAGTACTGGGCTCAAAGATGCAGCACTGAGGTCTCTCCTGATAACAGGTGAGTAAATCGGAATTCGTAGTTCGGCTGATTTTAGAGGAATATTATAAAGTTCCAAAACTCCACACTTAGAAGAATTTCCAAGTGAAACCAGTCAATGTTAGCCTAAGGAAGGAAATTCAAGTTACTGGTAAGTACGGTTAAAATTACTTTTCAGGATCAGTACTGGGCTCAAAGATGCAGCACTGAGGTCTCTCCTGATAACAGGTGAGTAAATCGGAATTCGTAGTTCGGCTGATTTTAGAGGAATATTTGCACAATGGTGAAGGAAGGGGGTGGGGCCTGAGGTGACATGTCTGCAAACACGCCCTGTGGCGCGTTTTAAGTTGGAGAATTAATTCCTCCTAAATCCCGAGGGTCCCTAGGGGCCAACTAGCCCACCAGATACCTCCAGTATGCGCCAGAGAGCTGCGTTGCAGAGAGGTGTTCAGAGGCCACGCCCCTTTTTACAACACTCTGCAACGCAGCTCCGTGGTGCTTACTGGAGGTACCTGGTGGGCTAGTTGGCCCCCAGGGACCCTCAGGATTGAAGGGGATTTAATTCCCCATCTTAAAACGCGCCACGGTGCCTGTTTGCACACATGCCACCTGAAGCCCCGCCCCCTCCCTTCACCACTGTGCAAACGCGCCCCTTGGCGCGTTTTAAGTTGGGGGATTAAGTCCCCTTGATTCCGGAGGGTCCCTGGAGTCCAACTAGCCCACCATGTACCTCCAAAAGCGCCACAGAGCTGCGTTGCAGAGAGGTGTAAAAGGGGCGTGGCCTCTGTACATCTCTCTGCAACGCAGCCCCTGGTGCATACTGGAGATTCCTGGTGGTCTAGTTGGCCCCCAGGGACCCCCAGTATTCAAGGGGAATTGCTTCCCTTCTTAAAACGCGCCAGGGGGCGCGTTTGCAGACTGCTGCAGGGAGGGCGGGGCCTCCGGCACGATGCCGGTCTTTTTTTTTTCTTTTTTTGTATGGGAGGGGGGCTGCGTGGCCCCCTTCCCTCGGCCACTTTGGCCCCGGGGACCCCATCCCCGGGGCCTGAGGATTTTATTTTTTTTAAATAAAAAAAAACAGGAAGGGGCCGCGTGGCCCCCTTCCCTGGGCCTCTATTGGCCCCGGGGACCCCATCCCCAGGGCATGCCCTCTTTTTTTAAATTAAAATATTTGGAGGGGGCTGCGTGGCCCCCTCCTCAGGCCATTTAAGGCCCCGGGGACCCCATCCCCCGGGGCCGGCCTTTACACGTTTTTTTTCAAAAATGTTTTTTTTAATTTGTAGGGGAGGGGGGCCATGTGGCCCCCCTCCTGGGCCACTACTAGCCCCGGGGACCCCATCCCCCGGGGCTGGCCCTCTCCGTTGGGGACCGTGGGGGGTCCCCAATCCCCCCACGGTCCCGCCGGCTCCCGCGTCCTTCGGGAGCCGGCATTGCTTTCCACATGGGGAGCTGCTAAGATGCAGCTCCCCGTGTGGAAAAGCAATCTGCTTGGTTTTGGAAGAGAGAGCAGGTTTCCTGCTCTCTCTTCCAAAACCAAACCAGTTTGCTATGAAGGACGGGAGCCGCGAGTCTCCCGTCCTCTCATAGCAAACTACAGTGTCCCGGGGGTAGGCACCCCGGGACACTGCAGGAGCCAGCCCTGGGGGGTGGTGGTCCCCAGGGCCATCAAGGGCTCCAGGAGGGGGGCCGCGTGGCCCCCCTCCCTCCATTGGCAAAGCCCCGGGGAGGTGGTGGTCCCCGGGGCTCGGGGGTCCGTAACGGACCCCCATATTGAAATATTTAGTGCCCCGGGGAGGTGGCGGTCCCCGGGGTGTGTGGGGGGGCTCGAGCCCCCCCACACAGGTAAAAAAGAAGCCCCGGGGGTGGCGGTCCCCGGGGCTGCGGGAGGGCCGAGAGCCCTCCAGCACCATTATATTTTTAAAGCCCCGGGGGGTGGCGGTCCCCGGGTCTTGGGGGGCCTTAGAGGCCCCCCATATTATTAAATAAACCCCCGCATGCCCCCGGGACTTGGCCCACCCGGGGGCCAATTAACCACGAAGCGCGGGAGACCACGCTTCTGTTTTTTTTTCTCGGCGGGATCCGCGCAC
The DNA here is from genome assembly GCA_963921515.1 of Calotriton arnoldi. NCBI lineage: Eukaryota > Metazoa > Chordata > Amphibia > Caudata > Salamandridae > Calotriton > Calotriton arnoldi. Next base: position 168,823 of record CAWUFW010007246.1, on the reverse strand, counting down.
CCTAAGCGCATCCCGCCGATTTAAAAAAAAAAAATGCTTTTTCTGCCCAGGGGTCCTTGTGGGACCCCTGAGCAGACCTAGGGGGTCAGGGTGTTTCTACCCTGCCCCCTTTGTGCGTTTGCGCACTTGTTTCTGTGCCTCGGTTCTACCGAGGCATAAAATGGCTGCCAACACGTCCTGATTTGGAGTGTTGACAGCCACTTGACAGCCAATTAGCATGCAGCTCGTGATCGGGACGGTGCACGCAGGGTGCGCTCAGAGTGCGCGAATCCGACGCGGCCATAGATATATATGTGATTTTCCTTTTGATTTTCTCAGGAACTACTGATCGGATTTACACCATTTAAGCAAAAGGCACGACTCTGAACCAAGGGCTACCTTTTTGCCAAATTTGGTGTAATTCCATTCAGCAGTTCGGGCTGTAGCTGCGATGAAAGGATCCTATGGAAAAATGAATGGGGAAAACACGTTTTGGGACCCCCCTTTTTTCTCGGCACCCGCTTGACGAATCACCCCGAGACTTTCAGGGTAGGAGCGGACCGGAGCGGGCCACAAAGTTAGAAAATTTCGCGAAGATTCGTCAACCGGCGCAAGACTTATTTCAAATAGAATGTTGCTGATTTCCTATGGAAAATAGGTCCTAACTATAACTATCTACTGGCGACCGCCAGTAGATAAGATATATATATATATATATATATATATATATACCTAACAACTCCTTTATACTCTCAAAAGAGTCCTTGCACTCTAGGGAGGGTCGAGCAATGGACCTTTATTTAGATACTGTTTCCCCCAGAGACGCGTTTCAGCAAAAAATGCCTTTCTCAATCTGGAAACCAGTACTTGCTTTTCGGTACAAAAATACACATTATTTCTCCATCCTCGTCAGCATGAAGTGAATGCTCATCATTTACTTGCAAAGCACGCCTGCGTCATGGTAGACGGAAATTGTCCAGGGTGCCTGGTGAGTATTCAGTTATCCACGATGTGCATATTTAAAGCAAGAACAGTGAAAAGTTCCTTCTTTTTTAAAAAACAGCATACACGTTTACAGTTCACCTTTTTTCAAAGTTGCTGCTCTCCCTCCTCTCCACTGCCTACGGGCAGTGCCCCGCTCTGAAATCCTGAAGAAATTAGGCACGCTGTGACGGGCTGTTGAAAAAAGGAGTCTGCAGTTCAAGCTGACAAGTTTGTAGTTCTATGGCAGCTGTAGCAGACAACTCCGGCCCCATTCCACTGCCTCGCCCCAATATCAGGTCCGGGGGCTGAACGGATGCTTCAAAAACGCCACTACTACTTTTCGCGGTCTGCCGTTCTGCGCCTTATCAGGTGGTGCAAGGCATGACGCTACCGCTACGCGCCATAATACACCAAAAACTCCTTTATACTCTCAAAAGAGTCCTTGCACTCTAGGGAGGGTCGAGCAATGAACCTTTATTTAGATACTATTTCCCCAGAGACGCGTTTCAGCAAAAAATGCCTTTCTCAATCTGGAAACCAGTACTTACTTTTCGGTATAAAAATGCAAATTATTTCTCCATCCTCGTCAGCATGAAGTGAATGCTCATCATTTACTTGCAAAGCACGCCTGCGTCATGGTAGACGGAAATTGTCAAGGGTGCCTGGTGAGTATTCAGTTATCCACGATGTGCATATTTAAAGCATGAAGTGAATGCTCATCATTTACTTGCAAAGCACGCCTGCGCCATGGTAGACGGAAATTGTCCAGGGTGCCTGGTGAGTATTCAGTTATCCACGATGTGCATATTTAAAGCAAGAACGGTGAAAAGTTCCTTCTTTTTTAAAAAACAGCATACACGTTTACAGTTCACCTTTTTTCAAAGTTGCTGCTCCCCCTCCTCTCCACTGCCTACCGGCAGTGCCCCGCTCCGGAATCCTGAAGAAATTAGGCACGCTGTGACAGGCTGTTGAAAAAAGGAGTCTGCATATATATATATATACATATGTATATACGTATATTCACAGTAAAAAAACTGTAAAATATGTTATGGTTTTGGCTCATTTGCCCAAAACCCCTAAACTCTACAGCGCCTTATACTTAGTAAATGCACAGAAAACACAGCATAATTCATAGTTGGGTTGGTTGTTCCTTACACTACTTCCTGATAACACAGCTTGGTCTCTTACTGTATTAATGAGTTACAGTACTTAATTATTTTTTAAGTGCTAAGGGCCCTCTCCCATCAATTTACTGATCCCCTTTTTGATATCTGGGGAAAATCGTAGTTAAGCTGTCATAATTATTTTACCTAAACATGATGGCAAAGCAGCTTTTCTATCCTTTTTTCCAAGATGTTGGTGATTGTAGAGGTACTCATAACTTGAGATTTTCTTGGAGGAGCACAAAAAATAATCAAAATATGGTAAATATTGTTTTTTAATGAAAAATGTAAAAAATATGCTTTGCAAGAATGTGTTTGTGTTTTAATACTAAAAATAATGATTGCAGCAATGCTGAGCTACATAACAAATCGCACAGCTACGACAAAATACGATGCAAACTTTTCTTGTTCAAGTTCGTTTTATTCTATGCTTGTCACATTTCATCCAGCTTGACTTTATACACGATGAAAACCATCCAAACATCCATTTGCTTCACATAAAGTAGGTGTGCCAATCCAGGCCTCTTACTACATCACGTCAGGACATTTACTTAATGAATTGCAGCTAAAATCTTTATCCCAATGCATTTCGGGCCCTTTTAATTGCCCTTCATCAGGGGAAGCTGTTTAGATTTAAAGATAAGATAAAAACCCATGTTAATCTTCCATAATGCAACTCTGTAGTTTTTTCACAGATACACATTTTACAGTAATTTTGTTAAAGTCCTGTCCTTACAAATAAACCGTAAACAAAACCTCACTAGTATTCTGTCATTATCAAGAATTTACTGAACGCAGTAACCTCCCCCACTCCATCCTCGATGTTTAACCTGCCACTCTGCCCGCGTTGCTAAGTAAACACTGAACATCCCTCATAATTGTGTACTTCAATTGAACGCTGAATGCAACTATATTCCCTGCTATCGAACGTGAATTAAATATAAATTGTATGTCCATGCCCTATTGCCCTGAAGCTTAACACTATGCCCTCCCGCGGTTCCATACTCTCCAATTTACCTGCTTCTAGCGCTGTTCTTGACCATTCTGTACTCCGTATCAACTGAATGCTCGAGCAACTCTCATGTTGCTGTGCGCGCCATTTCAATGTTCCCTTTTGCGCCGATTACTCTAAATTACCTCAATAGGCGAAACCTGCATCCAATAAGGAACTACGAACCCGATTACCCTTATATTCAAATCCCTATCCCTCCTTCCCATCCTCATTAACTACATGTCCCATAAACCATTGCAACGGAACAAACTGATATCTGAAATGTAATCTTGAACGCTATTTACTGAAATAATATCCTACACACAATTACCATCTGCTGATAATCGTACAAAAACACCAATCATGTGACAGAAAATAATAACACCTAATGCGTATTCTTTTGAACTCTAAACCCGAAAAGCTGCAAATAGCCATGTATTTAGTGCATTGCATTGCAATATTAAAACTTGATGTAGAAAAGAAAGTCCATGGGTCCCTTGTATTTCTCCATGAATTAACTCGGTTTTGATCGTGAAGATGTTACCATGTTGCTCGTTTGTCATTTTTAGCAGTTTCAATGTCGGGTGCAACACTGCTTGTGAGGCAAGAAATTCATTGTTCATGTACCAAAGAGAAGCAGTTGCACACCTTGCTTGTCAGTTTTCTTTTTGTTGTTCAAAATAGAATCCTCTTTGCGTGCAGACTGGGACCGTGCCTCGCCTCAAGCACGGATGTGTATAGAAACAATGATTGCAGCAATGCTGAGCTACATAACCAATCGCACAGCTACGACAAAATACGATGCAAACTTTTCTTGTTCAAGTTCGTTTTATTCTATGCTTGTCACATTTCATCCAGCTTTACTTTATACACGATGAAAACCATCCAAACATCCATTTGCCTCACATAAAGTAGTTGTGCCAATCCAGGCCTCTTACTACATCACGTCAGGACATTTACTTCATGAATTGCAGCTAAAATCTTTATCCCAATGCATTTCGGGCCCTTTTAATTGCCCTTCGTCAGGGGAAGCTGTTTAGATTTAAAGATAAGATAAAAACCCATGTTAATCTTCCATAATGCAACTCTGTAGTTTTTTCACAGATACACATTTTACAGTAATTTTGTTAATGTCCTGTCCTTACAAATAAACCGTAAACAAAACCTCACTAGTATTCTGTCATTATCAAGAATTTACTGAACGCAGTAACCTCCCCCACTCCATCCTCGATGTTTAACCTGCCACTCTGCCCGCATTGCTAAGTAAACACTGAACATCCCTCATAATTGTGTACTTCAATTGAACGCTGAATGCAACTATATTCCCTGCTATCGAACGTGAATTAAATATAAATTGTATATCCCTCCTTCCCATCCTCAAGGTTTAGCCTATTGAGGTAATTTAGAGTAATCGGCGCGAAAGGGAACGTTGAAATGGCGCGCACAGCAACATGAGAGTTGCTCGAGCATTCAGTTGATACGGAGTTGATACAGAGTACAGAATGGTCAAGAATAGCGCTAGAAGAAGGTAAATTGGAGAGTATGGAACCGCAGGAGGGCATAGTGTTAAGCTGCAGGGCAATAGGGCATGGACATACAATTTATATTTAATTCACGTTCCTGATGGTGTAGAAATGTCCACTGTCCCGCATGAAATAGTCATCTCCTCCCAAACAGTCACAATGTACATTGTCATGCAGTCTGTTTGTAAACTTGTCCAATGCGTGAACATACATGGAACACACTATTAAACTGCATCTCCCCTTCACATTGCAGAGCGAGAATCAACACCTCCTGCAGAGCAGACCGTACATCTCTTCACTGATGATGAAGAGGACATCCACACCATCGACACCGACGCCCTCCAACAGCTCATGGACACCCTCAGCACCCCACCCCCAGGAGCAGGGCAGCCCAGCTGCATCGAGGAGACCCCACCCCCTGCACAGACCACACAGCAGGAAGCACCCACCACCACGGCTGTCTCCCAGGACCAACACATGGCATTCCAACGCCGTGTGTTAGAGGGCCAGGAGGAGATTGCTGATCAGGTGCGGGTGGGGTTTGACCAGCCGCGGTCGGTGGTAGGAGTGCTGCCGGGCGGTGACGTGGGGAGGGGGAGGGGCAGGGTGGGGGGTAGTAAACTATGGATTACGGAGGTTTACAGGTAAGTAAACATATAAATAAATAAAACGAATTTCGTTGCACGCACTGCATCCCCAAATGCGATGCAGTGCTCACAACGAAATTTGTTTTATTTATTTATATGTTTACTTACCTGTAAACCTCCGTAATCCATAGTTTACTACCCCCCACCCTGCCCCTCCCCCTCCCCACGTCACCGCCCGGCAGCACTCCTACCACCGACCGCGGCTGGGTTTGACCTCATGGCAGCCAAACTAGATGCCATACGTGGGTGTCTAAGTCCCATCAGGGACCACTTACAGTCCCTAACGGACACCCACAGTCCGCTCCATGCTCTCCAACAAGCCATGGCTGACATCGCTGGAGTCATGACTCTGAGACAAGAACAACTGTCTAGTCAGAGTGGCTCCAGCGATGACAGCCGGGAGTTGGGACACATGCGGAGGATCATGGAGAACATGGAGCGGATGCAGGCGGAAAGAATGACTGCCACGGCTGCACACCAGCGAGATGTATCTGGGATCTTCCATGCCCTGCAGATCCTCATCATGGCATTGCTGCCACAAGGCCTGGCGCAGATGAATGCTGCTGCTACTACTCCATCCACATCTCTGCCCCCTGACGTGTCAGTGCCTCACAGTGCGGCTGGCAATCCACTTCCGGCCCCTGATGTGTCACTGCCACACTGTGCAGCAGACATTCCACCTCCGGCCCCTAATGTGTCAGTGCCACACAGTGCTGCAGACAAAACACCACCACCCACATGTGAGGCACATCACACATCAGAGGACGATGATGTGGATGATTCTGCCTTTGTGGTAAGAAGGAAGCAGTAGCATTCATCTCCGCCATATGGCCTGTTTCAGTTTGGTTCTGCCCTCTGCATCATGCCCTGGAATAACACCTCCCACTGTCCCCCGATACACTCTGCGACACTCACCATGGCCCTCGACATGGACTGCCATATCTGTTTTGGTTACCAATGACACAGCAATCAGACTTCGGACTGCACTCTTTCTCTTCCGATGAAATTGTCAATCCCTAAAGGACTCTGGCTGGCCCTCCACGGGGCAACAATGTAAAGTGGGGTTTGCATGGCCATGTATTGGTCCAGCTTCAACACTCCACCGAATGTGATTAAAACATTCTAATTCACACAGATGTGTCATGTCAATGATCAAGCAAGTATGAAAGTATGGATGAATATAGGGGCAGTGATTCCAAAGAAAGGTACTCCCTGGGAACTGATATCAATGCGCATGTTTGACCGTGACCCAGATAGGCAGTGAGATGACTGGGAATGTGTGAACTAGCTGTGGCCTCATTGCTCCTAAACAACAATCTCGCAATTTCCCAACTTAGCCCCACGTCAATGTAGGAAATAGGGCTGTGTATAAAAAAGTCAAAGTCAAAGTTATGTGGATGCCACAGCTCAGAGAAATGATTTGTTTGAGTGTGCAGCGGTTGGACTCCTGGGATGGTCTGTGCGTAAGTGTGAAGGTCATTCCATGCAAGAGAACTGCAAGCAAGGACTTCTGTGTGTGGGGTGTGTATACATTGGTCTTTGGTTAGCGCTGTGCGTAGTGTGGGAGTCGTTATCATCTGCTATGGTATCTCTCAGGGGTTGCCGGGCGCATGCAATTCCAAGGTCGGAAGAGAAGATGTGCCACCACCTTCTAGTTCAGACAAAGGAGCTTTCATCCCTAATGTTAGTTTGTCATCTGCTTGCATTCTGGAAATGTGATGTGGATTTTGGGGGGGGGAGGATGTCACTGCTTCGCCTTCCGGCACGGTTGAACCCTTACCAGCCATGTACGTGCCATCACGGTCAAATTTTCATGCTCTGATGTAGCAGTGTTGTTTTGCTTCAGTCTGACAGTGATGGGTACAGGTAGCTGTGAGGTGGCGCGTGACTTCTCACCTTGCACCTATTAGCTGGCACTGTTCACTACTATTGATGAATGACGGCCGTGTACACATGTGATCTGTACATGGCACATATGTCCAGGGGACACCTTGGTGTGTTCTATGCAAGGCATTCCTGCTGGCTTTTTGGCTGGTGTGCATCTCCCATGTTGCTGAGGTGTTCACTGTGCCCCCATCCCCCTTACGTCCATGTTGCTCATGTTGTGGGACTTGAGTCACAGGGTGCAACTCTGCATCAGGGTGGTTCATATTTAACCCCAAATTACACCCGCAATTTCATATTTGACCCCAAATGACACCCGCAATTTCATATTTGACCCCAAATGACACCCGCAATTTCATATCTGACCCCAAATGACACGCTGTTGTCTTTTTTTGAACACCAATGACAGCCTTCATGTCCTGTTTTTGTACACATGTGATACGCTGATGAGTGGGATTACGTGCTACATTTGACACCCTGAAATGGCATTCCGAATACGTGACACCCTGAACAGCCTCTCTGTACAGAGGTGACATACGCACCATCTATTTGCTATTTGTGAGATTGTTAGCACTTAATGTTGTACTTACACTTGTCAGAGTGATGTGCTAATGCAGAGGACTAACATGCACACAGGGAATGTGTGTTGCAATGAATTTATTTGCACATGCTGTTCATGTGGTTATTTTGTACTGTTCCATGATTGCTAAGGACAGTCACAATGCTCAGGCGAAGAAATTGTTAATGATTGTGTTCCTTCGGGCTATTCCTGCTGCAGCTGCAGTGGGGTGTTGTCTACCTGCCTCATCTTCCTCATCATCGTCCGGTGCATCTGGCACTTGGATCCATGGGGCATTGGTGCGTACACATATGTTGTGCAATACACAACATGCAATGATCATCTTGCACACTATTTCTGGGCTGTACAGGAGTCTTCCACCTGTGATGTCCAGGCACCTGAAACGTGACTTTAACACGTCAAATGTGCGCTCAACAATGCCCCTGGTGCATTTGTGGGCCACATTGTACTGCCTCTGGGCCGGGGTGTTCGGGGCTCGGAGGGGTGTCATCATCCACGGGCAGAGTGCATATCCTTGATCACCTGTGAGAGGTAAGTAAGATTAGTGTAAACTGGTGGTTCTGCATGCTGTGTTGGCAGACTTACAAGTTTTGTGGTGTGTGATTTGTGTGACTTTGGGATTCATGTTTGCCATGTATTGCTTCTGGCAAATGTGCGGGGTCGATGTGTATTACGTAGCTTACAGCTGCTCCTCCCTCCCCCTGAGCCTATTTACTTGTGTGCACTGCGCGGTTGCATCACTTGCACTCCTACGGCACACCATTGTCATGCCTGTCTGCGCATGTCCGCAAGCCTGACAACAACACTGTAATGTTGGCCGTTGAAGGTGGGTGGCCACGTGTGTGTAGGCCTATGGTAAGGATAGGGCGGACACAGATGTGGAGTTCATGCCTGGCTGAACTCGCGCCGCGATTGAGGCTAGGCCTTTGGCTTATGCTGCGGCAATGAAGATACACACACAACAGTTGACATGTATGAGCCAAGACCCCGAGCGGTCTTGCGCTCCTTTATTTATCCATTCCGATGAGCCCGCCCTCTGGGTGCATGCTACATTGCAAGATTGTCGGTTAAGGGCCGGGTGGCACAGACACTACAACAGAGACACACGCCATAGTTACTTTTGTGGCCAGCCCGGAACCGAACCACACCCAGAGCCCAGGACTGAACCACGCCCAGAGCCCCGGGCCATTTCTTCACACTCCTCACACACCTATGCGTGGGCCGCCGCCGCGGCGCTGGGATGTCGTGCGCTTCGGAGTACGTCTCCAGACGTTCCACCCAGGCTTTCCAGTGGCCTGCCTGGGATGGGGGTGGCCCCGTGACTGTGAAGGGCTCCAGTGGCATTACCGAGAACATGCTGTTGGCTGCTGGAGGCGGACTTGTGGGGTAGTCCCACGGGACAATGACTTGCGGTGCACTGAGGTAGGCCCACCTGAAGAGCTGAGCGTGTGTGCAGCCTGCGATGATGCAGTAGGCCTGGAGGCTGGACAGTGACTTGTGGTGCACAGAGGTAGTGGCACCTGAGGCATTGCGTCTGGCACGGGCCTACCCCCACATGGCGATGACTTGCGGTGCACTGAGGCAGGCCCACCTGAAGAGCTGAGCGGGTGTGCAGCCTGCGATGATGAAGTAGGCCTGTTGGGCCGTACTGGAATGGATTTGTCTGAGACCTGCTGGACCGCAGTGTAGGCCGGAGGGAGCATTCAGCACACACAGAACTCCGTGGTGCGGTGCCGCAGGGTGCACTGGGGGCCTGTTGCGCGGAAGCCAGCGATCGGCTGAGGAGGCTGCCAAGCTCGCGGGCCTTGGGCTTGAAGATTGCACCGGCACGTGGTGGGCCCTCTTGGAGACATGCCGGTGGCGGCAGGTGAGCAGTGAGGCCTGGGTGCGCAGGGGCGGGCAATAACCGCTGGGCGTCGGACAGGTCTGGGGTCCAGCGGGCTGGGGTGCAGCAGGTGCACAGGATCGCGCAGGCACCACCGGTCACGGCGGTGGCCTCATGGCAGGGTGAGGGGCGCCGCCCTGGCAGACATGCCCCTGCAGGCGATCACGAGATGTGGGCCGGGTGGCGTGTGACATAGCCACCTCGTCGCCGGTGTAAATTTGGCCATTGAAGGTGGTCGGCCACGTGTGTGTGGGCCTATGGTCAGGATATGGTGGACAGAGAGACACACGCAGTAGTTACTTTGGTGGCCATCCCGGAAGTGACAAAAGCACTGGTTAAGACCCAGCAATTGAAACAAGAAGAGTTACTGGTGTCCAGACCCAAGATTGTTCAAAATCGACATGTATTCGTATCCAAATTCTCGACAAAATCATCCACCATTAAAAGGATCATCAAATCCAGATGGGAATTATTAAAACACGAACCTGATTTCAATGGATTGTTTGCTGAAGAGCCACTGTTTGCCTACACACGTGGCAGGAATATCAAAGAAAAGTTGTCTCACAAATTTGTATTGAATTATAATGAATACAAGGGGATGCGTAGATGTCACAATTGCGTCAACTGCAATAATGTAACCACAGGTGATACCATCAATCATCCACATTCAGGGAAACCCATCGCATTGAGATACAATGGAGACTGTAACTCCAGTTACGCAGTTTACACCATCAAATGCCCGTGCGGCTTGTTGTATGTCGGTAAAACAACACGTAAAGTTAAGGTGCGTATATCAGAACACAAGAGCACAATTCGCACACAGAGCATCAAATCTCATTTAGTATCACACTGGTTAGAACAACAGCACACAATCGCACAATTGAGATATACTATACTAGAGTTATTGGTGTGTAGAACAGGCTGTGACAATGCTAAGCTACTATCACAAAGGGAGGTGTGGTGGATCAAAATGTTACAGACTATGATGCCAGGTGGTCTGAATGACAAATTGGAAATGTCATGTTTTCTTTGATGGGGAGGGCTCCGCCATTCTACACTTGTTGAACCCATTGAAACATAATCATTTTAGACTGTACAACACGGTTTGCGTGTGGAAAACTTATCACTCTGCTTTTTTCACGCTTGTATTATAGCATGGGAAACAAGGCACTCTTTTCTTTCTGGGTTACTTCGGGGCATTTAAAACTTCATTTCATACATTTTTCACAACTTCTGCTGACACAGGGGTGATACTGGCGTCATTCATCTATTCCTATTTTCTTCCATTCCATTCGCCATTATATTTTGATCGAGTTAGGTAGATCCTTTTTACAGTCCAGCGGTTGTGAGTTTCTCATTTGGTGAGTCGAATCCCAGCACCACGTTACAACAGGCGTCTTCATAGGTTCATCATCAGGTTGATTTGACACTACATCCACTACCTTTTTTTGAATGTAAAGCAGGATTAGACTTGTCCAACACGTCACATGTCTCTGCACTAGGTTTACATTGCACTGAGTTAGTGATTGTTTCATATATATACACACAACCCAGTTTATCATGTTTTACTGGATCTAGATTTAGAGATCACGCTCGTCGTTTGAATCGCCATTTATAAAATGTTTTTCGGCACTTGTAGCTTTATCACACCATGCGTGTCAGTTCAGGTCACCACTAGCATAGTTTACACTAGCACAAGATGGCGATGGCACGTCTCGCGTCAGTCTCCTTTTCATTTTCATTACAACGCGGGCGCGTCCCGCTCTGGTTGAGTGATCGGCAACTTTTAAATGAGCGCACACGAACTGCGTCTCTTCATACGGTTGTTAAAGCGGCACGCGGTGAAACAGTGGATTATCAAGAGCTTCATTTCGTCAGTTTTCGGTGAGCATGGGTCACCGGGGTGTTTGTCGCGTCACGGCTTCATTGAGAGGAATGTCAATACATTTTCGACATTCTATGCTTTGTCCACAGGAGCGGAAACGTCGGGTGGAAAACTATGCGGTGGTCTGAAATGTGTGATTGAATCCCAGATCCCACATTCATAATCTACAGGGTAAGCAGCATCTCGGCATTGCAACAGTTGGTTATTTGTTAACACTTGAAAAGTGGCAGAATCTAGGTGTTGATGAGTTGCTATTCATTTTGTTTCCATAGATAACATAATCAAGTTTAGATATAGTAGTCACCACGCCAGTTGAATACCAGGTACATGTTTCTCGCATTCACCAGTTTTCACGAGTATTTTAGGTTACATGGTATCTTTGACAGCGGGTTTTTGGCTTTTTTTCAGCTCTACTACATTGTTTTCATTGCTTCTGAATTCCATAGACTATTGTTCTTTCGTCACCACAGTTCATAGTAAGTGTTCATTTCACCAATCTTTTCATTCACCATTCATTATCCAACAGTGAGGGGAGTTAAACAACACAGTTGGTTATCAGTTTCTTCTGTGGGTTCCATAGCTAGATGACACCGTGAGCTTTTAGTTCATTCTTACCACGTTTGTCACTGATTTCTTTTTTAGAACAGACTATTATTCACCGTGGTTTGTTTCATGGCTGTTGTTACTATTCACATCTTTATAATCATTTCTTAGCCACTAATAGCTTTCATTCACAATTGCTCTCTGGTATGCTTATGCTTTTATGACTTTGTTTTTCACACAGTATCACATGGTTCTATTTCTTATTTGTATTGCCGCGCGCAAATTCATGTTTAGGTATTTCACTAGACTGGGTGCGAATTTCGTTGTTTGAATCTAAATGTTTTCTCACAAACACCTTCAATATGTAATCTTTATGATATCTGTTTTTTCCATAGTGCCCCTGAAGAAGGGATGAATATAATCCCGAAATGCATTGGGCTGGGCTGGGTAATTGAGTTGTAGCATGCCAACGTCATGTTTATCAGAATTATACATGCATTTGAGGTTTTTTTCGCATGTCATTGTACAGATCTTTCATTTATGTTATGAGTAATTACATGGTGAGATCTTGTTTGATTTCAAGGTTCTAAGGTCAATATAGAACTTTTGTACAAAGCAATGGAATGATCTGGGTTCTTTTGTTTATTGTTGAACGTAAAGAGTCGATTCTATATGTTTATGCTGTGCATCTAGTACACCGGTGAACATTTACCGGAGGGTTACTTGCATTACGAGGCTGGCTGCCTCTCACTGGGTAGCACGCAATCTAGTTTAAAATTGGAAACCATTGTTTAGTTTTTCAAATAGGTGTGCGCTGACCACACATACAGTTTATCATCCCGGAAGTGAACCACGCCTAGAGCCCCGGGCTATTTATTCACACTCCTATGCTGGACTGGCGTACGCCGGCCCAGCCCACTACGCTTACCCTTACGGGGGGCGACTTAGCTACATGTCCAAGGTCTTCCCCACTGCCTGAGGTGACATGGTTGCGTCCACTGTCCACAACACTACATACACCAGCAGTATATGTCCACATGGACATGTCTGTACTCTGCATACTCAAGACTGTCCAGCACATCACTGCCACACTTGGCATTGTGTACATTCTTATTCATGGGTCCATTGCCTCCGTCGCACACTCTTGGTTCCCACCTCTCCCCACATTCTGCAATTGTGTGTCAGAGGGGCTATGCCTTTGTGGATGGTTTGTCTACATGTCTGGCCCCTGTTACCACAGTTACTTGTGTTGTCGTGTCTGGTAGGTGGGCATGTTGGTTTGCATGTTGTATGTGATTTTGTTACATGTGCATTCCCACAGTTGTGAGTTGTATCATTGTGGAGTTGAGGTGTGTGGTGTGTTCCGTTGGTACTTACCAACAAGCAGTGCATTTCCATAGGTGCCATCCTGAAAGCGCTGGTTGATGATGGACTGTCAGAAGATGTAGGAATCATGCACACTGCCTGGGAAGTTGGCGAGGAAGTTGGTGAACAGTCCCTGGTGGTCCACTATTGCCTGCACATTGATGGAATGCGTGTGCTTTCTGTTGCGGTAATTGTGTGTAGTGTCGGCAGGGGGCACAAGTAGGACATGTGTGCAGTCAATTGCCCCCAACACGTGCGGGAAGCCAGCTATGGCGTAGAAGCCTTGCTTGGTCTCCAGCTGTTCCTGCGCAGTGTGGGGGAAGTGAAGGTGCTGGGGTATCAAGCTGATGATGGCATCCAAGACAGGTGTGAGGAACTTTGATAGGGCTGGCTGTGAGACTCCTCCGACTCTGGCAGTTGTTGCTTGGAAGGTACCAGAGGCCAACAAGTGCAGCACAGCCAGCAGCTTTGTCTGCGGAGGGATGTTGGTTGTCCGCTGTGTTGGTACCGTCAGCCTGTGGGCAATGTGGGTCAGGATGCGGAGGATGGTTGTCCTTTTGAGCCTGTAGTGGGCAATGACATCCTCTGGCGTTAAGTCTCTGATGCTGGTGCGTTTTCGGAAGGTCCGCTGTCTTGTTCTGCGCTGCTTCTGTGTGGTCCTGGGGGTGGGAGTGGTCCTGGGGGTGGTGGCGGTGGGTGTTGTGGCCCTCTTGGGTCTCCAAGCTGCATGATTAGTAGCTCCATGGCATCTCTTGGTCTTCAAATGTGGCTCTGGGCTGGGCTCCCTTTGTACTGCAGGTTTTCGTCCTACTTAAGACCAGAAAAAAGCAGGTCTTAAGTCCCTGCTGCTAACGTGCCTTATCGCCTGTTTTTGGACAGCATCCCCGATCTGGCTGGTCGTTGAGAATATCGCGAAGTGGTGTTATCGTGAGTTTTTGCACTGGAACGCCTACTCTGCATATGATTAGCGTTAGTTGTCGCTGTCAGCCTTGGCGATGTTTTTAGCGGCAGCTATCTCAGGTAAACTGACGATGTCGGCTTTTAGCGCAGGCTTGTGAATAGGGCAATAGATCTATTGCCACTTTCGTGGCGGTAAAGTGCCGCTAATTCAGCGATGAGTCCGTGAGAATATGCCCCATTGTCTTTACGCCTAATGGACTAACCTAAAAACGCTACTGTGAGAAATCATTGCATTCCCTCCCTCGATAACCCTCATTACACTTGGTCCCTGTCCGTCCCATCGAGAGCTATCAGGGGAGCTGTGAATGCTCACACTAGCCCGGTTACAGCCTGGCATGCCACAGATGCCCCACCCCTCGCTCACCGACCCGCAATGACCCCCACTAGTGGAAAGGTTTTCATTGTTCAGCCAATAATTGGGAGTTTCATGTAGAAAATTAACGAGTATTCATGTGACTGCATTTTATTTCACATTTTAGGTGGAATAACTAGTAATGGCCATTATTTGGTGTGGGGATACCAGTCAGAATTGAATATTCCATCTCATTGATATTCCCGCACCAAATAAAGAGCATATCGCAACGAGGTCCTATGTGGAAAGGTTCTACATTTGTCTCCCTCGAGAACAGCCAGCATTCTCAGCTTGGAAGCCCAAGAGGATATGGAAAGCGGCTGCATTATATTTAAGAGTACTCTAGAAAACAAATTTTACTTTTAAGCTGAAGAAAAATATATAACAAATGTATCAAATGCCAAGCGTTTAAAATGTCTCTTAAAATTTTTTCAACAGTGATTATGATTTTTAATAACACCTCTATCTCTGATCCAGTTTCTCACAGATCCATAGCTGCCACATTACTTTAGAAAGAGGCGAGTGTTTTTGTGTAATGTCAGATTTTATAACCATTGCCTAAAGCGGAAGTCACACGCTGATTTTAAGCCAGCACAGGGACATGTCAAAAAATATACATGTAATTTTAACTTTATAACACTATTACAGTTTCGATGTAGCCTGGCCAGCAGTGTCTGTCCATACGAGTTCTTCACTCGTAAGAAGTGGAGAACATCATTGAACCATTTAATTCTCACTGGAACATAAAGGGCTCTCCCAAAAGTGCAGAATTCGTAGCTGTTGTCAAAATGGAATTACAAAATGAAGTCTGTGTTGGGGTTTAGCCAGGAGCAGAGCCATCTGCTACAATGATTTATGCACACAAAATTGTGTTCTTAGGGGCAGATTTACAAGCCGCCTGCGCCACCAGTACGTCACTTTTCGTGACGTACTGGTGGCGCAGGGGGCTCCTCGATATTTACAAGGAGAGGAAAAGCCACCATGCGTGACTTTTCCTCTCCTTGTAAATACCGTCCCTTCACACGCAGCACTTTGCGTTGAAGGGGCGTTCCATGGGTGTTGCTGTGGGTGTTCCCACGCAACACCCATGGAACAAGACACATCTCCAGATTTACGAGAAATCGTAAATCTGGAGATGCGTCTGAAAGCTACGCCACCCTAGAGGTGGCGTAGCGAGGCGCAACGAGGAGAAATGTTTTCATTTCTCCTCGTTTTTTCCTCTTTCAATGCGTGCTGCATTCTGCAGCACGCATTGAAAGAGGAAAAGCCTGTACTGATTGTTTTTGTGCAGAAAGGTGCCCCTTCCTGCACAAAAACAATCTCCCCATGGCGCAGGCATCCTTGCACCATGGTGCAAGGGTGCCTGCGCCGGCGCTTGGCAGCTGTTTGTGCGCAAGCGCAGGGGAGAGCACAGGAATGCGACATATTCTTGTAAATATGTCGCATTCCTGTGCTCTGAAAGTGCCGCAGCGTGGCGCAGCCAAAGGGCTTGCAGCGCCACGCTGCGGCACTTTCTTGTAGATCTGCCCCTTAGTTCTTTCTTTTTGATGCATCAAAGTGAAATTTAGTCAGTTATTTGTGTTGCTCCTTAATTTTCAAGTATTCCCTAATCATACCATGCCAGTTTGGATCTAGCATAAACATCAGCATTGCATTTATCTTCCTCCTTGTAAATCATCGATAGTGAAACACATTCTGCCACAAAGTCACCAAAGCGTTCAATGTTGCAGGTTTGTGCCTCAGCTGCACTTTAAAGATATTACTCCTACACTCATCTGTTAAGTCATTGATGGTTTGCGACTATATTTGATAGTGATAGCTCATTCGAAATTTGATTAAAAACGTAGGGCAGATTTACAAGAAAATAACGCAGCGCGGTGCCGCAAGTCATTTTGCTGTGCCGCCCTGCGCTAGTTTCGAAGCACAGGGATGCAACATATTTACAACAATATGTTGCATCTCTGTGCTTCCCCCTACGCTGGCGCACACACTGCTGCCATGCGCCGTCACAGTCACCCTTGCATCATGGTGCAAGGATGCCTGCATCGCGGGGAGATTGTTTTTGTGCAGGAAGGGGCACCTTACTGCACAAAAACAATCATTTGAGGTGATTTCCTTTTCCAATGTGTGCTGTAGAATGCAGCAGGCACTGAAAGAGAAATAAAAAGGGGAGAAATGAAAACATTTCTTCTCGTTGCACCTTGCTGCGCCACCAGGGTGGTGTAGAATTCTGACGCATTTCCAGATTTACGATTGTTCGTAAATCTGAAA
Source organism: Calotriton arnoldi (assembly GCA_963921515.1). Taxonomy (NCBI): domain Eukaryota; kingdom Metazoa; phylum Chordata; class Amphibia; order Caudata; family Salamandridae; genus Calotriton; species Calotriton arnoldi. Next base: position 151,811 of record CAWUFW010007246.1, on the reverse strand, counting down.
ATGAATCTGTGAACATGGGTGTTGCGTGGGAACACCCACAGCAACACCCATGTCATGCCCCTAACACAAAAAGGGGCGATATTTTCAAGCATAGGTAAAGCCACGTAGGGTGGCTTTACGTGTGCTTGTAAATATCACGCAGCAGGTTGCGCTGCCGATGCGTCACGCAACATGAAACACCGGCGGTGCAAGAGGCTTGTAAATCTGGCCCATAATTGCTTGCAGTGTTCTGGTTGCATCTGCACCCTCAGCTATAAATAGCACATGAGTACAATTATACCTCATTGTGACATATTTCCAGGCACACATCCTAGTGTCTATGGATTCACTTCAGCCTGAGCACAGCCATCAGTGTCCCATCTGTAATTGTGAGCTTTCATTTGACAACATACATTTGCTTCCACCAGTCAAATTATTTTCTCTTGGGGACAAGTAGTGTGCAAGGCTCACAATATCTAATTTGCGAAATGTACTGATTAGTGGTAATAGGAGAAGTGGTGGAAACTTCAGCAACATACTATTAATTTTCTTTTGCAATGTATGAGTCAGTGATCATGCCTGGGAACTTCAACACACAATAAAGGATCAGGTCTACTTTCATTCGCAATGCCAGATAAGCATTGTCTGTGACAACTAGTGCTAGCCATGCTGATGCCAACATTTGAACTTAACAAATGTGCCTTCTTTGTCAATTATCACCCACAGGAAGCAGGCTTGACAGGATACTTCTCCAGAGATGTATGGGAAGGCAATTGACCTCACCCCTCGAGCTTTCACCACTGAAAGTTTGACCTCTGAACCATAGTTGTGACAGAGGTACCCTCTCTGCAGCGCCCTACATCCCCCAGCTTGCATGTGCATGGGGGTTGCCACTTCCTCGGGAAAACTAATCTGTGGCAGCAGCTCAGCAGTGCCGTACTGTTATGATGGACCCGTCTCTCATGCAATTCTTGTAGATACACCACCAAAATGGTGGCCAAATTTCAGGAACCACTTACCAATATACTCCAGTCAAAGGGAGTTGTCTCCCAGCATGTGACACGCACTTATAGGTTTTCTATGGCAAAAACCACCATGTTGTCAACTCATAATTAAGTAGGTCATCCAGTGCCATTCTACATGGGATCAGGTCTGCCTACTCTGTGTCTCTTTCTCTGTACTACAAAAGTGTGGGGCTACTGCAGGTGTGCGCATTGACATGCCATTTTAATGGATTTTTCTGTTATTGTCCACCTCTAAATAACACCCTCAGTCAGAAATGTTTCTGACACACAATAAACCATGTTGTTATTCCACAAATTCAAACCCGTTCAATCAGCAACCTCCTCGCTCCACAACCAACTTTCTGCCAGGAAGTAAAATTAGAAACCTTAAACCTATCTTATCTGAAAACATATGCAGTCACGCTTTGAGTTGGGGTTCGATGCACACACCAGTGTGAGCACTTTAAGGACTGCAGTGGAACAGAGGTTCCCCAAGCACAATTTAGGAAAGCTGTCTGCCTACTCTGAAAGACATAAGATGAAACTCCTCATCCAGAGGTTGCAAAAGGCACAGAGCTGTTCAACCTCATACTATTAACGTGTATGCAGCTGCACTTAGATCAAGATACTCCTGACAATGCAAAGTTGAACTGGATCAACACAGTCAGGTCAATTACTATGTTATTAGAATTGTTTATTTACATAAAGCAATCAATATATTTGACGAACATAATCTAAAAGTTTAGATAATTTATTTAATAGATGATGGCATAAAAGAATAGAACAGTTCCATTGCATTTCATTTTGGATGTTAGACTCTAGCTTCTAAGGCCATGTCAGTAAAACATTTTGAAACAAAATACTTCATATCCTGCCATTTCCTAGTATCCGTTACACATTATTATTATTTTTCAGTCTATGTTAATGAAATAAAAAATAGCGTGTTACACTCATATTGGTTGTGTCACATAACATAGTGACATTGTATTTTTGCAGGAGCACATAGAAAATTGGCTAAAAGTCCCACTGGACTGGGATGCGTGGCTGACCCTAGAGGGTCGGCGGCTAACCCCCACCGAGGGGGACACCCAACGGAGCAATGCAGTGGCAAGGCGCGAAAAGCATACCAAAGGAGTGGTCCGTAAAGTGACCACAATGAGTGATTATTCAAATGGGCCAATCCGGCCAGAGTGGGGCGTGGCCACGAGCGCGACAAAAGGCGACCAGACCAAGTGACCAGTATTAGTATTGCCTCAGGGGAAGTTGCTAAACAGTGATTTAGGTGAACCATTGAAGTTATGAAACTGAAGGTTACTAATATGCAATAAAGATAAGATTGTACACAGCAATACCAGCTATGAACTAAATGCTTGACATGTAATACAGAATAAGCAAAGAGCTGACCATGTTAATTACCGATGCAATCCTGATGATTTATGTTCCAGCTTATGTAAATAAACTGTGGCCGTTCTAACACCATAAAGGTCTTGGTGTCTATGATTGATGGGGAGAAGTGAATGACGAGAGGACCCGTGGGATGCTCATACAACTGGGGGGGGTTACAAGAATAGCCATCCTATCCATGGCCCATGACCTATGTAGCAAAATAGCATGAATTGCTTCTTGTATCCACTTATCGGTAACTAGTAACATTACTTGTCTTTACTTCATCCCGCTTTGTATTCTTACAGGAAGTGAAACTGTGTAAAAGCAGCATATGCAATAGAAAGTTTATATGCAAAGAACTAACGGGCAACACCCAAAGATTTCAAGGTTGAGTTCAATGCCTAAGTCATCATTGGCCTCCTAATATTCACATTATCTAGTATCAGTAAGGCCCATTCATTATATGACCTAGCATTACTTCCCAGGATCTTTGTTCAACTTTCATAGGAGTGTTTTTATGGATGCAGGTTGGGTTATACCTGTATTTTTAACCCCTAGAAATTCAGAGAAGTTTTATTAAAAATGTATGCAACACCAGAACAACAACCAAGCTTGAGCCCAGGTTATCAAAAGTATCACTAAACTCAGTGCAGCAACAAAGGTAGCTGCGCTGCATTACATGACAAAGAGAGAGCAGGAAAGTGCCATAGCTACAAAGATATGGCACTATCCTGTTGTTTCCCTAGCGTTGGCACTCAATCAGGCAGCTGAGTGCCACGCACACATCTTTGTACCATAGTGCAAGGGTTTCTGTGTGAGTCTTGCATAGGTTTTGAACTGGATCACAGTTCGTCTCCATAAATACTATTTACCACCTGAACCCTGGAGAACGTCTCTTTAACATGCCTCCCCTCATTCTGTCATTTCTTCTCACTTAGGGGTCGATTCCGATCTCGGCCGGAAGAGCACCTAACAGTATTCGTCCGGAAAAAAAAACAGCTGATTGCGTGTTTCCCGACCGATTCGAACATTCGTCCGGACGAACAAGTACGATGCGTATAACAACCCAGTTTCCGAGCGAGCCGTACTTACCCAATCCAGCTCCTGTTCCCCGCCCGAGCCGGATCCGTAAACGCTGAATCGAGTCGTACGGAAGCAAATACACAGCAACTTCCGGCCGGACGAGTACGATGCGCACTCCGTACGCGCCGAACCCGTCGCTACGTCCGGGACGTTTGAGCATCCGGGCGAGCCGTACATAAGCTCCGTTTCACATCACAAGACGATCCACGGCTACGAGACGAACAAGCCTGCTACGAGTACGACTCGAAGACACGAGAAACCCGAACGAGACGATCCAAGCATGAATCCCATTGCGCAGGTCCTACCTATACTCTACATCTATTACTGGGACCGGCACGGACGCGTACGGCGCAGACGGTAAGTCAAACACCAACAATACAAACAAACGACACGTACCCGAAATATGTCACACACACATAGGGATGCACAAATGACATACACTAGCAACAGCAGAACCATAGGGGTGGGATGGCAACACCAATGCCATACACACCCATAGGGGGATGGATGCCTAACACCAACACCACCCTACCACCACCCCTACTCAGGGGGAGCTGGATGCCTACCACTACCACCACCCCTACTCAGGGGGGCCTGGATGCCTACCACTACCACCACCCCTACTCAGGGGGGGCTGGATGCCTGCCACTACCACCACCCCACTCAGGGGGGGCTGGATGCCTGTCACTACTACCATCCCCACCCTTAGGGGATGGATGCCTGCCACTACCACCACCCCACTCAGGGGGGCTGGATGCCTGTCACTACTACCATCCCCACCCTTAGGGGATGGATGCCTACCACTACCACCACCCCACTCAGGGGGGCTGGATGCCTGTCACTACTACCATCCCCACCCTTAGGGGATGGATGCCTGCCACTACCACCACCCCACTCAGGGGGGCTGGATGCCTGTCACTACTACCATCCCCACCCTTAGGGGGATGGATGCCTACCACTACCACCACCCCTACTCAGGGGGCCTGGATGCCTACCACTACCACCACCCCTACTCAGGGGGGCTGGATGCCTGCCACTACCACCACCCCTACTCAGGGGGCTGGATGCCTACCACTACCACCACCCCTACTCAGGGGGCCTGGATGCCTACCACTACCACCACACCTACTCAGGGGGCTGGATGCCTGCCACTACCACCACCCCACTGAGGGGGCTGGATGCCTGTCACTACTACCATCCCCACCCTTAGGGGGATGGATGCCTACCACTACCACCACCCCTACTCAGGGGGCCTGGATGCCTACCACTACCACCACCCCTACTCAGGGGGGCTGGATGCCTGCCACTACCACCACCCCTACTCAGGGGGCCTGGATGCCTACCACTACCAACACCCCTACTCATAGGGGGCTGGATGCCCTTCACTACTACCATCCCCACTCATAGGGGGCTGGATGCCCATCACTACTACCATCCCCACTCATAGGGGGCTGGATGCCCATCACTACTACCATCCCCACCCTTAGGGGATGGATGCCTGCCACTACCACCACCCCACTCAGGGGGCTGGATGCCTGTCACTACTACCATCCCCACCCTTAGGGGATGGATGCCTACCACTACCACCACCCCACTCAGGGGGGCTGGATGCCTGTCACTACTACCATCCCCACCCTTAGGGGATGGATGCCTGCCACTACCACCACCCTACTCAGGGGGGCTGGATGCCTGTCACTACTACCATCCCCACCCTTAGGGGGATGGATGCCTACCACTACCACCACCCCTACTCAGGGGGCCTGGATGCCTACCACTACCACCACCCCTACTCAGGGGGCTGGATGCCTGCCACTACCACCACCCCTACTCAGGGGGCTGGATGCCTACCACTACCACCACCCCTACTCAGGGGGCCTGGATGCCTACCACTACCACCACACCTACTCAGGGGGTGCTGGATGCCTGCCACTACCACCACCCCACTCAGGGGGGGCTGGATTCCTGTCACTACTACCATCCCCACCCTTAGGGGATGGATGCCTACCACTACCACCACCCCTACTCAGGGGGCCTGGATGCCTACCACTACCACCACCCCTACTCAGGGGGGCTGGATGCCTGCCACTACCACCACCCCTACTCAGGGGGCCTGGATGCCTACCACTACCACCACCCCTACTCATAGGGGGCTGGATGCCCTTCACTACTACCATCCCCACTCATAGGGGGCTGGATGCCCATCACTACTACCATCCCCACCCTTAGGGGGCTGGATGCCTGCCACTACCACCACCCCACTCAGGGGGCTGGATGCCTGTCACTACTACCATCCCCACCCTTAGGGGATGGATGCCTGCCACTACCACCACCCCACTCAGGGGGCTGGATGCCTGTCACTACTACCATCCCCACCCTTAGGGGGCTGGATGCCTGTCACTACCACCACCCCACTCAGGGGGGGCTGGATGCCTGTCACTACTACCATCCCCACCCTTAGGGGGATGGATGGCCACCACTACCACCACCCCTACTCAGGGGGCTGGATGCCTACCACTACCACCACCCCTACACAGGGGGCCTGGATGCCTGTCACTACTACCATCCCCACCCTCAGGGGCTGGATGCCTACCACCACCACCACCCCTACTCAGGGGGCTGGATGCCTGCCACTACCACCACCCCACTCAGGGGGGCTGGATGCCTGTCACTACTACCATCCCCACCCTTAGGGGATGGATGCCTGCCACTACCACCACCTCACTCAGGGAGGCCTGGATGCCTGTCACTACTACCATCCCCACCCTCAGGGGGCTGGATGCCTACCACTACCACCACCCATACTCAGGGGGGGCTGGATGCCTGCCACTACCACCACCCCACTCAGGGGGGGGGCTGGATGCCTGTCACTACTACCATCCCCACCCTTAGGGGGATGGATGCCTACCACTACCACCACCCCTACTCAGGGGGGGCTGGATGCCTGCCACTACCTCCACCCCTACTCATAGGATGGGTAATGCATGACACAACCAGCATACTCCCACATAAGGAATGTCTGAAAATTACATCCCCCCCAACACCATGACAAGCGTGTGTAGTCTGTGACAAATGCCTACAACACTGAACATGACATTGAACATACAATGTGACCCCCTAGCACATGTGTCACACATAAATGTGTGTGGCCTCCACAATGCAAGCTGACCATGGCCACTGTGGCAATGGGGTTGAACACCCCATCACCACAGCGACAAAAAGGTAGGTGTGGGGTCCATAGCTGATGCACCTTTTGAACAGTGTGGCAATGGGGCCCAAAGCCCCATCACCACAGTGACCAAAAGGTAGGTGTGGTGTCCATAGCTGATGCACCTTTGAACAGTGTGGCAATGGGGCCCAAAGCCCCATCACCACAGTGACCAAAAGGGAAGTGTGGGGTCCATAGCTGATGCACCTTTTGAACAGTGTGGCAATGGGGCCCAAAGCCCCATCACCACAGTGACCAAAAGGTAGGTGTTGGGTCCATAGCTGATGCACATTTTGAACAGTGTGGCAATGGGGACCAAAGCACCATCACCACAGTGATCAAAAGGGAAATGTAGTCAGGGTAAAAGCTGCCAAAGCCAAACTGCATGGATGATTCCTGGTCACACAACAACAAACACATCAGTGGCATAGTAGTGATTGTGTCCCATAGCAACATAGATTGGGTGAGGCAAACAGTGAAGTGCAAATAAAACATACCTTTGGCCATGTGCATACAAACATAACCCATGGGGGCTCACATTGTCAACATTCACAAATAACACAATGACAGAAGTGACCATCATAATGCAGACCCACATATCGGCACCAATGGACACACAAATGTAGATATCCTGTGGAGACTGTAGATGTCAGGTGAACAAATACCATACCATGGCAGCAATGGGACATACAAACCATGATTATTGTGCTGACTGATGACCTAGGAGTCCCAGGGACAGCAGAGGAAATCCTCCAAACAACATACAGCCAATGGCACACTCAAGAAATGCCAATGCAGTGGTGCAAATGCACAAACACAAACAGGCAGACTCACACTGCATATCAAACACAACAGGTGATGGGGGTGTGTGCCAGTGTCCCCAGGCAAACACACAACACATGAGGAGGCCTGAATTCCAAGTACACAGATGTGTATACAGTGCCATGCAAAAGTAACTCATGGATCGGATTCCCCTATGTGGGCAAAGAGGCATTGTTAGATGAGAGGGAGCCCAAATTACACATGTCACACAAGCTAGTAGGAACAGCAACTAACACAGCAAGAGACAGACCCACCACAGCACTACCCCCAGGGACCCCACATTGTGGTGACACTAGCCTGCATGATAATCCCACTGTGATGACAAAGGTAGATGTCTTTCACACTGTGAACCACAGCCATGTGTCCTGAGCAACAAACTACCATCACACCTACACAAGCACAAATCAAACAGCACGGCCTGCCAGCCATGGCCAATATGGAGGTAGGGGTCTAGCCGTGCAACAACTCACATTTGCACACACTCAACACCACACACCTTGATCTCCACCAATGTGCAGCAGTGAAGCTCACATGGACTGGTGACATTGTACATGCACCCATGACAATCCCAGGGGTGGTGGTGGGAACTAAGGTGCAGAAACCCATCACACATGGCCAGTCAACAAGACTCGTGAATGTCTGACACACTGCACACTATGCGGTACATGGGCATGACGTGAAATCCACCACAATCAATGGGATCCTGGCCATAGTCACACACCAATGAAGAAGACAAGGTGACACACAAAGAACACACGTACACAACTTCCAACATTGCAGCTCTGACCCTGAGGAGTGGCAGCAGTCACACACACAACATGTCACAATCACTGAAAGCTACCACAGACTGTAAATTACATGACTTGTGTAACCAACAAGTGCCAAGGGGAATCCTGAATGTGTCCCATCTGCGTTTGCCCACATCCCCAGCCCTGACAACAAAGACAACCTGGGATGACAACCTGATGAACCTTAGTTTGCCATGCACCCACATCCCGGAGTAACCAGGTCCAAGATGCTGGATGAACACAGAACAACTCAGCAAGCATCAGAAACAGGAACATCCGTAGGGACACAGCCTGTGTAGGAAAAGGGAAGGGTACACGCACAGACATGCTTACACAACACAAAACACGGGCCCAGGCAATGTCACGGGATTACACACTGCCATGAGGGCACTCCACTGTTGTGGAAGGTCGCCTGTGCCAAACCTTGTCTGTGCACGACTCAAACATGTCGGCAGAACACTAGGTCAGTGAGTCAACAACTACAACACACTGAAGGCTCTGCTCACATCAGCCTGGGTACGGAAGTGTCCCGTCAGTCATCTGCATACACCCAAAACACGTGTCAAGCAAGGTGCACTGTATACACTGATGAGTCCTTCAACATTGGTGTGCTAAACTGCATGTCCAGTGGAGATGGGCACACAGTCAGGGAAATAGAAACATTGAACAGTGGTAAGCCCACCAGATGTGCATCACTGTAAGACAAAGATGTTAATTTACAAATGAAAAACGTACATCCCTGTGTCATATGCTGAACATCACACCCTCAGACTGCAGCAGAGGATGCCATAGATCCAGACTACAACAGGACACATATCCCATGGACCACATGGAGTCCATCACTGCAACACTTCATTTCCCTGATCTGAACACTATTACAACTGCAAATGCATGATGATACTCATCTACATCATGTACATCAAAAGAAAACACAAGTAACAAAATAGGCTTTATTCAGCAAATGTCAATAAAAAATCAGAAGTCCAAATTAAAGTAAGGCCAATGGCCAGTCCAAATACACAGTCCCAACAGGGTGATATGTGACAACTTGTCACCCATTGCTTGCCTGCACTGGTAGGGACAGGGGACATCCCCCTTGGAGGGGCATACAAGGGGCAGGCCAGGCACCGCAGGGACAGGATCAGGGGATGCCAGAGTGAGGCAGTGAAGGGGTGGTGGCTGCAGGAGTGTCACCAGCAACTGCAGTGGAGGTGTCTGTCTCAGGGGGGCCCGGCACCACTGTAGGGCACAAGTCAGATGGTGTTGGTGCTGCAACCGCTGCAGTGGGCTGGTCTGATGGAGTGGTGTGGGTCCCCACTGCAGTGCCTGAGTCAGACGGGGTGGTTGTGGACTCCACTGCAGTGCATGCCTCCAAGGGAGTGGAAGGGGGGCAGATGAGGTGGGCAGGACAGAGGGGGGGACCCGGCCTCCACATCAGTGGCACAAACAGGCTGAGCGTCTGGGTTGGGGTGGAAGAGCAAGTGGTGGGGGGAGGGCCTAAGCAGTTTGGGGATGCAGTATCGGTGTGTGGGGGAACCTGGGGCAGGGTGTGGCGGTGGAACCTGTGGAGTTGTGGCCTGGGGGATGGAGGAGAGAGACTGGGTGGTGGAGCTGCGTGGTGGTGGTGGTGGGGTCTTGCCCTTCCTGGTCCGGGGGACTTCCGAATGGGGTCCTCAGTCTGCCTGCACCTGGGGGAGGGTGTCCGGGGGCGAGGGGCACTCCCCTCTGTGTGGGTGGACTTCCTCTTCCCCGGTATGCCGGATCTGCAGGATCGGAGGGGAAGAGGCCGAGGTCACACAGGAAGACCTGCTGTGTAGGTGGGGTTGCAGGTGAGGCAAGGGAAGGGGTCTTGGAGGGAGAGGATTTGGAGGACTGCGGAGTGACTGTGGATGCCTGTGTGTGTGTCTGTTCCACATCCCCTGTGTGTGTGGTATCTGTCCCCTGAGGATGCTTGTGTGCACGTCTTGCCTTTCTTTTGGGTGTGTCTGTGCTGCTCGTGTCTGTGTGCTTGGGTGATTGTGCAGGTGTGCATGTGCTTTGGACAGGTAGGGTGCCAGGAAGTGTGGATGGGGCAGAGGTAGGAGGTGGGAGGGACTGTTGGAGGAGGGACACTGCTGCCGTCAGGGAGGAGTCCATGGACTTATTGCTCCTCTGTAGGGCAGACATACCCGTCGAGATGCCCTCCATGAACGACACCAGCTGTGTCAACAGAGTGGTGTGTGCATGAAGGACACTCAGCATTGCTGTCTGCCCTACATGGAGCTGCCGAAGTAGGTACACAGACTCCTCACTCAGGGCAGCAGGGGACACAGGGGCAGGGGGTGCGGTGCCTGGCAGGAAGGAGACACGCTCCCGAACACGGGAGCCTCCACGGTCCTCTGGAATTGGAGCCAATGGGAGGGCGGTGCTGGTGGTGGCGGGGCCAGACAGACTAGCGGGGGTGTGGTGGCTGCTGACACCCGCATCCACAAGGGAGTCATCCTCCGAGCTGCTGTGGTCCTCAGCTGAGGTGGATGGTGCTGAGGACTCCTCGGTGTGGCTCCCCTCGCCCTCCGTGCCACTGGGTCCCTCTGACCACTCGTCGGATGCTGACCCAGTCTGGCTCCGCTGCTCCTCCTGGTCCGTGGAGCTGTCCCCTCCTGTGGCCGTGGATATATCTACAAACAATTAGGGAAACAGACAAACATCAGTCACCTGCACTGACCGCACACACCACAGTAAGTACAGCACTTACAGAGCCAGCCCTGGCATCCTTAGTTGAACATTGCCAAAACTCCTCACACATATTTGGAGAAGCCAATTGTCAGTCTGATGGTCAACCATGGGACTCACACCCCTCCTGCCCTTGCACCCATCTGTCTGGTGCCTGTCTGATGGTAAGACCCCAGTGTGGACACATGCACCACCTACACAGTTGTTGGACATTGCAGGGAACACGGTGAAGTATGTGAACATGCACACATCACATCTCTTGCCACTGAGTCAGTGCAGGTGTCCGGAGAAAGGGATGGCCAGAGTCTAAATAGAAATGCATGTGATGCATACCAGCACCAGACACCATGATGCACCCATGTCCGGATAGTCCATGCCACAGTGGGGTGCATGTTGCACATGTCACTCCCCTGCAGGATCACTCTTAGGATGTTTAATGCCATGACACAGGCATGCGTGCAAAGTCATACATCACTGTCTCCAGTCACATGGCCATGGTAGCCTGCCAACAACAGTCTGCACTGTGTCACAATCCTAGGACATGGGGAATGCAAGTTATGTAACTGACAAGTGCACATGTCCATCCCCCACACACCACATCATCTGAACTAGTATTTGTCCACGTCATGCCAATTGGACATATGGGGGACATGAAACACAACTCCCAGAACCTGAGCACCTCACAGTGTGCTGTGAATGAATAACAGCTGCCTGAAAGTCACAGTCGCATACACCTGTGTGCACAGTCAAGTGATCAAACATCTATAAGTCACAGAAGTATCGTCTCTCATGGTCACATCTCAGATAGCATGCTGAACCCTAACCGACAAACATCCCAGTAGTCCTGACAACGAAGCCACAGCACAATGACACAGAGGCAGACACCTGAGGGAACATGTCACTGATCACAACATGTCAGATGATCCACGAGAGTGGGAGTACAGAGTCTATTGTATGCCCTGGAGTAGGCATGACTGTCCAGCTCCACCTGTAAGAGGGATGAGTCCTGGACAGTAGGCAGGTGTCTAAGCATGTGTGACACACTTGATATACATACTCCTGAGGCCCAAACATTGTTCCCACCCGCAGCATGGGGGGTGCCAAATACCCCAGGGACATGTGGTGAATCAGATCAGCAAGTGGACCACATATCAAAGTTACACCCAGATTACATGTCAGGACTTGGGCATTGTGTGAGCAATTGACCCACCCATGAATCCCACAACATAGTCACCGGAACAAATGCTGTCCCCCACCTTGAGCAAAGCAAAATGCAATGACACAGTCCCCAAGTGACACAATTTCCTGACTGTAAGGGCCACACATATGCGTATCAGATGAGGAGTGGGCATGTCACAATAGAGGGACATGGGTCCTGGACCACAAGACTGATGTACTGTGGAAGTTTAACCAGGCCAGAGGAGGGCACATAGCATGTCAGACAAAGTGCACAGTGCTGTCATGGACTCACCCCCTCCTTGCTGCTGTCTGGCCTTCAGCTGCCCATCCAGGTCAGGGAAGACCACCGCCAGGATCCTGAGCATGTGGGGGGTCAGGGTCCGGTGTCCGCCCCTCCTGCGAGGAGGCGACAGCTTCAGCTGGACACTTGCGATCCTCCGGGTCCAGCCTCGAAGGTCCTGCCACCTCTTCTGGCAGTTGTGGATCCGGCGCTTGTAGTCCCCCACGGATCTTACTGCCCGGGTGATGGTCAGCCAGATTTCCTGCTTCTGGTGGGCATCAACCTGTGAGGATGACAAAGTGAAAATGCCATTACTACACATGCAACATATCCGTGCATCACACAGTTGGATATACATGTCTCAATCACTGGGGCACATGATGTACACAGGCAGTGCAACGATGGCTATGAATAGTTTGCCAGCAGTTACTACATGGTATCATTGCATGGGAAGTAAACCTTGTTGGAATGCACTGTTACTGCACTGTACCTGTTTAGTGCATGTAACTACACACTTTGGGGGGTCAGAACTACTCAGTGAGCATGCTAGCCAGTGGTGTGCACACTGTAAGTACTGCTAGTCAGACAACATGCAAAATTAGTAAGGCAGTGGACAGCACACTCAGCTACTCCCCTGGTGTCCCATACAGCTTGCTGTACTGTGGAAGGAGGCTGTCCAGCAGGGCCTGGTTCTCCTCAAGGCTGAAGGCTGGGGCTCTCTCCACAGTACGTGCCATTGCAGTAGCCAGAGGATGCAGAGACAGCAGCAGTGTTGGTGGCAGATGTCGTCCTGGAGCATGTAGTGCAGGCAAGTGAGCTCTCAGGGGAACAGCCAGCATTATATGTGTGCTGCAGAGGCAGATACTGTCCCATATGTCCAAAGTGATAGGTCCAAGTCGTCTGCATCTTCTGAATCTGACCAATCCATGGAATAGCAGCACTAATACACGCCCACAGCATCCTTCAAAAATCCAAGTTCATGACACCCATGATTTTGCAACATTGTTGTGGCTGGCCAACTGTATTCACTGCATCAGACTCGTTGAAGCTTCGAGTACGCGTCCGTTGCCATGCCAGGCCCCAGCCAACGCGTGTGCACCGTTTATCCATTGCTGTACAACGCGTATTTCGGGATACAACGCGTACCCGCTCCCAACTGATGCAATGGGCCGTGCGGGCACACCGAACGGTCCATTGCTGTACAACGCGTATTTCGGGATACAACGCGTACTGCTCACAACAGATGCAATGGGCTGTGCGGGCACACCGATCAGTCCATTGCTGTACAACGCGTACCCGCTCCCAACAGATGCAATGGGCCATGCGGGCACACCGATCGGTCCATTGCTGTACAACGCGTACCCGCTCACAACAGATGCAATGGGCCGTGCGGGCACACCAATCGGTCCATTGCTGCACAACGCATACCTGCTCACAACAGATGCAATGGTCCGGCCGGGCACACCGAACGGTCGATTGCTGTACAACGCGTATTTCGGGATACAACGCGTACCCGCTCACAACAGATGCAATGGGCCGTGCGGGCACACCGATCGGTCCATTGCTGCACAATGCGTACCCGCTCCCAACAGTGCAATGGGCTGTGCGGGCACACCGATCGGTCCATTGCTGTACAACGCGTACCCGCCCCCAACAGATGCAATGGGCCGTGCGGGCACACCGATCGGTCCATGGCTGTACAACGCGTACCCGCTCACAACAGATGCAATGGTCAGGCCGGGCACACCGAACGGTCCATTGCTGTACAACGCGTATTTCGGGATACAACGCGTACCCGCTCACAACAGATGCAATGGTCCGGCCAGGCACACCGAACGGTCCATTGCTGTACAACGCGTATTTCGGGATACAACGCGTACCCGCTCACAACAGATGCAATGGGCCGTGCAGGCACACCGATCGGTCCATTGCTGTACAACGCATACCCGCTCCCAACAGATGCAATGGGCCGTGCGGGCACACCGATAGGTCCATTGCTGTACAACGCGTACCCGCTCACAACAGATGCAATGGGCCGTGCGGGCACACCGATCGGTCCATTGCTGTACAATGCGTACCCGCTCCCAACAGATGCAATGGGCCGTGCAGGCACACCGATCGGTCCATTGCTGTACAACGCGTACCCGCTCACAACAGATGCAATGGGCCGTGCGGGCACACTGATCGGTCCATTGCTGTACAAAGCGTACCCGCTCACAACAGATGCAATGGTCCGGCCGGGCACACCGAACGGTCCATTGCTGTACAACGCGTATTTCGGGATACAACGCGTACCCGCTCACAACAGATGCAATGGGCCGTGTGGGCACACCGATCGGTCCATTGCTGTACAACGCGTACCCGCTCCCAACAGATGCAATGGGCCGTGCGGGCACACCGATCGGTCCATTGCTGTACAACGCGTACCCGCTCCCAACAGATGCAATGGGCCGTGCGGGCACACCGATCGGTCCATTGCTGTACAACGCATACCCGCTCACAACAGATGCAATGGTCCGCCCGGGCACACCGATCGGTCCATTGCTGTACAACGCGTACCCGCTCACAACAGATGCAATGGTCCGGCCGGGCACACCGATCGGTCCATTGCTGTACAACACGTACCTGTACAGGACAGTCGCATATGTCACCATGCTTGTCACTGGTGAACGTATGCCAGCCACATATACCTGCCAGAGACCCAGAGACCCAGGGGCACACCTACAACACCACACCCAGTCCACACTGTTTCCTAAGGCATGTAAGGCTGCATTACCTTTTCTGTGTCTGGGGGTTAACATGTGGTTTCTGTGGTGGCACTTGTGGGCAGCCACACCCAGGCTGTGCATGTGTTCATGGGGACAGGGTCCTTTGTGTGTTGTGCATATGACCACTGTGATGTGCAACAGTTCATTTCGGAGCATGTGGCATGGTCACATTTCCAGGTTGTGTATGTGTGTGACATGTCACATACCCCCAGGGTCCCATGGGGGAAGGCATGTACATCACAGGGTGACCCATTGCCACAATAGTGATGTCCCTCCACAGTCTGTGTGCATGTTGTGTTTCCGATGTCTCTGATTCCATGTGCACGATGGGAGACAGTCTCCACATCAACGTTGTTTGTGCATGGACTTTGAAGTTGTGCGTCACTGGCGTCCATGTCTGTCCTGCGGAGGCGACAGGGGCCACTACCTGTGGGAGTCATGTTTGTGTTTCTGACGTGTACATGATACGCCATGTCATGCCAGTGTCCATGTGGCAAGACAGGGTCACTGGGAATATACCTGTCAATGAGCTGTGATGCCTGTGGCGCATCTGTCCAGACATGTCACTGTGGTGTGTGTGTGGAACGTGACAGCAGTAAATGGGTACTGTGACACAGCCTAATGGTTTCCCATAGCACAACCTGGAACCTGTTGTCCACACATGTTGTACTGAGATGTTAGATGATGGCCATGTAGGTGCCAGATATGTCCGAACAGAACGGCACACACATCAAGTACTTGCGTCTCATAATAATGTATCATGTGAAATTGAGTATGGTGAATGGCACATATGTGGGGTGACTGACAATCTTTCTTTCTTCAACCTATGCACTGCAGGGCTCCAGCTGTCCATAGACCATTCCCTGACCTGGCAACGATGGTGGAACGTGACAGCATCCGACTGTACCGCTTCACCAGGCAGCTGATTGAGGATTTGGCAGTGTGCTTGGCACCACATTTGCAACCTGGCCGGCCGTACCCTACGGCGCTGACCCCCAAGGTGAAGGTAATGGCAGCCCTACACTTCTTTGCCACCGGTACCTTTCAACACACTGTGGCGACTGCCGGTGGGATGTCACAGACTATGTTCAGCCGTGTGCTACGTGATGTTTTGGAGGCAATGTTGAGATGCCTGAACCAGCACATCTATTTCCCTACACGTCAACAACTCACTGACGTCAAGAGTGACTTCTATGCCCTGGGGAGGATGCCACATGTCATTGGCTCCATTGATGGGACACATGTGGCTTTGGTACCACCACAGGCACAAGAGCAGGCATACCGGAACCGGAAACATTACCATTCGATCAATGCTCTGGTGGTATGTCTTGCAGATATGAACATCACACATGTGTGTGCCCGTTTCCCTGGTTCAGCACACGATGCCTACGTGATGAGGAGTAGTCGCATCCCGAGGATGATGGCACAGATGCAGAACCAGCATGCCTGGCTTGTCGGTGTGTACTGACTTTGTACCATTGTGTGTGTTCTGCTCTGTAGTATACCGCCCACTTTTCCAAATCAGCTAATGTGCACTTGTCTGTCCGTAGGTGACTCCACATACCCCAACATGCCGTGGTTGCTGACACCCCTCAGGAACCCTGTGACACCAGCCCAGATGCGCTGCAATGAGGCACATGGTCGGACCAGGAGAGTGATTGAGCGGACCTTTGGTCTCCTGAAGAGCCGCTTCCACTGCCTGGACAAGACAGGAGGGGCCCTCCCATATGCCCCAGCAAAGGTGTGCAAGATTGTCATCGTCTGCTGCATGCTACACAACCTGGCAGTGCGGAAGGAGTTGCCTCTCATCCTGGATGACGATGACCAACGTCCGCCACCTGTGGAGGATCCTGGCCTGGACCACGATGCCAGTGATGATGATGATGATGATGGTGATGTCTGCACACAGCTCATCACCAACTTCTTCAGCTGAATGTGAGTATCCAGAGATGTCATGTCAATGATGTGAGTTTGCATGATATGTGTTGGTGGTGCTCTGGTGCTGTTTGAGTGTGGCCATGTGCTACTTGACTGGATGCGTGCAGCAATGTGTCCTTACAGGTAGTCTGTACTCCCCAACAGTTTTGACATGCTAACTTGGTTTTGTGTAGTTGTCTTGTGACATGTATTGGGCATGAGTATTGCAGTTCTGTCCTGTTCTTCAGTGGTTTTAACTGTGTGTCATGTCTGTCCTTCACAGGGTGCTTACTGAGTACTTTGGTCAACTTGGATCCCCCGACACCATGATTCAGCTTTCAGGGTGGCAGCAGTAGTTTCCCTACAGGTGATGTGACACACACCCCTGGACTTCATATCTTCTGCACTTGTTGACTGTGTGGCCACTGCCACGTGGGATTACCTTGCATTTGTAGTCGAAACAACATGTTGCAAATGTGTAATAAACCTGTGCTTCACTTTGGGATGTGCGTTGTCTGTGGTCACACATCTGACTGACATTTGCTTACTGCACCTGTGGGCTAGTTGACACAGACTCTGAATAGGTGTGGTGTCTGTGCATTCCACAGTATTTCCTGGCAACATCACTGTAGGCGATGAGTCCGATGGCCCTGGTGTCTCTGTGTTGTGTAGCCCTAGTGGTGTGTCTCCCTCATATGTGTCACGTCACCATGACTCACATGACGGTGTTGTACTTGCTGTAGCAGTTAGCATACACAGTGTAATTTAGCAGATCATCATCACCATAACAGTATCCACATTTGAATAACAACAGAGACAAGTATGGTGTACTAGTGATTTTATTTACAGAAATGTGTGTGTGTATAGTGCACAGGATGGTGGGTGCTGTACATTGGGATTGTGATCCAAAGTTCCCAGATGAGTTGGAAGTCTTGGTAGCAGAAATGTCCTGAGTGAAGTCCACAGTCATATGATACATTAGTCCAACTTGAACTCCCAATGTCATGTGGGAGAGTTGTGTTGCATTCGACAGGGTGAAAAGTTTGCACACAAAGGAGAATTTCCGGAACAGGTGTTGGCTTCCTGGGAGAGGTACGTGGCCATCAACCTCTCAGTTTTCCTTCCTCGGACGACCCCTCTTCTTTGGGGGGGGACCCTCACGTGCAGGCTGCTGCGGTGCAGGGGAGTCTCCGCCAGAGTCCTCCTCCCTCCCTGTGGCGGTGTCAGTTGTTGCAGCACCAGATGTTGTGGGCACACAGGGAGGTGTGGCCATGTTGGTGCTAATCTGGCGGAGGCATGTCAATATGTCCCTATGCACCGCTGTGAGTTCTTGCAATGTGTCCCACTTGGACTCCATGCGACACATGTGTGTCTCCACACGGGACATGTGGGAGTCCAAGCGGGCATGATGGGCAGCCTGCTGCTGTTGTATGTCCTTGAGGATCCCCACTACCTGTCTGACCTCTCCGGTGCTATCCTGGTACGCATCAGCGATGCGTGCCAGTTGTGGGTCATCATGCAGTCCAGACCCTCTGCAAGCAGCGACCTATGTCTACCACCCCTCCCACCACCCCTGGCGACACGTGCAGGACCTGCGGTGGCACGCACAGGTGACCCAAGGCCCCCTTGGGGGTTGTTAGTGGTGTTGTTGTCCGTTGCTCCACGGTGGGCCTGGGACCCTGTGCTGTTATCATCGGTGGTCCTTGGTCTGTCCGTGTCGGCGGGGGTGGTCTGTGTGTTGGCAGTTGTTGGAGGGGTGGGTGCAGGGGTGCAGATGTTGGTCCTGCTGGTGCTGCATGATGACTCACACCGGAGGTGCCAGGTAGGTCTTCGCCATCCGAGGAGGGCAGAGGCTGTTCCACACCAGTGAGCTTAGTGTCCCCCGGAGCCTGGGACAGGGACTCCTCCTCGCCTGCTGCTGTGTCCCCATCATCATCACCTGTATTTGGAAGAGACACACATTGTATGTTATGTTTCTACAGGCATCAATGGTTCACACACCTGACAGTTGTGACTGTACCTCTGGATGCGGGCATGTACATTGCATTGTCCTAAGTTGTCACAGTAAGAGGTTGATATTGGTGTAGCACATTGTCCTGCATACCTGGGGCATTTCAATGTGAATGTTGAGGTGTGTGCATGGCCAGCATTGGTTGTATTTGGTGGACATCCGGCCATCCTTCTCCACCTAGCCCAGTTATCCCACCATGAAGCATGCCACCCTTGCAGTGGGTTCAGGTTGACTCTCAGGATGTCATTCAGTGGTGTTCTGCTGTTTGTTGGTGCACAGTTCCCAGCAGGGCCTTGTGCTCCCCACAGCAGTACCCAGTGTCAGCCATCTTGTCAGTCCTTATCCACTCCCTGTGATGTGAGCATGGTTCAGAGTGGTGTTGATGGGCCAATTGTGAGGGTGAGCAATATCTATGACTACAACTCCCATCATGCTATTGCCTACACCCCCTTCCCAGCATGCCCGTACTTCCTTCCTTTTGACTCTGCTTCCCTGTGGGGTAGTGTGCCTGTGCTGACAGGAAGGCTGACAGTGTTGTCCTTGCGTTTGTTTGGCTACAAGTCCCAAGAGTGTCCCTGTGCTTCACACAGCATTACCCAGGGTGGTGGTTCTTTGTGGGATCTTCATTTGGTGTGTGAGGCATTGCATTCTCCCAGGTGGGTTATGTGGAGTTTGTGTTGAGGGTGTGTGTGAGGAGAGCTGCTTGTAACTATGGTCAGTGCTGTCAGTCCTCCTTCCCACCCAGCCAGATATCCCACCATGCAACGTGCTTGCATTGGAGGGAGTGCAAGTTGGCTTTTAGGATGTCAGGCAGTGGTGTTCTGCTGTTTGTTGGTGCACAGTTCCCAGCTGGGCCTTGTGCTCCCCACAGCAGTACCCAGTGTCAGCCATCTTGTCAGTCCTTATCCACTCCCTGTGATGTGAGCATGGTTCAGAGTGGTGTTGATGGGCCAATTGTGTGGGTGAGCATTATCTGTGACTCCAACTCCCATCATGCTATTGCCTACACCCCCCTTCCCAGCATGCCCATACTTCCTTCCTTTTGAGTGGACTTCACTGTGTGTGAGTGTGACAGCAATGGCAAGATGGCTGACAGTGTGGACCTGTTGTTTGTTGGTGCCCAGTTCTCAGCAGGGCCTTGTGCTCCCCACAGCAGTACCCAGTGTCAGCCATATTGTCAGACCTTTTCCATTCCCTGTGTTGTGAGCATGGTTCAGAGTGGTGTTGATGGTCCAAATGTGAGGCTGCCCATTATCTGTTACTACGAGTCCCATCATGCTCTTGGCTACACTGACTTCACCAGCATACACAGGATTCCTTCCTTTCTGTGAGCTTCCCTGTGAGGTGGTGTTCTAGTGGTGGCTAAATATCTGACAGTGTTTGTTGGTTAGATGTGTGCCACTTCCTAGCTCTATTTGGTATTGGGTTTGTACATGTCATGACACAGTTACATATCACTATGACATGGCATGTATTGTGTTTATCTGACTAACATACACTTCTTGGGATGATTATCTTTTGGTTGCTGTTGATTTGCTAGGGGTGCATGGTTTGACTATCCCCTTGACAGTGATGTGTGTGTATTGGCACACAATATTGTGTATATTAGTTGTGTACTCACCAGGCTCTGGGATGTTTGTTAGTCCATATACGCTCACTGGTGGTAGGATGGCCCGCACCTTCTCCTCCCAGGGCCTGAGGTATACTGGTTTGGCAGGAGGGCCACTGCCGGTGTGCTGGCTCAGGAGGTAATCCTTCTTCAGTAGGTCCCTGACCCTCCTGCGCACATCATACCACCTGTTCTGGATGTCTTCCTTTGTGCGCAAACATGGTGATTGTGCATTCACCCTGTCGACGATCCTCGCCCACATCTTGGTTTTCTGTGCCATGGGGGTCTGTTGGACCAATGTGCCAAACAACTGTGGCTCTACCCTCAGGATCTCGTCTACCATGACTTCCAATTCACTATCTAGGAACTTTGGATTCTTCTTTAGGGGCATGGTGATGGGTGGTGGTGGTGATTGATGTGTGTGTGTGTGTGTGCAAGTGAGGGTGTGTGAGTGTAGGTTTTGCTGTGTGTGTGTGAGGGTGCTATTTGTTGAGGTGCTAATGGTGTGTGGCTTTTGTGTTGGATGAGCTGTGTGTGTGTCTGCTGTCTGATGGTGTTCTGTGCTGGCAGGTCAGTGGAATTTGCAAAGGATCATGGTAGGGATTTGTGGCCTTTATGTAGATGGAGTTGGGGGTGTGTCCATGTTCCATTTCTTTCACCCCCTGTATTTATTGACTTTGTCATTGCTTGTTTGGCCCTCTTTTTTTGTATTTTTTCATTTGTGATTATTGTGCATGTAGGAGTCGTTCTTCTGACCGAGTAGGACGTTGCAGTTGTCTCGTGCGCGCCTCTCCGAGTCGTTCCCGCTGTGTTTCAGCTCAGTTTCATATGCGGTGTACGCGTCGGTCGCGGAGTATTGTGTTTGTTCGGCTGGGTTTTGTATGCGTGTCGGTCGTAGGGCTTGGGCTCCGTGCGAATCGGTCTGCTTTTGCACCCATTGCATCGTACTGCGCGGGTCGGAGTTCGCGGGTACGTTTCGTTCGGGTTGATTCCTGGTGCGTGTCGGTCGGTTCGATTCGCGTGGTTTCCCTGCCGGATAGCTTGTTTCCGTCCGGGTCGGTCGTTCGCCTTGAGTTCCGTACGAGTCGGTCGTGATTCACATGCATTTCATCGTACTTCCCAGGTCGGGCAACGCCGGTACGTGTCGGTCGGACTATATTCCCGTACCGAGTCGGTCGGTATTTTTTCCGGCCCGAATCGGATTCGGCCCCTTAATGTCTCCCATGGGGGGTGCCTTCTCCCGTAATGCATTAACTGAGTCACTATTTCCCTATTCACTTCCACTTGGAGATGTCCACTGCTATGGTGAACATCTCCCCAAATAGGTGGATACTAAAATAATAAAATACAGAAGAGTTAGGGGAGGAGCTTAGCACCTGGGCAAATGGAGGCTCACTAGATGAGCTCCCGCAAATGCAACCACTAAAAAGGGGGTGCCGAAGGAGCCTCAGTGCTGCACGCTCAGGGCTTCCGGGGCCTAGGCCAGGACCTGCTGACTTCAGGGCGTGGCCTTGCCATCAACACTGCTTCCTAGAGGACCAGACAGAACTATGCCCGGCCCCCAAAGACGGTCAGAGAGATAATCTGCTGCCTTGGGATTGCTGGGATTTGGCAGTGACAACACTACTCCAGACCTGCCCTTCCATTGTGTCCCAAGCTGCAGCAGATGGCCGGGGGACTTCAGAGGCCTGCGAGGGGCTGGCCACAATAACCAATTCATGGTGACAGGCATGGGGAGTGGTGCCCTGCAATATCTTCCCCATACAGATCTTCTTGCCTCAACGGCCTCCATAGAAGCACACACACCTTCTCCTCTGCAGAGACAAGGCCTGAAGTTGGATTGCTGATCCTATTGGCTTGTGGCCTAATTCTTCTGCCTCATTCTGCACTGCTGGATAAGAGGGACAGTGACTGTTACTCTTAAGCCTGGGGGCCCCCCTCAATTCCCCTCCCCCTGTTGAGACGGCCTGGTCTTTCGCAGGCATCTGTGTCCTGCATCCTTTGGAGTGCCGCCTGGTGTGCGTTGCAGCCTGCCCTTCCTTCTCCCATGAGGGCCTGATCGCCTATTACTGCACCACTCACAAGCACTCCGGGAGCAGCGCTGCAGTCAACACACCAGTACTGGGGGCTTGCTGATGCCCTTGTGCCTTGGGACTCGAGGGGTGCCCCCTGACTTTCCCTGACAGGGTGATGTGCCTACCCCTCCTTCTAAGGTAATCCCTGGGGATACCGCTTGTCTGGACTCACTTGGATGCAGAGCCCCATCACGCCGTCATCCCTCTCAGACTTGGTTGTAGTTGTTCACTGGGTCCCTACTGTCTCCTTCTTCACAGAGTACTGCCCTGGACTACCTCTGCTCACCTTGGCCTCTCACCACCAAGTCGAAGTCCACTACGCTGCTCCTGTTTATGGAGGCGGTGATGGGGAAGCAGTATAAACCAGGAAAGGAAGTAGACCCATCATCAGACTCTGTCTTGGATGTCATTCTGAGTGAACTAGGAATGCTTAATACCATGCTCTCAGAAGTGGCAGAGAAAACACCTACAAAACATCAGCAGAGACGCAGAGTATTTGTCAGGGCGTTGCATCCTTTAATGCCAGGCTGACGATGGCTGAATCCTGCCTGGACCAAATCGTTTAAAAGATTGCGGCCTCTATCAGCAGGGAACAAGATCATTGGCACCTCCAGAAAAAAATTGTAGAGCTGGAAGACCAGTCCCTTAGGGACAATATTCAGTTATCCGGGGTGCCGGAAAAGCTGGAAGAAGATGGCATCATGGGATTCTTGTCCCGCTTCCTGCCTGCCCTGACTGACCTGTCTTTTAGCCCTTCCTTGTAACTCCAGAGGGTCCACAGGATCTGTCAACGCAAACCACTGCTCAGTGAAGGCCGGATGCTTTCTGAGACATCAGCAGGCCCGATAAGTGATCCTGGCGGCGAAAAAGTATAGATTTTGTCTTGATGAGGGGCACAAGATTTTCCTGTTCCAAGACTTTTCTCTGGAAATGCAGGCCACCTGCAGATGCTTTTCTCACATGCTGCCTCATCTTCAATCACGTGGAATTCATTATGGCCACCTGGCCCAAGCGATCATGCTTATCACCCATGACTACAAAACAATGGAGTTCCATAATACAGGTCAACTAGAGGGGTATCTGGAGGTGGTTGTGCCAATGACATAGACCTGGGCCCCGCCATGGGTTCTGTCGATGCTCCGCCCTTGTCCCAGGAGGTGTGCCAGTTGGAGTCACCCTCCAAGGAATGCCAGTGACTGGCGGAGGTCACAATACAATGGTAAGTGGGCCGCAAATTCCCCCTGAAAACCATTGACTCTCTTGAGGAGACTACACACTCTTGATTCCTTGCTGGGTCAGGTCTATCTGCTACACACTGTACCACAACCCCCTTCATCCCACTGGCCATGCCCATGCACAGTCGCTTACTGGCCCCTCCCCCTCCTGTTGCTCCCATGGTAGGCCATGAGACACAGCTGACACCCCCACCCACACTACACACTATGCTCCTAACATCCAGGAGGCCCTGGTTGCTGTGCCCTGGCACCCTGGCCATCCCCTCCAGCTCGTTTAAAGTAGGTATAACTCTTCCTGATATCAGATCACTAGTTGGCCACCCGTGGCACCTATTTCCTCTTCTTGTCCCTTCCTGCCTCCCCTCCTCCCCATTAGGTCATAGGCTTCCTCCCTTCATGTTTTCTTTGTAGTCGCCCTCAGTGAGGGTTCATGGCCTCGCCCCATCACCTGGTGGTGATTTCCCTGAATGTGAATGGTCTCACCCATTACAAGAAATGTTGAACGATCTTTAGTTATACTCACTCCCTGAAGCCCAACACAACTCTCCTACAGGAGACCCACATAACGGAGGAGGAGAGTCAGAAACTCTGCCGGGACTGGGTAGGAAGACAAAAACATGCATGCAAAGTTCAACCAGGGGTGGGGGAGGCTACCTCTCACAAATTCCACTGCAAAGGTGGAGTCATCATATTGCTGGCTAAGCATTTACTGACAAAGACACTCCAGATATGGTGAGACTCGCATCGCCACTTTATCATCATCAAGGTCTCTCTTTATGATTGGGTCCTCCTTATTGGCTTCATTTACACCGTGACTCATTCCAAGAGACCCACCTACACTGCTATTACTAGGGTCCTCCAAAAACACCCCAAAATAAAACTTCTCTTGGGGAGGACTGGAATATGGTTCCCGACTGCTTCCTGGACAGATCTAGAGAGCCACTGCCCACAACACCACGGAGAGAGGCCTTCTCTGTGATCTGATGTCAGACTTTTCTCTGACGTACCCGTGGAGGCTGCTCCATCCCACCTCAAGGGACTATACCCATCGGTCTAGAATTGATTTCTCCCTAATCAACGCAGCACTGGTTGGTCACCTGGTAGGTGCTGCTATGATTCCCTCTGGGGTATCAGATCATAATGTAATCCAACTCTGTCTTGATTTGGATGCCAGCCGACCAACCCCCCAACTGGCACCTTAACCTTTCGTACTACAAGGCCCCTTTGGACAGGGAGAGATTGCGCTCTTACCTCTGTTCTTTTAGACATCAAAGAGGGGACACTCGACTCACCAGGCACCCTGTGGGCAGCTGGTAAAGATATGGTGCGGAGGGATTTAATGCTTGATACATCCCAACGGAAAAACAAGGCTGTGCGAAAACAGATCCAATTGGAATCTACCTTTGCTTCTCTTATAGCCCAATTATCCCAGTCCCCCTAGAGGGTTATGCTGCAGGCCTTACTGTAAGCCAAAAATGAACACAACACACTATATACTCTCTGGCAGAAACTGCACTTTTTCACCTTAAGCAGAAGCTTTATGAGTGAGGTGAGAATACAGGCTATCTTTTGGTGCTACATTTGCGGCAGAAGGACGCCTCGCTTGCTATAACGGCTCTTTGGTGAGAGGATGGTCTGCTCCTCACCCACCCGTTGGACAACTTGGAATCCTTTTGGACCTATTATGAGACCCTCTATTCCTATGACACTGTGTGTGCCCCCGACGACAATGCAGACTTTCTGTCTCGCAATGTGACCCCTGCCACATGGCCAACTAGAGACTGATGCTGGAGTCCAAAATCACCACGGATAAAATTCTGGAGGTGATTGATGGTTTGTCTTATGGCAAGGCCCTGGGGCTGGATGGTTATCCATCTGAGTACTACAAGATCCATAGAGACGTGCTGGCTCCCCTGCTTTGCAATGTGTACTCTGAGGCGGCCCGCCTCACAATGTCCTCGCTGAAGCTAATAAGGCATCCATTCTCTCATACAGAAACCAGGAAAAGACCTGTTGAGCTGTTCCAGGTATCACCCAATCTCTTTGTTAAATCCCGACACAGAAATACCAGCCAACGTGCTTAGGTAATCCCCTCTTTCATTCAAAGGGACAAGGTTGGGTTTGTCCCACATCTCACCTAAGCATCCCATCTTTGTATTCTGTCACACAACCTTTTGGAGAGTTTGGCAGGATGAAGATGAAAACCTTGCAGTGTGCTTGGGTGCCGATAAGGCTTTTGACAGGGTCAAATGAGACTAACTGTCCGGTGCTGCAGCATTGTGGGATGGGCAGTGTTCCTGAGCCAGATTCAGAGGCTGTATTACCACCCCAGGGCCATGCCTCTTCTCCCTTTGAGGTTCATTGGGGTCCTAGACAGGGGTGTCCTTTGTCCCCTCTTCTCTTTAGCCTGGCCTTGGAACCCCTGGCTATTGCCATCCGCACTTCCCCTGACATCCATGGCATCCCCATCCTCAAGGGAGAGCACAAATTAACTCTGTATGTGGATAATATTCTGGTCACTCTCAGCCATCCCGCTACCTCACTGCTTGGGATATAGGATGAATAGGGGCTGGAGTGAGGCTCTTTCCCTTACAGCCCACACACCCCAGCTTTCACTGCAGGCCTCCCTTTTACATGGTCTCCATCTACATTCACTACCTTGGCTTCGAGGTCACCCCAGGTCCACGTGATATGGTTGAGTGCATTCTAGATCCCCTGCACATGAGCATTAAGGCTGACATGGCACGCTGGTTGCAGCTCGGCCTCTCACTTTGGGGGGAACACACAAGTCCTGAAAATGAATGTGATGCCCCACTTGAACTATGTGTTTCATATGTACCCGCTATGAATTCTGACTCGCCTGATGGGCGCTCTGGAGAAAATCCTATAAACCTTTCTGCCGGGTGGCAGGAAGCCACAGCTGATGCTAGAGAAGCTCTATGTGGCCATTGAACAGGATGGCCTCCGCCTGCTGAATATCTGATGCTACTAGTTGGCGTCTCAGTTAGCGCCCCTTGGGCACCCTCAAATTGATCACATCCCGTTCTGGCTACCATGCTCCAGGCATACCGGAGGGCACACCAGCTGCTGAAAATCCACCCCACCATCTGTTCACAGGCCCCTCTGTGGTGTAACGCCTCTTTACTAGTAGGGGGGTCGGAGCCCAACTGGCCAACATTTGAATCCAGGGGGTTCCAACATCTTTCTGACTTGTTTAAAGACTGGGACTATAAGTCCTTCACAGAAGCCCGGAAACAATACAGCCTCCTTGCGAGGCTCTTTTGGGACTATCAGCACCTGCTGCACTGTTTTCATCATGCCCTGGGATCTTCCCCGCTGAAGCTGCCCTCCTCACTATTGATGGACTACTTATGGAAGTAAGGTGCCTTTAGGGGGCTGACTCAAGGCTGTACCAGGTTTTGGTGGACTGCCTTTAATCCGTTCCACTGGTCCGCACTCTTCGGGAACGGTGGGCGGACAGGTTGCAAATTACATACTCAGTGGCAGACTAGGGAGATACACTTGCGGATTACGATTGATGCCTCAGGGGGGCCCGCCTCAAATTTAGCTATTTTAAGTACTGCATCGCTGGCACTGGTCGCCACTCCAACTTCATAGATTTTCCCTTCTCCTGTCCTCCACATGCTGGAGGTTTGGATCTGTGGAAGGGGACATCGTTCACTGCTCCACTCTGTTGACCTATTGGACCTCAGTCACCACAACCAGCAAACAGTGCCTCTCTCCGGGGTGCTGAAAGTACAGACTGCACTCCTCCATGACTCCACCCAATGCCCTGTCAGCATGAATCAACAGTCCAGGTGGCTGGCCTTGACAAGATCTGCATCCTGACGCTCTAGAGTTTGCCCACAAGCCCAACCCCGGAGGACTCGTTGCATAACTGTTTTTGGGTGGCTGCTTGTGAGCAGATCATTGCTAGACTCACTGACCATCACAATAGATTCTTGGATGCATGGGGAGCCTTTCTCCATAATCCCTGACTCATGCCCCTCCTACTGAATGGTTCCCTTCCCAGGCCTGCTCGCCACGGCCTCACGACGCTTGGCGGCCCCCAGCCCATGGCCCGACCCCATGTCTCTTACCCTGCCTCACCCTATCTGCCCTTGCATCTCTGTGCCCCTCTTCCATGGGAGCCCTAGGTGATGACCCTGTTTAAGGCTGGCGCTTGGTTTGCCTGATAGGTTCTTCAGGATTCCCCATTATCCCATCCGGTCTTTAGATTATCCAGTTGTGGGAGTCATGCTCTTTCCAGCTACCCCCTGAGGCCTCCATCCTCCCTCATCTGGAAGCCACAAAGAACTGTTGTTCTGAGCCTTTCTCCCACCCCCCCAAACATGCTTGTAAGGCAGCCCTACCTCTTGCCCCACCTCCCCTTCCCTCCCCACTTCTCACCCCTGCCAGACACTCCTACCACCCTGGTTGCCCAAGGGCCTGGCGGGTCCATTCTTGTTTCATCCGGGTCCTTGATGCTCCACCCCAACTTTAGCGCAGGTTGCCGTTGCTGGACTTCCCCTCATGCCCGGTCCCATGGCTCTCAGGGTGATTACTATTGCTGTTCTGTCATTCATTGTTGTTTTTTTGATGGCGCTTTTTGTTCTTCAGCACAAAGATCGTACCTTGTATCATTCCTGTTTCTTTAAAAAAAGAAAGTTTCAATTTTAAAAAAAATACTTTAGAGTTACCATTAGTAGAATTACTAATCCTAACTCTACTGTGGTAGGAGACTCCACCCTCTTATTTGTCAGGGTGGAGAATCAGAAGACTACCCGTGGATGTACATCTACACATGGAAATGACAATCCCATCCATGAGATTTACATCTAGATGTATGTGTAGATCCACAAGTGAGGAGACAAATGTACTAATATGTTGTGTCACAATATCTCCAGTTGCAGTCACAGAACGACCTGCCTAAGGAATAATGATGAGGCAGATCACTATTTGTGAACCTCTTCAACTGGCTGCAAACACAGAAATGGTGACCTACAAGGATCAGCAGACTACCATCCCTGCCTTTACATTCCCAAACAAAAAGGTTTTTTTTAAATCAACCAGCGTTCCTTAAAGGAAACTGCTCTGCTTAAAAAAATACAGGGGCATATTAGCAACGCTTTGCGATAACATTTTTTTATCGCCGGATATCGCTGGATTTTATCGCCGAGATAGCGCGTTATTAGCAACGCGTATCTCCAAGGCGATATTAAATCCAGCGATAGCCGTGATAACATGCTGTTTCGCGGGAAAACAAGCGATGATTTCCCTGCGATACTGCAAACCTTGCTGATAGGCAGGCATGGACTCAGCCATGCAATCCACCTCCCATGTTAAAGATGGCTAAGTTGTATTTTTAGCAGGTGTTAAAAACCTGCGATAAAGGGGGCTTAGCGTGGCTTTCAAGCTCGCATCGCGTGTCTTGTGCAGCCTTGCTAATATCCCGAAGCTGTGTTAGTGAGTGTTTGCCAAGGAGTTGTGTGGAGGAACGCCCACTTTGCATGTTGTTAGCGATAAATATCGCTGACATGCAAAGCGGCACCAAAACGGTCGCTTTCGCCATAAAGCTGTCACTAACAGCTGTTAGCGACAGCTTGCTAATAGGGCGATAGAAATATCGCCGCTTTAGCGGCAAAAAGTGCCGCTAAGGCAGTGATACCGCCCTTGCTAATATGCCTCACAGTTTCCTGTAAGTGAAAACATAGGGAGAAGCAATCAGTGGTCCTAGTAGGCTGCTGACATCGTTGTCAAAGGGGAAGGTGTTCCAAAGTCACACCTTCTCCTTTACAAATCAGTTAATACCTCCTTTGAAGAGTCAATGAAAGATTAATGGTTTGCAAACCACTGATACATAGAATACTGAATCACAATTAGGAAAGAACGCCCCTTTGTAATTGCAATTTTGCATGGTTTGATAAGCCCATTTTGCAGGAGGGAAATGCTTTTCCGACTCACAAAATGGGTTACATACATACCAACATTTTGCAGTCCCAAGCACAGTGATTTTGTGAACCGCAGCGTTTGCAACCTGTAAATGACTTTGCACATGAGACCCAAGATTCCTAGGTTGGAGGAGGATTCAAACAGACATGAGAGGCTCTTTATAAAACAATGTGGTGTGTGGGGTGATGTTCAGACGAAATTACAGAAACTAGGATGGGCATGATGTAAGGGGGCTCAGGGGTCGCAACATTAAGATGCTTTAGCCACTGAACAAATGTACTTTTTAATAGCAGACAAGTACACTTAGTTATGTTACAGTGCACAAATATTTACACTTTCAAGCAAAGGGTGATGTGGTAATTTACCCAGAATTGTATTTTTTTAATCGAAGGGGAAATTGGAGCCTATGTCTGTGAGTTTCAAAATCAGAAACCTAGCCCATAGACCGCATAACGTTATGAGGAGCTGTATGTGTCAGAGTTTATATTGGTAGCAGCATACATTGAGACTGGTGTTAAAACATCAATGTCAATTTGTGCTTCAGTGAAGACGTTAAAAGTTTCCATTACATAGTCCGTGATGATGCACTTAACTGCTCATGGAACTGTGCTCTGATTCAGAGGTGAGCACAGTGTGTTTTTGTTTAACAAATCTCTCCTTTGTATACATTAGTTGCATTCTTGTTTCAAGGTTTGCATACGAGCAGCCAAATTTCGCTCTCAATGCAAATGTCATTCCATTAAGGATCTTGGAATTTCCATAGCTTGTTTGCACGTGTCAGTTAACATTGTGAGGTATAAAGACATTTACTTGAGCAATTTGCATTAGAGTCCACGTTTTGGGCTCGAAATCAATTCATTTTGAAGAGTACATGTTGCAAGACGCATACTCAAGCACAAAGATGGCATTAATAATATGATTATTATATTTGATTTTTAGTAACATTGCAGACTGTAAATGTGTACGCAGAGAAACACGAAATACATATTTCGCCTTTGATGCCTTTTAGCTTTCCTTGTTAAAGAGTTCTAATGTTCCCTAATAGGTCCATTAAAACAGGAAATATAAATAAATGAATCTTAAAACAAATTAAAATAAGCAGAAAGTTATTGATTAATTTGGTAAGTTTCATAAATGACGCTTCCACAAATTTAAATATATTATTGCAAATGCTGTGAGTGTTGCCGCTGATTAAAAATGCACTGCTTGTGCGCAATATTCTTTTTTGTATTGTCTGTGTAATAAAAACAGGTATTTAATCAAGCGTTTAACTGTGCACGCCCGTACGCAAGGTAAGCTGCGTGCGTTGTGTCTTTTTAAACAACCAATACGACACCATATACCATAAGCAGATATATTTTGCCACCCCACGAAGATTTTATCCTATTTCAGTTGATGGAAACGTATTTCAATATACAGAGACCTAATCTTGGGTCCTAGGCCCATTGTTGAATCATTTTTGAGTGCAGGGTTTGGCAAATTTGCCTTCCCAAAAAAATGTGTCTTGGACTTTTTATATGACCAAACAAAGCTGTGATTTCTTAAGTTGTGAGTTCGTGTCTCTGCAGTGATTGGAAGCTGTCCCAAGCTGTGCAACATTATACAAGGAGGAAGGCATTATGTTCAGTTCAAACCTAGCCTGGCGGCCCACAAAACGCTTTATATGAAAGAGCAGATACCACAATAGAGAAGATACAAGCATAGATGCGGGTTGCTAGATGGTATAGTCGATCGGTTAGGTATGAAGATAATTGAAGTGATTTCTGTGTTTTAAAAAATATATAAATAGTGTTATAAATAGTGAAGGTTAATATTTAGTCAGATATTCTTATGTGCTGGTTTCAGAGTCTTGGTGCTTGAAGAAGCCTTGGGGCATATTATCAACGGCCAGCGATAATTATCGCTGGCCGTGCTGAGCGCCGAATTCCCTAACGCAGGCTATCTCTGGTATGTATCGCCCTGGTAGCGCGTTATTAACAACGCGTTTCCCCAGGGCGATAAGAATTCCAGAGATAGCGAGGTTATCACCGTTTTGCAGGGAACATCGCTGGTTTTCCAGCGATGTTCCCTGCAAAACGGCGATAGCTCCTGCTGATACGACCCTGTGGTCGTATCAGCATAATCCATCCCCTATGTCTAACATAGGTAAGTCAGGATTTTAGCAGACGTTAGATTTTGGCGAAAACGGCCGTTTTCGCCAAAATCTAACGTCTGCTAAAATCCTATGGGCTGCCTTGTTAATATCGCGATGTGAACATCAGCGATATTCTCAAGGCAGTCCATCCGGGGTACGCCCAGTGACGCCCACTTTGCATCTCATTAGAGATGCAAAGGGGGGCGTCGGGAAAAAGGGTGCTAACATGCGATTATGCATGTTAGCACCCTCTTGTTGATAGGGCGATAGTTTTATCTCCGTTTTTCTGGCTTTTAAAGCCAGAAAAACAGAGATAAAGCCCTTGTAGATATGCCCCCTTGTTTTTAAATAAATGTCAAGAAACAATAATCCTGTGACTAGAAGTTTGTCTTTCAAATAGCTGGGTTGACCAGTATGCAAGACTGTTTCACTCTGTATGCCAGTTTGAAGTGAATTCTGGCTTCGTAGTGAAGCACGTGAGACTTTCGCCTAATATGGGTGGTTAAGCAGATTTCAGAGGAACTTTATCAAGCTGGGCTACCACATACAGAATGTGTTGTAGAGGTGCTAGCAAAATATTTTGAAATCATGCTGCTAGCAAGATTTGAGAGACCTACGGTGTGGCACTGCAGCATAGCACTAAAAAAGGAATTCCTCAGCAACAGTGTTGGTTAAAACACCTTAAATAGCATTCCATTGTGGATGTAAAAGTATTAACAAGTGAACTTTTACCCACTTTTGATTCTAAGCGACAAGATGCACAGGTGGAAATGTTATCTCTTGATATTAATTGAGCACTCTGTACTGGAATACATTCCTGTAGCTTAGAAAATACAGTGTGCGTGAAACATGTGAGCCATTTATTTTCAGGTTAAGTGTGGTACTATAAAATGCATAGCAAAATACATTTGAAGTTTACATTTTAGTTAATGGGCATCACATATAATGAGCACTAGGTAGCTGAAAACCTGAAGCAGCACTATTTGTCCACCTTAGTGTAAATGATTGCTTGTCACAGGAACTTTAAAGGCATGTAGTGTACTTGGTTGCAAATGTAGCAATAATTGTTCACATATCTGAAGTAAAAGACAAAAAGTAAGACACTAACATACTCAAAGCAACGTAACAGCACAATTCAAACATAACAGGGTACAACAGTGTAGACTAGATGAATTTCCATTTCTTTCTTCACTATTCAGGCCATTGGTGGACTTGAGCTCTAAACTCTTCTTCTGAAGGATAGAGCTCTGTTACCACTTGTTCCGGGGCCTCCACTGGCTCACTGTCATAATATCTCAAAAGGTCACGATTACCAAAGTGGAACTGAGAAAAGTTTCTGGAAACCGGGTAGTGTCTGTTGCTACTATTGATTGCCCTTATATATTCCAAAATTCATCCTCATACTCTTTACAAATAATTTGCCTATACCACTGCATTACAACTGTTTCAAATGGGCACATGCCCAGATATCCACTAGTGGATAGCCTACTGCCAAAACAATCTTTGGCCTTTCTCAAATATTTTTGGGATCATGCACTGCCTTTAATACTCAACCTAATTCCAAACATACTTCTGCAACTCACCTCAGGTGCATTCAGCTTTTACCATGTTCAACAAGAGGTAACGCTTTCATACCAAACTTTAGTAATTTGTAAGCTGTGCACCATGTAACATTCAACGACACATGCCTCCAAGATGTATGTTATTTCCATTCAAGAGAACCACTCATTAACACTCTGCTGTGCATAACTGTGTTTTATCAGTGATGTCATCAGTGATGTCATTTGAGATGTCATCAGTGATGTCATCAATTATTTCATTTAACATGTCATCAGTAATGTAATATGTGGTGTCATAAGCAGTGCATAGTGGGGGCACAAGTAATAGTTTGGACCCATATACCATATGCAAATCAGTCTTGAGAATCCACAAGTGAATTGATATCCATGTATGATAAGATGATTGGAAGGAAGAAGGAGAGATGCCAGCACTTCGGTCGGATGAATCCAGCATCTGGAGTGCCACAATTCCTGCCATTTCAGCTCTTAACCTCGCTGGAAGGAAGAAGCCATCTTCCTTGGGTGCTAGCGGTGAACCATTCATGCTTACTAAGAGCAATCAATGAGAGGCAGCCAGAGACCTTGAGTGTCTCACCATCTTGGTACTCAGGATCAAACCAACCTCAAAGAAAGAGGCCAGCAATGCCCAGCATTTTTGTGATCCTGCTGTGAGCCTGCTGCAGAGCCTGTACCAATAAGGCAACATGGCATTAAATGAAAGCAGAAGGTTCGTAGCAGACTGCACTGCCACTGTATGAACTCATTATCTGAGTTCACCATTGAAAGAGGCCTGGCAATGCTGATGTGTACTGGGAGCAGTGCACAGCCAGTGAACATTAGTAAGAATTCAGGAGGCACTGCTGAAGACATGCCTTTCTTGGTCCCAGGACAGCTTTCTCTGGATGGCTTGACCTTTACTAGAATAAAACTTTAGCCTAGAGACACGTTTTAAAACAACAGCTGTTTTGGGATTGAGGGTCAGTTTTCAGAAGATGCTTGTGGTCCCTGACTATAGGAGGAGGACTGTCTTAGGACCAGTGCTTAATTTGTAAAAGATTAAATGCTAGGCCCTAAAGTTTTGGTCAGAAGCCCTTAGCCACTTCTATTGGATGTTGGTGCGCTGAATACCAAGTCTGCGTTGTCTTGATTCGAAATCATGCCTGCTTAATTTACCACCAAATGCTCTCTGTTCTATTATCTCACTCTTACAGCTTTGTCTTTTCACTCTTTTTCATTGTTTTTTTTCTGGGTCAGTCTGGTAAAGAAAAATAAGTGCTTGTTCCCAAAAAATGAGTTTCGGTTTTCCCCACCTGCAATCACCGGCTCAAATTACTATGACCAAAGAGGAACTGATGGACAAGATTCTGGCAGTAGACAAGTTGAAAAGCATCACGTGGTCAACAACCACTTGTTATAGACACTGAGACCTATCAGTAGGGCTGAGAAGGAGGCTCAGTGAAAGGTGATGAAACTGTGGGATTCTTCTTTCATTGGACATCCGAAAAGGTATATGAAACAACGGTGTGTTTCTGAGACAAATAGACAGATTTCAGGCATTATTTGACTAGCCAGCCACATTGAAAATGATTTTTTTCTCTTTAAATAGGTTAATATAGACAGCACCAAAAGCATCCAAGCTCAGGAACAGCAAAAACGAAAAATGTGAAATATGTTGAAGAAGCTGCATCCATATTCATATGTTTATGACAACCCTCTTGATAAAAAGCTTTTTGGAGAATATAAATAATTAGATGAGTAAAGCACTATAACTTAATTTAGAAAAGAGCCATCTCTGGTAATGGTATTTGGCAGGTGCCTTCCAGGAGCATAACACAATATATATATTTATAAATATGTGTTTTTGTCAAACTACTCGTCCTTCACCACTAACATGTCTGTAATACACCTAAACACAACCAATCCATGAACCCTGGAAAGCACTTAGTAATCCTGTAATCTAGCCATTCTGAAGACCTAAAAAATCCTTACTACCTATGTGCACTACCCATACATAAAACCTAAACATCTCTTACTACTCCTATACACTACCTAGCCCAAAACTCTAACACTCCAAACCACCCCTCAAAACACCACCACAAAATAAGAAAATAAAACCTCATACTTAATAAAATTACATATTTATATAAATATAATATGTGTTTATCTATCTATCTATGGATGTCAATCAGTCAATCAGAATTTATAAAGCGTGACTAATCACACAATAGGGTATCCAGGTGCTGGCCCAGGTGGCTTACTTGAACAGCCAGGTGGCCAAGGATGAGTCTGGCTGCCGCATTCTGTATGGTCTGAAGTCTCTATAGAAGGTATGTGGTGATTCTTACATAGAGGGCAGTGCCATAGTCCAGTCAGCTGGTGGTGATGAAGGCTCATTTGTAGGGGTGCCACTTGAAGATCTTACGTAGCATGCGCAGAGTACAGAAGCAGGCATAGGAGAAGGGGTTGATATGTGATTCCATGGTGAGCTTTTTGTCAATGATGATTCTGAGGTTTCTGGCGTGGTTGGAGGGAGTGGGTGCTGGTCCTAGGTCTAACGGCCACCAGGAGTCTTTCCATGTTTTGCTGCTGTTGCCAAAGATTAGTACTTCTGTCTTGTCTGTGTTCAGCTGCAGGCAGTTGCTCTTCATCTTCATCTAGTCGATGACATTTGTAGTGCATCTGTGGAAGTTGGCTCTGGTGGTGGTGGGTTCGTCTGTGAGTGATAGGATGAGTTGGGTGTTGTCTGCATAGGAAAGTATGTTGAGACCGTGGGATCTGACGATGTTGGCTAGTGGGGTCATATATGCGTTAAAGAGCGTGGGGCTGAAGGATGAGCTCTGGGGGATACCGCAGGTGACCTCCTTAGGTTCAGAGATGAAAGGTGGATCCTCTGGGTTCTTCCAGTGAGGAAGGAGGTGATCCACCTGAGCATGTCCCCTTCAATACTAATCTGGTGGAGACTTTCAAACAGTGTGTGGTGGAATACGGTGTTGAAGACTGCAGAGAGGTCGAGGAGGAACATAGCTGGTGTTTCTCCTCGGTCGAGGAGGGTTTGGATGTCATCGGCGGGTGCGATCAGAATGGTTTTTGTGCTGTAATTGCTGTGGAAGCCGGATTGGGAGATGTTGATAGCTAGTTTTGCTCCAGGTGTGTCATGAGTTGATTGTTGATGATCTCTTCCCATTACCTTTGCTTGGGATGGGAGCAGGGAGATTGGCTGGTAGTTTTTGAGTTCGCTGGAATTGGCAGAGGATTTTTTGAGTAGTGGTCTGACTTCAGCGTGTTTCCAGGCATCGGGAAATGTTGCGGTGGAAATAGAGGTGTTGAGTAGGGTGGTGAGTTCCTGGCCAATCCTTTGGTTTCCGAGGTTGAAGATGTGGTGCGGGCATGGGTCTGTGTGGATGGATTTCATGGTGTAGGTGGTGTCTTGGGTGGATAGGATGTTCCAGGTGGTCAGTGTGTGGTTCATGTTGAATACATTGGTGGCATATCTGTCGAGGAAGACCGTAGGTGTGGGTTGGGTTTCCAAGTTTCTGTATATGGTTGTGATCTAGTCGTGGAAGAAGTGGCCGATGTTATCGTACAGCTCCTGTGATGGTGTGATGTTGTTTTCGCTGGCAGCTGAGTTGGAGAATTCCTTAACAATGTTGAAAAGTTCCTTGGTGTAGGGCGCTGGTTTCAATGTATGCAGCAATGGCTGTCTTCTTGTTTGCCCTCAGCAGGCGGTGGTAGAGGTTGAGGGAGTTCTTGAAGCCTGCCCTATCTGAGATGTCCTTGCTGTGAGCACCATCTCCTCTACTACTGTTTGCTTTCTTGTTATGGTGTTCTGATTTCTTTGTGTACCAGTTGGCCTTTTAGAGGATTTTCTCTGGATGTTGCTGTTGATGGGGATGATGCTGTCTGCGCAATTGGTGATTCAGGCATTGAAGTTTTTCACTCCTTGTTTGAGGTTGGTGACGGTTGTAGCATTGCAGGTGTTGAAGGCATTTGCCCAGCTTGTCTCTGAGATTTTATTCCACCTCCTTTGTGGGGTGTTGGTCATCTTGGGGGTGGCAATATGTGGGCTGGAGATGCTGAAGGGGACGATGATTGATCCATGTGATTTCTGTGACATGGCTGTATGTGACGCATTTGCTGGAGGTGAAAATTGGGTCCAGAGTGTGTACTGCGGTGTGTGTAGGGTCATGGATGATCTGAGTGAATCAGAGGCTGCTCATACTGTTGAGGAGGTGTGCAGTGTATTTGTCTTTGGGTCCGTCGTTGTGGAAATATAGGTTGCAGAGGAAGATGTAGTCCTTGGAGTCAGTGGCTAGGCTCGCAATGAGTCTGTGATGGTGTTGCAGCAGTTGGAGCGCGGGCCCGGGAGTCGGTATGCAAGGGTGCCTCTGATGGTTGTCTTGTCGTCTGTGTGGAGCTTGAATTTGATATGTTCCATGGGGGTGCTGGTGTTGTCTGTGGTGGTGATACACTGTATGGTCTCTTTGTGGATGATGGCTGTTCCTCCTCCCCTTGTTGGTAAGGTCCTGGTGAGTGATTTTATATGCGCCGGGGATCGCTGTGGCAGTGTCTGGGGCAGATGTGGGGTTGATCCAGATCTCAGTGAGGAAGACTATGTCGGATGCTAGGGCGGCAATGAGGTCCTAATATTTAGCGGAATGCTTGCATTGTGAGCGTGTGTTGAGAAGGGCACATGCAAGTTGGTGTTTTTGTTCAGGTGGTGTCGGTGGTATGTTCAGGGCAGGGATGGTCAGTTGGCTGAAGTGTGTGCAGTGGCAGGTGAAGTGGCAGTGGGTGCAGGTGAAATGCCCTACAGTGGAGGGTGGGTCGGCACAGCGGCAGTGTTTGTTGGAGATTCCTTGCCGAGGGTGTAGAGATCAGTGATAGTGTATCTGCGGGGGTGGAAGGGCCAACAGTCTTGGCACTGGGTGCGGTCCAGGCGCAGATGGGCACAGACGGGCACATCTTTGGTTCGCCTGTGGCGTGCCAGCAGGGTGCCTGCTGCGTGCATCTGCTGCGTGGTCGCACTGCCTCCTGCGTTCGGTAGGTCCTGGAGTGGGCAGGGCATCTGTTGGCGGGAGGAACGGTGTGTGGGAAAACCCTGTCGGGAAAACCCTAGTGGGAAAATACCAAGCAGCTCCGGTGTCACTGGATCAGTCTGGTACAAGCAGGAACTGGAAGCCACAGGTAAGCATTTTAAAAAAAATAATAATTCAGCTGGATCCGTAAAGTTAAAAAAAAAGCGTAAGCTCCCGCGTTTCGTTAATTATTGGCCCACGGGTGGGCCAGGACCCAGGGGCATTTTTTTAATAAGGGAGGGGGCACACCCTGGGGCTTAACATTGCCCTGGGGACCACCACCTCCCTGGGGCCTCTCAA
The DNA here is from genome assembly GCA_963921515.1 of Calotriton arnoldi. NCBI lineage: Eukaryota > Metazoa > Chordata > Amphibia > Caudata > Salamandridae > Calotriton > Calotriton arnoldi. The sequence continues at coordinate 112,738 of CAWUFW010007246.1, read as the reverse complement.
TTAATGAAAGCGGGGGATGTCCATACGGCCTCCCCCACTGCCCAGGGGACCTCCAACCATGAGGGCTGGCTCCTGCTATGTCCTGGGGTGCCTACCCAGGGACATAGCTGTTTGCTCTGACTTTGCAGGATCTTTGACACTTCCCGTCAAGTCAGAGTAAACACTCTGCTGTCAGCAAGTGAGAACTGTGTTCCCGCTTGCTGAGAGCTGAGGTGTCCTCTGTTTTCCCTCTCCGCAGATATGCGGGTAGGGAAGCAGAGGACATTTGCTTTGACACGCAGGGAGCTGCATATTTAGCAGCTACCTCTGTATCAAAGCAACACCAGCTCCCGCAGGATGCGGGGTGCCAGCAGGATCGTGGGGCCTTGAGGCTCCCCTTCCAGTTCCCATCAGTGATGAGTGGGTGCCCTGGGACCAGGGCACCCACAATAGAAGCCGGGCCCCAGGATATGGAATCCCCAGTGCTGAAATCCGCCCAAGTGGGGGACCGCACGGCCCTCCTCCCCATGTTTGTTTTTTGGGTGTTGGGTGAGTGACTGGTTGTATGAGCGGCTGTATGGGTGAGTGAATGGTTGTGTGAGTGGCTGTACAAGTGAGTGAGTGGGTGTGTGAGTGCCTTTATGGAGGAGTGAGTGGGTATGTGAGTACTGGTATGGGTCCGTGAATGGGTATGTGAGTGGTTGTGTGGGTGTGTGAGTGGGCATATGAGAGGTTGTATGGGGGTGTGAGTGGGTGTGTGAGTGGTTCTGTGGATGATGTCATGAGTGATGTCCCTGACCATGTCATGAATGATGTAATATGTGAAGTCATAAGCAGTGCATTTGCAGGGGCGCAAGTTATAGTTAGCTCAGGTAACTGTAACTGATGAATTTTGCTGATTTTGTACTAGTTAAATCTGAGCCTAACTATAACGTCCCTGTAACCTTTTGTTATTTCTGTGGCGCGGTTTGATAAATCTCCATGAAACATTCCCAAAAAGTGCTATTTTTTTGACTAGTTTGTGCATGGAAAGTTTCGGGGTAATCCATCAAGTAGGGCCCGAGAAAAAAGAGGGGTCCCAAAACTTATTTTCCCCATTTATTTTCCTATAGGAAATTTAGTCAAAGCTACAGACTAGACAACTGAATGGATCTGTGCCAAATTTGCCAGAAAGCTAGATCTAGGTCCAGAAAGAGTGCTGTTTGTGTTTTGCTGTAAATCTGTTCAGTAGTCGTTGAGCAATTAATGCTCAAAAATTGTGTATATCTAGGGATGTGGAGTCTCCGTTGACCCTGACTGATCTCAAGCTGAGATCTGATTGGCTGCTACCATTTTAACCAGAAAGTGGTGGCAGACACCTTAGGACTCAGTCCAGAGTTCTAAAGAAACAAAAAAAGACACAAGGGGACAGAGTGGGAATACCATGACCCCTCTCGGCCTGGTGTTAGGGCCCCCACCTGGGGACAAAAATGTATTTTTTTTTAAATCTTGCTGCAAATTTGTGGAGGATCCATGGCAATATTTTTTTTAAAAACAAAGCGCGAGCTCCTGTGCTTGTTTCCTTAAAAAAACCTGTGGTGGGCCTGGGCCCGAGGGGGTGAAGAGGGGTGCATTTTTTGGGGGTGACACTCATGGGCCACCTCCCCAAGCCAATTTCAGTCGCGGGGGCCCCATCTTCCAGGGCCTGATATTTTATTTAGGGAGAAGGGAGCAAGTGGCCCCCATCTCCCTGGCCGATTGCAATCCCTGGGAGCCCATCCTCTGGGGCCCGGAGTGTTTGTGAGGGGAAAGGGCATGCAGGCTTCATCCCCGGGGCCTGACATCTTTTTAATGGGGAGGAAGGCAGGTGGCCCTTCTCCCCGGGGTGTTTTCGGGCTCGGGGACCCCATCCCCCAGGGCAGCAAAATTAAGTAAGAAGGAGGGGTTCCATGTGGCACCCCTCCCTGAGCTAATAATGGCCCTGGGGACCCTATCTACTGGAGCCATCTCACTAGCTATGTCCAAGGGAGCCCATCCCTGGGACATAGCGACTTCCCTGCCTGATTCGACAGGAGCATTTTTACAACTCTCACCACGTGGAAGCAAACTCAACGTCCGCTCCCAGCCTGCGGGAGCTTTAAAAATGATTCCCCCAGTTGGGAGCATTGAAAATGCTCCCGCAGGCTGGAAACAGACTCTTGATCTGTTTCCCTACCCGCATAATGCTGGCAGGGAAACACATCAAAATATTGCTCCCCTGCCCAGAGGGATTAGACTTTGTGTTGTGCATGCAGTGGGAGCTAGCTGGGACAACAGGGTCCTTGGGGCTCCCCCGTGGCCCCCAATGAGTATATGCCAGGTGCCCTGGGTGGGCACCCTCTTTTAAGAAATGTGGGCTCTGGGTATGGGGTCTCCCGGGGTTGATAATGGCTCAGGGAGGGGTGCTGCGTGACCTCCTCCCTTTAATTGTTAGAAATGGCCCTGGGGATGGGGTCCCCAGGCCCTAATAAGGCTCTCGGAGTGAGGCTGTGCAGCCCCCTTCCCCTTTATTTTAAGTAGTGTCCCTGGTGAATGGGGTCTCCAGGGCCTAATGAAGTTCGGGTAGGGGGCCCACGTGGCCCCCCCTCCCCTTTAATAAAAAAACAGTCCTGGGGAATGGGGTCCCCAGGGCCTAATAAGGCTCAAAGAGGCAGGCCAAATGCCCCTCGCCCCTTCATAAAAAAAGGCCTGTGGGGATAGGGTCATCCCCCCAGGGCCCAATAAAGCTTGGGGAGGGGGGCTGCGCGTTCACCCTCCCATTTATTTTAAGTAGTGGCCTGTGGGGATGAGGTCCCCAGGGCCTAATAAGACTCAGGGGAGGGGGGCCATGCTGCCCCTTTAATTAAAAACTAGGCCTGGGGGATGGGGTCCCAGGGCCTAATAATGCTTTGAGAAGGATGCCATGTGGACTCCTTCCCTTAATGAAAAAGGGACCTAGGGAAGGGGTTCCCAGGGCCTAACAAGGCTCGGGGAGGGGGGCACACTTTCCCCTGTCCCTTTAAAAAATACTGATGGCCCTGGGGGAAGGGGTCCCCAGGGCCATAATAGGTTCAGGAGGGGTGCCATGCAGCCTGTAGATATATTTTTTCAGTGAAAACAACAAAGGTGGAATTGACATTATAGATAGGTATGGTAATAAGATCTTAACTTACCCCAAAGATACCCTAGAAATCATTCAAAAATCAAAGGTTAAAGTAATGTTATATTTAGATGTTGAAATAAATGAAAAACTATTATTGCCAGTTATAGTTCAGTGAGCTAACTGTATCTTGAAAGTCCACCATACACTGCTTATGACCTCACATATTACATCACTCATGACATATTAAATGACATTGTTGATGACATCACTGATGACACCTCAAATGCCACTATTGATATCACTAATAACATCATCCAATGAATGTGATACTTCGCTATACACTTTTCAAACTGGAAGGTAATCAGCCAGCTACAACTAGACAACATTTTCTAGTGCTAATGGGCGAACCATTACGCAACTTGCACAACAAAGGATATCTATGTGAAATCCCCCACATTTAGAAGATAACTGATTTATTCAATTACTGTTACCAACTTATCTATAGAACTTCACTAAATAATTCTTGCTTTACAGTCGTGTCCCTTCAGGAGCCGGGATCAGTCGGTGTACCTTTAGATCTTTTCAAGTGTAACATTAATTATGGGCACCATTGCTTGCTAATGCTTTTAATAGTATGCACACCTGTCCCCTTCATGGTCTAATTCCATAATAGTCCTCATTTTTCAAAAAGGGCAATGACTTGAACCTCGCTGTTATAGGACCATTTTCCTTATTAATTCAAATGCTAAGGTGCTTGAGAGAGCCATCTTCAATAGAATTAGTGTTGTGTAGTTCCTATAAACCTATATAGAATCAGCGCCTTTAGACAACATAGACTGTGGGATTGGTGTCCAGACTGATTCTAGACAGCCGCACCGGGTATGTTTGCCTGTATACCAGCTAGCTCACAGTGCCACTAGAAACCCCTCTCACCAAGGATAGAATAGTTCTTGACAACTCTGTCCCATCAGGGATCGTGGAAACAGTGCGATACTTTTCGCTCAGTCACTCGTGCTCACTTCGTCTCAGAGAGATACACAGAATAAACCGTGGGGACGTTTTCAATAAGCATTTATTGAACCAGCGTCATTCTAGTATAAAATAGGTGTGCTGAAACAACCATTAGACAGAAACAGATATAAATGATTATAAGCACCAACAGAGTAAAAGGAAAGTAGATTTCTACCATGGTGCTAAAACGATGAATACAGGCAGGTATAAAAATACATGACAGTAATAATGCTTACTCCTACGATGCGACCCTAACTAGATGTACCTAAGTGTACCTAGCATTTATGTAGGTGTAAAGCCAAGAATCCTCTAAGATAAAGTCAACCCCATTGCCTGAAGTGAGAGACTGTGGGACCCCGTCTTGGTCTCAAGATGGACACCCCGCGAGGGATATCAGACCACTGCCAGCTGGAATGTCTGCATGCAGGAACCTCAGCATCTCGCGTCAGTGTGTCAGCATGGAAGTCCTTTTTCTCCTCTCCCTGCCTCAGCAAAGATATGGTGTTTTTATACCCAAAGTGGTACCCTCAGGGGATCTATCTTGCTGTGTCATGTCGGACCTAGGATGACGGAAGGAATGACCCTTATACATAGTTATTATGCAGGAGATGGTAGTCCTGCTGAGTTTCCAAGAATCCTCATGCATAATGGATGAGGCTAGTTTTCAGGAAAAACCCCACGTCCTGTAAGCAGTACCGTAACTAGATAAAAGGTCAGTCCCAAGAACCGTTATGTAGTGTAATGGTAGGGAGAATATAGGTGAAAGGTTAGGTTGCTACCTGAGCCTATATTGGGGTACCTATATGAAACATAACATTAGGACTATAAGGGCCAATGAGGAGAAATAGTCTCTGTCCCTGTCAGTATGGATTTATGAAGCGACTCGGTACAATGGAGAAGTGCTTCAATCTTCATCTTATTATAGGTATACATACATTAGCCAAGCACTGCTCATTGTACTTTACATTTATAGATCTCTTGTGCGCGTTTCACTGTGTTGATCAGTCAAAATTGTGGACTCGTCTCTTGGAGATGGGTGTCAATGAGACTCTGGTTAAATTCCTTTCTGACCTCCATAGCAACTTGTCTGCCAGCGTTAGGTCTGGTCCAAATGGGGAATGGTCCCACCCTTAAGCGTGGAGTATGACAGGGTCTAATCCTGGCCCCTCTCCTATTTATCCTCCATATTAACAACATGAATTCACTCCTAAGGGTTTAAATAATCTGGATAAAGCTTTTTCAGATTTTGAAACTGGGTTTGAGATCGACACAAAGGGCCTGATTTGCAAAAAGAAACCTACACTTTTTTGTAAATTTAGGATTGTTTGCTATTCCCAAAGGTATTCAACTAGTAGTATCTTTATGAGTGCAGAGCCTCGGCACATAAAGTTAGGTCAGACCTATATTTTTAGGTGCGGAGACTCCACAGTTGTAAAGATACTGCTAGTAAAATTCCTTTATGAAAAGCAAACAATCCTAAACTTACACAAAATTGTAAGTTTACCATTGTGAATATAAACCCTAATTATTCAGAGACCCAAATTATAGCTTGCGGCCCCAAGAAACTGAGTATCCACACATTTTCCATCAAGGAGAACAGACATATGCAGGGGCCCTGTTCCCTATTTGGTATGGACTTCGACTCCAATAATTCTTGGCAGCCTAACCATGCTTTAAGATTCCAAATATTTAACAAATCTGTGTGTGCAGTTTTCAACTTGATTCCACCGATAAAAGGTAAAACTATTGTGCCCCCCCATTTTAATTATATACAAAACACGGTGCATCTCAATTACCATAGATGAAACTAGAATATGAAGCTATGCTAATGTCTTTCCTGTGCGGCAAGAGGAAAAACGCCTTTGTCAATGTCTCCTCTCGATACCAACAAGCAGCCCATATTACATTTCTCACGAAGAATTGGGACTTTCCTTTATTAATTAAGCTTGCTCCTTTGATGTTATTGTTGTCGAGTTGGATTACCTGATATGCCCTTTTTATCGGCATATTATGAGGGATTGCTTAATTTGGAACAAGGGAGTGGTTATTTTATATTAAAAAGTCATTGGGGGCCCTGGGCAGACTTTCCTTCCTTGACAAACCTTTTCTAAATTGTAAACAAGATAAACTTTGATTGTAGAGCACCTTTGTCCATAGTAGACACATTGATAGGGAAGGCAAAGACCTAAACAAAACTATGATCAGACAATACGCTGTCCTACAGACCACTTTTGGTAATGACCATATGTATTTCATACCTTTGGCCACTGAGAGAGGACATTGTTATTTAGATTTATATCTGGTTTCTAGTTTAATTTGCTTTGCTTACCTCTGGGCCAATATGGCAGAGCTAGCTTGGATAAATGTCCATTTGATGGTCAGTCCAAACAGACATTGTTCCATTGCATCTTACGCTGTAAATATTAGGAAACGTACACAAAGAACATTTTAACTGCTTTATGTAGGAAAGTGCCCTTTTGAATGGTCACCACCCACTTTTACCTGTAGATGCTGTGGTTTTAGAACTGAAAATGCACTGGAACCTGCTAACCTCTCTCCAGTGCTAGTTCTCTTTCCCTCAAAGGTAATGTGAATTGGTACACCCAATTAGCAAGATACTTCAATCTCCCCTTGTAAGTCCCTCGTATATGGTACCAGGGCAAGGGTGCTAAAGAGGTCATCAGGGCTGCAGCACTATTTGTGCCACCCTGAGCGACCTGACTAAAAGTAAAGTCTTCAGGGCTGTTACTGCAGCCTGCACTAGCAGCTTCTCTGCTCGATTACAACTCTGCATACACAATGTGTGACAGAGTCACCTCACTGTCTTAAGGTATGTAGGTCACACCAACATAGGCCTCCTAAAGCCCAGGAGGCAGGGTGCATTATCTTAATGGTGAAGGTATATATGTACAGACATATATACCTCTACAGTAACCTTGCCATTCAAGTTTACTGTAAGCAAACAGAGGTCCATAGGTTAACGTGGACTGGCCACCGGACAAAACCGAGACAGCCAGCCCCACAATGGTGCAACCCAATGTAATCATGTTTGGTATCAAACACTGTGCTTTTCAACCTTGACATGATTCTTATGTCGAGGGTGAGCCGGCATGCACCAAGTGGCATTCTTAGTGGTTGCCCACCGAGATACCGAGTTCCTTTGTGCATTGGGGAGCTTTCTGAGCCAATTGCCACCATGATAGGAGACTGCCCTCTTGCTGGTGAGTGCTATCTCTCCAGGGGACGTGAAACAAAAGGCCTGGGCAGGAAGGAGGTCACACCTCCTACCTCCCAAGATCACTGGTGAATGACCCATCAGAGCCGTGAGCCTCAAAGGATTCACCATCTCATATATGCATGTGACTTGTCTCCAGGTGGGGACAAAGGCCCCCGCCCCCAGGCACTCTTGTTTGTGGGCAAGTGGGAAATTTGGTATTCAGGAGGTGTACATCCCCCAAAAGCTAGTCGCATCTCTAAAGTGGGCTAATGGGTCCATACAGTTGAGGATGGCCCATACCATCTTGAAAACTCCTACAAATATTGGGTTCTGGGTAGTTTGGTGACATACACCCCCTTCAATGGGGTCATCTCAGGGGCAGATTAGCTGCAGCCCTCACACCCCTATACACCCCCTAAATCCTGGGTTAAAGGGGCACACCTGACCAGAAATCCAGATCTGCTCTGAAGACGAAGAGGACAAAGAAGAAGCCATGTCAGCACAAGGCAGGACTCCACAAAGAAGAAGAGTGAAATACTGCACCTGTGGTAGCCCCCTGCACCCGCCAAACTACAACTTGCCCAGGACCAGAGACCGGTTCAAAAAGGAAGGTGAAACCCTCTGTGAGCTGCACAAGGACTCCCTAGGACTAGAGGTACTGGTTCCCTGCAGTCAACAGGCACAAACTGTTCCAAGATCTAAGAAGGACCGACCACCGGGCCCATCGTGACCACCCAAAAGTAGCCTGCCAGGTGGCTTCTGTGAAGCATAGTCCTGAACCTCACCGAGTCTCAGCCCTCTACATCCATCCCAGGACCTCTGGAAGAAGATTGACCCAGCCGTGACTTTTTCAGGGACTAAGGCTTGTTTGTGGTCAAGCTAACTAGTAACTGCTTTGCTTGACGCCCCACGCAGAGGGAACATTCTGTATCATCCCCCTCCACTTCTGTGTTGCGAGTTCTTTCATCCCAAGGAAGGCTTTGTTGGCACGCCTGGGAAAGTCAGCACCTGCAGCCCCATTCAGCACTATGTTAGCTAGGTACACCTCTGCACCCGAGACGCCCGAGCTAGGTAGAGCTGTTCTGCCTGGTGATTCCTGGTTCAGGGTCCCTCCAAGCTTCACCTCCAAGGGGCTCCTTTGAGCTTAACCTGCGAGTATCTTTTTATCAAGTGTTGTTTTTGGCAGCTCCTGCTGCTCCCGTTCAGCACCAATGACAACCAAGTCACCATGCACCCGGACTCCCTGGGGAAGGTACAATTGTTCTGACTGTTGCAGCTTGGTCTGTGGACCTACAAGACCTTAACTCCAAGTGGGTTCTGTTGAACACACCCCACAAGTGACCGAGTGCCACCTGAGATTTTCCCCATTGACTGCAATAGTAAAGTTTCACAGCTCTGCAAAGTATTGTTTTCTTGAACACTTTAAAATCGATAACTTCGGTTATCTGCCTTGTATTGACTTCATTTTGTTGTCTAAGTTTGTATAAAAATAAGCTTCATTTTCATAAACTGGTGTCGGATTTCTTTCGAGTCGTGTCAAGTACTTCTTGTCAATGTTGGTATTGTAAAATGCTTTATATATGTTCCTCTAAGTAAGCCTGCCTGCTTTTTGCCACTCTACCAGGACTGAGAGAAGGATTACTAGAGTGAATCCAAGGTCCACTTTTGGGTATCATGTAAATATTACATGGTAAGGCCTCCCATCCATACCACATAATATTACCACCTTGCTACACTTTGCTTAATCGTAACTATGCACAGCCTCTGTCCTTCACAGACAGCTGGCACCCACCACACACAAGCCATATTAAGAGGCCAAGCATCTTTCAAATGCATACACTATATATACATACATAAAACATGGGATTCTGTCATCCCTGTATAAACAGCTGTCACTAATTTCTTTCTAATCAGCGCCTTGTGATGCACCAAGTCCTCTGCGCTAAATCCCAGAGCGAGCAGAGCGCTGTGCCTATTACTGCCAATTGGCAGAACTTTGCGGAATCTCACAGAGTTCGGCCCGCCCCTATTGACGACTTGTATCCAGGATGTTTCACACAACATTTTTGGTTATGCATAAAAAGTTTCCAACAGGACAAAGATTCTGAGTAGTAGATACTAAGTATTGTAAGCAGTCACAAGTATTTAGACAGAATTGACTCAGCATGACAATTTGTACATAAGACAGAAGACTGTGTGCACCAAGTACTAATCTATGTACATGTACTTGATTAGCTTCAGAAGATGGGCTATCTGTAACGTTTTTACCACACTATGAAGGCTAAAGGTAGTATGACCTTTAGTACCTTCAAACCTTGGGATTTAGTGAATAATGTCTCTTTGGAGACGTTTTGCATAGAGTGAACACTGTTCTTAGTAGATATGTTTTAATTCTCCGTGGTGTAGTTCTCATGAGAGTTTCACATTCTGCAAACAGTGTGGGATATAGTAAACTCTCTCAAAGGAGTAAACAGAGCCCCCTGCCCAGCAAACATTGCCTGACGTCGCAAGCACTTTATATAGGCTGCTATTGGATGCTATATGTGTGCACTGATTGGTGGCTGTATCTGGTGTTTCTATTAGATTAGGGTTCTCATTTGTTGAGTATTTGAGGGTGCTGATTGGTTCCTGGGTCAGTGATTCTATTGGATGTAGGGCTTAGGGTTAGTGATCTGATTGGTAGATAGGTTTAGGGTTTCTGATTGGTTCCTGGGGTAAGGCCTTCTATTGGACATAGGACTTACTGCACAATTAGCTGCTGGGACGAGGGTTGGGGCTAGGGTTGGGACTAGCATTGGGGCATTCTACTGGACATTGGTTTTAGGGTTTCGTGCCTGACTAGTGCTGTGATTGGCTATAAGAGGCTGCTGTCCTATTGGTTCTAGGGCTTAGGGCTAGTGTTGTCATTGGTTAGGGTTCCCATTGGCCGAAGGGATCACCTGATTACTAGGTCTATTTAAGGCCTGGGTTCGGGGTGTCTTAGCCCGGGTGCTGAGGTTAAGGGCAGAGAGGACAAGGGCAGCTGCCTGTTTGAGCCTGTTTGAGACTGGTTGGGACTAGGGCAGAAATGCTGCCCAATTTTATATACACCAGCACCCACCCTACCCCATCCACAACCATATTACAACACTCACAGCACATGTACTCTACTCATTTACTACAAACTAACCCAAGACAAAGTTCAATGTCTCAGCACCCACTACAATACTACAAAAGTAAAACCTATACACCCTTCTATCCCAGCTACCACACATTTGCTCCAATCATCTACAAACGATACACAACTCTATCCAATACCACTAACCAATCCACTAATCACTAACACACCCCAAATCCACAACGTACTTAACTATATCCCATCCAGACACACACACCCTGCTCTAATTACTCCTAACAAACCCCTTTTTTCACTAACAAACCTATACTCACCCTTTCATCATTTCTCCATCCAACAGCCTCCTCTCCCTTCTACCACAATAACACAACAGCGCAACACGTACACTCCACTGCACCACACATATTACCTCTTGCAACAATCAAATCTAACACAAACACTCTTAACTCTAGTTCATCCCTTCTTACACACAACATACACTCTACTCACAAACACATCATCACCCCCTTTACCTCAAAACTTCCACTCACAAACAATACTATACAAACAAATTCTTCTCATCAAACAAATACATCAGCAACTCATTTCACTGCTCCAAAAAACCCAAAGAAATACCATACACACCAACACAACAAAATCTCTCATGCACAACACCTCATAATACTTTCCGTCACAAACAGCAAACATACACCCACCTTCCAGACTACAAAAATGAACAAACTCCAATGCCAATATTTCTCTCTTCCCCCACACCTAACACATATACAGCAATACAGCGACTCTCTTTTAAACGCTTCTCATCCATTGGACAATTTAGAACATTACTACATGAACCACATGTTGCACCACCACCCCTAACTCATACACCTTCCGTCCTAAACACGCATGCAAAATAAGCAACATGCCACACCTCACAACTTCGCTTCTCCATGTCTATTGCACAACAAGGTTACACTACTAAAACAACACAGCTCACCAACTCACTCTCAACCACCGTCTCCACCACCTACACATGCAGACCTATCAAAATACCTTCTTAGCCTGCTGGATGAGGAACATGATACAAAACAGCTACACAATTGCTATCCTCATACAGCTAATACCAACACTAAGAACACACCTGCTATAAGCCCACAAAATACTGCTTGCTCTTCTACAAAACAAAGTCACACTATCACCAAAGCACATTCTCTAAACTGTCTAGTAATACATGCTCGATCGTTTTCTAAAAACAAACATCACATCTACGACCTTGTCACTGACAGAAAACCTGACATACTATTCATAATATGAATCATGGTTGGGAGATGATATGGCTCCACTCCTGCATGAAGCCGTTCCTCTAGGCTATCAAACAATCATGCAAAATCGTATAGGCAAAAGAAGAGGTGGCCTAGCTGTTGTGTTCAGGCAAACATTGCATACCACTAAAGCTGGCAGCGTCTCCCAAGGTTGTGAGGCCCTTTTCACCAGATGCAATCCTACACCGTCTTCCTTCTGTAACTTTTCACTTCTTTACAGACCTACATCTAGCAATGCAACATTCCCAGACACACTTCTAGACACGGTATCAAACCTGAAAACACTACACTCCAACCTATGCATTCTGGGTGACCTCAACATGTGGTTTGACAAAACCAATATGCCCCATCCAAAAACAATCATCGCTGGCCTAGACACAATGTGTCCTGCATGAGATTATCCACAAACCCACACAAATCACTGGACACATCCTAGATGTCATTTTTTCAAATACAGAACTAGTTACCATTCAAACAATGACTCCAGTCACATGGTCAGACCACCATTTGCATGCTTTCCAACATAAAACAACACAAAGCGACACACCTAAAACCACCTTATGTGCATCCACCTATCGACCATGGAACAAACTCAATTTGGAACACTTAGAAATGCAACTAACATCCACTACAGATTTAGACACAATAAATTGTGTTTAAAAACGATCTGAGTGGCTACAGGAAGCTTTTGATATCCTAATGCCACTAAAAATGACACAACAAAACAAAAGAAAACAGGCACCTTGGAGAAATAGAGAGATAAAAGAGATAAAACAACAAATTAGAAAGCTGCACTGTGCCTGGATCAAAATAAACATGAATCAAGACAGACTTCACCTACAGAAACTTTACAGATTATACAAGTCAGCTATCAAAAAAGCTAAGAAAAGGTACTATTCAGACAGAATTCACAATGCTGACGTGCAAATAAAGAATTCTATCAAATTCTCAATGAATTTCGAAAATCAAATTGCCTAGAAGGAGATCATCCTGTTATTCAAGATTTGACAGACAACCTGGCAAACCATTACACGGCCAAAGCAGACACTTTGGACTCCTATTTAAAACAAAGACAAATCAGCAGCACCTACCCTTTTCCAAAACAGCAATCCAAGAATACTCTAACCCAGCCTCTTTGTTCCTTCCAACACATTTCACACAATGAATTTATGGACCTGGTCAGAGCAAGCCGGCCTGCCGGCAGCCCTTCTGACCCATGTCCACCGCAAACCTTCAAGAGAATTCTTCTAACAACCTCTGCGGCCATACCAGTAACAAGAATCATCAACAATTCCTTAACTACAGGAATATTTCCAGAAGAATTCAAAAAGTCATACGTACGCCCATTTTTGAAGAAAGCAAACCTGAACCTGCTGAACTCCGACAACTACAGACCGATTACAAATGGACCTTTTCTGGGCAAACTGATAGAAAGAACAACATTCACCCAAATGTCACAATTCGTTAAAGATAATGCCATACTTTCAGGCTTCCAAATTGGATTTCGTCCAGGAATAGGCACAGAATCTGCCCTTGTTGCCATCTGGGATGACCTGAAGGACAAAGTTGACCGCAACGGGGTCGCTGTGCTACTTCTCTTGGACCTCTCAGCTGCCTTTGACATGGTTGACCATGACACTCTGATACAAAGCCTCTACGCAGCCAGCATAGAGGGGACTGCTCTAGACCAGATCGCATCCTAACTTCTCAACAGAACTAATGTCATCCATACACCCCCTTTATCATCCAAACCTTACTTCACCAAAGCTGGGGTCCCTCAAGGCTCTATCATCTCGCACATGCTTTTCAGCATCTACATGAAGTTATTACTGGCACTGATCAATCAATTTCACCTCACATGCTATAACTATGCAGATGACACGCAAATACTCCTTCAACTGGAATGCCCCAAAGACACTTGAAACTCACCAATTTTCCGTTGTCTCAAAGCTGTGGATCAATGGATGACATAGAGCCATCTCAAATTGAATGCTTCCAAAATGGAAATACTCACTTGTGGCGATTGGAAAAATTATGACCCACTCGCCACCTGGCCTGATGATCTGGGAACACCGCCTAAACTATCGAAGGAAGTAAGAAACCTCGGAATGACCATGGACTTCAAGCTATCAATGAATGCCCAAGTGGACAAACTAGCAAGATCAAGCTTTGTTACTATAAAAACTGTGTGATGAATCTTACCCCATCTGGGATTTCCACACAAGGTCCAGGCTACCATCTCTCTTGTTCCATCCAAACTCAATTACGCCAATAGCCTCTACCACGGATCACCTTTATTGACTATGAAAAGACTACAACGGGTTCAGAGCTCGGCTGCCAGATTACTCTTACATATAAAGCTGCAAGGCCACATCTCCCCTGCCTTGAAAGCCCTGCATTGGTTCCCGGTTCCCAGAAGATCCACGTTCAAGCTGCTTTAAATCACCTACAAAGCGATACATGAAACAGGACCGCTCTTCATCAGGAATAAAACCTCCAAACAAATTCAACAAAGGATCCTCCACTCCAGAGTGGCACCTCGCCTCAAAATCCCAATGTAGAAGAAAAAAACAATGTGTGGCACATGCTTCTCTGTTTAACCAGCCAAACTATGGAACTCTTTACCCCTCAACATAAGATCCGCAGATAACCACCTTCTCTTCAGAAAACTACTCAAGAGTTGTCTTTTCCCCACATACCCAGCCAACGCAAAGAGAAATATACAGCACATCCCTCTGTATATAAGCATTTATTTGAACTATAGATATGTACCGACATATGTGTATTGCTTTGTATAAACGAGTATAATATTTGTTTTTCAAAAATAGAGATATTCGTTAGTTCTGCTTAATAAATGTAGATATTACTGATAGTTACATTATTCTATGTTTTTTAACATGTATATAAGTGACTGCATAAATAAGTAAATCTTTTTTCATAACTATTTATCTAGAATTGATTCACTATTGAATTACAAAAATAAAGAGCAAATAAATTAATTTAAAGTTCAACAACATTTGAAAACCGACATTTAATAAATGTATCTTTTAATCTACATATACCACCTTTCTTATGCATATATGTACCTTCCATGTACTTATGTATCTATATATTTATTACTTTTCTTCTAATTCAGCATATCCAATGCACTACCCTATTATTCACCCAATACCGCTCTCAATATATCCTCTACCTCAACACTCTGACTCATCCTAAACCTCTTTCCACTACTCTTTCCAATGCACTACCCTATTTCTCACCCTATACTTCTATCAATATATCCTCTCTCTCCACTCTCTCATTCTTCCCAAACCCCATACCACTACTATGATCCACAAAATAACCCTTTCTAGACTCTTCCCTCCTCTACCCCTCCTTGCATCATCTCATACCTCTTTTACTATTCAGATCTCCCAAACAGATCTCCCAAACAATCCTTTCTAAACCCTTACCTCTGACTCTTCCCCCTCCACCGCCCCTTTACTCATCCCAAACCCCCTCCTACTGCTACAAACTCCCAAAAAAACAAAAAATAAAAAGATTCTACACCCTTCCCTCTTTTATCCCTCTTTCTCTCTTCTATCCCTCCACTATTCCTTTTCAATCCAAAAAACAGACTGGCATGTCCACCACTGAAATTCATTTTATATTTCCCTATACTAACTACCCTCCACCTCCCCTTTACTCATACAAAACCCCCTCCTATGGCTATAAACACCCTAAAAACAAATTCTAGTCCCTTCCCTCTTTTATCCCTCCACTATTCCTTTTCAATCCAAATAACAGACTAACGTGTTCACCACTCAAATGAATTGCATATTTCTCTATACTAATTCCCACTAATCCTGTTTGGGTTCCGGAGTAGCTTGCTACTCACCGAAAAGCACTTTAACACCTCATCAGTGGTAGCAAGCGCTATATAAATGCAAATCTTTTCCCTCTTCTATTCCTCCACTATCCTTCTCAATCCTAATAACTGACTAACATATCCACCACTCAAATTACTTGAATATTCCACTATACTAAATCACCACTAATCCATTATGGGTTCTGGAGTAACGTGCTACTCGCTGGAAAAGCGCTTTAACACCTAATCAGGGGCCATATTAAACATGATCACTGTTTGCACCTGGCGCACCTTTCAAAAGGTGTGCCGGCCGCAAACAGTGATAATGCGCCCCATTATGGTGTAGGCGCTGCCCCCAGGGCAGCCATGAACTCCTGCTGCCCTGGAGGCAGCGCATTCATGTGAAATCACAGAGCAGCCGCTCCGTGTTTTCACAGTGCAGGCGGCACCCGCCTGAACTTTCAAAGGGATTTAGAGATCCCCTTGCAGGCGGGTGCAGTCAGTGACTGCACCCACCTTCAAGAGGATGTCTGGAGGGTCCATGGGACCCCCTTTGCCCCCTGCAGAGGGCTGCTGTCAGGAGGCGCTCTGACAGTGCGCCACCTTTTAAATGGCCCACTGTCAGTGCGCCTCCTGAGGGCTTCTTTGACTCTGCGCCCGTGTTTGTAATATGGCGCAGGCGCAGAGTCAAAGTAATTCCCTCATTTGCATACGGCCCACCCCTATGCAAATGAGGGAACACCCTCTGTTGATAGCGCTGGCGCTTTAAGTTCACCAGTGCTATCGGTATTATAGAAGGGGACGCACAAGCGTCTGTGTCCCCTTCTATAATACCAAAGTACCCCGGGGGTGCACAAAGCGGGCGCAAACGCCCGTTGCGCCCCCGGGGCACCATCTGTAATACGGCCCCGTGTGAGTACAATTACAATACAATACGGTACCCACCTTTCTACTGATATCCACTTAATTTCTCATTTTAGGTTTGATAAGGGTTAGGGTTGTCCATAGTAGGGCATTAGTTATGTAACACGGCTTGAGGATGTGGAAGAATATCGTTTTCCCTGAACAGTTGTATACAGATTGAACACTGTGTGGAGTAGTGGTTACCCTTCTAATAGTCAACATGAACTTGGCTACCCATGAAATGTATGATATAAGGTCAATGTTGCACATAACACAAGCTTGCTTCACCTATGGAGGTTGTATGTATGATAGCATTATTGATGCTTCATATTATTCTGATCTGTTTTGGACTTACTTTCATAGCTCTAATGCCATACCAGTTTATAGACCAATGTGTGCAAAAGAAGCTTGGGTGTTCTCATCAGTGATGTCATGAGTGATGTCAATTTGAGATGTCATCAGCGATATCATAAATGATGTCATAGAGTATGTCATGAGTGCTGTAATATGTGAGGTCATTAGCAGTGCATCGCGGGGTGCAATTTATAGTTAGCTCTGCTAAATATAACTAGTGAATTCCTATTTTTTTTAGTTCAAAATATTATGTTGACACTGACATATTCACCTAACTATAATGTCACTTTAACCTTTGGTTTCTTCAGTGAACAGGCATTCAGTCAAGGCCAACTAGGTATATGGGGCTCTGCATGGGACAGGCTCCTCGTAATTAAGAGAAAAACCAACAGTGACTTTGTCAAGTCAGGTACAGCACAAACTTAGGGGCATATCATCAAGGCCCCGCGATAAAATTATTGCCGCTTTAGCGTCCGTTTTCGGGCGAAAAGAGGCGATAATTTTATCGCACTATCAGCAAGGTCCCGCTATCGCGTGAATCCATGCCTTAGCACCCTTTCCCTTAACGCCCAGCTTTGCATCTCTAATGAGATGCAAAGTGGGCGTTCCTCCCCAAAATAACGTGAGAAATGTTGCTAACAGACATTTCTCCTATCAGCAAGCTGATCGCTAACCTGCGTAGCGATAAGAAAAGTAGCGCTAACCGCGGTTATCGCTACTTTCCTTACGCCTGCTTTCAGTCTGACTTAGCCATTATATCCAATGGAAGGTGGATATAATGGCTAAGTCTGCCCTATCATCAAGCTATCGCCAAACGTTGTGCGATTATCGCTGGATTTCCAGCGATAATCGCACATTTGGCAGCTTGCGCTTGGAATTTCATCGCTTTGGAGATAAGCGTCACTGATAGCGCGCTATCTCAGCGATAAAATCCAGCGATAGCCGGCGATAATTATCCTAGCGCTAAGCGCGCTTAGCGATAATTATCGCCGGCCCTTGCTGATATGCCCCTTAATGCCCTAAAATAAAACGAGCTGCATTTGATGTCACTTGCAACATCCAGCACTGCCTTGTCTTAATTACTGTTTCCTAAGCTAGTGATACGATTAAGATTTGCAATTGTACGTTTTGATTCTGGGATAGTTTTTCAATATCAATTTCTAACTATAACTTATATTAAATGATCATTTTGAAAAAATGTATTTACTGCACATCACCTGAAAGGTAGGGGGCTTGAATAAAGCATATTTCAACTCAATTTGGTATCTAAGGTTAGAAAAAAGGGTCACAATATGACAGATTATATTTGTGGTTTTGTGTGGGGTGGCAGGGGAGGAGCTAAAGAGTGTAGAGGGAAGGGACGGTAGAAATTAAAGGAATCATATTTGGGAACACTACCGTATTTTATATATATATGTGAAATTTAACATGTTCGCCTGGAAGGGGGAGGTTGAGAATAATCCTTATGTGAACCTATAGGCAACATCCTCTGGAGAAAGTCATTTTGCTTACATGCAACATAGACATGCTTGAATCAATTGATAGAGCAGAACCTCAAACAGTAGAGTCAACATCACAACATATGGACCTTATCAGCGGAATGGAGCCCATTTGTGTAGTATAATATGCAACCTATTGACCACGGGAGTTGATATTGAAGCTGTTCTTAAACAGTTACTCGGATATCACTATTATGCGTTCACATAATTAAAGGCAGATAAAATGTGCTAGTGAGACTGGCAAAACCTCCGGCAACCAGAGGCCAGACCGCAGGGCTGATGGTTTTCATCAGCGTTTTGTGTACCGTTTTGCATTTTTCATTAAATTGGAAACCTTCTGGCTATCGAATGATGTTGCTCGAAATTCCTTTATTTTCTAACAGGAAAGTATATTTTCATATGTAGAGCGGATCTCTAAAACAGTTAAAACTGAAAATGATTTTTCTAGCAGTTATGTTCTGCACAGTTTTCCAACTTGTTTAGTTCAGTGCTTACTATTAAAACTAAAACTGAGGGGCATATTAGCAAGGGCACTATCGCCGCTTTAGCGGCACTTTTTGCCGCTAAAGTAGCGATATTTATATCGCCCTATCAGCAAACTGTCTCTAACAGCAGTTAGCGACAGTTTGCGGGTATTAGCGCCCGTTTTTTTACCGCTTTGCATGTCAGCGATATTTATCGCTAATGACATGCAAAGTGGGCGTTCCCGACGAACAAACCTGGGAAACACTCGCTAACAGGCCTATCGCCTATTAGCAAGGTGGCCATGGCCCCAGTTAGCGACGTGAAAAGTCGCGCTAACCGGGGTCATCGCCATTTATTTAACACCTGCAATTAGCAGGTGTTAGCCATACCTAACATGGGGGTGGATTATGCTGATACGACCACAGGGTCGTATCAGCAAGGTGTTCTCCCTTCTCCATGCAACATCGCTGGTTTTTCAGCGATGTTGGCTCATTTCCCCGCTATCGCTGGAATATTCATCGCCATAGCGCTAATCGTTGCTAATACAGCGTTAGCGTGGCGATATATTCCAGCGATAGCCGGCGGTAAAAAAAATCACGCTAAGCAGGGTTAGCGATGATTATCGCCTCTTCTTGCTAATATGCCCCTATATTTTCCAACTTTACACCAACCTTGCTAGTAATTTGGGGACATATTATCAAGAAGGGCGTTAAAATTATCGCCGCTTTAGCGGCAGAAAACTGCCGCTAAAGCGGCGATAATGGGCTTGATAATATGCCCTTGAGAATTCCAATAGAAGCCCATGTTGACACCAGAACATGGGCTTCTATTGGAATTCTCAAGGAATATTATCAAGCCCATTATCGCCGCTTTAGCGGCAGCTTTCTGCCGCAAAAGCGGCGATAATTTTAACGCTGTTCTTGATAATATGCCCCTTAATTCGTATCCCTGGCCCATATTCCTGAATGAATTTACTTTTTTTAACTTGACTGCCAATGCTGGAAATTTGTTTCATTCATTCACTAAGTCTGGAGTGTCCAGCGAAGGTTCATGAGGGGGAGATAAGTGGCAGATTTTTTAGATAACCCCCCCCCAAAAATATCATTCAATCTATGTGGAAGCGTGAAAAAGCACTACAACTTCACACTGAACAGCTTCCAAGGGCCAAAGACCGACTACACTGCAACATAGAGTAACTACGCTACTAGAGGTTTACGAAATATTTCCTGAATTTCAAACATGCGAAATGTGCCTGTTTTTTCCTGCTTGCGTAGCGGAATCAGCATTCATTCTCTGCTCCCCAGGCAGAAAAAACCCCAATGACAGTTGCTTTTTGGAACACTGTGAGGAGAGAAGCTATGTATTTACCTTGATGTTAAACAACTGCAATAAGGTAAAGACTGTGCCTGAAAACCTGACAGTGTAATTAACTTCAGGCACATGCTATTAAGGTTATTACATTGTCTGGACCCTGATAGTGCGTGCACCACAAAAAGTCCTTGTTCCTCCCTACACAGAATGAGGAATTATTATGCAGCATGGCATTCTGTCTCTGTTCCACCATTTTATGTTTTAAATTTAGGGGAGGCCGATGTGAAACCAGTAAAAACAGATGGAATTGCCTGAAGTTTTGAACACGCTTACCACAGATTAAAAAAAAATAGGAATGTACCCACCCCCTTAAGGAACCACGGTAGACAGCTTCATAGGAAAATTAACCGACTAGGCAACAGCATAATAGAACCACTAATCCACCAAAACGCAATGCCATGCGTTCTAGTGACAAGAACACTACGCATTGTAAAGTGGCATAGGGGCACTAACACATCACGCTGCCAGGGGCGGTTCCTCCATAGGAGCTTAGAGTTGTTGACCCCCTGCCTCCACTGCATGCCACTACAATCCTAAATTATAATTTTTTAAAATCCAAATTAAAGAACGCTAACCCTACTGAAATTAAAACATTTGCATACCATACAACATTCATTGCTTCCTTAATGGGGGAGGGACTACCACAGAGCTGTCTCTCCCAGCAGTAGGCGTGGCAACTAGCTAAGGCAGTGTTACGAACTGCGCATGTCAGATTGACTGATATTTTGCTGTGGCCAGGCTGACATGCGCAGTTCAGGCTTCCACAGTCAGCACTGTCAGGAAGCTGGAGAAGCAGAAACACAGTCCCATCAGTTTAGGATGGAGCGCTGTGTTTGCCTGTCCCAGTCAATCCTGGCACTACTCTTATGCTGTTTACTATTATAGACAGCATGAGAGCAGTGCTTGGATTGGCTGGGTAGAGAGGCATGGTACTTAGTTTTCACAAGCCCTACATGTGCTCCATTATAGCCAGGCAGCGAGGGTCCGGTGTATTTTAATAGCATCGGCCCTCGGATGTATATATAGCATTTCAGGAAGAAGATTGTCGAGGTAAGGTTATACCTATTTCGTGGCTGGAGACCTGGCCCCCCCACCCGGTCCCCCCAGCCAACACTATTCTTTTTCTTTCTCCGCCTTTTGTCTTCTGTGTTTTGGTTTCAATCTTTTTTCTATCTTTTTCCTGTCCTTATTTCACTTACTTCACTTCTTGACCTTCTGCTTTGGCCTTTATTCTTCACCTTTTTGCTCGCTCTCCTTCCTCTCTTGTCCCCGGCTATGTCTTTCACTGCCGCAACCGGTCCGTGCCGACTTCGCACCTTCCCGCCGTTCAGCTCCCTAACCTCATTCCTCTCATACTGCCCCTCCCACCTCCCAGGGCTACTTAATGGAGGCCGCGGTGCGGCTGCGCCGCTAAGCTTCTGCAAACCCATCCCCAACTTCATCGCCCCCCCAGGCAATTGACTCCAATCACTGGGAGACCTAAACTTTCACCTGGAAGACCCAATGGTGCCAACTCAGCCACCCTGCTGGAGAACATGAGCAACTTCAGCCTCTCATAGCTGGTCCCCACTCCTACACACAGCGCAGGACACACACTGGACCCTATCTTTACCACCAGCAAAGAGTCAAGTTCTCCCACGTAACCAAACTCACCTAGATAGACCAAAGATTTGTCCACTTCACCCTCGTCGACCCACTAGAACCCCGACCAGACCTCCCACCCACCCCCGCCAAAACTGGAGCAGAGTCACAGAACCCCTCTGGATCACTGCACTCAAAGATACCAGGCCCATCCCTCTGACACCCTTGGAGTCAGCATCCAGAACTTCTCCAATTGGAAGACCACAGCGCTGACACCATTGCCCCCTTGAAGAACCCCACCAGCAACAGACCCGCCAAACACGCCACCTGGTTCACACCCGAACTACAGACCCTCAAAAACCACTGCAAGAAATTAGAAAGTCACCAGAGCTCCAGCAAGATGGCTGCAGCCCCAGCAAGCATTGAAACGGGCGAGAGACCTTGTAGACATTCCCAGGTAACACAGCATAGTTAACGTGTATTGTGCAATGTGCAATGTATGAAGCTTTAAAAAAAGGATCCAAATGGCATAAATTAAGGCAGCCAGTAAAAAAAACAGAATTGTCCATTTGTTGAGCGTCTAGCACCTCACAAACCTTGTTTCTATTGCAACTGATTTTGAATAAATCTGGTCTGTTAATAAGTGCCTTTCAGTCATAATTACGTGTTTAAAATGGAAAAATGTGCACTCCCTTCTGTCTTGATTGCTTTCTGGAACATAACAAACGCCAGGCCCGGCAGCGAAAATTATCCACAAAAGGCACGCCAATTGGTAATCACACTAATTGTTGCATTTGGATTTCAAGTCTGTCCCTTTATTTCTGGTCCAAATACATTAGAGCCAATCCCATTTTGGGTAGTTCATCTTCATGCAACTTGACACGTGTTGTGGTAGATTCAGTAAGTCACATTTTCATTGACAGGATATATAGTAGCTTACTAAAGCGATTTTAGTGCTGCACAAGGGTGTTACATCAGCATGGTTAAGGCATGTTTTGTTTCAATGCTGCAGTTTATGGCCGATGAAAAAGGAGATATATATTTGAAAATCCGAATTCCCTTCAGGTAGCTTAGCAATGTATTAGAATGTTTATTATCTTGTTTTACATCCACAGGGGTCACTATCTCACATGTAGTAAGATCTGATTCATGCATATTTAGATCTATTTCAGTGTTTAATTTGTAAAAGGTGAGTGCCAGGGCCCTTCTCAGGAGGCCACTGTATCTTGTACCACCCATTGCCTGTGCCAGAGCTGCCAATGATAGCACCAACACCACTTGTAACCACCACACTCCCACAAATGTGACAATCTAGACTTCTCCAGCCACCCAAAGGTATAAGAATGATGTTGGAGGCAGGTAATATTAATTTGTAATGCTTATTGGCTGATTTAAAAGCTTTTGTGCTCATCTCAAAATTAGACAACAATGCCACCATTTGGCAAACTGTCATTAGAGCCGGTGCTGAGAACTGAGTGCCGGTGTTGAGCACTGGAAACCACTGACTTAAATTAAGCACTGATCTATTCACCTTCTTGTTTCTATAAGTTCTATCACAGTATTGTAGCTTACATGCTGATTGCTTAGAGGCTGCCATTTGAGACATCTAGGGCCAAATGTATCATTGTATTGCGATGCCCTTGAGTCACGAATGATGTTGCAAGGGCAACTCAGATCTACCAAGCAATGCAAGGCCACCTTGTGTAGCCCTGTGTTGCTTGGCAAATCTAGACTAACGCAAGGCAGTGCAAATCGCTGCCTTGCATTACTCTGCCCTGGGAAGGTATTCCATGGGTATAGTGTGTGTGTGTGTTCCCACGCATCCACTCATGGATTTTGGGCCATTCCCAGATTTACCAAAACTGCTAAAAGTGGGAATGCCTCAAAATGCTGCACCTTCCCAGGGAAGGCAAAATGAGGAGAAATATATTTATTTCTCTTCATTGTTTCTTCTTTCTAAGTGTGCTACACACTTAGGGGCCGATTCCGATTCGGGCCGGAAAACGTACCGACCAACTCGGTACGGGAATTCAGTCCGACCGACTCGGACCGGTGCCGCACGACCCGGGTAGTACGATGAAATGCATGTGAAATCCGACAGACTCGGACGGAATACAAAACGACCGACCGAGCCGGATGGAAACAAGGCATCCGGCCGGGAAATCACGCGAAACGAACCGACCGACACGCACTCGGATTGAACCCGAACGAAACGTACCCACGAACTTCGACCCGCGTAGTACGATGCTGTGCGTGCAAAACACGACCGACTCGCCCGGAGCACAAGCCGTACGACCGGCACGCATACAAAACCCAGCCGAAGCAACCCAATACTACGCGACCGACTCGTACGCCGCATATGAAACCTAGATGACACACAGCGGGAACGAGTCGGACAAGATCGCACCAGACAACTGCAGCGTCCTACTCGGACACAAGAACGACTCCTACATGCACCAAAAACACCAAGGAAATTTTTTTTTAAAAAGGGCCAAACAAGCAACCACTAAGCCAATAAATACAGGGAGGAAAAAAAAATGGAACAAGGACACACCTCCAACTCCACCTACATAAAGGCCACAAATCCCGACCATGATCCCTTGCAAATTCCACTGACCTGCCAGACAGAACACCATCACACAGCAACCACAGACACACTCACAGCTCATACATCACACAAGCCACACACCATTACCACACCTACAAATAGCACCCTCACACACACCCAGCTAAACCTACACTCACACACCCCCACTTGCACACACACACACATCAATCACCACCACCACCCATCACCATGCCCCCAAAGAAGAACCATAAGTTCCTAGATTGTGAATTGGAAATCCTGGTAGACGAGATCCTCAGGGTAGAGCCACAGTTGTTTGGTACATTGGTACAACAGACCCCCATGTCGCAGAAAACCAAGATGTGGGCGAGGATTGTCGACAGGGTCAACGCACAATCACCATGTTTGCGCACAAAGGAAGACATCCAGAACAGGTGGTATGATGTGCGCAGGAGGGTCAGGGACCTACTCAAAAAGGACTACCTCCTCAGCCAGCACACCGGCAGTGGTCCTCCTGCAAAACCAGTATACCTCAGGCCCTGGGAGGAGAAGGTGCGGGCCATCCTACCACCAGTGAGCGTATACGGACTAACAGACATCCCAGAGCCTGGTGAGTACACAACTAATATACACAATATGGTGTGACTACACACACACATCACAGTCAAGGGGATAGGCAAACCATGCACACTTAGCAAATACACACCAACCAAAAGATATCCATCCCAAGATGTGAATGTTAGTCAGACAAACACAATACCTGCCATCCCATAGTGATATGTAACTGTGTCATGACATCTACAAACCTAACAACAAATACAGCAAGGCAGTGGCACAAATAGAACCAACAAATACTCCCAGATATTTACCCACCACTAGAACACCACCTCACAGGGAAGCTCACTGAAAGGAAGGAATTCTGTGTATGCTGGTCAAGTCAGTGTAGCCAATAGCATGATGGGAGTGGTAGTCACAGATATTGGTCACACCCACAATTGGCCCATCAACACCACTCTGAACCATGCTCACATCACAGGGAGTGGAAAACAACTGACAAGATGGCTGACACTGGCTACTGCTGTGGGGAGCACAAGGCCCTGCTGGGAACTGGGCACCAACAAACAACAGGAACACACTGTCAGCCATCTTGCCATTGCTGTCACACTCACACACACTGAAGTCCACTCAAAAGGAAGGAAGGATGGGCATGCTGGGAAGGGGGTGTAGGCAATAGCATGATGGGAGTGGTAGTCACAGATCAACATCTCACACCCACATGGCCCAGCAAGTTAGCACTGAAGCATGCACACCTCACAGGGAGTCAAAAGCCACTTCAAAGATGTCTGACACTGGCCACAGCTGTGGGGAGCACAAGGCCCTGCTGGGAACTGGGCACCAACAAACAACAGGACCACACTGTCAGCCATCTTGCCATTGCTGTCACACTCACACACACTGAAGTCCATCCAAAAGGAAGGAAGGATGGGCATGCTGGGAAGGGGGGTGGAGGCAATAGCAGGATGGGAGTTGTAGGCACATATATTGGTCACACCCACAATTGGCCCATCAACACCACTCTGAACCATGCTCACATCACAGGGAGTGGAAAACAACTGACAAGATGGCTGACACTGGGTACTGCTGTGGGGAGCACAAGGCCCTGCTGGGAACTGTACAACAACCAACAGCAGGACACCACTGACTGACATCCTGAAAGACAACTTGCACTCCCTGCAATGGAAGCACGTTCCATGGTGGGATATCTGGCTGGGTGGGAAGGAGGACTGACAGCTATGACCATAGTTACAAGGACCTCCCCTCACACACCCCCTCAACACTAACTCCACATAACCCACCTGGGAGAATGCAATGCCTCACATCCTAACTGAAGATCCCACAAAGAACCACCAACCTGGGTCATGCTGTGTGAAGCACAGGGACACTCTTGGGACTTGTAGCCAAACAACTGCCAGGACCACACTCCCAGCCATCCTGTCAGCACAGGCACCCCACCCCACAGGGAAGCAGAGCCAAAAGGAAGGAAGGATGGGCATGCTGGGAAGGGGGTGGAGGCAATAGCATGATGGGAGTTGTAGGCACAGATATTGCTCACCCTCACAATTGGCCCATCAACACCACTCTCAACCATGCTCACATCACAGGGAGTGGAAAAGGACTCACAAGATGGCTGACACTGGGTACTGCTGGGGGAGCACAAGGCCCTGCTGGGAACTGTGCAACAACCAACAGCAGGACACCACTGACTGACATCCTGAAAGACAACTTGCACTCCCTGCAATGGAAGCACGTTCCATGGTGGGATATCTGGCTGGGTGGGAAGGAGGACAGCCAGCTATGACCATAGTTACAAGGACCTCCCCTCACACACCCCCTCAACACTAACTCCACATAACCCACCTGGGAGAATGCAATGCCTCACATCCTAACTGAAGATCCCACAAAGAACCACCACCCTGGGTCATGCTGTGTGAAGCACAGGGACACTCTTGGGACTTGTAGCCAAACAACTGCCAGGACAACACTCCCAGCCATCCTGTCAGCACAGGCACCCCACCCCACAGGGAAGCAGAGTCAAAAGGAAGGAAGGATGGCCATGCTGGGAAGGGGGTGGAGGCAATAGCATGATGGGAGTGGTAGTCACAGATATTGATCAGCCTCACAATTGGCCCATCAACACCACCCTGAACCATGCACACATCACAGGGAGTGGAAAACGACTCACAAGATGGCTGACACTGGGTACTGCTGGGGGGAGCACAAGGCCCTGCTGGGAACTGTGCAACAACCAACAGCAGGACACCACTGACTGACATCCTGAAAGACAACTTGCACTCCCTGCAATGGAAGCACGCTTCATGGTGGGATAACTGGGCTGGGGGAGAAGGAGGCCTGGATGGCAACCAAATACCACCAATGCTGGTCATGCACACACCTCAACATACACATTGACATGCCACAGGTTGGCAGGACAATGTGCTACACCAATATCACTCTCTGACTGTCACAGTTTAGGAGAATGCAATGTCCTGGCCCACATCCAGAGGTACAGTCACAACTGTCAGGTGTTTGAACAATTGATGCCAGTAGAAACATAACATACAATCTGTGTCTCTCCCCAAAACAGGTGATGATGTGGACACAGCAGCAGATGAGGAGGAGTCCCTGTCCCAGGCTCCGGGGAACACTGAGCTCACTGGTGTGGATCAGCCACTGCACTCCGGTGTGAGTCATCATGCAGCACCAGCAGGACCAACATCTGCACCCCCTGCACCCACCCCTTCAACAACTGCCAACACACAGGCCACCCCTGCCAACACGGACAGACCAAGGACCACAGATGACAACTGCGCAGGGACCCAGGCCCAAACTGGAGCTGGTGACAAGGAGCCCAGGAACAACACCCAAGTGGGCCCATGGTCACCTGTGCGTGCCACCGCAGGTCCTGCACGTGTCGCCAGGGGTGGTGGGAGGGGTGGTAGACATAGGTCGCTCTTTGCAGAGGGGTCTGGACTGCATGATGACCCACAACTGGCACGCATCGCGGATGCGTACCAGACTAGCACCGGAGAGGTCAGCCAGGTAGTGGGGATCCTCAAGGACATACAACAGCAGCAGGCTGCCCATCATGCCCGCTTGGACTCCCACATGTCCCGTGTCGACACACACATGTCACATGTCGAGACACACATGTCACGTGTCGAGACACACATGTCTGGCATGGAGTCCAAGTGGGACACATTGGAACAACTGACAGCGGTGCATAGGGACATACTCACATGCCTCCGCCAGATCAGCACCAACATGGCCTCACCTCCCTGTGTGCCCACAACAACTGCTGCTGAAACAACTGCAAATGCCACAGGGAGGGAGGAGGACTCCGGCAGAGAGTCTCCTGCACCGCCGCAGCCTGCACCTGAGGGCCCCCCCCAAGAAGAGGGGCCGTCCGAAGAGGCCAAACTGAAAGTCCGATGGCCATCTACATCCCCCAGGAAGCCAACACCTGTTCTGGAACTTTTCCTCTGTGTGCAAACTGCACGCCCTGTCGAAGCCAACCCAACTCTCCCACATGACATGGGGAGCTCTAGTTGGCCAAATTCATCAGATGACTGTGGACTTTACTTTGGACATGTCAGCTACCAAGACTTCCAAAACACATGGGAACTTTGGATTCCAATTACTATGTACAGCACCCACCATCCTGTGCACCATCCTCACACCTGTATGTAAATAAACTCACCAATACACCATATCTGCCTCTGTTGTGATTCCAACGTGGTTTTTGTCATGTAGATGGTGATCTGCTAAATGACACTGTGCATGCTAACTGCTACAGCAAGTCCAACCCCGTCATGTCAGTCATGGCGACGTGGCACATATGAGGGAGACACACCACTAGGGCCACACAACACATACACACCAGGGCCATCAGACTCATCACCTATACTGATGTTGCAACTAAATACAGTGGAATGCACAGACACGCCACCTATTCACAGTCACTGTGAACTAGACTACAGGTGCAGTAAGCAAATGTCAGTCAGATGTGTGACTACAGACAACGCACATCCCAAAGTGAAGCACAGGTTTATTACACATTTGGAACATGTTGTTTCCACTACAAATGCAAGCTAATCCAACCTGGCTGTGGCCACAAAGTCAAAAAAACTGAAGATAGAAAGTCCAGGGGTGTGTGGCACATCACCTGTAGGGAAACGACTGCTTCCACCTTGGAAGTTGAATCATGGATTCGGGGGATCCAAGTTGATCAGACAACTCCGGCAGCACCCTTTGAAGGACAGACATGACACACAGTCAAAAACAATGAAGAACAGCACAGAACAGCAATACTCATGTCTAATACATGTCACGAGATAACTACACAAAACCAAGTTAGCATGTCAACACTGTTGGGCAGTACAGACCACCTGCAAGGACACATTGCTGCACGCATCCAGTCAAGTAGCACATGGGCACACTCAAACAGCACCAGAGCACCACACACACATATCATGCAAACTCAAATCATTGACATCACAACCCTCTGGAGACTCACATTCAACTGAAGAAGTTGGTGATGAGCTGTGTGCAGACATCACCATCATCATCATCATCATCTTCACTGGCATCGTGACCCAGGCCAGGATCTTCCACAAGTGGCGGACGTTGGTCATCGTCATCCAGGATGAGAGGCAACTCCTTCCGCACTGCCAGGTTGTGTAGCATGCAGCAGACGATGACAATCTTGCACACCTTTGCTGGGGCATATGGGAGGGCCCCTCCTGTCTTGTTCAGGCAGCAGAAGCGGCTCTTCAGGAGACCAAAGGTCCGCTCAATCACCCTCCTCGTCCGACCATGTGCCTCATTGTAGCGCATCTGGGCTGGTGTCACAGAGTTCCTGAGGGGTGTCAGCAACCACGGCATGTTGGGGTATCCCGAGTCACCTACAGACAGACAATTGCACATTAGCCGATTTGAAAATGTGTGCTGAAAACAACATAGCAGAACACACACAATGGTACAAAGTCAGTACACACCAACAAGCCAGGCACGCTGGTTCGGCATCTGTGACATCATCCTCGGGATGCGACTACTCCTCATCACGTATGCATCGTGTGCCAAACCGGGGAAATGGGCACACACATGTGAGATGGTCATATCTGCAAGACATACCACCAGAGCATTGATCGAATGGTAATGTTTACGGTTGCGGTATGCCTGCTCATGTGCCTGTGGTGGTATCAAAGACACATGTGTCCCATCAATGGAGCCAATTACATGTGGCATCCTCCCCAGGGCATAGAAGTCACTCTTGACGTCAGTGAGTCGTTGACGTGTTGGGAAATAGATGTACTGGTTGAGGTATCTCAACATTGCCCCCAAAACATCGCGTAGCACACGGCTGAACATAGTCTGTGACATCCCACCAGTAGTTGCCACAGTGTGTTGAAAGGTACCGGTGGCAAAGAAGTGTAGGGCTGCCATCACCTTCACCTTGGGGGTCAGCGCTGTAGGATACGGCCGGCCAGGCTGCAAATGTGGGGCCAACCGCACTGCCAAATCCTCAATCAGCTGCCTGGTGAAGCGGTACCGTCGGATGCTGTCACGTTCCACCATCGTTGCCAGGTCTGGGAATGGTCGATGGACAGCAGGAGCCCTGCAGTGCATAGGTGAAGAAAGCAAGATTGTCAGTCACCCCACCTATGTGCCGTTCACCATACTCAATTTCACCTGATACATCATCAATATACACAAGTACTTTATGTGTGTGTCGTTCCGTTTGGACATATATGGCACCTAAATGGACATCATCTAACATCTCTGTTCAACAAGTGTTGACAACAGGTTCCAGGGTGTGCTATGGGACACCATTAGGCTGTGTCACAGTACCCATTAACTGCTCTCATGTTCCACACACATACCACAGTGACATGTCTGGACAGATGCTCCACAGGCATCACAGCTCATTGACAGGTAGATTCCCAGGGAGCCTGTCTTGCCACATGGACACTGGCATGACATGGCGTATCATGTACACGTCAGAAAAACAAACATGACACCCACAGGTAGTGGCCCCTGTAGCCTCTGCAGGACAGACATGGACGTCTGTGACACACACACACACACCATCAAAGTTCATGCACAAACCACGTGGATGTGGAGACTGTCTCCCATTGTGCACATGGAGTCAGAGACATGTGATACACAACATGCACACAGACTGTGGAGGGACATCACTGTTGTTGGAATGGGCCACCCTGTGACGTACATGCCTTCCCACATGTGAGCCTGGGGGTATGTGACATGTCATACACATACACAACCTGGAAATGTGACCATGACACATGCTCAGAAATGAAAAGTTGCACACCACAGTGGTCAGGTGCACAACACACAAAGGACCCTGTCCCCATCAACACGTGCACAGCCTGGGTGTGTCTGCCCCCAAGTGCCACCCCAAAATCCACATGTTCACCCCATACACAGATAAGGTTATGCTGCCACACATGCCTCATAGACAGTGTGGACTGGGTGTGGTGTTGTAGGTGTGCCCCTGAGTCCCTGGAAAGTAAATGTGGCTGGCATAGGTTCACCAGTGACCAGCATGGTGACAAATGCGTGTGACCTGTCCAGGGACGTGTTCTAGAGCAATGGACCGCTCGGTGTGCCCGGCCGGCCCATTGCATTGAATGTGAGCGGGTACGCGTTGTATGCCTGGTACGCGTTGTAGAGCAATGGACCGATCGGTGTGCCCGGCCGGCCCATTGCATTGAATGTGAGCGGGTACGCGTTGTATGCCTGGTACCCGTTGTACAGCAATGGACCGATCGGTGTGCCCGGCCGGCCCATTGCATTGAATGTGAGCGGGTACGCGTTGTATGCCTGGTACGCGTTGTACAGCAATGGACCGATCGGTGTGCCCGGCCGGCCCATCGCATCGTATGTGAGCGGGTACGCGTTGTAGAGCAATGGACCGATCGGTGTGCCCGGCCGGCCCATTGCATTGTATGTGAGCGGGTACGCGTTGTATGCCTGGTACGCATTGTACAGCAATGGACAGAACGGTGCGCACACATTGGCTGGGGCCTGGCATGGCAACGGACTCGTTTTCGAAGCTTCAACGAGTCTGATGCAGTGAATTCAGTTGGCCAGCCACAACAATGTTGCAAAATCATGGGTGTCATGAAGTTGAAGATTTGAAGGATGCTGTGGGCGTGTATTAGTGCTGCAATTCCATGGATAGGTCAAATTCAGAAGATGCAAATGACTTGGACCTATCACTTTGCACACATGGGACAGTATCTGCCTCTGCAGCACACATATAATGCTGGCTGTGCCCCTGAGAGCTCACTTGCCTGCACTACATGCTCCAGGATGACATCTGCCACCAACACTGCTGCTGTTTCTGCATCCTCTGGCTCCTGCAATGGCACGTACTGTGGAGAGAGCCCCAGCCTTCAGCCTTGAGGAGAACCAGGCCCTGCTGGACAGCCTCCTTCCACAGTACAGCAAGCTGTATGGGACACCAGGGAGCAGGTGAGTGTGCTGTCCACTGCCTCACTAATTGTGCATGTTGTCTGACTAGCAGGGCTTTCAGTATGCACACCACTGGCTAGCATGCCCACTGAGTAGTTGTCACACCCCAAAGTGTGTTGTCACATGCACAGAACTGGTACAGTGCAGTAACAGTGCATTCCAACTAGGTTTACTTCCCATGCAATCATACCATGTAGTGACTGCTGGCAAACTGTTCATAGCCATTGTTGCACTGCCTGTGTACATCATATGCCCCTGTGATTGAGACATGTATATCCAACTGTGTGATGCACGTATATGTTCCATGTGTAGTAATGGCCTTTTCACTTTGTCATCCTCACAGGTTGATGCCCACCAGAAGCAGGAAATCTGGCTGACCATCGCCCGGAAAGTAAGAACCGTGGGGGTCTACAGGCGCAGGATCCGCAACTGCCAAAAGAGGTGGCAGGACCTTCGTGGCTGGACCCGGAGGATCGCAAGGGTCCAGCTGAAGCTGTCGCCTCCTCGCAGGAGGGGCGGACACCGGACCCTGACCCCCACATGCTCCGGATCCTGGCGGTGGTCTTCCCTGACCTGGATGGGCAGCTGAAGGAGAGACAGCAGCAAGGAGGGGTGAGTCCATGACTGCACTGTGCACTTTTTCTGCCATGCTATGTGCCCTCCTCTGGCCTGGTTAAACTTCCACAGTACATCAGTCATGTGGTCCAGGACCCATGTCCCTCATTTGTTACATGCCCACTTCTCCTCTGATACGCATATGTGTGGCCCTTATAGTCAGGAAATTGTCTAATTTGGGGACTGTGTCATTGCATTTTGCTTTGCTCAAGGTGGGGAACAGCATTTGTTCCGGTGACTATGTTGTGCAATTCATGGGTGGGTCAATTGCTTACACAATGCCTAAGTTCTGACATGTGATCTGCGTGTAACTTTGATATGTGGTCCGCTTGCTGCTCTGACTCACCAGACGTCCCTGGGGAATGTGGCACACACCCATGCTGCTGGTGGGAACAATATTTGGGCCTCAGGAGTATGTGTATCCAGTGTGTCACACATGCTTAGCCACCTGCCTACTGTCCAGGACTCATCCCTCTTACAGGTGGAGCTGGACAGTCATGCCTACTCCAGTGCATACAATACACTCTGTACTCCCACTCCCGTGTATCATCTGGCATGTTGTGGTCAGTGAAATGTACCCTCAGGTGTCTGCCTCTGTCTCATTGTGCTGTGTCTTCGTTGTCAGGACTACTGGTATGTTCATCGTTTCGGGCTCAGCATGCCATCTGAGATGTGACCATGATAGACGATACTTCTGTGACTTATAGGTGTCTGATCACTTGACTGTGCACACAGGTGTTTGCGACTGTGACTTTCAAGCAGCTGTATTTTCATTCACAGCACACTGTGAGGTGCTCATGTTCAGAGAGTTGTGTTTCATGTCCCCCATATGTCCAGTTGGTACAAATAGTAGTACAGATGATGTGGTTTTTGGGGGATGGACATGTGCACTTGTCAGTCACATAATTTGCATTCCCCATGCCCTCGGATTGTGACACAGTGCAGACTGTTGTTGTCTGGCTGCCATGGCCATGTGACTTGAGACAGTAATGTATGACTTTGCACGCATTCCTGTGTCATGGCATTCAACTTCCTGGGACTGATCCTGCAGGGGAGTGACATGTGCAACATGCACCCCATTGTGGCATTGACTATCCGAACATGGGTGCATCATGGTGTCTGGTGCTGGTATGCATCACATGCATTTCTAATTAGAATCTGGCCATCCCTTTATCCGGACACCTGCACTGACTCAGTGGCAAGAGATGTGATGTGTGCATGTTCACATGCTTCACCATGTTCCCTGCAATGTCCAACAACTGTGTAGGTGGTGCATGTGTCCACACTGGGGTCTTACAATCAGACAGGCACCAGACAGATGGGTGCAAGGGCAGGAGGGGTGTGAGTCCCATGGTTGACCATCAGACTGACAATTGGCTTCCCGAATCTGTGTGAGGACTTTAGGCAATGTTCAACTAAGGATGCCAGGGCTTGCTCTGTAATGTGCTGTACTTACTGTGGTGTGTGCGGTCAGTGCAGGTGACTGATGTTTGTCTGTTTCCCTAATTGTTTGCAGATACATCCACGGCCACAGGAGGGGACAGCTCCACGGACCAGGAGGAGCAGCGGAGCCAGACTGGGTCAGCATCGGACGAGTGGTCAGAGGGACCCAGTGGCACGGAGGGTGAGGGGAGCCACACCGAGGAGTCCTCAGCACCATCCACCTCAGCTGGGGACCACAGCAACTCGGAGGATGACTCCCTTGTGGAGGCGGGTCTCGGCAGCCACCACCACCGCCCTCCCATCGGCTCCCATTCCTGAGGTCCGTGGAGGCTCCCGTGCTCGGGAGCGTGTCTCCTTTGTGCCAGGCACCGCACCCCCTGCCCCTGTGTCCCCTGCTGCCCTGAGTGAGGAGTCTGTGTACCTCCTTAGGCAGCTCCATGTAGGGCAGACAGCAATGCTGAGTGTCCTCCATGCACACACCACTCTGTTGACACAGCTGGTGTCGTTCATGGAGGGCATCTCGACGGGTATGTCTGCCCTACAGAGGAGCAATAGGTCCATGGACTCCTCCCTGACGGCAGCAGTGTCCCTCCTCCAACAGTCCCTCGGCCGTCCCACCTCTGCCCCATCCACACTTCCTGCCCCCCTACCTATCCAAAGCACATGCACACCTGCACAGTCATCCACACACACAGACACGAGCAGCACAGACACACCCAAGAGTAAGGCAAGACGTGCACACAAGCATCCTCAGGGAACTGATACCACAGACACAGGGGATGGGGAACACACACACACACAGGCATCCACATTCACTCCGCAGTCCTCCAAATCCTCTCCCTCCAAGACCCCTTCCCTTGCCTCGCCTGCTACCCCACCTACACAGCAGGTCTTCCTGTGTGACCTCGGCCTCTTCCCCACCATTCCTGCTGACCCAGCACACCAGGGGAAGAGGAAGTCCACCCACACAGAGAGGAGTGCCCCTCGCCCCCGGACACCCTCCCCCAGGTGCAGGCAGACACAGGAGCCCATTCGGAAGTCCCCCCGGAGCAGGAAGAGCAAGACCCCACCACCACCACCATGCAGCTCCAGCGCCCAGTCTCTCTCCTACATCCCCAGGCCACCACTGCACAGGTTCCCCCGCCACACCCTGCCCCAGGGTCCCCCACACACCGATACCACATCCCCAGACTGCTTAGGCCCTCCCCCTGCCACTTGCTCTTCCACCCCCAACCCAGACGCTCTGCCTGTTAGTGGCACTGTTGTGGGGACCGGGTCCCCCCCCCTCTGTCCTGCCCACCTCATCTGCCCACCCTTCCACTCCCTTGGAGTCATGCACTGCAGTGGAGTCCACAACCACCACGTCTGACTCGGGCACTGCAGTGGGTACCCAG
Source organism: Calotriton arnoldi (assembly GCA_963921515.1). Classification (NCBI taxonomy): domain Eukaryota; kingdom Metazoa; phylum Chordata; class Amphibia; order Caudata; family Salamandridae; genus Calotriton; species Calotriton arnoldi. The sequence continues at coordinate 76,922 of CAWUFW010007246.1, read as the reverse complement.
TCCACTACATCAGTCCAGCCCACTGCAGTGGTTGCGGCACCCACACCAACTGACTTGTGTACCACGGTGGTGCCGGCCCCCTGAGTCAGACACCTCCACTGCAGTTGCCGGTGACACTCCTGCACCCACCACCCCTTCACTGCCTCACTCTGCCATCCCCTGATCCTGTCCCTGCGGTGCCTGGCCTGCCCCTTGTATGCCCCTCCAAGGGTGATGTCCCCCAACCGTACCAGTGCAGGCAAGCAATGTGTGACCAGTTGTCACTTCTCACCCCGTTGGTACTGTGATTTTGGACTGGCCATTGGCCTTAGTTTCTTTTGGACTTCCGTTTTTACCCTGACATTTGCTGAATAAAGCCTCTTTTTGTTTACTTTTGGGTTTTCTTTTGATGTACATGATGTGGATGAGTAGCATCCTGCATTTGCAGTTGTAATAGTGTTCACATCAGGACGATGAAGTGTTGCAGTGATGGACTCCATGTGGTCCATGGGATATGTGTCCTGTTGTATTCTGGATCTATGGCATCCTTTGCTACAGTCTGAGGGTGTAATGTTCAGCATTTGACACAGGGATGTCCTTTTTCCATTTGTAAATGAACATCTTTGTCTTACACTGATGCACATCTGGTGGGCTTACCACTGTTCAATGTTCCAATTTCCCTGACTGTGTGCCCAGCTCCACTGGACATGCAGTTTTGCACATCAATGTCGAAGGACTCATCTGTGTATACAGTGCAACTTGCTTGACACGTGTTTGGTGTGTGTGCAGATGACTGACGTGACACCCCCGTACCCAGGCTGATGTGAGCAGAGCCTTCTGTGTGTTGTGGTTGTTGACTCACTGACGGAGTGTTCTGCTGACATGTTTGGGTCGTGCACAGACAAGGTTTGGCACAGCGGACCTTCCACAGGAGTGGTGTGCCCTCATGGCAGTGTGTAATCTGGTGACATTGCGTGGGCCTGTGTTGTGTAAGCATGTCTGTGCATGTTCCCTTCCCTTTTCCTACACAGGCTGTGTCCCTAGGGATGTTCCTGTTTGTGATGCTTGCTGAGTTGTTCTGTGTTCATCCAGCATCTTGGACCTGGTTTCTCTGTGATGTGGGTGCATGGCAAACTAATGTTCATGAGGTTGTCATCCCAGGTTGTCTTTGTTGTCAGTGCTGGGGATGCGGGCAAACGCAGATGGGACACATTCAGGATTCCACTTGTTGTTTACACGAGTAATGTGATTTACAGTTTGTGTTAGCTTACAGTGATTGTGACACGTTGTGTGTGTGACAGCTGCCACTCCTCAGGGTCAGAGCTGCAATGTTGGTAGTTGTGTACGTGTGTTCTTCGTGTGTCACCTTGGCTTCTTCAGTGGTGTGTGACTATGGCCAGGATCCCATTGATTGTGGTGGATTTCACATCATGCCCATGTACAGCATACTGTGCTGTGTGTCAGACATTGACAAGTCTTGTTGACTGGCCATGTGTGATGGGTTTCTGCACCTTGGTTCCCACCACCACCCCTGGTATTGTCATGGGTGCATGTGCAATGTCACCAGTCCATGTGAGCTTCACCGCTGCACATTGGTGGAGATCAGGGTGTGTGGTGTTTAGTGTGTGCAAAAGTGAGTTGTTGCACGGCCAGACCCCTACCTCCATATTGGCCTTGGCTGGCAGGCCGTGCTGATTGATTGGAGCTTGTGTAGGTGTGATGGTAGTTAGTTGCTCAGGACACATGGCTGGGGTTCACAGTGTGAACGACATCTAACATTGTCATCACAGTGGGATTATCATGCATGCTAGTGTCAGCACAATATGGGGTCCCTGGGGGTAGTGCTGTGGTGGGTCTGTCTCTTGCTGTGTTAGTTGCTGTTCCTACAAGCTTGTGTGACATGTGTAATTTGTGCTCCCTCTCATCTAACAATGCCTGATTGCCCACATAGGGGATTTGGATCCATGAGTTACTTTTGTGTGGCACTCTATGTGCATCTGTGTAATTGGTATTGAGGCCTCATCATGTGTTGTGTGGTTGCCTGGGGACACTGGCACCCCCTCACCTGTTGTGTTTGATGTGCAGTGTGGGTCTGCCTGTTTGTGCATCTGCACCACTGCATTGGCATATCTTTAGTGTGCTATTGGCTGTATGTTGTTTGGTGGGTTTCACCTGCTGTCCCTGGGACTCCTAGGTCATCAGTCAGCACAATGATCATTGTTTGTGAGTCCCATTGCTGCCATGGTATGTTATTTGTTCACCTCACATCTACAGTCTACACAGGGTATCTACATTTGTGTGCCCATTGGTGCAGATATGTGGGTCTGCATTATGATGGTCACTTCTGTCATTGTGTCATTGATGGATGTTGACAGTGTCAGCCCCCATGGGTGATGTTTGTCTGCACATGGCCAAAGGTATGTCTTATTTGCACCTCACTGTTTGCCTCCCCCAATCTATGTTGCTATGGGACACAAGCACTACTTTGCCACTGATGTGTTTGTTGTTCTGTGACCAGGAATCATCCATGCAGTTTGGCAGTTGCAGCTTTTTCAATGTCAACACTTACATTTTGGTCACTGTGATGATGGGGGTTTATACCCCATTGCCACAATGTTCAAAATGTGCTTCAGCTATGGACCCCACACTTACCTTATGGTCACTGTGATGATGGGGGTTTATACCCCATTGTCACAATGTGCAAAATGTGCTTCAGCTATGGACCCCACACTTACCTTTTGGTCACTGTGATGATGGGGGTTGGACCCCATTGCCACAATGTTCAAAATGTGCTTCAGCTATGGACCCCACACTTACCTTTTGGTCACTGTGATGATGGGGGTTCGACCCCATTGCGACAGTGGTTATGGTCTGCTTGCATTGTGGGGGCCACACACATTTATGTGTGACACATGTGATAGGGGGTCACATTGTATGTTCAAAGTCATGTTCAGTGTTGTAGGCATTTGACACAGTCTACACACGCTTGTCATGGTGTTGGGGGGATGTCTTTTTGTTGCATTCCTTATGTTGGTGTGTGCTTGTTGTGTCATGCATTAGCCATCCTGTGAGTGGGGGTGTTGTTGGTGGTAGGCATCCTGCCCCCCATGGGTAGAGGTGGTAGTAGTGATAGGCATCTGGCACCCCCTGAGTAGGGGTGGTAGTAGTGACAGGCATCCAGCCCCCCATGGGTAGAGGTGGTAGTAGTGGTAGGCATCCAGCCCCCCATGGGTAGCGGTGGTAGTAGTGGTAGGCATCTGGCACCCATGGGTAGAGGTGGTAGTAGTGGTAGGCATCTGGCACACCCTGAGTAGGGGTGGTAGTGGTGGTAGGCATCCAGCCCCCATGGGTAGAGGTGGTAGTAGTAGTAGGCATCTGGCACCCCTGAGTAGGGGTGGTAGTAGTGACAGGCATCCAGCCCCCCATGGGTAGAGGTGGTAGTAGTGGTAGGCATCCAGCCCCCCATGGGTAGGGGTGGTAGTAGTGACAGGCATCCAGCCCCCCATGGGTAGAGGTGGTAGTAGTGACAGGCATCCAGCCCCCCTGGGTAGAGGTGGTAGTAGTGACAGGCATCCTGCCCCCCATGGGTAGAGGTGGTAGTAGTGACAGGCATCCAGCCCCCCATGGGTAGAGGAATAGTAGTGACAGGCATCCGTCCCCCATGGGTAGAGGTGGTAGTAGTGACAGGCATCCAGCCCCCCATGGGTAGAGGTGGTAGTAGTGACATGCATCCAGCCCCCCATGGGTAGAGGTGGTAGTAGTGGTAGGCATCCAGCCCCCCATGGGTATGGGTGGTAGTAGTGACAGGCATCCAGCCCCCCATGGGTAGAGGTGGTAGTAGTGACAGGCATCCAGCCCCCATGGGTAGAGGTGGTAGTAGTGGTAGGCATCCAGCCCCCCATGGGTAGGGGTGGTAGTAGTGACAGGCATCCAGCCCCCCATGGGTAGAGGTGGTAGTGGTGGTAGGCATCCTGCCCCCATGGGTGGAGGTGGTAGTAGTGACAGCCATCCAGCCCCCATGGGTAGAGGTGGTAGTAGTGACAGGCATCCAGCCCCCCATGGGTAGAGGTGGTAGTAGTGACAGGCATCCAGCCCCCATGGGTGGAGGTGGTAGTTGTGGTAGGCATCCAGCCCCCATGGGTAGGGGTGGTAGTAGTGACAGGCATCCAGCCCCCCATGGGTAGAGGTGGTAGTAGTGACAGGCATCCAGCCCCCCATGGGTAGAGGTGGTAGTAGTGGTAGGCATCTGGCACCCATGGGTAGAGGTGGTAGTAGCGACAGCCATCCAGCCCCCCATGGGTAGAGGTGGTAGTAGTGGTAGGCATCCAGCCCCCCATGGGTAGAGGTGGTAGTAGTGGTAGGCATCTGGCACCCCCTGAGTAGGGGTGGTAGTGGTGGTGGGCATCCAGCCCCCATGGGTAGAGGTGGTAGTAGTGGTAGGCATCTGGCACCCCTGAGTAGGGGTGGTAGTAGTGACAGGCATCCAGCCCCCCATGGGTAGAGGTGGTAGTAGTGGTAGGCATCCAGCCCCCCATGGGTAGGGGTGGTAATAGTGACAGGCATCCAGCCCCCCATGGGTAGAGGTGGTAGTAGTGACAGGCATCCAGCCCCCCATGGGTAGAGGTGGTTGTAGTGACAGGCATCCAGCCCCCCATGGGTAGAGGTGGTAGTAGTGGTAGGCATCCAGCCCCCCATGGGTAGGGGTGGTAGTAGTGACAGGCATCCAGCCCCCCATGGGTAGAGGTGGTAGTAGTGACAGGCATCCAGCCCCCCATGGGTAGAGGTGGTAGTAGTGGTAGGCATCCAGCCCCCCATGGGTAGGGGTGGTAGTAGTGACAGGCATCCAGCCCCCCATGGGTAGAGGTGGTAGTGGTGGTAGGCATCCTGCCCCCCATGGGTGGAGGTGGTAGTAGTGACAGGCATCCAGCCCCCCATGGGTAGAGGTGGTAGTAGTGACAGGCATCCAGCCCCCCATGGGTAGAGGTGGTAGTAGTGACAGGCATCCAGCTCCCCATGGGTAGAGGTGGTAGTAGTGACAGGCATCCAGCCCCCCATGGGTGGAGGTGGTAGTTGTGGTAGGCATCCAGCCCCCCATGGGTAGGGGTGGTAGTAGTGACAGGCATCCAGCCTCCCATGGGTAGAGGTGGTAGTAGTGACAGGCATCCAGCCCCCCATGGGTAGAGGTGGTAGTAGTGGTAGGCATCTGGCACCCATGGGTAGAGGTGGTAGTAGCGACAGCCATCCAGCCCCCCATGGGTAGAGGTGGTAGTAGTGGTAGGCATGCAGCCCCCCATGGGTAGAGGTGGTAGTAGTGGTAGGCATCTGGCACCCCCTGAGTAGGGGTGGTAGTGGTGGTGGGCATCCAGCCCCCCATGGGTAGAGGTGGTAGGAGTGACAGGCATCTAGCACCCCCTGGGTAGGGGTGGTGTTAGTTGTTGGCATCCAGGCCGCTATGTGTATATGTGGCATTGGTGATGGCCATCCCGCCCCTATGGTGCTGCTGTTGCAAGTAATTTCTGCATCCCTCTGTGTGTGTGTGATATGTCGGGTACGTGTAGTTTGTTTTTGTGGTTGGTGTCTGACTTACCTTCTGTTCCGTACGCGTCCGTGCCTGTTCCGGTAATAGATGTAGAATATTGGTAGGATCGGCACGATGGGATTCATGGTTGGTTCGTCTTGTTCGTCTTTCTCTTTGCTTCGCCTCGTCCTCGTCGCTGGCGTGTTCGTCTCGTAGCCGTGGATCATCTTCTGGCGCGAATCGGAGCTTATGTACGCCTCTCCCGGATGCTTTGACTTGCCGTGCGTAGCGACGGGTTCGGCGCGTACGGAAAGCGCATCGTACTTGTCCGGCCGGACGGGGCTGCATTTTGGCTTCCGTGCGACTCGATTCTGCGTTTCCGGATCCGCATCGGTCGGAGAACTGGACCTGTATTGGGTGAGTACGACTGGGTCGGGATTTGGGCAGTTGTGCGCATCGTACTTGCTCGTTCGGACGTATGTGCGAATTGGTCGGGAAACAGGCATTCGCCTGGCTTTTTTCCCGGCCGAATGGTATTAGGTGCGCCTCCGACCGGGATCGGAATCGACCCCCTAGAAAGAGAAAAAAGTCTCCAAGGATTGTTTTTGTGCAGGAACATGTTCTTTCCTCCACAAACTAATCCCGCCTGCAACACAGGCACCCTTGCAATATGGCACAAGGGTGCCTGTGTTGGAGCTGGGCAGCAGATTGTGTGCCAGCACAGGCAGAGAGCAGGCATGTGCCATATATTGGCAAACATGGCACATTCCTGCCCTCGCCATTTCACACAGCGTTGCATAAAATATTGATAAATCTGGCCCCAAGTTTGGCTTGATTGAATGGAATGTTTTACAATTTGCAACTCGTTATTAACAAATGCAGCATGGTTCACACAAGATTACAAAATTAAAGAATGTAGTGTGCTTTACCCCACTCTGGTCGTATGTGCCTAGGTACTCTTATGCCATACTTATTTAGACTGTTTCTTTTGTGCTAACATGTTTCCTAATGAAGCAAATACCAATTTTACTGTAAACATATGCCTGCTGTGCAAAGTAATGCCCCAATCCCACATGTGTTCTTGAATTTATATTTGTTAAAGTGAATGTGCAATAGAACCCTGCAGGTCTGTATGTCGTCTCAAGATATCACTGTTAAACACTTCGGAATTCAGTATTCGATAAATATGTATTGGAATGTCACATCGAACATTTGATTTACTTGGGAACTCAGTAACAGGCTACTGGAATAGCCCCAAAACAACTAAACACACTAAGAAGAAGGTGTAGCCTTATGGCTAGAGCTGTCGACCTCAAAGCTGGGGTACATTCATGCATGTATGTATGTATGTATGTATGGATAAACTGAAGCAGGGAACTCCACTCTGGGTAGTTTCCAAGTTTAGGTGGAAAGCAGCTCCTGTATGAAGCACCCTACAACACCAGTGATACTCTCAATCTGCTCACCACAAATGTTTGCTTCTCTAACTGAGTTTTTACGCATACGATTAGTACAGTGTCGTCCAAGCTAAGCTATAGAGTTTCAAACCCTTTCCCATTTTTACAGCAAAGTCTTTAAGGATAGGATTAGCAGGTGCCCTCTTCCACGGCGAGCTGAAAAATGACTAAACAGTTTACCACTCCCAGGACAGCATTACAGCTTTGGATTGGTATACAAGAAACCCACAGACCGTAATGGACTCCTGCACTTTTATAGTGCACATCCCGCTCACTTCCTGCAAGCGCTCCGATGTGACGCACAACGGAAGCGCCCGTCTCTCACGCTGCACCCACTGACCGGTGGCAACTTCGAGCGAGCCGCATACAAATAGAGGGGCATTTCAAACAGCTCAGCGCGAGAGCCGGGGATCACGAGATACCAAATAGGTCATTCATGGGGCAGGACCTTTGGAGTAGTAAGTTGAGCACACTACAACAACAATAGAGGTAATCTGGAATGTGTTTGCAATTTGAATTCTAACGCGGAAGTGTTTTACCTATATTTTTCACTCTTGTAATAGTGTGTGACTACTGGCTACCCAAACGTGATCCCGTTGAAAATTACATTTCCCTCAAATTGGGTAAGGATGTATGATTGTAAATAGGCAGGTTGTGTGACATGTATGGTGTAGATGAAAATACAGAAACCGTGTATGACATTTCTTCACAAGAGTGTAGTCACCTGAGTGTGTCATGTGCATTGTGATATGTTTTGGTTTTTATAAAGCGCGAGTGGTGCAATATGACGAGGTGGTTTTTCACTTACAAAGCACGAGAAGTATGCTACTATATAACGCACACTGCCCAAAGGGTATTTTTGGAACATTGGATCCACTAAGGCTCCGCTAGTATGATCTATTAGACATGGATCATGGTACGAGAAGGAAATGTGCATCCTTGCATGATGATGGCACCGCACGTTGGGACTGTTATTATAATGTGATTTTCTGTTCCTACCTTCTTTTCTCCTTACAGGCGGAATCTTTCGATACCAGAGGAAGGGAGATAAGTATTCTTCCCACTGCTATTGATTTTATAATAATTTTTGTCACAAAGGTTGCAGCTTTCTGCACCTTCAACATGTATATATAGGTAAAGAATATTTTTCTGAACAAATCCAGGGAGGGAATTTTCATTGTGCCCTGACGAAAGCCCAGGACCATTTTTGGCCCCTGAATTTTGGGCTGAAACATGTTGGCAGTCTATTAGGGTCTTAGGACCATAACTTCCAAAAAAGACCCGCATTTTACCTTTTTAATATCCACTACACCACCACCAATAAAGGGATACCTTGGGGGTGCAGTAGGATTTTTAACTTTAAGTCCCCCTGGCCTACATTTCCTAAGAGCTCCCTGAAATACGGTTGAGCCCACCCTGACCTTTAGGAGTCAGGGTGAACCCGATGATGAAGCATGACACCAATAGGGTGTGTGAGGGTTGAATAACAAAAGGAATTTTTTCCTTCCCGTTTTTTAGCAGCGTTTTCCACCATAAGGAGTTTAGAAGGCCTTTAGGAGCCATTCAAGGGTTTGGATACAATTTTGTGAATACAGACACTTCTATGTAGCCTGGGTTCAAGGCAAGCAGGAATAGTTTTCCTTTTTCAGGCAGCAGGACAGTCCTTCGTCTGAATATTCCACAGGTCCAGGAGTGTTCTGATGAGAGTTCCTGACGGTGTGACTTTTTTCCACAGTGCCAGCCTGTGGGTGGGCGATGCCCCCTTTAACTAACTTCCCCCTTTCGTGAGATTGACCCAAACTATCTAGGGTAACCAGGGGAGGCTGGACTAGGAGTGACCTGCATTTGTCAATGGTAGGGCAGTCAGCCCTTAAAAGTTAGGAAGTTGGTGTACATAGCCCTAAAGCTACCCTTCACAGCTCTGGAAGGCTGAGTACAACATCCCAAAGACATACAGGTCAGGAGAGGAACACCCTGCCACACACCCAAGGCCCCTTTGTCCCCATGTCTAGATGGAATTTCCAAAACACCACAGGAGAGCCCTTCACAGTCATGTGACGCTGGACATTGGCACAAAGGCACATTTTATTTAGGCAGAAAAATTCTGACTTTGTAAAAGTTGCATTTTCAGAGTAGTAACTTAAAATCTGATTTTGCCATTAAAGAATGTTGGAACCGGGTTTACCGAGTCCGCCACGGTAGCATGGCGCGAAGCAGGGAAGGCACGCGAAGGCAATGTGTAAGGCAGTTGTGCAGCACACTCTTACTCTGACTCAGAAATGCGAACGCAATAACATGACACCACACCAGGCTTTTGTATTTAAAATCAAGATCTTTTATAAATAAATTAAGTTGGCATTAGATGAGGCAGATTAATTCAGATCTACATTCAAATTCATTGCATTACTCAATTGGTGCACATTTTAAATAAAGCATCAGAGCTCATCAACAATGTAGGCCACTAAGAGGCCGCAGGAATTATCTCCTACACGTAGCACTTAATAATGATCTCAAGGTACGTTAATAAAACAGGGGCCTAGATATGCAGTTCACTTTAGCATATTCACTTACTTAAAAGAAGGCTTTTCACTTTACATTTAAATAGGCCTGCATTAATCTAGGCGCGCCCACATTCAGTACAGTGGGCGTCGCAATTCCAGTACACCTGTAACTTAAAACACTTCAACTCAATTCAATTAAATACTTTCCCCCTGTGGTAAAAGACTTCGCAGTTAAAAGCATGGCCTAGGCAGTAATTACAATAGGCATCTGCAATAAGTTATTAAATACAGTAGGGAACCCCTCGACATGTCCAGTATCCTGGGGCTTCTATGACCCTTAGGGGTTAACTTTAGGCTAGGCCCACTCCTCTCCGGGGCCTCGCCTCATGGGAAAAAGGTACACTGTTAATTTAGGGGTTAATGGTGGCCCCCGGTCCCCAGTGGCGTTTTGTGGGCCCTAGGGGCCTCCTGGGCTCACCTGTGGTGTTGGTCGTTGGTCGCGCTTCAGGGCGACTGGCACTCCCCCAGGCCCGGCCCGTGTTCTGGGGGGCGGGGCCCGGTAGGGGTACCTCGGCCTTCAGGCTGGACTGGCTGGACGTTGCGGGGGCCGGTATCACCTTACTCCGGCCCCCGGGATCAAGATATGCCTGGACGGCACGGTGCGGCTTCAGGGACTGTGAGCGGGACGTTGCGGGGGCCGGGATCGCCCTCCTCTGGCCCCGGGATCAAGGTAAGTGAAGTTGGCGGGCTCAGGGTTGCTGGGGAAGGGAGCGGGAGCCGGCAGTCCTCTCCGGCCGGCTCCCCGTCTCCCTCTGCACTGCCGGGGCTCTTCCCGGGCTTCCTTCGGCGCTGGGGGCGTGACCTGGGGCTGGCGCCCAATCGATGCGCGGCCTTCCTGGGTCACGCCCGGCAACCCCTGGTTGCTCGGCAACGGCGTCTGCGGGGCCTGGAGGCCTCGCCGTAGATCGCGCTGGCGATTTCTTGGGCCGCAACGGCGGCGGTGGTAATTCTTCGGCCGCGACGGCGGCGGGGGCAATTCTTTGGCCGCGACGGCGGCGGAGGCAATTCTTCGGCTGCGACGGCGGTGGTGAGGGCCCCGGGCCCAGTGTTTGGAGGCTTCGGTGAGGGCGCGGACGGCGCACCTCACCACATACACCTGAGGGGCTTCCCTCACCTCAGCGCTTCCTCCGGTGAGGGCGCGACGGCGCACCTCACCACACGGTGCCTCTTCTCAGGCTGCGGCGGCCGCGGCGGTGATCTCCTTCACAAGGTCAGTGACCTGAGGGGCAACAGAACGCAGGGTGCACCAGCAGCCTGTGGGCAGGGCTGACTGGCAAAGTACTTGGGGGCAGCCCAGCAACAGGCAAAAATGAATAGGGGGTGAAGGTCTAGCGCTTCAGGGTACGGCGCTTTACCTGGTGATCCCCAGTTGGGCAGTTTTAGGCTTTAGGCCTTGCTGGACGGTCAGGCCTCCTCAAGTTAAGGTGTCTTGCGACTGCTTCAGCTTGGTTGCTTCTTAGGCTCTTCTGGTTGTAAGTTTCTTGTCAGAAGTTCCTTATTATAAGTTTCTTGTCAAAGTTTCCTGTCAGAAGTTTCTTCTTATGAGGGGGGGGGATGAGTTGGTGGTCTGGGAGTGCTTGATGTTCCTCCCCGCACGCTGAAGGTGGTTCCCTGGGTCCCCTCACACTGGGCAAGGTCAGTGGGTGGTGGGCGTTCCTCAGCTATCTTACTACAGCAGGGCCTCAGCCCTTCAGCAGCAGTAGTGTAGGTCTCCCCCCTAGGCCCTAAAGCCTATACTCCGGCGGAGGTTCTCCCAGGTTCAGTGGTGCCTCATCAACTGTCTCCAACTGACTAAATGTTTTCCCTCCAAGCCTTTTATACTCCTAGGTCAGGTGACTCTCCCAAAGGCGGCAAAACATAACTCCTCCCACAGCCCGGAAGGTTCTAGAACCTTCTACATGTCTGGCTATGTGGCCCAGAGGCGGGGACGGAATGGATACTGTATCCCTATGTCCCAGCCTGACCCTGGCTACTAGTGTGTATGCGTGTAAGGCCCCTCTGCAGTAGCAGGGGCCTGTGGCAGCCATCTTGAGTGAGTTTCATACATGGTAAAACGGCTAGGGGAAAAACGAAAAATTTTGGGGAAAAAAGGCCACGTCCAACACAACCCCCTCCCAGCTAAAAGCCAGGGTAGACCGATCAATGCCTTGATGGGCTTCCCTGCTTCGGGCGAGAAAACTTGGACGCGGGCCTTTTCCCCAGCTGCAGGAAGGTCCTGCAGGTCCTTCTCCACTCTGGAACCCGGTGGTTCCCTCTCTCAAACCTCCCTGGACCAACGAAGCCACCCCACTGGCGCTCCCTAATTGGCTGCAGCCAGGACCGGGCGCTAGGCCGTCCAGATGTCTCTGGCCCTTGCGGTCTCACAGAGCGGGGGCAGTAGCCCCAGGCCCGTTGGCCACTCTCCTTCTCCTCCTTGCAGGTCCAAACTGCCACTGGTCCACCCACCTGGGGTCCGCACCCTCAGGCTGACCAGCAGTCAGGGGCGAGGCTCTCCTCCCCTACCTCTCCTTCTGGGGTTCCGCCCTCTCCTCCTATGCGGGGCACCCTCAGACCACCACTCTCTCACTCTTCCAGGGCCGTGACCCTGCATCCGATCCACCAACCCAGGGTCTAAACCCTTAGGTTGCCCCAGTGCCAGAGGCGAGTCCTCCCTTCCTCTGCACCCCCTCCCAGAGTTCAGCACCCTCCCACCTGGAGAAGCACCCCTGGGAGTCAGCTCCGGAGGGACACTGCTTACAGACGTCCTTCCCGCCAGGTCAGGCAGCCCCTGAACCTGGCACCCCAGCCCAGGATCTAAATCCTGTGGCTGGGCAGACCCCAGAACCCCTGGAGCTCTGAATACATACGCCCCGGGTTCTCCTGTCACTGGGGGATCCCCTTCCATGGATGGCCCATCGGGACAGCCTAGGCTCCCAACCTTGGGTTCCCTTATGGAACTCTCCAGGCCCTGAGACTGCGGTTGGGGCACCTCGGGACACCTCCCCGTCTCACTCCTTCCTATGGATAGGATGTGAGGCCCTACAACCCGCTCACTATCCTGGGACCTAGCTGGGCTATTCTCCACCTCTCCCACCTCGCTGGGTTGGAAGATCCCTGCACCACTCCCTTCAGGATCACTCCCCAAACTGGCTATTACCTCTCTTGGTAGATAAAATTCGGGCTCCTGTGGAACCCCAGCAGGTACGCTGCCACCATTCACTTTGCCCTGCATCTCCATCTGCAAGGCTCGGAGCTCTAGTTCCTTCAGGCTAAGCTCATGTACAAGCTTCCTTTCCTCCATGGCTAGCCTTGCCTGTTCTCCGTCTCTTTCCATCCTAGCAAGTTCTAATGTTAATTGCCTTTGCTCCCTTCTGTCCTCAAATTCCTCTGGTGACAAACTTCCCCCTGACGCACTACTGCCTGCCCTGGAACGTCTTCCTGGCAACACATTCTCGCTAACATCAATGCGCAGTAGGTCCAGTTCTCCTGGGTTGTCTGCCTCCCCCTGCTCCTCATCCCCTCTTCCCTCCGGGTGGGCAATTACCCATGCCCTCAAAGCTTTCTGAAGCACCTCCTTCCTGGCGCCTCGCTTGACGGCCACCCCCCTCTCTAGGCAGAACTCCTTGAGCTGTGTCACCGTATACCTTTCTAGGTTGGCTAACTCAAACTCCATCCTCCTAGGTGGGGTCCCAGACAATTTAAGGAAGGGGTTCTAAACTGTAGGTAACAGGTCTAACGCAGGAATGTACACAGTCGGCAATTACCATAGAATTCCTAGCACTTTCATTACAATAGGTGTCTAATTGCGGCGCACACTGAGTCACTGTAGGGTGCTGCACAAGCACCAGTCCTTATCCAACCGCTGAACACCAAATGTTGGAACCGGGTTTACCGAGTCCGCCACGGTAGCATGGCGTGAAGCGGGGAAGGCACGCGAAGGCAATGTGTAAGGCAGTTGTGCAGCACACTCTTACTCTGACTCAGAAATGCGAACGCAATAACATGACACCACACCAGGCTTTTGTATTTAAAATCAAGATCTTTTATAAATAAATTAAGTTGGCATTAGATGAGGCAGATTAATTCAGATCTACATTCAAATTCATTGCATTACTCAATTGGTGCACATTTTAAATAAAGCATCAGAGCTCATCAACAATGTAGGCCACTAAGAGGCCGCAGGAATTATCTCCTACACGTAGCACTTAATAATGATCTCAAGGTACGTTAATAAAACAGGGGCCTAGACATGCAGTTCACTTTAGCATATTCACTTACTTAAAAGAAGGCTTTTCACTTTACATTTAAATAGGCCTGCATTAATCTAGGCGCGCCCACATTCAGTACAGTGGGCGTCGCAATTCCAGTACACCTGTAACTTAAAACACTTCAACTCAATTCAATTAAATACTTTCCCCGTGTGGTAAAAGACTTCGCAGTTAAAAGCATGGCCTAGGCAGTAATTACAATAGGCATCTGCAATAAGTTATTAAATACAGTAGGGAACCCTCGACATGTCCAGTATCCTGGGGCTTCTATGACCCTTAGGGGTTAACTTTAGGCTAGGCCCACTCCTCTCCGGGGCCTCGCCTCATGGGGAAAAGGTACACTGTTAATTTAGGGGTTAATGGTGGCCCCCGGCCCCCAGTGGTGTTTTGTGGGCCCTAGGGGCCTCCTGGGCTCACCTGTGGTGTTGGTCGTTGGTCGCACTTCAGGGCGACTGGCACTCCCCCAGGCCCGGCCCGTGTTCTGGGGGGCGGGGCCCGGTAGGGGTACCTCGGCCTTCAGGCCGGACTGGCTGGACGTTGCGGGGGCCGGTATCACCTTACTCCGGCCCCCGGGATCAAGATATGCCTGGACGGCACGGTGCGGCTTCAGGGACTGTGAGCGGGACGTTGCGGGGGCCGGGATCGCCCTCCTCCGGCCCCCGGGATCAAGGTAAGTGAAGTCGGCGGGCTCAGGGTTGCCGGGGAAGGGAGCGGGAGCCGGCAGTCCTCTCCGGCCGGCTCCCCGTCTCCCTCTGCACTGCCGGGGCTCTTCCCGGGCTTCCTTCGGCGCTGGGGGCGTGACTGGGGGCCGGCGCCCAATCGATGCGCGGCCTTCCTGGGTCACGCCCCGCGACCCCTGGTTGCTCGGCAACGGCGTCTGCGGGGCCTGGAGGCCTCGCCGTAGATCGCGTTGGCGATTTCTTGGGCCGCGATGGCGGCGGTGGTAATTCTTCGGCCGCGACGGCGGCGGGGGCAATTCTTTGGCCGCAACGGCGGCGGAGGCAATTCTTCGGCCGCGACGGTGGCGGTGAGGGCCCCGGGCCCAGTGTTTGGAGGCTTCGGTGAGGGCGCGGACGGCGCACCTCACCACACACACCTGAGGGGCTTCCCTCACCTCAGCGCTTCCTCCGGTGAGGGCGCGACGGCGCACCTCACCACACGGTGCCTCTTCTCAGGCGGCGGCGGCCGCGGCGGTGATCTCCTTCACAAGGTCTGTGACCTGAGGGGCAACAGAACGCAGGGTGCACCAGCAGCCTGTGGGCAGGGCTGACTGGCAAAGTACTTGGGGGCATCCCAGCAACAGGCAAAAATGAATAGGGGGTGAAGGTCTAGCGCTTCAGGGTATGGCGCTTTACCTGGTGATCCCCAGTTGGGCAGTTTTAGGCTTTAGGCCTTGCTGGACGGTCAGGCCTCCTCAAGTTAAGGTGTCTTGCGACTGCTTCAGCTTGGTTGCTTCTTAGGCGCTTCTGGTTGTAAGTTTCTTGTCAGAAGTTCCTTATTATAAGTTTCTTGTCAAAGTTTCCTGTCAGAAGTTTCTTCTTATGAGGGGGGATGAGTTGGTGGTCTGGGAGTGCTTGATGTTCCTCCCCACACGCTGAAGGTGGTTCCCTGGGTCCCCTCACACTGGGCAAGGTCAGTGGGTGGTGGGCGTTCCTCAGCTATCTTACTACAGCAGGGCCTCAGCCCTGTCAGCAGCAGTAGTGTAGGTCTCCCCCCTAGGCCCTAAAGCCTATACTCCGGCGGAGGTTCTCCCAGGTTCAGTGGTGCCTCATCAACTGTCTCCAACTGACTAAATGTTTTCCCTCCAAGCCTTTTATACTCCTAGGTCAGGTGACTCTCCCAAAGGCGGCAAAACATAACTCCTCCCACAGCCCGGAAGGTTCTATAACCTTCTACATGTCTGGCTATGTGGCCCAGAGGCGGGGACGGAATGGATACTGTATCCCTATGTCCCAGCCTGACCCTGGCTACTAGTGTGTATGCGTGTAAGGCCCTTCTGCAGTAGCAGGGGCCTGTGGCAGCCATCTTGAGTGAGTTTCATACATGGTAAAACGGCTAGGGGAAAAACGAAAATTTTCGGGGAAAAAAGGCCACGTCCAACAAAGAAGATTTTAAATTACAATTAATTTGAGTGGAAGAAGCATTTCTCTATCTATTTCCAAGCTGATGTTAAGTGTAATAGGAGAACCCAGTGTTGGTCTATAGGAGAGATAGCCTGTGAAATATAATTTTAGGACTTTTTCATTGTCAGGAAATGTAAAACTTAAATACACATGTTCGACTTTTCAAAAACCATGCACCCTGCCATGGAGTGGAGGCTTGGCAAAATGTTTGTTTTGTCAATTCGAAATGTCAGTTTAAAAGTGAAATACAGGCTGCAGTGGCAGGCCTGAGACATGTTTTACAGTGCTACTTTAGCGGGTGGCACAATAAGTGCTGCAGCCCGCTAGTAGCATTTACAGACCGTGGGAACATGTAGTGACATTTATAGACCTATAAGTGAATTAAGTGTACCAATTCGGTTTAGGCCAATTTTACCATGTTTAAAAGGGAGGGAGGAAGCACACACACTGTACTGTATGCTAACAACGGTAAAGTACACAGAGTTCTAAGGCCAAAAAAATGAGTTCAGCAAAAAGAGTGATTGCAAAAGGTCTGGGATACACCACTCCAAGGATATCCGGTATGCAAAATATTGACTGCTTTCTCAAAGAAACCGCCAACGAATGGTAAGTGAGTAATGGGTGGTAGTTAGTGAAGTCATCAGGATGTAAATAAGGTTGCTTTAGGATTCTTTAGGTGTGGGAAGATCTGGTGTGTTTTCGGATCTTGATGCTTGATGCGTCCAACTGTCTGTTGAAACTAGTGTTTCAATACTAAACTACTTAAAAATTGCCTATCATTGTGCTCCAAAGAAAGAGATACAGAAGCTACAGAGATTGTAAAATCAGTTAGTCAGACTCTGTTGCAATTTAAAGAAATCTTGTCATATCAAACCTGTTCTTTAAGAACAACATTGACTTTGAAAAGCCTCAACATTGTAGTAAGAAATTGGATTACTAATTTTGTTAAAAGGTTCCCTTATCAGTTTATCAAACACAATCTGGGTGGGCCACCACAGAAGCACCTGCATGTTCACAAACAACAGTCCACTAAATAGAAACTAAAACTGAACAAAAATGTATGGCTTAATTAAATATGAATAAAAATCATTTTTGCCAATTAAAAATTGGTAACAAATGTTGCCTTTAAATGTGGAAACGTTTTTTTTAATACTCAACTGTTAAATTTAAATTGTCACTGCTGACAAATTATTTTCCACCACTGAACACCAATTGAGTTACTAATTTTGGAGTGGGGTGCTTCTATCAACTTAATAAACGCCATCTGATTAAGTCACCAGATAGTTCTAAACCAATCTCTGCTTAAACCTGGGCAGCTGTGCCACAAGCTTCTGGCAGTACCCAAGAGAAATGCATTTAGTTCATGCAGTACCAAACAACTTGAAAGTGAAGAAGATAACAAATTCAAATTCAGAGTTCTATTTTGAAAAATCAAGAAAAAATGTAATAAGTAAAAATAAACCACAATGATTCAAATGGAACCAGAGACAAGAATTTTTAAATTGTTATGACAAAAAGCACAAAGAAATCACAAAGTGCCACTTGACAATCAATGTATACTGTAGAGCAAGAGTGATTTCAGGGTGACCTCGATGTTCATGTGTAGGGTAAGTAAAGTAAGTTGCACTGGTCAAAGATTTAAAATTGGGACTTATATGTGATTCTGGTTCTCAAAATTCTCCAGTGGTTCAAAGCAGAATGAAGAGGCCTACAATGGTTTCTCATACTTAACATGTTACTGTAAAGCTATCATCAAAGCCTTCAGTTTTACCACCAATAATTTTTAATGGGGAAAACAGAATTATGTTTCAGCTGGGGTAACTTTGCCACCTCACTTTGGTCCTAGATTTTAGCTTCAGATTTAGTCACTCTTTTTTTACTTCTGTACAAAATTCTTGCTGCTATTAGAGTCTCTCCTGTTCTGTCTTACAGCACCCTCATCCTCAGGCAGGCTTCTGGCACCAGGTTTCTCTCTAGGCAGGGCTTTCTCATTGTCATTCCCAAGTGGTCAGCTAAGCCTTCTTCGGATAAAGTATCCATTTTGCCTTTTATGTCCCAGCCAGCAATACTAGTTTGAACTCTAAATCATTGGAGAGCAGTTCCAGGCATTAGTGCCAGCAGGAGTCCTTCAGCCTTAGTAGTAAACTACCCTTCATCCTTCTAGATGTCTCTTCCCAGCTCTAGGTAAGATCTGTGAAGGTTGTGTTGAGGTGTCTGTCTCGTCCTGTGCACTACCTAGTGGTTGAAATATTTTCTACATTCAGTACTGGCACTGTTTCCAGAAAAAAAACACCCCTCCCTTTGTGGCACTTCCTTTCCCTTCTTACCATAGGCCAACATTCATGATGGCTCTATCCTTCCTCCCTCTCCAGAACCCAGGTGCTTCTTTCAGGCATACACCCTCTAAATAGAGGTAACCTCCCCACTCCCAGCATTATGACTCATTTTCCATTCAGCTGGGAATGCAGGTAGGAAGAGTAGGTTGGATCTGAGAATGAATGGTCTCAGTTCCTGAAACCACCTTTTGGTACTACACTTCAAAAGGAAGAATTGTTAATGTATCACTTTGTGTTGCCATCTGGTGCTGTCCATCTCCAAGATGGCAAATACCAGCCAAGTGGCACTGTTGAAATTACTTCAGCCTTCCTGCTCCCAGAGATCATTCCATTGTCCTCAAGGAATCCAGTCATTGACACTGTGGGGCCGATTCCGATCTCGGCCGGTAGGGCACGGAATCGGATCCGGCTTAACCGGATCCGATTCGGAGCCCTCTTTCCTGACCGATTCGTACGTGCGTCCGGCCAAGCGAGTACGATGCGAGCACACGCGAAATCGCAGACCGACTCGTTCGCGGGTCCGAAGTGCTCCGACCGACTCGCACGGACACGGCTCGCATCGCGCAATGGAGACGTTCCCCGGCCGGGCAAGTACGATGCGCGCCTCGAGCAGTCCGACCGACTCGCGCCGTCCGGCTCAAAAGAGCAGTCGGAGCCGGACTTTGGGGGTCCGTGTCGGACCCCCATGTACGCGTTGCCGCGCGAGTCGCACACAGGGGGGACCCATGGGTCCCCCCTACCTGTGCATGTATGCCGCGAGTCGCTTTGAGGCGTACCCGCTGTAGGGGGCACCCTTGTTCGCCTCGCACCCATTGAGTCAATGGGAGCCCACGTACGCGTTGTACGTCCGGCTCCCATTGACTTCAATGGGAGTCCGACCGACTCGAGTCCGATTGCATGCGTGCGCATCGTACTCGTTCGGTCGGACTGCCAGGGTCCGATTCGGTCGGAAATCTCTCCGGGTCCGGCTCGGTCAGAGAGATTTCCGGCCCGAATCGGATTCGGCCCCCTGGTCTAGAATGTGTATTGTAGTCTCTGGAATAGGGCTGCTGGGCAAGTTGACTATTTTAAAGTTGCTTGGCCACTATAATCTACTTTTAAAATAAGTGCAAATTAACAATGTAATATTTCTCTAATATTATCAAGCTAAATTACGAAAGTCGTTTTTGGTGTATTCGCAATCAATCCTGCTCATGGAAATAAGATTTACCTACACGTACAGCTTTCTTGTTACTGCTCACTGTGAGGTCCCATACTTCTTTAAAATTTACCATGTCTCACTACATTAACCCCTTCGCTGCTAGGCCTTTTCCCCCCCTGTGCTAAGCCTTTTTTTGGCTATTTGGGGTAGTGCGCGCTTAGGCCCCTGTAACTTTTTGACCACATAAGGTATCCATGCCAAATTTGCGTCCTTTTTTTCAAACATCATGGGGATTGTAAAGGTACCCAGGGTTTGTGGATTCCCCTGGAAGGGACCCAGAAATTAGCCAAAATACAGCTAAATTTTGTTTTTTTGGGGGAAAATACGAAAAAAGGGCTACAGATGAAAGCGTCTTGTTTTTTCCCTGCAAATGGCATCAAAAAGGGGTTGTGGTGCTGAAATCACCATCTTCCCAGCTTTCAGGGACAAGCAGACTTTTGTCAGAAAACCAACTTTTTTACACAGTTTTGGCATTTTTCTGGGACATAGCCTATTTTTGCTATTTTTTGTGCTTTCAACCTCCTTCCAGTTAATGGTAGAAATGGGTATGAAACCAATAATGGATCCTGGAAAGCCATACATTTCTGAAAAGTAGACAAAATTCTGAATTCAGCAAGGGGTCATTTGTGTAGATCCTTAAAGTTTTCCTTATAGAAACTAACAGTTAAATAAAGGAAAAATTGAAAATTAGTTGAAAAAAACAGCCATTTGTGTCAACGTTTTCACCTGTAACTTCTTCTAATTATGACAGCTATTTGAAGGCAATATACCGTTATATCCGCTGGACCTTTCTGGTTGTGGGGATATATAGGACATGTAGGTTCACCAAGAACCCGACGAACCCAGAGCCAATAACTGAGCAGCATCTTGCAATGGTTTTTTATTATGTACCGGGTATATAGCAATTATTTTGGGAAAATGTATACATGGAAAAATTGTTATGAAAGACACCTATGTATTTCTGAAATGGGAACAAAATGTAGATTTTAGAAACAGTAGATATTTGCACATTTCCGAAATTGGGAGTACCCATACAA
This sequence comes from Calotriton arnoldi, assembly GCA_963921515.1. Taxonomy (NCBI): domain Eukaryota; kingdom Metazoa; phylum Chordata; class Amphibia; order Caudata; family Salamandridae; genus Calotriton; species Calotriton arnoldi. The sequence continues at coordinate 56,463 of CAWUFW010007246.1, read as the reverse complement.
GCATGAGAATGATAGGTCATTTTTCAAAATGACTTATTTTTTACACATTGTCTTTCATTTGGAAGGCAGAAATGCATCGAAAGTCAATAGGTAATAACAGTTGCTCTACAATTCTGTGTTACCCTAAGTCTCCCGATAAAAATGGTACCTCACTTGTGTGGGTAGGCCTTGTGCCCACAACAGGAAATGGCTCAAAATGCAACGTGGACGTACCACATTTTTACAATGAAAAATTACCCTTTTTTTGCAAAGTGCCTAGCTGTAGTTTTTGAACCCTAGCTCTGCGGGCACTTAGGGAAACCTAGCAAACCTATACATTTTTGAAAACTACGCACCCAGGGGAATTCAGGATGGGGTGACTTGACTGGCTCCCACCAGGTTCTGTTACCCAGAATTCCTTGCAAACCTAAAAAATTGGCAAAATAAACACATTTTCCTCACTTTTCTGTGGTGGAAAGTTCTGGAATCCGCGTGGATCCACAAAATTTCACCCACCCCGCGTTCCCCAAGGTCTTCCGAAAAAAATGGTACCTCACTTGTGTGGGTAGGCCTAGTGCCCGCGACAGGAAGCAGCGCAAAACGCAACGTGGACGCACCACATTTTCACAGTGAAAAATGACCCTTTTTTTGCAAAGTGCCTAGCTGTAGTTTTTGAACCCTAGCTCTGCCGGCACTTAGGGAAACCTAGCAAACCTATACATTTTTGAAACGTAGATACCCAGAGGAATCCAGGATGGGGTGACTTGACTGGCTCTCACCAGGTTCTGTTACCCAGAATCCCTTGCAAACCTAAACAATTGGCAAAAAAACACATTTTCCTCACTTTTCTGTGGTGGAAAGTTCTGGAATCTGCGTGGATCCACAAAATTCCACCCACCCCGTGTTCCCCAAGGTCTTCCGAAAAAAATGGTACCTCACTTGTGTGGGTCAGCCTAGTGCCCGCGACAGGAAGCAGCGCAAAGCGCAACGTGGACGCACCACATTTTCACAGTGAAAAATGACCCTTTTTTTGCAAAGTGCCTAGCTGTAGTTTTTGAACCCTAGCTCTGCCGGCACTGAGGGAAACCTGGCAAACCTATACATTTTTGAAAAGTAGACACCCAGGGGAATCCAGGATGGGGTGACTTGACTGGCTCTCACCAGGTTCTGTTACCCAGAATCCCTTGCAAACCTAAAAAATTGGCAAAAAAAACACATTTTCCTCACGTTTCTGTGGTGGAAAGTTCTGGAATCTGCGTGGATCCACAAAATTCCACCCACCCCGCGTTCCCCAAGGTCTTCCAAAAGAAATGGTACCTCACTTGTGTGGGTAGGCCTAGTGCCCGCGACAGGAAGCAGCGCAAAACGCAAAGTGGATGCACCACATTTTCACAGTGAAAAATGACCCTTTTTTTGCAAAGTGCCTAGCTGTAGTTTTTGAACCCTAGCTCTGCCGGCACTTAGGGAAACCTAGCAAACCTATACATTTTTGAAAAATAGACACCCAGGGAAATCCAGGATGGGGTGACTTGACTGGCTCTCACCAGGTTCTGTTACCCAGAATCCCTTGCAAACCTAAAAAATTGGCAAAAAAAACACATTTTCCTCACTTTTCTGTGGTGGAAAGTTCTAGAATCGGCGTGGATCCACAAAATTCCACCCACCCCGCGTTCCCCAAGGTCTTCCGAAAACAATGGTACCTCACTTGTGTGGGTAGGCCTAGTGCCCGCGACAGGAAGCAGCGCAAAGCGCAACGTGGACGCACCACATTTTCACAGTGAAAAATGACCCTTTTTTTGCAAAGTGCCTAGCTGTAGTTTTTGAACCCTAGCTCTGCCGGCACTGAGGGAAACCTAGCAAACCTATACATTTTTGAAAAGTAGACACCCAGGGGAATCCAGGATGGGGTGACTTGACTGGCTCTCACCAGGTTCTGTTACCCAGAATCCCTTGCAAACCTAAAAAATTGGCAAAAAAAACACATTTTCCTCACGTTTCGGTGGTGGAAAGTTCTGGAATCTGCGTGGATCCACAAAATTCCACCCACCCCGCGTTCCCCAAGGTCTTCCAAAAGAAATGGTACCTCACTTGTGTGGGTAGGCCTAGTGCCCGCGACAGGAAGCAGCGCAAAACGCAACGTGGATGCACCACATTTTCACAGTGAAAAATGACCCTTTTTGCAAAGTGCCTAGCTGTAGTTTTTGAACCCTAGCTCTGCCGGCACTTAGGGAAACCTAGCAAACCTATACATTTTTGAAAAGTAGACACCCAGGGAAATCCAGGATGGGGTGACTTGACTGGCTCTCACCAGGTTCTGTTACCCAGAATCCCTTGCAAACCTAAAAATTGGCAAAAAAAACACATTTTCCTCACTTTTCTGTGGTGGAAAGTTCTAGAATCTGCGTGGATCCACAAAATTCCACCCACCCCGCGTTCCCCAAGGTCTTCCGAAAAAAATGGTACCTCACTTGTGTGGGTAGGCCTAGTTCCCGCGACAGGAAGCAGCGCAAAGCGCAACGTGGACGCACCACATTTTTACAGTGAAAAATGACCCTTTTTTGCAAAGTGCCTAGCTGTAGTTTTTGAACCCCAGCTCTGCCGGCACTTAGGAAACCTAGCAAACCTATACATTTTTGAAAAGTAGACACCCAGGGGAATCAAGGATGGGGTGACTTGACTGGCTCTCACCAGGTTCTGTTACCCAGAATCCCTTGCAAACCTAAAAAATTGGCAAAAAAAACACATTTTCCTCACTTTTCTGTGGTGGAAAGTTCTGGAATCTGCGTGGATCCACAAAATTCCACCCACCACGCGTTCCCCAAGGTCTTCCAAAAAAAATGGTACCTCACTTGTGTGGGTAGGCCTAGTGCCCGTGACAGGAAGCAGCGCAAAACGCAACGTGGACGCACCACATTTTCACTGTGAAAAATGACCCTTTTTTTGCAAAGTGCCTAGCTGTAGTTTTTGAACCCTAGCTCTGCCGGCACTTAGGGAAACCTAGCAAACCTATACATTTTTGAAAAGTAGACACCCAGGGGAATCCAGGATGGGGTGACTTGAATGGCTCTCACCAGGTTCTGTTACCCAGAATCCCTTGCAAACCTAAATAATAGGCAAAAAAAACACATTTTCCTCACTTTTCTGTGGTGGAAAGTTCTGGAATCTGCGTGGATCCACAAAATTCCACCCACCCCGCGTTTCCCAAGGTCTTCCGAAAAAAATGGTACTTCACTTGTGTGGGTAGGCCTAGTGCCCGCGACAGGAAGCAGCGCAAAACGCAACGTGGACGTACCACATTTTCACAGTGAAAAATGACCCTTTTTTTGCAAAGTGCCTAGCTGTAGTTTTTGAACCCTATCTCTGCCGGCACTTAGGGAAACCTAGCAAACCTATACATTTTTGAAAAGTAGACACCCAGGGGAATCCAGGATGGGGTGACTTGACTGGCTCTCACCAGGTTCTGTTACCCAGAATCCCTTGCAAACCTAAAACATTGGCAAAAAAACACATTTTCCTCACTTTTCTGTGGTGGAAAGTTCTGGAATCTGCGTGGATCCACAAAATTCCACCCACCCCGCGTTCCCCAAGGTCTTCCAAAAAAAATGGTACCTCACTTGTGTGGGTAGGCCTAGTGCCCGCGACAGGAAGCAGCGCACAACGCAACGTGGACGCACCACATTTTCACAGTGAAAAATGACCCTTTTTTTGCAAAGTGCCTAGCTGTAGTTTTTGAACCCTAGCTCTGCCGGCACTTAGGGAAACCTAGCAAACCTATACATTTTTGAAAAGTAGACACCCAGGGGAATCCAGGATGGGGTGACTTGACTGGCTCTCGCCAGGTTCTGTTACCCAGAATCCCTTGCAAACCTAAAAAATTGGCAAAAAAAACACATTTTCCTCACTTTTCTGTGGTGGAAAGTTCTGGAATCTGCGTGGATCCACAAAATTCCACCCACCCCGCGTTCCCCAAGGTCTTCTGAAAAAAATGGTGCCTCACTCGGGTGGGAGGCCCAAGTACCCGCGACAGGCAAGGGCCCACAACGTATTGAGGCGACCTCAAAATGGCCTATCACAAAACGACCTGGTTTTGCAAGGGGGGTCCCATGACGTTTGGCCCGGGGCTCGGCGGCCACCTAGGGAAACCTACCAAACCCACACATTTCTGAAAAGTAGACACCCGGGGGATTCCAGGGAGGTATGGCTTGCGTGGATCCCCCAACGTTTTCTTACCCAGAATCCCCTGCAAACCTGACATTTTGCTGACATGCCCACCCCTACCTATATAAAAAAAAATCCCTGGCGCTTAGTGGGCTTTCTGCCCCCTCCCCGGGGGGGGCAGATCAGGGGCTATTGCCCCCATCTGCCTCCTGGGGGGGCAGAAAGTTTTTTTTTCTTTGGGGGGTAGGGTGGGGGCATTTGCATGCCCATTCTGGGCAGCCCCCACCCCGGGCCTATAAAAAAAATAATCCCTGGCATCTAGGGTATTTCTGAACCCCCGGGTGGGGGCAGATTGGTGGCCACTGCCACCATCTGCCCCCCCCGGGGGGGCAGAAAGACTGGAATTTCGTGGGGGAGGGGTGGGGGCATTGGCATGCCCATCTTGGGCAACCCCCACCCCTCCTGGGGCGATCCCCAAGCAGGGATCCACTAGGGAGGGGTACCATTGGAAAGGGGAGATTCTCCCCTTTCCAACGATACCTCTCCTGAGTTTCTATGTGCTCAGGGGGCTGAGATAGCCCCTAAGCACGTAGAAACTGAAACTGAAATGAGCCTCTTGGCTCATTTCAGTTTCAGTTTCACTGAAATGACATCAGCGCGACGTGCGCGCCGATCGTCATTTCAGGGAAACCAGGGGGGGGCCTCGGGAGCTGGGGAAGCTCTTCCCCAGCTCCCGAGGCTTTAGAGGATAAAAGGGAATCCCTCTGGTGCCCGCACCAGAGGGATTTCCTGTGCTGGGTCCCATGACGAGCTGGACTCGTCATGAGCACACGAACACTGTGTGCCATGACAAGTCCAGCTCGTCATGAGCATCGAAGGGGTTAAGCACCCACTCATGTGGTTTTAGAAGGCACACTTGAGTGTGATTTAATTAATGTATAAATGCAGGCTTCCTTCATGGTAAGGAACTTGTCTATGTGATTTGTCACTGCTGTGTTATTAAACTGCAACCCAGTCAGAGCACAATGGTGCTGTCTAGACTCATACATTTTCATCATGTAGGTGAGTAATGTAAATAAACAACACAGCCCACTCATGATATTTTAACTTCTATGCCACTTGTGCATTTACTATACTAACCTTAAGTGGTCTTACTGGTAAGTTAAATGTGCCAATTTGGAGTAGCCAATTTGAACATATATGTTTTAGGGGTGCAAGGGTGCCTACGTTGGCGCTAGGCTTCCAAAAGGGCACCAGCGCAGCCAGAAGGGACGGGAATGCACTGTATTGCTTAAATACGGTGCATTGCTGCCCTTGCCCCTGCCATATGCCAAAATGCCATAAACGAGGCCCTAAATCATCAGTACCATGTGGTAATGCCTGATAACGCATAAAGAGTCCAAATTTGACTCTCCAGTACCAGTTCAACCTGTAAGCCAAGAATGGGCTCCAACTACGAGCAAAATCTTCTTCTTTTAGGTGACAGATCTTTGCCACCATTTTTTAATGGACGCTAAATCAAATCAAATCATCATAATTAACAGTTTAGGTTCAGTCAATAATGAGAGTTTTAAATTAATTTCTAAACCTTTAGTCTCCCAAAGAGATTAGTAAATTATTTTTATTCAATTAGTAAGTCAAATACTAATTGAATAAAAATAATTTAAGTCAGACGAAGGAAGATGGCGGATTGACGCCGCCGCTGGGAAGTCGTTGCGGAACTGTCCTGTGAAACGTATCGGTTAAAGGCATGCAGAAGGTGGTGATGACAGCCGCGGAAATAACCTTACCAAAAGGAGAACGTGAGGAAATAAATGAGGAGTTTGTAACCGGTTAAGCCCAAGAAAAGAGACGCTTTTCTTTACCTGCTACTAGCCCTCTTGCTTTGCTCCGTCCCGTGCTGACCGCGCTGACCTTTTCCCGCGATTCAAGGGAGAAGCTGACCGATGCGGTGGACCAGCGGATTAGCAGATCAGCGGGCTGCCGGGCTTTTGGATTCTTGACAGGCTGCATACAGTCGGATAAAACGAGACGTGAGATCCGTTTTTACACTCGTTTCTATACTTGAGGATATTGTGGACAGCCCGTATGAACCTGTTGGCTGACCGGGTTCCACTCCAGGTTTTGCTGCTTGCCGCTGACTATCCCAGGCGTTCCTGCCGACCTCTCTCCCAGCTGCACTACAATCCGCTTGCTGGTCTCCTTTACTGCAAGTTACGGATAATGGGGCCACCAAAAGCGAACCCCTCGAAGGGAGGGCGCGCTGGTGCTCGCGCGGCAGCAGTATTGGCGAGCGCAGGGGCTGTCAAGAACGTCAATGAGGGACGAGAGGAGAAAGGAGAAAAAATGAAAAAACTGACCTAACGCACTCTGCCTCACGGGTAGGTCGTTCCATTTTAAAAGTATTACAATCTGGAAAGGCTTCTTCTGTAATTAACCCAGGGGGTACAGCTACCTATCCTCCAGAATCGGACATGGTGAGTGCACTAATTGAGGCAGTGTTACCACTTGCGGGGGAAAAGATACAGACGGATACAAGTGTATCTAAATCTATGGAAGAAACAGTATCAATAGCCTCAAGGGAGAATTTGACTGTGCCTGCCCCACATTTCTCCACCTCAAATTCTGAGGTTTCTCATGTTGATCAATTGCCACAATCTCTTCAGCTTTCGCAGCCTCTATATAATCAGCCGGCGACGATATCTCTTTTTGCTGATGGTCATTGTGAAGATCTTGAAAAACAGGAGGAAATGTCTGAGGGCGGGGATCCTGGTGCTGCTAAAATTAGCAAGGATAATAAGATAGCTGCCCTCCAAAACCTGGGACAAAGTGCCAGCTCTTTATATGTTGGAGGTGCGGATATTCTGGAAACTAACTCTGGGAATCAGAGAGGTTTGCAAGACGCAATTCCTACTAGTAACGAATGGATTACAGTTAGCTGTGGTGAATCCATTATGGAGTACAGTGAAGAGGGAACTCCGATGAACAAACAGAATAAAGGGATCGTCAAATCAAGAGTTCAGAGACAGAACAAAAAGAAGACTCTTGATAAGTAATGTGATACTTCTCTTAAATCTGCCAAATCTGTGACAACTAGTAGTCCACTCCGAAAGTGGGTTACGAAGAAGGGCGAGGTGAAGAGAATGATTTCGCGTCTCTCCGGCTCAAGCCCCGAGCTGATTCCTCAAACTATCCAGGTTCTCCCAGCTTCCTCAGTAGTAGAGAGGGGGCAAGGCAACAACTGTGTTGGTGCTAGTAGTAAGGATACCAGGGATATCAGCAGTCAGAGACTATCATCGACGCTCCCTTTTTCAATACCTCCATCGGTTACTTTAGCAAATCAAGTAAATCAAGAGGGTCTGACGGACCAGACGGATGGTTCTAGCCAGCCAGCTGAACAAACCTCTCTGCAAGAAATCCTCAAGGCACTACAAAAACAGAGAGCAGAAGCTCAAGCGTACTACGCTCAGGCTAGAGCTGATAGCTCTGCTATTAGGTTCACTTTGTCAGAGGTGAAAAACCAGATAGCTTCTATTACTTATGATATCACTGAGCTTCAGCAGAAGGTAGCTGATACCGAAGATCATATGAGCCAAACATTGAAACGTACGGAAACACACGAAACCCAATTAAGATTTATGCAGATGTAGGTCGAAGATTTGGAAAATCGACAACGACGCAATAATTTGCGAGTGTTTGGGGTGCCAGAAGGAACGGACTGCCGAGCTTACATGGTTAATCTATTTCAGAAATCTTTTCCAGATCTGGCTGACTGGGATTGGGATAGCCAAATCCAACGGGCTCATAGATTACCATTGATTACTAACAAACCCCCTGGTCATTTTCCTAGACCCATTCTAATCTGTCTAGGTAATTTTTTACTACGGCAAGCGATTTCCATTAAAGCCAGGCCTACCACTCCAGTACGTACGGAGTCTTTTTCAATGTTTGTCAGATCAGACTTCTGTTAGGACACTATGGATCGCCGCTGGAAACTTCGGCAACTCATTGATCCCCTGAAGGTGGTTGGGGCGCAGGTCTATCTTCAGGAGCCTGGGCGTCTAAAAATAATAAAGGATGGCTACACTAATCTGGCATTCTCAGAGCAGGAGGCTCAGGAAGTTTTGAAGTCTTGGCGACAGGAGCCTGGGATATAGTCTGAACACTTTTGTGTATTTTGTGTATTTTTCTTTCCCCTTTTTGGCATAGTCAATTAGAGACGGTAATTTTTGCTATGCATACTTTTTGTCATTCTACATGCCTTTGAATTTTTTGGGGGTTTTTCTATTGGGGCACTCTGCATCTGAACTTCCTAAAATGCTGTCTTGCAGACAGTAATGAGGGGGGTGATTCCTTTCTCAAGACAAGGGGGGGTGAGAAGTGGGGTTTGGGGGGGGAGGTTTGTTGGTTGTAGGGCAAAAGCAAGGGATTTAAACAGGACATTCTTTTTTTTCGGGGGAGTGGTTTTTGGACGGGTCTTAAGAAAATTTGTACTAAATGAGGTATTTGTTGCTATAAAATGGCAGTGATCAAATTCTTATGTTGGAATGTATCTGGGTTGAATGCCACTAGTAAACACCAACTTGTTCGTGAAGAGTTAAAAATGTATCGCCCTCATTTTGTCTTGGTAACGGAAACTCATATAGCGTTCAAGGATCGGAAATTACTTAATCAATTAGGGTATAACACTGTTGTCTGCTCATTTCAAACTGTTTCAATAAGGGGGGTGGCTATACTAGCTAGCAAATTTTTGGAGTATAAAATTGATCGGGTTATGGCTATGTGAGGGGAAGATGGGCTATTGCCCAACTAGTGATTTATGGTACCAAATACGTTCTAGCGGTGATCTATGTGCCTAATATAGACGACCCTGCGGTCTTTAATACGCTCATGCTCAATTTACTTGAAATCCAGGGAACTCTAATAGTTATGGGAGACTTCAATTGCATTATGAATCAAACTTTAGACACAACTTCTCGACGCCCTGTTGCAAGGATGTTGAAAGTACGGAATTCAATATTGGAACTTGCAAGGTTGCATGATATACAAGATGCTTGGCGAGTTTTATATCCAGTTTCCCCGGGCTTTACATTTTACTCTTGTCCACATAGGCAATACTCGAGGCTGGATATGGCTTGGGTTAGTAATGCAGTCCTGAATACAGCATAGATTGAGATCTGTCCTAAGATCACTTCAGATCATAATCCAATTTTATTAATAATCCAACCGACAATTGCTGTTAAGACAGGTCGGCCTTTTTCTTGTCCACGCTATTTACTATCTGATGATGAGTATACTCTGCATGTGGGAAAACTCTTGGCTTAATTCCTGAGTTTTAATATTGGTACTGCCTCTCCCTATATGATCTGGGATTCTATGAAGGCATTCATCAGAGGTATTACTCAGCAATTTATACTATCTAAGAATAAAGTTAAGGAGGCTGTCGTTAAGGCGGCTCTCAGGACTTTAACTGGTTTAGAGCTATCTCATGCACAATCTGTTGGAAGACAGGATGAAGATCAATTATCAATTTATTTTAAACCAGTAGAAGCGAAGGAGAAGGCATTAGGGATTATTAAGGAAAGAGCGGCAGTTGTCTTCAATAAATTTAGTTCTGAACAGTACGAGTACAGTGAACAAGTGGGGAGAGTACTAGCCTATAAAATTGCTGATAAAAAGTCTAAAAGCAAGATCGCTGAGATTAAAGGAGTGGATAATGTGATACACAATGGAGCTAGGGCAATCTTGGAGCAATTTGCTCTTTTTTATGAAGATCTATATGCTCCTTCAAATCCGGTAGAACTAGGGAGGTTTCTCGATACTTAGATAAAGCTTGAATATCATTGTTAACAACTCAGGAGGCTGCCCAATTGGAACAAGAGATATTGGTAGAGGATATATGGTCAGCTTTGGCATCTCTCCCCATGGGTAAGGCTACGGGTGAAGAACAGATTCCGATTGAATTCTATAAAGTTTTTAAAAATATCTTAACCCCACTGTTTGTAAGAGTTATTAAAGAAATAGGAGAAACAGGCGCGGTTCCTCCTTCTTGGGATAACACAAATATGGTTTTTTTCTTAAAGAAGAACAAGCCATCAGCAGTTTGTGGATCGTACCGTCCGATTTCACTTATTAATGCTGATGCCAAATGGTTTGCGAAGATTCTGGCTAATCGCCTCTCTCCATTTATGGTAAAATTGGTCTCGGGGCAACAGCATGGTTTTATTAAGGGAAGAGATACGACTACTCACATCAATACTGCCATTATGGCATTCGATCTGGCTGAGCAGATTAATGTTAAGCTAGGAATGATACTTTTGGATGCAGAAAAAGCGTTCGATTGGGCGGCATGGGCCTATCTATGGCCCACCCTCTCAGCAATGGGAATCTCTGATCGTTTTCTGACATGGGTAAAGGCGCTTTATCGCTCACCCCAGGCTAAACTAAGTTATGAGGGGCTACAGTCTAGGGCTTTTCGGATAATTAGGGGTACACGACAGGGGTGCCCTTTATTCCCCCTGTTGTTTGCCCTATATCTTGAACCTTTATTCGAATACTTATGATGAATGAGGACATTCGGCCATTATCTTGTGGACCTAACGAGCTAAAACTTAATGCCTATGCGGATGATATCGCAATCTTTACGATAGATCCAGCCCGGTCTGTAGAATTAATCAATCAAGAGGCTAATAGATTTGGTACCTTCTCTGGTAACAAATTGAATATTGATAAGTCTCAGATTTTGCTGAATTATACACCAGAAACCCCCATAATGGGACATTGCCCAGAAACTACATAGCTTGGCGTTCATGTCACTCCTCAGATCCAAAATATTATTAAATTAAATTATGAAGCGCTATTGATTGATACTGATAGGAAACTTAAGAATTGGCACAAGCTTCCTATTAGCATCATCGGACGATGTAATATTGTCAAAATGACAATTCTTCCTTGGTTTCTTTATCTATTTAGGTCTATTCCTTTGAAACTGCCGAAATTAGCTCTTTAAGAAATTAGACGGGATAGTAGGTAGTTTTATTTGGGGGTATAGGCGTGCACGTCGGGCTATTAAGTTTTTAAAATATCCATTCAACCAAGGCGGTCTTGCACTTCCTGACTTTAAATTATACTATTGGGCCTCGTTTACGAGCAGACTCCGTAGTCTTCTTTCCAATAAGGACCAAGATTTTAGCCATAGGCTTTTGCTAAACCTGGATAGTAGTAGATTTCTTTATCGAATACATGACCCTAATTACTTTAAGAGTGTACGTTTCAAGACCCTGAGGGGCATAGCTATGGTTTGGCGAGAAATATCTACCACATATTCTTTTTCGATTTATTTTACTAAGCTTCCGCTGTGGGATAATCCATCTCTTCCAGACATATTCCAGGACAGTATAGCCAAACATTGGGCCAGTCTTGCGGTAGATAAACTGGAAGATTTGTATGATATGGAGTGTTTTCGTACTTTCCAAGATCTGAAAGTCTTTTTCTTTACCACGCCAGTACTTTTCCAACTCATAGATTATATTTTGAGATCACAAGGACTTAAGGCAGTGGAACCCCACTAACTACTGACTTTTTTTCATGAACCTTTTCAGGGAAAATTCATCTGTGCTGCGTATCAAATATTTAGTCAGGAAAGACTGGATCCTATTGACCTTTTAGCTGAGAAATGGAGTGTAACGCTTGCGGAGGAAATATCTGTTACAACCCTAGAGACTGCACTCACTACAGTAAAAGACGCAGTATGGTCTATTAATTTAAGGCTTCAACAATTTAAAACCATATGTATGTTGTATTACACACCTGAAAAGGTTGCTAGATGGGGGCAAACAACTACTCAGCATTTAAGCAATAGGACGCGCTGTCCTAAATGTGGGGAATATGGAGTAAACATTGTTCATATGCTTGCTGTGTGCCCTATGTTAGCGGCCTTTTGGCAAGAGGTCTTGAATGTATTAAGAAATCGACTTGGATTGGATGTGGCTCTTATTACAACTGAGATAATGCTGGGTTACAGAGACAATGCCAATAGAGCGAAGAAGGCTTTAATAACTATAGTCATAGTCTCTGCTAGATTGGCTATAGCCCGGGCATGGATCTCTCCAAAGTCATGTAATGTAATGGAGTGGTGGAGTATCTTTATTTAAATTTTTGAGCTAGAAAAAGCTTTGGCTAAGGTTAGAGGTCTTAAGGCATTACGGAAATGTAATGCTATATGGCATGGTATGATTCAGGATTAATGTGCTAACTATTTCTATGCTTTGCTTCTCACTGTCTATTACTAAGTCATTTTTTCTTATTGTTATTTTTGTATTAACATTATCTCCCTAGAAAAACGAAATGTACACGAAAGAGTATGTAACAGGTTATCTTTTTGTCTGTCTATCTTGTGTTTGAATCCATAGCAAAAATAAAAATATTTAAAAAAAAAAAAAAGTAAGTCAGATAAATCTGTTTTCAGAAATTATCAAACAAAGATATGGTTAGAGTCATCAATAATGCAAATTGACAAGCGTGTTTAATAAAGGAATCAGTCCCTATTCTAACTAATGGAAGCAAAGGCTAATGGAGCTCATAAAGAGTTCAGGAAAAGAGTAAGATCAAAGGAGCATCAAGTTCGAAGTAAAATTACGTAGTTGAACTCCCTATAAAGAGTAGTTTGTGAAACTCAGCCAAGTCTCAATCTCCAAAAGGCATCAGCTTACAGTTGCATTAGCAAACTGTACAAAAATAAGCATCAACAGGGAAATAAACGAAACAGATTCAGCAGTAGCTACATCCGTCAGGATAGATAAATATAAGGTAGCATCACCTCCAAAGTGGCAAGCAACAGTATTCGCTGTCAGCAGTAAATTACAGCAAATCACAGATCCTATGAAGGAAAAGCTCTGGGTGCATGGGAAAGTGAGAGCGAGAGTCTCTACGAATGTGCGTACTAACTAAAAATACGCACAAATTTAAAAGACAAGAAAACATGCGGACAACAATGTTGTGGATCAGGTCACTCCAGTGCAATGAGAAGGCATCTTTTAACGGTGAGCAGCTTCGTTCTTCCTTTCCCACAAAAACCACATGGAGTCCACGTCTACTATTAAATATGTAACAGACACCAATAAACATTTGTATAGCTTGAAACGGCTAACCGTGTTTCCCAGGTAAGTTTATTGCATTGTCTATTCTATCATTTATTCAATGTTTCCCTGAGTAACAATGAACTACACTAATGACAGAAATATTTGCTTGCAGATTTCTTGTTAAGCGATGGTTTCGATTTTTCATGCAAATAGGCATCTTTGTTAAAATGTGTGATTCCCTATTCAGCATTATATGAACATGAGATAAATAGGAAGTTCAAGCTTGGTGCGTCACACTGCTCAATATCTACAGACTGACGCATTGGGTTCAATGCGTCAGTTTGTAGAGCCTTGTGCCACATTATACCTGTGTCAGATATAATGTATGCCGGGTAGGCGTCCCCAAACAAAAAAGTCACGTAGATGTGGTGCAGTGAAATTTACAACATTTCACTACATCACTCTATGACTTGACTGCGTCAAAATCCTTACACCTGCTCAGATCAGGCATAAGGATTGATGCAGGGATTTTTACATGAGACTTGCCTATGTATTCTGACGTATTGCTGGAGTTGCATCAGTTTTACGACCAACTCCAGCAATGCGTCACTTTAGCGTCAACAGATACATCAGAATTTCTGACGCATCTGTTAAATCCTTGCGCCATGGAGCCCTGTATTGTGAATGCATCGCATCCATAGTGTCGCAAGGACATTTTGTGCAGGCGCAAGGCAACTGACGCATCAATGCTGATGAGTCAGATTCTTGAAAATGTGGCCCACAGAACATTCTGCAGCTATGCCAAAATCTAAGAAAGTCACATTAAGGTCAAGCAATCAAATATGTTTATGAATGGTACAGCAATTTCTAAAGCACCTATTTGTTAAAGGAAGATCTGCAGCAGTCTATCACTGAATATGGGTGCCATGTGCATTTTGCACATTTCAACTACGTACCATTTTAAGGTGAATTCTTATGTTAATAGCAAAGGCAAAATAACATTGTTGTTAATTAATTTTATATACATTTTGTAACTCTATCAAACCCTACAAGAACAAAGAACAGTGCAACTACATATTAATCCTCATGGAATAGAGAATTATTATTCAAACCAGGTTTTCTGAGACATTATCTTCGTGGTATTCCCTATTTCTCTTTTCCATGGGTTTAAATGGTCCCATTTACTACCTTCTCTGGGCAGGTAGTAAATGGGAGGCTAATGTGAGACAGTGGGAGCATTCTGTGCTCCCCCGTGCTGTAGGAGAGAGAGATTGTCCTTGAAGCCCGAGTCTCATGCAATTTTACTGACCAGATCTTCCAGCCAGTAAACTCTGGCTCAGTTCCTAAGTGTGAGAAATCCAGGTGGAGAAGCAACTGACCAGTGAATATCAGACTGAATGGTATCCCACCCAGCTTGGAGCCAGGGCCATGGTATGAAGGCCTATCTTATACGGATCTCAGATCTGGAACGCTCCGAACCAAAACGTCAAAAATAAAGCAAACCTACAAACTGAAAAAACACAAATAAAAGAAATTAGGACTATCCCCTCTCGCCAAGAATGGGCATGTCCTCTCTGTATGTAGGTTGAGCCTAGCCAAAGCCCGATTTTGATTTTCTGATCTGTAAACATAATATGCTACAATTTGGTGGTCTCACTCAAGAAAGCAGAAAACACAACATTTTTCAGCGACTTCATCACTACAAAGTGGCAATCAGTCACAAGCCAGCACATTACAAGACATTTAAAAAATAAACTAAAATAAGGAGCATTGCTTTTTTTGTAGCTCTATACAGCACAAACTCGACCTGAAGGCATTGAGCGCTTTACATGAGCACCAGTTACATTATACAAGGACATATCCATTGTTTTTTAATCTAAGCACGAGGAGATTAAGTGAATTGTTCCCCAGTTCCCAAGTCAGCAGCTATGGCCATAACGCCACATCCTCTCCTGAATCATGTAGGCCAAAGACGATTAGAGGTTTCTAACTGGAGCTTAATGATGTGCCAGTTCATGAAGGTAACCGAGGTTAGTTTTTTTATCCTGGTATGCTTTGTGCAGAGCATTTTAAATGTCATTGTGAATTCAACCAGGAGCCACAGGAAAGTGTTCAGGGCTGACTTAAATTGGTCATATTTTGATAAAATGCAATAATGTTCTGGCTGCCTGATTTATCACTCTTTGCATTCTGACAATGACTGTTTTTGGAGGCAGGTATAAATTGTTTTACAGTGTTCCAAATGGTCCACGTCAATGTACAAATCTTAAATGTGGTATTTAGTGTCACTTGATCATCTTTTGCAAGTTGAAATCTGTAAAGGAAAAACAACTACAGCCTTCCTAATACACAGCGAGCCTCACTATTAAAGCTGCAGGTGTCGGAAGTCCAACTAGGTGGTTCAAATAATTCAGTAACAAGTGAAAAACTAACTTTAATAGTCAGACTTACTCACGTGCAAGCTGTCATACTAATAAATCTACCTCTGAGGGTAGGGGAGAGGGCGTTCCAGGGCTGGTATGCTCTGCAAGTTGCACACCAACACTGTTTCGCAAGTGTGGGCACACACTGTACAGCATAATTGAAAGCCCCTATTCACTTTTAACAACGTTCTTGTGGCAATACGGGCTTCGCCTTATTAACAAGGCAGCGCTAACCTACTTAACATGGCTTAACGCCACCTTGTAAATAAGACACCCTTTCATGCTATACTTAGGGCCTGATTCTGATGCGGGTTGGAAAGCTCCCCGACCGAATCGGTTTGGAAATGGTTTCCGACCCACTCGGATCGGGAGAGTCCGGCCGACGGAGTACGATGCATCCGGATGCTTCCAGATACGATGACTCCCATTGACTTCAATGGGAGCATATGTTCCTAACCGCATCATACTTGGGCCCTGGGTCGGGAAGACACGTTTCCGATCCGATTTGGAAGGAGCAAATGCCATTAGGAGGCCTTCCTAACCGCATCAGAATCAGGCCCTAGGTGGTAATGCTTTCCTAACCGCATCAGAATCAGGCCCTAAGTGTGAAAGGGACAGGCAATGGGTGTTGTGGTGGGCGTTCCGCCGCAACACCTATTGATTTTGTCGTTGCCCCCTATTTAAAAGGGTGGTGTAAATAGGAGGCAGCTCCAAAATTAAGACCATGGAAAACCAGGTCTTAACATGGCGAAACAAGGAGAAATGCTGTATTTCTCCTAATTTTTGCTGTTGCAATGTGTGCTGAATTGTGTAACACACATAGAAACAACAAAATGCCATGAATGTTTGTTTTTGTGCCGGAAGGTGTCCCTTCCTGCACATAAACAATCATTAAAAAAATGACGATGTGAAACTTCTATGTGTGCAGCACAATGCAGCACACATAGGAGTTACAAATCCCCATTTGTGATTGTTTATGTGCAGGAAGGGACACCTTCCTGCACATAAACAGTTTTCCCCGCCAACGCAGGCACTCTGCACATGAACAGTCTTTCCCCGCCAACGCAGGCACCCTTGCACTATGGTGCAAGGGTGCCTGTGGTGGCGTTAGGCAGCTTAATTTAGCCCCAGCGCAGGGAGAAACGCATGTGTGCATCGTATCTTTGTAAATAAGGCTCATCCCTGCGTTTCCAGAATGGCAGTGCATGGCTTAGCAAGTTTTGCTTAATACCGCACTCCGTCATTATGTTACACATATTCCCCAAAGCATCTTGAGAAAATGTCCCGTCCTGCAAAAAATCAGGGGGTTACCGTCAACGGCAGATGTAAATCAATTTCCCAAGTGAGAAGTGCAAATTGGCAAACAGAAAAAAATAACAAAAGCATTTGCACCTGCTGGTTTATTCTTTCTTCTTTTTTTTTTTCGCGGGAATATATGTATGTATAT
The DNA here is from genome assembly GCA_963921515.1 of Calotriton arnoldi. Classification (NCBI taxonomy): domain Eukaryota; kingdom Metazoa; phylum Chordata; class Amphibia; order Caudata; family Salamandridae; genus Calotriton; species Calotriton arnoldi. Next base: position 39,376 of record CAWUFW010007246.1, on the reverse strand, counting down.
TTTCGGAAGGAAAAGCAATTTCCATACCCTTTTAAGTATTGGACAGCTACCGCTGGTCTAGGTCTTCAGGCGGATCCTCGAAAATTATTATTAATTCATGAGTTGAGTCAATGTACGCCTATCTTACGTCTTAAACATACAGGAGTAGGCGTGGGTCTCTTTTCTAAAAATAGAGCACATTTTTATTGTTTTTTTGTATATGTGATTTGAACCTCTGCCCTCACCTTTCAAAATAGAAATCCTATTTAAATAAGTTGTGTGCACTTCAGAAACAGTCTCGGTGCCAGTCCCTTCTAGTGAAGTGAGCCTTCTACACCTCGTCTGCCATCTCACTTCGCCCGTGAATAGGCTTTCCAGGGTCCAATTATAGTAAAACATTTCGGGTAATCACCACTTTTAATTAATGTTTAAGCCCCCATATCATGGTGCAAATGTAATTATGTCTTAGGAGAGAAAATGTGATAGTCAGCAAATTTTTTATAAAGTTATATACAATTTAAAAACATGTGATTAAGTGTTCTTATCTATGTTCCTGCAAAGACAAGTTTTCTTTCAATATGATATGAATATAAATGTGTCATGGAGCATCTAAGTGATGCAAAACAATACATCCTGTGACATGTGTCCAAACCAGCAATACTCCATGCAGTTGATTCAGCACCAAGATGTATTTACAGTGAGCCCAGCAGAGAGAGGGTGTGAAGGGGAGTTACACTGTAAGGTCCTCATTTCAACTCTTGTGCAAATCCCTAATCAGGCATAAACAGATGATTGTGCCCTAAACACAATAACATTTTTGCAAAATCTACCGGAAGTTGCACTACTTTCTAGACTATTGTCAGGTAAAAGTTCGTGAATGCTTTTTTATAAAACAGCCCAGACTCAACATTTTACACACTTTGAAATACATGCAAACTCATTGTAATATTGCATTATTCCTTAATTTGAGGTGCACTTTTCGAAAGGGTTAACGTTGTAAAAATCCCTCAAAACTCAAACCCTGAAGTATTAAAAGTGTGGTGCTCTATTACACCACCTCTTAATAATAATAATCTTTATTGTATAGGGCTAATTAAACCTTCACCTGCAATACTGATAAAAAACTGTTAACAATTATAAAACAAAGCAGAATACTGGAAGATTATTGAGGAACCAGATAAAAACTATTATAATATGTGCATAAATGCAAAATGATTAAACAAGTGCCTTCAAGTGCTGACAGCAAATTAATTGCAACTTTAATAAAGTGCAGATGCTTAAGAATAGCAGCTATTTGCTCATTAAAAATTAGAAATGTTAAAATTATTAAGCACCAATATCGCAAAAAGCTGCAAACTGGTTATAGCCAGCACCTTTTCAAAGACACTCTTCAGAGCAATAAGTAAGCATGCAAGAGACAGCTTTCGGCATAGCTTCCATGGGGGAGAGTCTTATAAGATGCTGGTACAGGGCATGAGTGACGGACCGGGCGGAGGCGCATTATCCAAGAGGCATAATAGGTGGTATTGCAGAGCCACCCAGCAGACCACCTAAGCCCCTAAACCTTTTGTGTGCAAAGAGGACAAATTTAGTCAGCCGGATGTTTAAGGCAGTGTTGTCTGCATTAAGTGCTGCTATGATGCCCTGCCCGCAAGTTCGAACTCCCAGACTATTCCACACACCCCGGAGTCTAGTTTTAGGCTCATCCAAAGGGGCTTGGCAAAAGCACAGGATATGCTTAAAAGATTCTTCACACTGGCCACAGCCCCTGCATTTGATCCCCTCCACTGGACAGAGTCAGCGGGCTAGATGCTTCAAAAATAGCCACTCGCCCAACCTTGAATCTTAGCTTCAGATGATTTCTATACGTGGAAGCCAGGTAGGGAAAGGGAGAGGTATCCTAATATGAGTTAATAACTGCCCATGCTTGCTTGCATTTGGCTAGATTTACTCTATCTGAATGATAGGACCAGAGACAAACACGTTTTTTGATACTCAGTTTAAATGCTGATTGACTCGGATTTAAGTATCAAAGTTCATCCCCAGTCAAAACCTTTTTACACTCCTTTAAGAATTAGCGGTGCAATCCACCAGGCCTGCTGGTGCTGATGTTGATCCATAATAGGGCCTCAAGAGATCTAGCTCTGGACCTCGCAGCTTCTGGCACAGATTAAGAAAAGCTCCGTTGCCCACAGCTCATTGGTCAAAGAGCTTAGTTAACCACCTGGCCCAAAACAAAGTGTTCAGTTTAAAAAGGGCCTGTGGTAGGCCATAGGGCCCTAGGGCCCCATCTGTGCTTGCCTTTGATATTACCAAATCCAACCTGCTTGACAAAAGATGTATATCTGAGGTAGAAGAGGGCTGACGGTCCTGAACTCCAGCAAACACAAGGAGATGATGGCCGGAGAGCTGAAACTTTTCAGACACTCACCCCCAATCACAGATCTGGGTTGAATCCATCATCGTTCTTTAGCTCTCTTTGCCACCCCAGTTCAGACCCAGCTATATGCAAATCAGTCTTGACTCTGTGCCTCATGGGAACAGTCCAGCCCGAACTGCCATGCCAGGTCTTCCCTGGACCGGAAATAAGCATCCTGGAACCAGTTTTGGGGTAACACCCATCATCAGCAAGGCTAGCTTGAATCCAGTGGCAAAGTGAGCAAGGGACCCACGTCTGGGCATACCCTGCCAACTTAGGGCGAACAAAGCAAACACAAGGAGATGATGGACAGAGCACTGAAACTTTTTAGACACTCACCCCCAGTCAAAGATCTGGGTTGAATCCATCATAGTTCTTTAGCTCACATCGCCACCCCAGTTCAGACCCAGCTATATGCAAATCAGTCTTGACCCTGTGCCTCATGGGAACAGTCTAGCCCGAACAGCCAAGCCAAGTCTTCCCTGGACCGGAAACAAGCATCCTGGGACCGGTTTTGGGCTAACACCCCTCATCAGCCAGATAAGCTTGAATCCAGTGGCAAAGTGAGCAAAGGACTTGAGACAGATGCTCTGGGATTTGCAGATGGACTTACTGTACTGCAATTGGAAAAGCAGTCTTTACCTTCACTTGCTAGGAAATGACTCATAAGAAACATGACCCATTCTGAATCTGTGATACTCGCACTGCCCAAACCACGGCTTCCATTCATTTGTTTGTTCACCAGAGCCCACACGTTTTTAGAGCTGGGCTGCCTACTTGCGTATTGTTCTCTAAATACATTGCCTGTCTGTAGCTTTTCTGTGGCAATTTGAACACAGTGAATATCTCTGTGACCCCTAGTTTCTTCCAAGCATCTCTGAGGGCCTTGCTGTGTGCTTTCTTTAGGGCCTGCTTCCATGCCAAAGCGGTGCTTGGTTTTGGGTGAACGTGCCAGTGCGTTGGCCATTGCAATTTAACAAGCAATTGAGTACAAAGAGTCAACCATTCTGCTATCGGAGATCTAGAACCTGACTTGGCTTGGACAGCGAACTGCACACACTCTTCAATGATAGTGCTACTAACAGAGGGACTCAATTTTTTGATGTTTTAGATTTTCGGAGCAAACTCCACAGTGCGTCATCACAGCCAGTATGTGGTATTCTAGATTGGTTGCAATGGTGATTATCTGAGGACAATAATCACTCTCTGTGCGAGGAATAATGCGGTAGCTTTAGAAGAACTGGAACATTTTCGTATTGGAGATGTTGTAATCTAAATAAGAGCACATTTTTTTGTCAGTTGTTGGAGGTATGTCTTGAGGAAAATTGACATTCAACATTGTGTAACCAACACTGTTGAGTTGCAAAATCAATAATTCACCTAACGTGCTTTGTGAATGGCCCCTTGGCCTGGATTGTTTTGTGATGTCCTGAGGCTGCCCTAATAGAGGCCCATCAAGGTCCTCAGGGCTCTCTTTAAAGAGATTGGTGTTGAAGTCCCCCATGATCAAACAATTAGCTTGGGGGAAGTCTCCAGCTAGGGCACATACAATTGTTATTAAGCTGCTGAGCCTTGACCTCTTTATCCTTACACTGGGGTTGATAAAAACGTTGAGTATCAAGAGGGGGTGCAGCGGTGTCTAAGTTGTGATTTTGAATCCTAACAGCCAACTCTTTAAATATTATCAAGTTGATGTTGCTTTGCAGATTACATGAGATGTATATAGATAGAACGCCCTTTGGTCTGCCAAACTTGTGCTCTCTAAGCACTGGCTAACAGTATTCGATAAAGCCGGTTATGGATGGCTCTGTTCGGCCCATGTTTCCTGCAGTACCAGGATGTCATGGCCTGTTAGAAAGGTGAGTAGATCAGAAGACTGCATTTTCTGTGGGAGTCTGCTGCGTTCTGCCAGTTTCAATCATTCTCAAGGGGAGAAGTGGCTCTCATATTTCAAAGTCTACCATTTGTGACAGCACAGCCTTGGGCACTTTTCTTAAAATAAAATCGAATATGGTTTGTTTTTACGTGACTCAAGGGTGGATTGTGGTTTGGACACCACAAATGGGTAGCCAATCACTGTAAACGGGCGGATTTTAATGCCCCATGTGATAAAACTCTCTGAAAGAGATAAAATAGTTTGTGCCCAGGTGGGCGAGTTGAATGTCACAAATGTAGCTTCTGAAGTCTGAGAGCCCATAGGGGCGAGAAATTCGATCAACACAATGTCGCATGATTCCAGGACACTAAACCCGGGAGTTACCTTTAGTAGTCCTAAAATGTTACTGTTATTTAAGAGGGTAAAGAGTCAGAATATCGAGTAGGAAATGTTGACTTGCACTAATATCGAGTGCAAAATATCGAGATACATAAATATAGACTGCAAGAATATCGTGGTCAAGAATATCGAGTTTCAGATATGAAATATCGTTTTCTAAAATATTGAAGTAATTAATATCGTTTGCAAAAATATAGTTGTAAAAAATATCGTTTTTTAGTTAGTGTTATGTATTTTAATATGTATTTTAAATGTATGTGCTCTATTTTTTTGTCTAAGTATTGCATTTGTTTTTTAATATAGGTGTTAAATTTTTAGAAGTTATTAATTTTATTTTAATTAAATTTTGCATTTTAGTACTGTAGCGGGTTGTGGGTTTATAGGGGAATAGGGTGGGAAGTAATTTAATTATAATACATTGAATATTAATTTTTATTTATTAGTATTTATTGATTTTATAGTGTTAATTGTGGAAATAATTTATAATTAATTAATTAATTGGCTGTTAATTTTTATTGATTAATTAATTGGTAAATATGTTAATTGTGTCATTTTTTTAGGAGCGGGTTGTGGGTTTATAGGGGAATAGGGTGGGAAGTAATTATAATTAATTTATTAATATTGTTTATTAATTAATATTAATTTATTTTATATTTTATATTGTTATTTGTGGGAATTAATTTATGATTAATTATTTATTAATTGGTTATGAATTATTATTAATTAATTGGTAATTATGTTAATTGTGTTATTTTTTAGGAGCGGGTTGTGGGTTGATAGGGAGTAGGGTGGGAAGTAATACATTTATTAATATTTTTAATATAATATTTAATTAATTTTATTTTATAGTGTTAATTGTGTGAACTAATTTATTAATAATTATTTATATTTTGCTTGTTAATTGCTATTAATTAATTAATTGTTAATTAATCATTTTAATTGTGTCATGTTTTACAAAATTGGTGGTGGCATTTATAGGGGAATATGGTGGGAGGTAATTTATTTATAATTAATTAATTATTTGTTAAGTAATGCTAATTAATTAATTAAGATTTAAATATAACAATTGTGTAATAATTATGATGTGTGAGTTGTGGGGTTTATAGTGGTAAATGGTGAGAAGTAATTTTTTTAAAATTAATTAATGATTTGTTGTTAATTGTTATTAATTTATTAATGTAAAATTAGTTATGGAAATTGTGTGAATATTTTTAGGTGTGCGTTTTGGTGTTTATTGGGGTAGAGGGTGGAAAGTAATTTAGTTTAAATTAATTAATCATTACTTGGTCATTAATATTCATTTATTAATTGATAAATATTTTTGGTAATTGTTTAGTTTTTATTTTGTTTGGGGATTTAGGTTCAATAGCTGTAATGTTTGGTTTGTACATTAATTTTTATATTTTTAAATGTGTTTTATAATGATTAATATTTGTTTGATTGATAATTAATTGTGTTAATTATAGAGGTACACTTTTTTGCTTAATTTAGATGTGTGTTGTGAATTGTGTGGTGTTATAGGGTAGGAAAATAAATATTACATTTATGTAATTTTTAATTTTTGATTAAGATTAATTTCTATTACAAAATATTTATTGGTTTGTAAATTGTTAGTTAAATTAAAAAAATATATATTTTTATGTCAATTTTATACTTTTGCTACATTAAAGTATTTTTATATGTTAAGTTAATTTTTATATTTTTATATATGTTTTGTTTTGGGGTTTTTTATTATATTTTGTATTGTAGTTGATATTTTGTTTGTTTTTAAATTTAAATTTTGTTCTGTGGGAATAGTTATTTATACCCCGACACTATCCAACACTTTCCCTACTGTTGCACTTGCAGGAGTGGGAATAGTTTTTTTCTCCCCTCCGCTATCCAACACATTCCCTACTGTTGCACTCATTGGAGTGGGAATAGTAAATTAATACCCTCCGCAATCCAACACTTTCCCTACTGTTGCACTCATTGGGGTGGGAATAGTAATTTGTACCCCTCCGCTATCCAACACTTTCCCTACTGTTGCACTCCCTGGAGTGGGAATAGTAATTTTATCCCCTTTGCTATCCAACACTTCCCCTACTGTTGCACTAATTGGAGTGGGAATAGTAAATTATTCCCCTCCACTATCCAACACTTTCCCTACTGTTGCACTCATTGGAGTGGGAATAGTAAATTATTCCCCTCCACTATCCAACACTTTCCCTACTGTTGCACTTGCTGGAGTGGGAATAGTAATTTTTATCACTCCGCTATCCAACACTTTCCCTACTGTTGCACTTGCTGGAGTGGGAATAGTAAATTATTTCCCTCCGCTATCCAACACTTTCCCTACTGTTGCACTCACTGGAGTGGGAATAGTAATTTTTACCCCTATGCTATCCAACACTTTCCCTACTGTTACACTTGCTAGAGTGGGAATAGTAATTTTATCACTCTGCTATCCAACACTTTCCCTACTGTTGCACTTGCTGGAGTGGGAATAGTAATTTTTTCCCCTCCGCTATCCAACACTTTCCCTACTGTTGCACTCATTGGAGTGGGAATAGTAAATTATTCCCCTCTGCTATCCAACACTTTCCCTACCGTTGCACTCGCTGGAGTGGGAATAGTAAATTATTGCCCTCCGCTATCCAACACTTTCCCTACTGTTGCACTCGCTGGAGTGGGAATAGTAATTTTTTATCCTCCGCTATCCAACACTTTCCCTACTGTTGCACTCATTGGAGTGGGAATAGTAAATTATTCCCCTCCGCTATCCAAGACTTTCCCTACTGTTGCATTCGCTGGAGTGGGAATAGTAAATTATTCCCCTCCGCTATCCAACACTTTCCCTACTGTTACACTCGCTGGAGTGGGAATACTACTTTTTTACCCTCCGCTATCCAACACTTTCCCTACTGTTGCACTCATTAGAGTGGGAATAGTAAATTATTCCCCTCCACTATCCAACACTTTCCCTACTGTTGCAATCGCTGGAGTGGAAATAGTAAATTATTCCCCTCCGCTATCCAACACTTTCCCTACTGTTGCACTTGCTGGAGTGGGAATAGGAATTTTTTACCCTCCGCTATCCAACACTTTCCCTACTGTTGCAATCGCTGGAGTGGGAATAGTAAATGATTCCCCTCCGCTATCCAACACTTTCCCTACTGTTGCACTCGCTGGAGTGGGAATAGTAATTTTTTACCCTCCGCTATCCAACACTTTCCCTACTGTTGCACTAAATGTAGTTTAAAATGTAGGTTTAAAAAATATTACATATTTTAATATTTTAATTTATATTATATTTTTTAAAATTTTTATGTTGCAGGTGTATGTATATATATATTATTCTTTATTTTTTAATATATTTCTAACACTTTATAATTGATTAAAATTATTATTTATTAATTATTTTTAAGTAAATATATATATTGCATTTTATATATGTATGTTTAATTTATTTTTAAATTACATTTATTACTTATAATTGTTAAAATTTACAAATAAATCTAAATATTTTTTTAAGTAAAATGTATTATTTAATTTATTTTACATTATTTATAGTACATATAAAAAACGATATTTTGTACTTCGATATTTTTAACAACGATATTTTTTTTCGAGATTTTTTTACTTACCATTATGAAGATGAGAGGTCGATATTTTTGACAACAATATTTATGTCCCGATATTTCTGTAGGTCGATATTAGTGTTGTCGATATTCTGTCAGTGATCCATTTAAGAGGCTGCGAGGGCCTTGCAAATGAAATTCAGGAATAAACGACAGCTTGGAATATATAGAGTGTGAAACTGCTTCCTGCTGCTGGTTGCAAGGGCTTATCGGGTCTTTTTCTACCAGTGGTGGCCTTGGTTCAGTACCCGAGCTGTACACCTTCTGCACTGCGGGTAGTTGAGGATCTATTTGTATTGTGTTGATTAACCCCAGTGCATTGGTTGTCGTTACTCATAAAGAGTCTTTCCAAACCTCGGCAATGTTGCTGTGAGCCCATGTGAGGGACAGTAATTTATCTACTGATGGTTCTTGGGCTGCCTGTGTGCACTAGCATCCTCGTTAGTGTTCCTTGACATCCACACTTCTGAATCCACACCTTGCTGGCCGGGCAATTGGTTCTGCTCATTTTCTCGTCGACTTTATGACACCATAAGAACAGCCACTAGGGGTCCATCTAATGTGTCTTGAGAAGGAGCGTGCAGCAGCTGGGGGGATCCATTCCATTCCCTATTCAGCCTGACAGGCTCTGTACTTACTGTGGTGTATGGGAATTAATGAGTGACACTCTGCTCTCCATTACATTGGGCATGCCAGTCATTTTACTCGTGAACAGTGGAAACAATTTACGAGGTGCAGAGGTGTTGTTACCCCCTGTTTTGCTTTGTTGTTTCGGAGTCATTTCTTTTCACTCTTGCCGAGTGGGTGAGGTGGTTGAAGATCATCAAAATAGGAGTCCCATGAGTTGGTTCAACAGTTGGGGGCTGACTTCCAGCTTGGGGTGATGGAGTTGGTGCCACTGCAGCCTCCGTGATCAGGTCTATTGACTGGGCAGTTATATTGCTGGAGTGAGGAAGCTGTTGCAGATCGTCAGCACCACTGTTCTCAAGGGGGGAATGTGGACCATTGAGAGCCATGCTGGTGGCCACGTTGACAGTAGCCACTGGGCTGGCGATCGGCCACTGAGCACATGTTCTGGACCAACACTTAAATGTCCATTGGTGGTTTTGCTGTCAAACACCACTGGTGTTTGCTTTGAGGCTACATGTGTAGGTCATGGGCAATTACCAGGAATGCCAGACAATCCAGAAGGGTGTTGAGAAACATCGGGAGTGAGGACAAGCTGTCTATGATGGGATACCAGCAGCAGACAGACTGAATGAGGTTAGTGGTTGAGTATGCTCCTAAAATTAGTTAATACAGTTAAAGAATTCAAGAGATCAATTTGTACATCCAGTTCATCAGAATGATAGTTTAACGCTGAAATGGTGGACTGGAGTGTATGCAACAATTGTGGCCACAATGTACATGAAGAGGCTGAAATCTTGTGGGGTTGTTTTTTGCTTCCGGTTTGGGGGACCGAGCAGACTCTGGGGCCGATTCCGATTCGGGCCGTAAATCTCTCTGACCGAGCCGGACTCGGAGAGATTTCCGACCGAATCGGACTCTGGCAGCCCGACCGAACGAGTACGATGCGCACGTATGCCATCGGACTCGAGTCGGTCGGACTCCCATTGAAGTCAATGGGAGCCTGTCGTACAACGCGAACGCGGGCTCCCATTCACTCAATGGGTGCGAGGCGGTCAAGGGCGCCCCCTACAGCGGGTACGCGTCGAAGCGACTCGCGCCGTACACGCACAGGTAGGGGGGACACATGGGTCCCCCCTGTGTGCGACTCGCGTGGCTACGTGTACAGGGGGGTCCGACACGGACCCCCAAAGTACGTCTCCGACTGCTCTTTGGAGCCGGAGTGCGCGGCTCGGTCGGACTGCTCGCGGCGCGCATCGTACTCACCCGGCCGGGGAACGTCTCCATTGAGCAGTGCGAGTCGAGTCCGAGCGAGTCGGTCGGTGCGGTTCGACCCGGGAACGAGTCGGTCGGAGCGGTCGGGACGCCCGGACGAGTCGGTCGGCGAAATCGCATCGTACTCGCTCGCCCAGACGCGCGTACGAATCTGTCGGGAAATAGGGCTCCGAATCGGATCCGGTTAAGCCGAATCCGATTCGGAGCCCTACCGGCCGAGATCGGAATCGGCCCCTCTGTGAGGATAAAAAGACAGCTCCAGAAGGAACAGGTCATTTGGTTACATGCCACCAAATGTTTGGATGGGATCCCCTGTACCATCCAAATTGGGTGGATTAGTAGGCGAGAGTCAGAGTCCTGGCCCTTTGGTGGACTGGAAATATCAGTGTCACTGGACGGGCTAATAATGTGGCTTGCATGTGTCACTGACGTTGAGACTGGTTGCGTAGTTCTTGCTGGGATCATGCGGGCTCTGGTTTGGGAGCCTTGATCATCCTGTGGGCTGGGCTCCTTCACCGGAACAGCAGATTATAGGTTAGCAGACAGGAGATCAGATGGGGTGGCTAATGATGGAGAGTTGTGGTTGACTGTGGCCACCCAAGAGAGAAACCGTTGGCTGGTCTGATGATAAGTTGTTATTTGTGTTGTCACCACGGCCATTACCTCAAGGTGTTCCAATTGAACATCAGCATCCTCCATGGCCGGCTACTACAGACCTCATCCTGGACCAAGATTGGACTTGTTATTGGAAGCGGGTGTACTGTTGCCTCAAATTTCAATATTGACTGTCTCTCCTCCAGCTGCACCAGACATTGGCAAATTAGAGGACCACCATCAGCTCCTGTTGAAATGTCTATAATTAATGGCTTTTTGAGGAAGTCCAAGAGGGTTGCCACATGGGAGCAAGGGGTGCTGAATAGTCGGCTAACGTAGATTGACATGGTCGGGTTGTGGTCACGGGCTGTAGTTGGGTTGGAACAATCAGGAGACATCATATGAGCGGCCTCAACACAGAAGACTTGGCAGATTTAGTTGGAGGGGAACACTGATGGATGGAATCTTGGGCTGACTTAGGTGAATCCTCTGGCTTGGTGATGGGTCCCAAACTGCCAAGCTTGTTCTTTCTTTTACGTATAGGGACTGAAGGCTCCCTCACCATTCTGCCTGATCTCATAGCTCCTAGAGGGGAGTCTGTCACTGGTAGCACCGCCACGCATCCCATTTGTTATGGTTTCCTGCTCAATTCTGGGGGAGTGGCATGAGCACGTTGTCCGTAGCACTTGTGGGGGCCTTAACAATGCGGTTTGGGTTATGTGGCTGCCTTCTTTAATACAGCTTCAAGTCTGCCAATGTCGGGCAGCAAGGTGCTTCACGGGCCTCTTCATAGATGCCTTTATTTACTTCAATGAGAGCAGCCGCTTCTTGTTCCAAAAGAGGCTATGCAGTCGGATCTGCAGTACTGGTGGAAATGGCTTGGCGGCACTATTGGCCACTTCCTCGTGTACAAACCACACCAACCTAATGCTGGCTGCTTCCGTACAATGGGGAGGTGGTCCTTCGACCTAGCACAGTGGCTGAGGGCAATGTATGGGAGCGTTGCCGATGGTTGCAAATTTTGTAGAGTTGTGGCTTAGCACCGTTCATCCACCTCCCTTACTCCTTGTCCAAATGCCTTCCGAGGAGGCCTGGTGGCCAGGGCCTAAGATAAGGTGTCTCATTCTCCCTCTTCTATCCACTCTGCCACCAGCCTCACTGGTTCTCTGTCTGGCGGGAGTCTGTAAAACCACTCGGAGGCAGAGACCACATGGGCACACGAGCACGTCTGTTCACCAGGAGACATGCCAGCAGGCACACCCCTCTCACTGGCCACCTACCTTCCTTCTGCGGTAGACTGAAGCCTCCGTCCCACACCCCGACACACACCCTGGACAGCGGTGGCATTTGACTGTGGAGTCGGACGCAGTCTTGGTCACAGACTTGGTTTCAAATGCAGTCAGGGTAGCTGGGGCAACCATCTAGTGGAGGCATGGGGCAGACGAGTGACAGACGTGGCACGTGAGGTGCTTAGGATCACACCTCTTTCTCATAGGAATTCAAATGGAAAGTTTAATGAAGAATTGAAGTTCTGTGTTTTATCCTCTAGAACATAGATATAGTGGAAACAATTGTTCATGGGATTATAAATGGGCAACAGTGAATTAATTAGATGTTTTTTACTGAGACCCAGTATCTGAACTGACAAACATCCATGTAATTCACTCTCTAACCTTCTATAATGTTATGTTATGTATGGCCCCAAAATCATCTTACCCTGCTTTCAACTGCTATACAGGGGCTGAGGAGTACTGGGGGAGCCATGCATAGCATAGCCTCTTCTTCATAATCAAAAGTCACAAAACATTTATCCAGCAGCGGCCCATGCAGGTAAGGGCGGTGGGGCATGTGGGGGGTATTTCCACGGACGATGATGAGGGAAAATGAATTATTTCTTTAATTTTCCCTCGTCATCATCGGTCGAAATACCCCCCAGCGGCCCTACCGCCCCACCGCTCTTACCTGCATGGGCCGCGGCTGAATACATGCCCTCCTGCCACCCACCCACACCACTCTGTTCCTTCCCTTCCCTCTTCTCCAGAAGCTATGATCATTGGTTTCAAATGCTCTCTGACAGGTCCTCAGCAAGCTGAACCAAAGTAGCCTGAAGTTCTTTTATGATATAGCAACAGTGGATAACAAGTTCCGTTACCCACAGCTGCCACATCATAGCAGTGAATTACTGGATTGGGGCCTCATGTACTAATTTTCAAAATAAGAAATTGTAAGTTCCAAATAATGACAATTTCCACTTTGAAATTTATGATTTGGAATGCTCTAAAATGCATTCGTTAGAAGTGGTCACAATTCAATCACAGACTTCTATGAAATGCATTGGTATTTTGTAAACCAACCTATGTATTGATAGGTTGGGTCACAAAATACCAAAGCGTAGTGGGTCGCAATTTGACCTACCTCATTAGTATGCTTGAGGTAGGTCGCAAATTGTGATCCACCATGATTGGCTAGAGTCACATACATGGAGGCCTGCTGAGGTCATCAGACCACCATGTCTGTGATTGCTTTTAAATAAAGTCATTTTTTTTTAATGCAGCCCGTTTTTATTAAAAAAAAATATGAACAATTTTACAAAACCTTTTTAGGAGTAGATGGTGGTCCCAGAAACCACTGCCTGCTCCTAAAATGTTTCTGTTCACATTCACAAAAGGGAAGCGGCCCCAGGGATACCCCATCTCATTTGCCGGCGCTTACCACCTCCTTTCACTTGATGATGAGTAGGTGATACAATATTAATATTTTGTGAGTGGATTACAGTTGCAAAACATTAATACATACGTTAAGCAATCAGTATTTGGAAGGGACATCCTTTACACTCGCCTTCCAAGTGTCGATTCTGTATTTCTTTGCAAACACAAATTGTGATTCAGTAAAGTGTTACCAAATCAAAATTTGGGTTTCGTACATTGAAAAACTCCATTTTGCAGTTGCAAAGGCTCCAATTTGTCCTTTGCGACTGTAAAATTGCTTTGTACATGAGGCCCTTAGAAACCAGGCATTCAATCTAATTGCTCTCTATGAGAGCTATGCATAACACCTCAATTAACTTTAACACCAGAGACCAGGGCCGGACAGGGAACTGGACCGGCCCTGGCAAACTGCTCGGCCGGGTCCCCGGGGGAAGGGGGGTACGGCCGAGCTGTTTTCTAGGGCCGGTTTCGGCCGATTTTGTTACAGGGGGCCCCCGGTAACAAAAACGGCCCCCCAGGGGCCCAAAACTGGCCCCCACCCTGGCAGCCCACCGGTGGAATGCCCGGTGCCCGCTACGGCTAGTCCGGCCCTGACAGGGACTATTATGCCACGCCTTGGCAGTAATAATTACTCTGCTGGTGAAATCCTCTGGTAAAAATAACACATGGAATACATTATATGACCGCTGTATTTCAGAGGATTGTACATTAACACCCTTCACTAAATCAAGGAATATGTCTCTCATTCTCCAGAAATATGTACTTTATCAAATGGATTAATTTCACGTTTGCAAAATAACAGGAAGCATATTGAAAACAGAGAAATCATTGGAAGAGATACTGGAAGATTCATCGAGAATGCAGATATGCATTTCCAGTATAATTAACAACTGATGTGTTCTAGTAAATGTGAGAAAATCATTGGCAGGGTAAACAAAATGAAGACCGCAGGGCTGATGTTTTTCATGAATGTTTTATCCACATATCATTTAACAATTTTCATTAAATATGAATGTTTGCTGGCTACTGTATCTTATCCTGCAGACTTTTTTACTACAGCAGCTTCAATATTTATTTTTACTCCTGGGGTATTAAAGAAAAAGCACATAATCATAGGATATGAAAAGAGTTTATGTGCCTGAGGCAACAAATTACTGTGAGCCTTTTATCGAAGCCGGAAAGAATAGGAGGGCACACGGTGATAGGTGCAATTGGCCAAGCGGTGTGTTCAAACTATATCCCCAAAATACAAACAATTGCAAATGCTTACCAATTACCATGTTAAATCGGCTTCAAAATGTCCAGTGGTAGAGCTGCCTTACATTCTGACATTAGCCCCTTAAATGTGGGCCTTTCGCCCCCACCTCGTCCCTATTTGGAGTAGTTTGCGCTTAGGGAACAATAATTTATTTTCCACATAAGGAATCCATGGCAACTATGCATCCTTTTTTTTCAACATCATGGGAATCCTAAAGGCATGCACGGTTTGGGTGTTCCTCTATAGGGGACCGAGAAAATAGGCAAAATATAGTTACATTTTGAGTTTTGGGGGAAAAATAGGAAAAAGGTGCTCCAGATAAAAGTGTCTGGATTTTTTCCTAAAAAAGGCATCAACAAATGGTTTGCCCTGCTAAAGTCACCATCTTCCCTGCTGGCAGGAAAATGCAAAGCTGAATTCAAAAACAAATGTTTTACCACAGGTTTGGAATTTGTCAAAGAAGTAGCCAATTTTTCCTATTTTATGTGCTTTAAACCTACTTCCAGTTTGTTGCGGGAACGAGTGAGAAACCCATAGGAGATCCAGGAAAGCTACAGGTTTCTGAAAAGTAGACAACATTCCAAATGCATATGTGTAAATCCCGCAAGGTTTTCCCAAAGAAATTAACTTTTCAAATAAAAAAATATTGAAAATGAGTCGGAAAAAATGGCCATTTGTGACAACGTTTTCATCTGTAACTTTTTGTCACAAGGGCAGATTTACAAAAGCAATATACCACTACGTCTGCTAGACACTTCTAGTTGCAGGGGTATATAGGGTTTGTAGATTCTGCAAGAACCCAAGGTACCCAAAGGTAACAACTGAGTTTCATTGTAGAATGGTTTTTCATTGTGTACAGAATATAGACCAATTCATATGGTGAAATATGTGGAGTGGAAAATGGGTATGAAGCAAACCTATGTATTTCTGAAATAGGCACAAGATATGGAGTTTAGGAGTAGTGGTGATTTGGACATCTCTGAATTTGTGGATACTCATACTAGCATTTGATTAGGAGGGTATTTTTTAAAATGTATTCTTTCTTACACACTGGCTTACCTTTGGAAGGCACAAATGCAGAGAAATCCAAAAAGTAATAACAAATGTTCTACTATTTTATGCTCCTACATGTCTTCCAATAAAAATGGTACCTCACTTGTATGGGTAGGCCTAGTGCCAGTGACAGGAAACAGGCCAAAACACAACTTAGAGATGTTGCATATTTCCACTGAAATTGGACCCTTTTTCCATAGTGGGTAGCTGTGGATTTTTGACCCTTGCTCAGTTGGCACCTAGGGAAACCTAGCAAACTTGCACATTTTTGAAAAGTAGACACCTGGGGGAATCCAAGGTGGGTGACTTGAGTGCATCTCACCAGGTTTGTTTTACACAAAATCCCTTGCAACCCCCAAACTTTGACTAAAAAACACATTTTCCTCACATTCCTGTGATCGAAAGTTCTGGAATCTGCTGGGAACCACATACTTCATTCCATACAGCATTTCTCTAAGTCTCCTGTTAAACTGGTACCTCACTTGTGTGGGTAGGCCTTGTGCCTGCTGCAGGAAATGGCCTAATACGCAACCTGGATACATCACATTTTTCCACTCAAAAAAGACAATTTTGTTTTGTAAAGTTGGTAGCTGTGGATGTTGGGACCTCACTCAACCACTCCTAGGGAAACCAAGCTACCCTGTACATTTTTTAAACCTAGAAACATTTTTCTCACATTTCTGTGAGAGAAAGTTCTGGATTCTGTGGGGAGCCACAAATTTCCTACCACCCTGTGGTCCCATATGTCCACCGATAAGATCAATACCCCACTTGTGTGACTGGGCCAAGAGACCATGACACAAAAGGCCCTAAAGCGCTACGTTGATAGATAAGCAATAGGGACAGCTGTGGCATTTGGGACTGTGTTGTGGTGCCACTCATGCAAAACTATGCACAACAGATATTTTTTAAAACTAGAGAGCCAGGGGATTCCAGATTGGTGTGCCTTGTGTGAATCCCATGAGGTTTTCCTGCCCACAATGCTCTGCTAACCTCAAACTTTGCCTGATTTTTCTCACATTATTGTGATGGAAGCTTCCAGAATTCGCAGGAATCCACAAAATTCCTACCACCCAGTGTTACTCCACACATGCTAATAAAAACGCTGTGCCATTTGTGTGGTTGGGCCTGGTGCACACTACAGGAACGGATCAAACCAAGGTAAAAGGGAGCCATTGCGTATTTTTGCCATACGCATATTCATCATTCATTTTTCCATAGGAACTTTAGACACAGCTACAGCCCACATGGTTGAACGAATTTACACCAAATTTGGGAGAAATCTAGCTCTGGGTCCGAAAAGAGTGCTTTTTGTAATCTGGTATAAATGCATTCAGCATTTTGTGAGCAGTTAAAGCTCAAAAGCTTTGTAAATATCACTCTGTGAAGGATAACCGGGGATGACAAATCTCAAGCTAAGATCTTATTGGCTGCCATCACAAGATGTGGCGGAAGGTGTCTTAGGACTTGTGACTCAGTGTCAATTCCTAGGAAAAAAACATAAAAAAGACATAATGGGCAGGGTAGTGATACCCTGACACTGCTCACCTGGGGCAAAAAAAAAAAATGTTAAAAAATGTTGAAGCAAATTCATGGAGGTTCTGTGAATCCGGTTGGGAGACTGTTTTTAGCAGTTTTTCATCACTGGTTGTTTTTCGTGCTAAATAGCACGTGCATTTCCTCTTTTGCTACATTACTTTTTCTGCCACATTACTGTTGATTACAAGGATTCTATAAAGCTTTGTTGAAATAATTTTGTCGGGACAGCGGCAAGCGTTCTAGTTGTAACGCCTTACTTCCGCAGTCATATGTGCTGCCGACGCCCTGATTGGACACCTGTGAGACGCCGCACGTTGCGACGCAAGGGGCAGGTCAATCGAGGCTGCCGGGGTGAGGCTTTAACCGGCAGAGTCACCGAACCGCCTATCGACGGGGTCCGGTGATCAGAGGGTTGTACAGGTACCAAGCGGGTGCTTGGCTTTGCTGGCGTGAGTAATCCTAAACCAGTAGGCAGTAATCGAGGCAGATAAGTAGCTTTTTCTTTATCTAAATAGATTTAATTTTTTTGTTTCCGACAGGGTGTGCCTACTAGCCACCACCCCCTCCCGAGACCCATGGTGTGATGAGCTTTCACCCAGTGTGTAAGAAAAGTGGTTCTTTACGATTGAGTATGTGGGACCGCATGATGGTGGGCTATCACGACACCTTAGTAATTAAGGTTTTTAATTTTTCAATTTTCTAAGTACGATTGATCTATAGATACCGATAGACGTCATAGAGGGCGTGCAGGTGAAATAGTGCGCTATACTTTTCCACAAACCATGGTACAATTACAATACTTGTGGATAGTATCACTGAAGTAATGTAAACACAAGGAGTGCATCTATGTATGCCATTTTGGTATCAGCATGGTAATTGGTGGAAGGGGTGTTATAGTGCACTACTAAGAGAGCATGATGGCTAAAACATGATACGAGTTTCTGAGTTATGTGTTTGTTCGTGTCTTCTTTTTTTCGCAGATACATGTGGAATCCTCCGAAATGAGGTTGGATTCCTTCGTTGACAACAGGTTGTAACCATACACCCTGTTTCTTTGTTTTCACATTTGACTCACGGTTGGGTGAGCCTTAGCGTGTTCATACCACCGGGGTCTACGCACCTCGGTCCTGACGAATGCCCAGCTATTTGCTTGACAGTGGCAGAAACATGTTGACCATTCACTAGTAGTGAGATTTAGCTGTTTATACCTATTTCAGCTTTTCATCACTTACTTTGTTTTTATCCGTGCCTGGTTGGCCGGCGAATAAAGTTATTGAGTTACATCAAGGCATTTTTAACACTCACTTTTCCCTATCACGTCACAACAATTTTTTACCAGCTCCGCAGTAATTCTGGCGTCGAAGCACACCTGGGAGGTATTCGACCTTCCGGGTGGGGCCCTATGATGAAGCATGTCACCAACCAGGTTGGTGAGTGAGGGCTTTTATAGAATCAAATTTTGATTCCCCCCCTTTGCCTGCTCTCTTGTTCAAGGGTTACACTCTTTTGTTGTTTAGATTATTGATTTTGGGGGGCTAAGAGTGTTCAATACCGGCTCCTTTCCCTCTCTCTCTTGTTGTTTAAATGATGGTTCTGTGAATCAGCCATAATTTTTTTTTGAAAAAAGTGTAAAAAAAATGTGTGGGCTCCTACGCTCTAAAAAAACATGCCCAGGGGATGGTACATGTATTATTTGGGGGGGGGCCTATGCGCGTGGCCTCCCGACCCACCCCTACATAGGCCTCGGTTTCAAGTCAGCAAATGTGGAGGGGTGTTTGCGGACTCCCTTCCAGAGCCATTTTAGGGGGTCTCCTAAATCACGTTTCCTCCATTCAGTTTTCCAAAGAAATATTGAACAGCGATACCACGAAAATGGCTGTTACACCTTATTTGGTCTAGAAAGCATGCTTTTTGTGATTTGATGTAAATCTGTTCAGTAGTTTTTGAGAAATTAAGGTTCAAAATGTATGTATATATCATGCCACAGAGAATCCACAGATACCAAAGATCTAAAGATAGGATCTGATATCCTGCCACCACAGAAACAAAGGTGTGGTGGCAGCCATTTTAGGACTTGAGGACAGAATCTCCTGTCCTGAAAAATGGCAAAAAAACATTAAAACCATATAAGGGGCAGGGTAGGGATATCCTGCACTCCTTGGCCTGGAGAGAAGGTCCCTGAGGGACTCCACCTAGTGCCATAAACCTTTTGTTTAGCAGTACCATGGATCCTCTTTTATTTTAAGCTCCCCGGGGTGGGCCAGGATCAACGATACTCCACAAACATTTTAGTTTTTGGGTGGGGGTTTGCAGCTTTCCTCCCTGAGCCATTTTTAGGCAGTGGGGACCCCATCTCCCTAGGCTACAACAATTAAGAGCCATGGGTGCCCCGGCCCCACCCGAGACATCTACAGCAAATGCAGCACTTTGGGCTTGGCCCCTGCCGGCTCCCCTGCCTGCACCCAACTCGGGTGATGCAGAAGCCAGCTACATTTGTATGCTCCCGCCTAGCGGGAGCAGCCTCTCTCTGCTCCTGCCAGGTGGGAGCAAATCTGTGTTCTTTCCCTGCAAAACCTGTGTTCTTTCCCTGCAAGAGCACAGGCAGGGAGTTAAAAGGATCCCTGCGTGCACTCTTACAGGCAGGGAACTGCAGTGTCCCGGGGGATGGGGGGACACTGGGGCGACTGGATGGCTCAGGGAGAAAGGCCCCATGCCCCAACATTCCCCCTTAAAAACTGCTATAGCCCTGAGGGATGGGACCCTTATGTGGCCTGGGGAGGGAAATCCCAATCCCCCTCCATCCAAAAAAAAAGCTTTCCCCCCAGGGATTGGGTCCCTGGGGTCTTCAGAAGGCTCGGGGAGGGCTGGATGCACACCCCCCCACCCAAAATAATAAAATCGGCCCCAGAGGATCGGGTCCCAGAGAACTTCAAAAGGCTAAAGGAGGGGGACCACAAGCCCTTCTCCAAAATAAAAAATAAATAAATATAAAGCATTGAATTTCAAATGAGAAGAGTCGCCACTCATTTCACATTCAGTGCTCCAACTGCAGAGTGCCCCAAATTGTATCACCAACCTATTTCTAAAATGTTTTAGGGGGATGCAAGGAGAACAGCAGCCCCCAGGAACATATTAGGAAAACTATAAATAAACATTGTTTAAAAAATACTAGGTTTTTCAAACCGCCTTCTACTTTTGCGAGATTGATGGTTTTACTCTTAAAAGCACTGTTACAAATGAGCTGGGTGCAAGATACTGCAGGGAGTTTTGGACATTATTACTAGAGTAACACATTTTACAAGACAGTTTTCAATGCTAGTTTGAAATTTTAATGAGTTCTCTTGTTTGCTATTAAATATGAATTGTATATATTGCTTTTGTAGAGTTGCTGTGGTACTATTTCAGAACACGTTTTGGGCTTCAGATTGTTTTTAAGATCACACTTCTAATTTAAGGGGAGGGTGTAAATGTGTTATTCCTGCTATTCCAATCTCAAATGACAAAATAAGACTGTCAGCATTGTCTGGCAGCTATGATTACTCTCCCTCTTGTCAGGAGCTTTCAAATAACGTTTTTCACCCCAATAGCGGAGCCAAACAATATGACTGCACTGTGCACATGATTAGGACTGTTAGAGGGGTGGATTAATTTATAGGAACAGCAGACTTGTTTGCTCCTGCTCTGTTGATGGCAAGCCATGTCCCCACTCTGCTGTACATGCTTTAACAAGTCAAATCCATCCTTTAAACTGTGCAAATACTTACTGAAATAATTCATCCATCTGTGCTCTCCCCCATTCATTCATCTATGCACACTGTCAACAATTATTTTCCCATGCACTTATCCATTTATTCAGGCACCCATTCATTCATCACTTCATCCGTTCCTTCAAATATATGCTCACTGAATTGTTCAGATAGTTTCTCGTTCTCTGACACATTTTCTTTCCTGATCGAGTCAAAGAATACTAGCACACCACTCTCTACTTTAATGAGACTTTAAGTCCACTTTGAAGGAAAAGCCTTTCATTAGAAAAAGTGAGGGAGTAGTCACGAGAAGCCTGCAATACTCAAGTGTTCCCTGCATGATATACATGTGCGTCCCCTACCCTCAGTGCCCAAATGTGTGCATATCTAGTAATCTGACGTTTTAGTTTGGCCCAACCATCACGCTAATCTGACCACAAGAGATCCTGAATCTGTCCCGTGACCTGGTGGGGCACACTAAGGGGCATATTTACAAGCCCCTTGCGCCACTTTTGCGCCGCCGTTGCGGCACGCATGTGACGCAGCGGCGACGCAAACCATGCGCCGCGTTGCGCTATATTTACAACATGACGCATCTAGGGAGATGCGTCACGTAGTAAACCCCTGCGCCACATGAAACCTGTGTCAGATTTCATGTGGGCGTACCGGCGCAGGAGGGGGCTTTCCGGCGCAGGAACGCCTCGGAAAAGTGACGTAGTGAAATCTACAAGATTTCACGCAGTCACTTTCTCGACGCTGGTGCGTCAAATCCTTACGCCTGCTTCAAGCAGGCGTAAGGATTGACACACCATGTTAGGGATAGGGAAGGTTGGAACAGTGCTGGAGTTGCGTCGCGCTTGCGACACAGCTTCAGCACTGCGCCAACCTTCCGCCCGGCAGATGCGTCACGCATCTGCTTATCCTCTGCGCCACGATGCGCCGCATTGTAAATGCGGCGCATCGAACGTGTTGCAAGGGTAAACTTCTGCGTGACACATTTTCCTGGCGCATCCCTGCTGATATGCAGGGATGCGCCAGGGAACGTAAATATGCCCCTTGGTGTGTCCTCAGTACACAAAGTGGACTACTGTCTCTGTCATAAATATAGCACATTTAGCATTGTTGCCATCATTCCGTAGTTAAGAGAATTAACAGTATGAAAGGCCAGATTAACTGTTGAGTTCTGAACTGGAGCATCTCCACCCTGCCGCTCTGATAAGGCTTGACTGCTCACCCTTGGTACCCAGAGAGACAAGTGTGGAACAGTTTGTATTTGGTCCAGTTTTCAGAGCCATAGGAGGACTGGCTCTGTGACACCAGTCGCAAAACAACCCCAACCCTTATGTTTGAGGACCAGCAGACCATAACTGCCCTGTGAAACCTCAAACGAGTGTTTACAATTTGCATATTTCAGTGCACAGGTGATGGCATTTTTAATATACATCTACCTTTCCCTATCCATCCATGATGAAAACCTATATTTAATTTCAGGTACATTCCTCAAAGATGAACCTAGGCACTGGAATCTCCTACCAATTCTGAGTTTCTTCAAGTTATTGGTCTTCCAGTATCAGAACACCCAATTTCAATGATTTTGGATTGACCATCTTTTGCGAGGTATTCTGCCAGATTTTTGCTTGATCTCTTTTTGTGGGCGTTAGACCCTTTCGCAATTTACTCTTGCTAACCAGAAGTAAAATACTGTGCTAGCCCTTAAAACACACTGAAATTGGCATACACATGATTAGAACATTTAATTTATTTGTAAGTCTCTGGTATCTGGTACTACAGGAACCCAGGACCTGTAAATTAAATTATACTAGTGGGCTGCAGCACTCATTGTGCCACCCACTACTGTAGTACTGTAAAGCATATTCCCAGGCCTGGCAAGGTAGCCCAGCAATGCACTTTTTAAGCTGCCAATTCGACATGTCACAATCACCCTTTTCACAGGCCTAAACCATCTTTTAAACATTTATAAGTCTTATAAGTCACACCTAAGCTAAACCTTAATGCCCAATAATGCAGGGTGCATGGATTTGAAAAATAGGACATATAGAAATAATTGTTACACGTGTCTAGACAGTTAAGAATCTCCAAAAGCTCTTTTCGCTGTGACAAGGTGAGCTGCCCCATAAGAAAACACTAGACTACATTATAACACCGTATAATGGTAATTTCAGGTTGGAAGCAGCTAAAATTAAAATTCAATGACTCATTTCAATAGTTATTCAAAATCCAATTTAATTGTGAAACCAACTTTTGATTATGTTGGAAAAAAGTACTTTTAGAAAAGTTACCACTCCCTGCCTAAACCTCTGAAGGCTTTCCTGACATTATTCACTTTCACTTTATATACTTTATTTCAGCTTTCGTAGCCATAAAAGTTCATAAATAACACACAGTTTGCAAAAATGATACAAATACATAAATTAAATAAGCCAATCCCATTGTACTTCATAGTTAAAACAATAAAATGCATCATTCTATTTATTCAAGGACATTTCCACAGATAGAGACTTGGAGCCATTCAAAGTGCGTGTGCATTGTTTAGACAGTAAAAGCCCGTACCAACATGAATTTCCCATCTATTGTTGCTATTATCTTGTGTGTTCTAAGGCGACATGCCCATAATAGGAATCTGGACATACAAAAACAATTACCTCCTTTGTATCACAATGAAAAAGACTGGAGGCTTCCCAAAAGTGGGCAACACCCATCAACTTACGCACAGGTAAGATCCATTTTTGCGGGGCACAATATAGACAGGACAGAAGAACAAAAAGTGGTCCATAGTTTCATCTGACAGTAGACAGAATGGGCAGTTAGGTGACATAGGGTTAGTTTTATACCAAGTGCCCCGGTGCATTGGTTATCGTTACTCATAAAGAGTCTTCCCAAACCTGGGCAATGCTGCTGTGAGCTCGTGTGAGGGACAGTAATTCTTCTACTGATGGTTCTTTGGCTGCCCGTGTGCACTAGCATCCTCCTTAGTGTTCCTTGACATCCCCACTTCTGAATCCACTCCTTGCTGGCTGGGCAATTGGTTCTGCTCATCTTCTGGTGGACTTTATGACACCATAAGAACAGCCACTAGGGGTCCATCTAAAGTGTCCTGAGAAGGAGCGTGCAGCAGCTGGGGGGATCCATTCCATTTCCTATTCAGCCTTACAGGCTCTGTACTTACGGTGGTGTATGAGAATTAATGAGTGACCGCTCTGCAACGAACTGCACCTGGCACTTTACCGCAGTCCCTGGCCCCTGACAAGCACTCCTGCACTTTAGCCCCGCTCCCTGGAGGACGCTACAAAGGCACAGAGCCGGTCACGTGAAGCGGGACGCGCGCGGGCTCAGCACGGGTGAAGACCGGGCCAAGACGGGCCCGTCTTAGCCCGTCAGAGACCGGAGGAGGCTGGGCTGGGCCAGGTTTCTTGGCTCGAACTGTATGTATGCTTTTTGAGCCCCTGAAATCTTTAGTGAGAAAAACGATCACTTAATTGTTAGTTTCTATAAAACTTCTTCCCCTTTTAGTACTTAAAAACGGAAGGGGGTGTAATCTCTGCTGCTGTAGATTAGATCATTCTTTTTTTAATACTAGGCAGTTACCGCGCGTTGTGTAGCGGAAACAGTATATCTGTGTTCTAATCATAAGAGGCAGCATAATGGGGAAGAGAAAAATTCAAAATGCGAGCCTAGGGCAACCTGGTGGTAAATCAGCAGATGTTAATAAGACCATTTTGAAATATCTTAAGGGGGCGGTCGGAGCATTAGATAAACAAATATCTACGGTCGAGGAGTCCCTAAAAGGGAACCCCCAGGAAGTAGTTAATACGAGTAAGACTACTTTCTTACAACAGACGGAGACTGAAGAGGATGGGGAGAAGGGGCTTTTAGGAAACCCTAATAGGGAGCCCACAAATGGTTGCATCCAGGCTATTGGTGAAGAGATTATCATCAGTGACCTGGATGCAGAGCGGTCCCCCCCACCCAAAAGATGCTGTATGCCGAAACCAAAAAAAGGGCCTAGAAGCCCACAGGGTTTGATACATAACGCTCCACCTGAGCCCACCCCGCAGATACTTGTAGTGAAGAATAAACAGGGGAATGGTAATTTGATACAGTCTAAAAATAAAGGTTTGGCCAGGAAAATTTAAAAAAGGAGGGGGATAGGGAATTATGACGCAGATACAATCAAAATAGGGAATGAGCTAGCCGATTTAAGTAAATATATTAAACAATCGTTTGCGGCCATAGAATTAAGATTAGTCAAAATAGAGCTGGGCTTGGCATCCCTGGCAGAGAATCGAGACAGGGCCCCCTACAGTGGATATTAAGGGTAATAAAAAAGAAGTAGAGAGAAGGGGAAACACTCTCAACTCATGCCGTCTGAACACAAAAGATAACACCAGTGAACTGCCAGAAAAGAGCACTGATAGGACGGATATACGACAGGGTAATAGACAACAGAGGGAAATAGGCCCAATTATAGGGAAAGATGAGTTTAAATTACCTGAGCAATCAGAGAATCGTCAAATCTTAAATCTACCCCCTGCGGCGCTACCTTATACAGTGGTGCTGACAAACGTTCCTCCATTACTCGAAGGGGAAAAGGAAACATGGGACACACTGAGGAATAGGACAATTCATTGCTTGGGAACAAGAACAGGTCTAGCCCAGGATATGTTTGCAGCTTTTAAAATGGTCAGACGGGTCCCCTGGGTGGGTACAATTGGAAAATATACGCAAGGGGACTGCGTAGTTCTTTCCCTAAGAAGTCCTATTTTGGTCCCGGAAATTTTCCGAAGGATGGGTAATAACAGATGTAACTTGGAAGTAGGCATAAAGGTTTATCCCTTGAGCTTCTTTTATCAACCTGGCCCCACAAAATGGATTCGGGATAGGTATCCCCATGTGCAGACCACAAGCAAGCAGGCACATAGTATAGAGGTTTCCAACAGATTTACGCCGCTTCAATCTTTGGATGAGAACGATTGACTCCCGGTTAATGGTGAATGGTGAATAACTGTGTTGATCAAGTTGATCAAGTTGCACCCTCAGAACCAAATGCGATTATACGAGAGTGCGATACTGGGGGGTGTAATCCCGTCCCCAGCATGATAAAGGATAATAGTGAGGAAGTGAATAATGTAGTGGAGGATGAAACTAGTGTGGGATGTCCTACAAATGTCATTGATGGTAGCGGGACAAATGTACATACCAATGGAACCATCACCCCTGATAGACCAACTGTTTGTGTCTCTGATGGAATACGAGTGCTCTTCTGGAACATTGCTGGCTTACAATCAAAAGCACATAATTCCATCTGGATAGATTTTATATATAGTTTTGACATCTTATGTTTTCAGGAGACCTGGTCACTGAAGCAGATTAATCTAGATGGCTATAAGACTTTCCATATACCTGCCGTTAGATCTATGCATGGAAGACATAAAGGAGGTTTGAGTGTATATATTTCAAATTTGATTAAGGTCAGAAAAATAGAAAAGCTTAGTCATACGAGTTATTATCAATTGCTGGGTATACATTTGAACTCTCCTGTAGTACTATGTATAGTGAATTTTTATAATAACATCGAACAGGGTGAACTGGGTAAAATCATAAATTCGCTTAGCGATGAAATGTACAAAATAAGGGTACCAAATGACATTGATGTGATCTTCCTATGTGGCGGGGATTTTAATACTGGTATTTGTGGTAATATTGAAAATGGGCAGTGTGGGCTACATGATGAAGTAAACACACATACCCCACACTTCATACATAATGTAAGGGGAGAAATGTTTAATGATTTTTTGGCAGGACATGATTTGGGTTTTGTAAATTATTTGTGTACCCCATGTGTTGATTTTACCCCTACGTTTATTGGTAGAGGTTTAGCCTCACTGATAGATTTTATAATCATCCCCAATAGATACGCAACTTGGTTTGATAATTTTAAAACCCACTCCAATACCCTTAGTGATCATCTGCCTTTGAGCATCTGCTTAACTATCCCCAAATTAGTTGAACAACCAAATAGTAGCTATCTGGCACTGTCACAAAACATTATTCTAGCACGCCAGAATGGCTATTCTTTACGTTGGGGAAAGATAAAGACCGAAGAAGTGATGAAACAAATCATAATTAATGCTAATGACCACATAGCGGTATGTCTTCAAGAGAGTGCAGATTATAGCGACATTTTGAGGGCATATTCCTCTATTACATTGGAGATTCAAAACTCATTAGGAGCAAAAAAGAAGGTATCCCCAATAAGGACTAATGGATGGTTCGATACTAAATGTACGAAAGCATATAACCTGCTGAAGGTTGCCCTCCATAAAACTGTGAGAAATAAGGAGGAAATTAGTACATGCAGAAAGAATTATAATTTGGTTAGAAAAAATAGGAAAAGAGAACTAAAAGAACAGGCATGGGACTTACTTTATGAGGCCTCAAAAAAAAGGGATTGTACTATGTTTTGGCGGGCAGTAAATGCCCCTTTCTTTGCAAACAATGAGGGACCTAGGATTGAAGTTGCTATAGACGAGGAGTCTTGGATTAAATTTTTCTCAAGCGTGTACAGCATTAGGGGGGCTGATGAACCCATAACTGACATTGATCTTCAGATACAAGGTGGGGCGGATAGATCTGTGACTATAGCGCTAAATGCCACATTAGATGAAGTAACAGCAGCTATTAATGAAAGCAAAGGTGGAAAGGCGCCTGGGCCAGACGGCGTGCCCATGGATATATTTAAAAACCTTCCAGCACTCTGGTCCCCATTGTGACACAGGTATTGAAGGCATGCTGTGAGAAGGGCTTCATCAAGACGTGGTCTGAATCTGTGTTTATTCCAATTTTTAAAAAGGGAGAACGCGATAACCCCGCGTGTTATCGTCCGATTTCTCTCCTTGACTCCCTGGTTAAGGTAGTAGGTAGAATAGTCTTGAACAGACTACAAACTTGGGCCGAGGATAATAACGTTTTATGTAAAGTGCAGTATGGTTTTAGACAGGGGCTAGGGACTATTGAGCAGGTGTTGAATTTTATAATGATATCAGGGAAATATACCCAAGCTAAAGAAGGAAAAATGTACGTAGCATTTGTGGACCTTACCTTCGCTTTCGACTGCGTTAATCATAATAGACTTTGGGATATTTTGCAGGACTTAAAAGTAGACCCAATTTTAGTCCAGTTTTTGAGGCAATTGTATACTGGGGCATCAGCAAAAGTGAGACATGGAATAGGGGGCGAATGCACTGCGTCATTCGCGGTAGAAAAGGGTGTGAGGCAGGGGTGTGTCCTGGCTCCGTTCCTCTTCTCCTTATTTACCAACGCGCTGGAAGAGGAATTAACGGCCAGGACAAAAGACCCCCCTCACTATAACAACAAGCCCATAGTATCACTTCTCTACGCGGATGACGCAGTGCTTATGGCCAGAACTCAGCTGGGTCTCCAGAGTGCTCTTAAAACATACATTGATTTTATGGATAGCCAGGGCCTAAAACTTAATATAAAGAAGACATACGTGATGACATGTGGGAAGGGGAGAAATAGCTGTAAAAGCCTGCCCTTGGGAAAGGTTAGGATCGATGCGACCAATACATTCTCCTATTTGGGTGTCTTACTCGATCACTCTGGGTCATGGATTCCAGCGGTTAAAAGTAGAACTCTTCTTTTTAAAAGGTCAATTGGGGCATTGATGAATTTTTCTAATAAAATGGGCAAAAGACCCCCGGGGATCCTTCTTAAAATTTATAAAGCGAAATGCTTGAGTGTAGCGATGTATTGGGCTGGTGTCTGGGGTTACCAGGATGTAGCCATATTACAAAAAGAGGAAAATACGTTTTTACGGTTTTTACTAGCAATACCACAGAGCACATCGGTTTATAACTGCCACAACGAACTGGGGATTCCATATATTTCTGATTTGATTAAGATGCAGCCCTTGTTGCTATGGCATAGAGTCTGGACGTCAAATAATACAGAGCTAAATAGAGAGATTATTAGAGATGCCATGAGTTTAACCCACGCAAACAAGATTACTTGGTTAAGGTACATCAGAAGATTTTTAATAGACGTGGGTAAACCTGACTTTTATAGTAACCCCGGTACACTGACTACAATCTCTAGGAAGGATTTTAGAGTTTTCTGTCAAGATCATCTAGAGTCTTTAAGGGCGGCCTCAGAAATGCATAAAAGCACCATGATTACACATCAGCTAACCCTGGTATGCCCCACTATTCAACCCTATTTGGAATAGTGTACAGGAAGATACGATAGGTTTGTCCTCACAAGATTAAGATTTTATAGTTTTCATCGATTAGTCAGCTTCCCTACACAAAATGACTGGACCAGTGAGCTCTGTAGGTGCCCCTGTGATGATATGTCCCCTCAGACGACAATACATGTGATTTTATTCTGCAAATTTTACAGAGTAGAAAGATCTATATGGATTTTGCCAATGCTGAAGGGTGGGGGCTGGAGGCAATGCTGCCCTGCCTACCTTTATCTACAAAAATTGGACAATGTTTATTGTGTGGGAGTTATGACTGGACTCTTGAAGTCCATACTGAAAAAAAGGAAAAGTATAACATGGGAAACCCACCATGAGGCAGAATAATGTATAGAACATTTGATGTATTAATTAACTGATGATATGATTTTTAAGATTTTAGCGATATATAAAGATGTAACTATGTAAGGTATTAGTTTTTAAACATTAGATTGTAAATTTTATAATGTGTGACTTTTATGATTTTTTTAATCTAAAAATCGAATAAAGTTTATTTGATTTGATTTGAGTGACACTCTGCTCTCCATTACATCGGGCATGCCAGTGATTTTACATGTGAACAGTGGAAACACTTTACGAGGTGCAAAGGTGTTGTTACCCCCTGTTTTGATTTGTTGTTTCTGGAGTCATTTCTTTTCACTCTTGCTGAGTGGGTGAGGTGGTTGAAGATCATATATAACAGGAGTCCCATGAGTCGGTTCAAAAGTTGGGGGCTGACTTGCAGCTTGGGGTGATGGAGTTGGTGCCACTGCTGACTCCGTGATCAGGGCTATTGACTGGGCAGTTATATTGCTGGAGTGAGGAGGCTGTTGCAGATCGTCAGCACCACTGTTCTCAAGGGGGGAATGTGGACCATTGAGAGCCATGCTGGTGGCCATGTTGACAGTAGCCACTGGGCTGGCTATCGGCCACTGAGCACAGGTTCTGGACCAACACTTAAATGTCCATTGGTGGTTTTGCTGTCAAACACCATTGGTGTTTGCTTTGAGGCTACATGTGTAGGTCATGGGTAATTACCAAGAATGCCAGACAATCCAGAATGGTGTTGAGAAACATCGGCAGTGAGGACAAGCTTTCTATGATGGAAGAACAGCAGCAGACAGACTGAATGAGGTTAGTGGTTGATTATGCTCTTAAAATTAGTTTGTTTAAATTGTCCAGCTTGTTGTCTTTTCCTGCTGCAAATACAGTTAAAGAACTGTACATCCAATTTGTCAGAATGATAGTTTAGAGCTGAAATGATGGACTGGAGTGTATGCAACAATTGTGGCCACAATGCACGAAGAGGGTGACATTTTGTGGGGCTGATTTTTGCTTATGGTTTGGGGGACCGAGCAGACTCTGTGAGGATAAAAAGACAGCTCCAGAAGGAAGAGGTCATTTGGTTCCGCTCCACCAAATGTTTGGATGGGAGCCCCTGTACCATCCAAATTGGGTGGCTTAGTAGGCGACAGTAATATTATATTCCCCGTCAGAGTCCTGGCCCATTGGGCAGCTGGTGGACTGGGGATATCAGTGGCACTGGGCCGGCTAATAATGTGACCTGCATGTGTCACTAACGTTGAGACAGGCTGCGTGGTTCTTGCTGGGATCATGCGGGCTCTGGTTTGGGAGCCTTGATTGTTCTGTGGGCTGGGCTCCTTCACCGGAACAGCAGATTATAGGTTAGCAGACAGGAGATCAGATGGGGTGGCTAATGATGGAGAGTTGTGGTTGACTGTGGCCACCCAAGCGAGAAACCGTTGGATGGTCTGCTGATAAGCTGTTATTTGTGTTGACACCACGTCTATTACCTTAAGGTGTTCCAATTGAACATCATCATCCTCCATGGTGGCTACTACAGAGCTCATCCTGGACCGAGATAGGACTTATTATCGGAAGTGGGTGTACTGTTGCCTCAACTTTAAATAGCGGCTGTCTCTCCTCCAGCTGCACCAGACAGTGGAAATATAGAGGACCATCGTCAGCTCCTGTTGAAATGTCTGTAATTAATGGCTTTTTGAGGAAGTACAAGAGGGTTGCCACATGGGAGCAAGGGTGCCAAATAGTCGACTGACGTAGATTGACATGGTCTGGATGTGGTCACAGGCTGTAGTTGGGTTGGAACAATTAGGGGGCATCGTATGAGTGTGTCTCAACACAGAAGACTTGGCAGATTTAGGTGGAGGGGAACACTGATGGATGGAATCTTGGGCTGACTTAGGTGAATCCTCTGGCTTGTTGATGGGTCCCACACTGCCAAGCTTGTTCTTACTATGACTTATGGGGGCTGAAGGCTCCCTCCTCATTCTGCCTGATCTCATAGCTCCTAGAGGGGAGTCTGTCACTGGTAGCACTGCCACGCATCCCCTTTGTTGTGGTTTTCTGCTGAATTCTGGGGGAGTGGCACAAGCACGTTGTCCGTAGCACTTGTGGGAGCCTTAACAATGCGGCTTGGGTTCTGTGGCTGCCTTCTTTAATATGGCTTCAAGTCTGCCAATGACAGGCAGCAGGGTGCTTCACAGGCCTCTTCACAGATGCCTTTGTTTACTTCAATGAGAGCAGCCATTTCTTGTTCCAAAAGAGGCTATGCAGGAGGATCTGCCGTACTGGTGGAAATGGCTTGGCACCAAACCACACCAACCACACCAACCTAATGCTAGCTGCTTCCATACAATGGGGAGGTGGTCCTGCGACCTAGCACAGTGGCTGAGGGCAACGGATCAGCCCGTTGCCGATGGTTGCAAATTTTGTAGAGTTGTGGGTTAGCACCATTCATCCACCTCCCTTGCTCCTTGTCCAAATGCCTTCCGAGGAGGCCTGGTGGCCAGGGCCTAAGATAAGGTGTCTGATTCTCTCTCTTCTATCCACTCTGCCACCAGCCTCACTGGTTCTCTGCCTGGCGGGAGTCTGCAAAACCACTTGGGGACAGAGACCACATGGGCACACCCGCACGTCTGTTCACCAGGAGACATGCCAGCAGACGCACCCTGCTCTGCGGCCACCTACCATCCTTCTGCGGTAGACTGAAGCCTCCGTCCCAGTCCCCGACTTACACCCTGAACAGCGCTGGGCATCTGACTGTGGCGTCGGATGCAGTCTTGGTCACAGACTTGGTTTCAAATGCAGTCAGGGTAGCTGGGGCAACAATCTATTGGAGGCATGGGACAGACGAGTGACAGACGTGGCACGTGAGGTGCTTAGGATCACACCTCTTTCTCATCGGAATTCAAATGGAAAGTTTAATGAAGATTTGAAGTTCTGTGTTTTATCCTCTAGAACATAGATATAGTGGAAACAATTGTTCATAGGATTATAAATGGGCAGCAGTGAATTAATTGGATGTTTTTTGCTGAGACCCAGTATCTGAAATGACAAACATCCCTGTAATTCACTTTCTAACCATCTATATTTTAATGTTATGTATGGCCCCAAAATCCTCTCACCCTGCTTTCAACTGCTATACAGGGGCCGAGGAGTACTGGGGGAGCCATGCATAGCATAGCCTCTTCTTCATAACCAAAAGTCACAAAACATACATGCAGCCGTGGCCCGTGCAGGTAAGAGCGGTGAGGCGGTGGGGGCGTGTGGAGGGTATTTCGACAGACGATGATGAGGGAAAATCAATTTATTTAATTTCCCCTTGTCATCTTTCGTCGAAATACCACCCACACGGCTCCATTGCTCTTACCTGCACGGGCTGCGGCTGCATACTTGCCCTCCTGCAACCCACCCACACCAGTCTGTTCCTTCCCTTCCTTCCTTTCCAGAAGCTGTGATCATTGGTTTCAAATGCTCTCTGACAGGTCCTCAGCAAGCTGAACCAAATTAGCCTGAAATTCTTTTATGATATAGCAACAGTGGATAACAAGTTCCGTTACCTACAGCTGCCACATCATAGCAGTGAATTACTGGATTGGGGCCTCATGTACTAATATTCAAAATAAGAAATCGTAAATTCAAAATATTGACAATTCCCACTTTGCAATTTATGAATTGGAATGCACTAAAATGCATTCATTAGAAGTTGTCACAATTATAGCACAGACTTCTACGAAATGCATTGGTATTTTGCAAACCAACCTGTGTACTGATAGGTTGGTTCACAAAATACCGAAGCGTAGTGGGTCGCAATTTAACCTACCTCATTAGTATGCGTGAGGTAGGTCGCAAATTGTGATTCACCATGATTGGCTAGAGTCACATACATTGAGGCCTGCTGAGTTCATCAGACCACCATGTCTGTGATTGCTTTTAAATAAAGCCATTTTTTTTAATGCAGCCCGTTTGTATTAAAAAACAAATATGAACAATTTTACAAAACCTTTTTAGGAGTAGATGGTGGTCCCAGAAACCACTGCCTGCTCCTAAAATGTTTCTGTTCACATTCACAAAAGTGAAGCGGCCCCAGGGATACCCCATCTCATTTGCCAGCACTTACCACCTCCTTTCACTTGATGATGAGTAGGTGATACAATATTAATGTTTTGTGAGTGGATTACAGTTGCAAAACATTAATACATACGTTAAGGAATCAGTATTTGGAAGGGACATCCTTTACACTCGATTCTGTATTTCTTTGCAAACACAAATTGTGATTCAGTAAAGTGTTACCAAATCAAAATTTGGGTTTCGTACATTGAAAAACTCCATTTTGCAGTTGCAAAGGCTCCGATTTGTCCTTTGCGACTGTAAAATTGCTTTGTACATGAGGCCCTTAGAAACCAGGCATTCAATCTAATTTCTCTCTATGAGAACCATGCTTAACAACTCAATTAACTTTAACAACAGGGGCTATTATGCCACAGCATGGCAGAAATAATTACT
Organism: Calotriton arnoldi; assembly: GCA_963921515.1. Lineage (NCBI taxonomy): Eukaryota > Metazoa > Chordata > Amphibia > Caudata > Salamandridae > Calotriton > Calotriton arnoldi. The sequence goes on along the minus strand of CAWUFW010007246.1, from coordinate 5,178 downwards.
CTGCTGGTGAAATCCTCTGGTAGAAATTACACATGGAATACATTATATGACCGCAGTTTTTCAGAGGATTGTACATTAACACCCTTCACTAAATCAAGGAATATGTCTCTCATTCTCCAGAAATATGTACTTTATCAAATGGATTTAGTTCACGATTGCAAAATAACAGGAAGCTTATTGAAAACAGAGAAACCTTTAGAAGAGATACTGGAATATTCATCGAGAATGCAGATATGCATTTCCAGTATAATTAACAACTGACGTGTTCTAGTAAATGTGAGAAAATCATTGGCAGGGTAAACAAAAGGAAGACCGCAGGGCTGATGTTTTTCATTAATGTTTTACCATCATATCATTTAACAATTTTCATTAAATATGAATGTTTGCTGGCTACTGTATCTTATCCTGCAGAATTATTTACTGCAGCAGCTTCAATATTTATTTCTACTACTGGGGTATTAAAGAACAAGCACATAATCAAAGATTATGAAAAGAGTTTATGTCCCTGTGGCAACAACTTACTGTAAGCCTTTTATCGAAGCAGGAAAGAACAGGAGGGCACAGGGTGATAGGTGCAATTGGCCAAGCGCTGTGTTCAAACTATATCGACAAAATACAAACAATTGCAAATGCTTACCAATTACCATGTTAAATCCGCTTCAAAATGTCCAGTGATAGAGTTGCCTTACATTCTGAAATTAGCCCCTTAAATGTGGGCCTTTCGCCCCCACCCTCCCCTATTTGGAGTAGTTGGCGCTTAGGGAACAATAATTTCTTTTCCACATAAGGAATCCATGGCAACTATGCATCCTTTTTTTCCAACATCCTGGGAATCCTAAAGGCATGCAGGGTTTGGGGGTCCCTCTATAGGGGACCGATAAAATAGACAAAATATAGTTCAAGTTTGAGTTTTGGGGGGAAAATAGGAAAAAAGTGCTCCAGATAAAAGTGTCTGGATTCTTTCCTAAAAATGCATCAACAAATGGTTTGCCCTGCTAAAGTCACCATCTTCCCTACTGGCAGGAAAATGCAAAGCTGAATTCCCCCCAAAAACTTTTACCACGGTTTTAGAATTTTTCAAGGAAGTAGCCAATTTTTCCTATTTTTTGTGCTCTAAACCTACTTCCAGTTTGTTGCGGAAACGAGTGATAAACCCATAGGAGATCCAGGAAAGCTACATATTTCTGAAAAGTAGACAACATTCCAAATGCATATGTGTAAATCCTGCAAGGTTTTCCCAAAGAAACTAACTTTTGAAATAAAAAAATATTGAAAATGTGTAGAAATAAATGGCCATTTGTGACAACGTTTTCATCTGTAACTTTTGTCACAAGGGCAGACTTACAAAAGCAATATACCACTACGTCTGGTAGACACTTCTAGTTGCAGGGATATATAGGGTTTGTAGATTCTGCAAGAACCCAAGGTTCCCAGAGGTAACAATGAGTTTCATTGTAGAATGGTTTTTCATTGTGTACAGAATATAGACCAATTCATATGGTGAAATATGTAGAGTGGAAAATGGGTATGAAGGAAACCGATGTATTTCTGAAATGGGCACAAGATATGGAATTTAGGAGTAGTGGTGATTTGGACATCTCTGAATTTGTGGATACTCATACTAGCATTTGATTAGGAGGGTATTTTTCAAAATGTCTTCCTTCTTACACACTGGCTTACCTTTGGAAGGCACAAATGCAGAGAAATCCAATTAGTAATAACAAATGTTCTACTATTTTATGCTCCTACATGTCGTCCAATAAAAATGGTACCTCACTTGTATGGGTAAGCCTAGTACCATTGACAGGAAACAGGCCAAAACACAACTTAGAGATGTCATATATTTACACTGAAATTGGACCCTTTTTCCATAGCGGGTAGCTGTGGATTTTTGACCCTTGCTCAGTTGGCACCTAGGGAAACCTAGCAAACTTGCACATTTTTGAAAACTAGACACCTGGGGGAATCCAAGGTGGGTGACTTGTGTGCATCTCACCAGGTTTTTTTTTTTTTTAAATCCCTTGCAAACCCCAAACTTTGACTAAAAAACACATTTTCCTCACATTCCTGTGATGGAAAGTTCTTGAATCTGCTGGGAGCCACATACTTCATTCCATCCAGCATTTCTCTAAGTCTCCTGTTAAATTGGTACCTCACTTGTATGGGTAGGCCTTGTGCCTGCTGCAGGAAATGGCCTAATATGCAACCTGGATACATCACATTTTTCCACTCAAAAAAGACAATTTTGTTTTGTAAAGTTGGTAGCTGTGGATTTTGGGCCCTCGCTCAACCACTCCTAGGGAAAACAAGCTAACCTGTACATTTTTTAAACCTAGAAACATTTTTCTCAAGTTCTGGATTCTGTGTGAAGCCACACATTTCCTACCACCCTGAGGTCCCACATGTCCCCCTATAAGAACAATACTCCACTTGTGTGACTGGGCCAAGAGACCATGACACAAAAGGCCCTAAATCGCTACTTTGATAGATAAGCAATAGGGGTAGCTGTGGCATTTGGGACTGTGCTGTGGTGCCACTCTTGCAAAACTATGTACAGCAGATCTTTTTGTAAACTAGACAGCCAGGGTATTCCCGAGATGTGTGCTTTGTGTGTATCCCATGAGGTTTTCCTGCCCAAAATGCTCTGCTAACATCAAACCTTGCCTGATTTTTCATACATTTTTGTGCTGGAAGCTTACATAATTCGCAGGAATCCACGAAATTCCTACCACCCAGTGTTACTCCACATATGCTAATAAAAACGCTGTGCCACTTGTGTGGCTGCGCCTAGTGCACACTACAGGAACGGATCAAACCAAGGAAAAAGGGTGCCATTGCGTATTTTTGCCATACGCATATTCATCATTCATTTTTCCATAGGAACTTTAGCCACAGCTACAGCCCAAATGGTTGAACAAATTTACACCAAATTTGGGAGAAATCTAGCTCTAGGTCCAAAAAGAGTGCTTTTTGTAATCTGGTATAAATCCATTCAGCAGTTTGTGAGCAATTAAAGCTCAAAAGCTTTGTATATATCACTCCACGGATGATATCCGGGGATGACAAATCTCAAGCTAAGATCTGATTGGCTGCCAACACATCAACAAGATGTGGCGGAAGCTGTCTTAGGACTTGTGACTCAGGGGCCGATTCCGATCTCGGTCGGAGGCGCACCTAACATCATTCGGTCGGGAAAAAAGCCATGCGAATGCCTGTTTCCCGACCGAACCGCACATTATTCCGAACGAGCAAGTACGATGCGCATAACAGCATAGATTCCGACCCAGTCGTACTCACCCAATCCAGGTCCTGTTCCCCAACCGAGCCGGATCCGTAAACGCAGAATCGAGTCGCACGGAAGCCAAAATGCAGCCCCGTCCGGCCGGACAAGTACGATGCGCTTCCCGTATGCGCCGAACCCGTCGCTACGCACGGCACGTCAAAGCATCTGGGAGAGGCGCACATAAGCTCCGATCCGCGCCACAACACGATCCACGGCTACGAGACGAACACGCCAGCGACGATGACAAGGCGAAGCAACGAGAAAGACGAACGAGACGAACCAACCATGAATCCCATCGTGCCGATCCTACCAATATTCTACATCTACTACCGGAACAGGCACGGACGCGTACGGCGCAGAAGGTAAGTCAGACACCAACCACAAAAACAAACTACACGTACCCGACACATCACCCAGAGGGATGCAGAAATTACTTACACCAGCAACAGCAGCACCATAGGGGCGGGGTGGCCATCACCAATGCCACATATACACATAGGGGCCGGGATGCCTACCACTACTACCACCTCTACCCAGGGGGTGCCACATGCCTACCACTACTACCACCTCTACCCATGGGGGGCTGGATGCCTACCACTACTACCACCCTTACCCAGGGGGTGCCAGATGCCTGTCACTACTACCACCCCTACTCAGGAGGTGTCAGATGCCTACCACTACTACCACCTCTACCCATGGGGGGCTGGATGCCTGTCACTACTACCACCCTTACCCAGGGGGTGCCAGATGCCTACCACTACTACCACCCTTACCCAGGGGTGCCAGATGCCTACCACTACTACCACCCCTACCCAGGGGTGTCAGATGCCTACCACTACTACCACCTCTACCCATGGGGGCTGGATGCCTGTCAGTACTACCACCCCTACCCAGGGGTGCCAGATGCCTACCACTACTACCACCTCTACCCAGGGGGTGCCAGATGCCTACCACTACTACCACCTCTACCCATGGGGGGCTGGATGCCTGTCACTACTACCACCCTTACCCAGGGGGTGCCAGATGCCTACCACTACTACCACCTCTACCCAGGGGGTGCCAGATGCCTACCACTACTACCACCCTTACCCAGGGGGTGCCAGATGCCTACCACTACTACCACCCCTACCCAGGGGGTGCCAGATGCCTACCACTACTACCACCTCTACCCATGGGGGGCTGGATGCCTGTCACTACTACCACCCCTACCCAGGGGGTGCCAGATGCCTACCACTAATACCACCTCTACCCAGGGGGTGCCAGATGCCTACCACTACTACCACCTCTACCCATGGGGGGCTGGATGCCTGTCACTACTACCACCCTTACCCAGGGGTGCCAGATGCCTACCACTACTACCACCCTTACCCATGGGGGCTGGATGCCTACCACTACTACCACCCTTACCCAGGGGGTGCCAGATGCCTACCACTACTACCACCCCTACCCAGGGGTGCCAGATGCCTACCACTACTACCACCTCTACCCAGGGGGTGCCAGATGCCTACCACTACTACCACCTCTACCCATGGGGGCTGGATGCCTGTCACTACTACCACCCTTACCCATGGGGGGCTGGATGCCTACCACTACTACCACCCTTACCCAGGGGGTGCCAGATGCCTACCACTACTACCACCCTTACCCATGGGGGGCTGGATGCCTACCACTACTACCACCCTTACCCAGGGAGTGCCAGATGCCTACCACTACTACCATCTCTACCCAGGGGGTGCCAGATGCCTACCACTACTACCACCTCTACACAGGGGGTGCCAGGTGCCTACCACTACTACCACCTCTACCCAGGGGGTGCCAGATGCCTACCACTACTACCACCTCTACCCATGGGGGCTGGATGCCTGTCACTACTACCACCCTTACCCATGGGGGAC